>CAJUYD010000013.1:273196-954594 GCA_910591665.1 Ectemnius continuus | reverse complement strand
TTATCACGACAGTTTCCGGAAAGGACTTGTGTAGAAAATCTTCACTGAATTTGTCCTTTGATACCGCGAAAGCGGAAGTTGCGTTTTGTTGAGTTTTAGCAAACGTTCTGTTCATTTCCATTAGAATATCCTATATGGATTGTCCGACTAGTGTAGTGGTGGACAATATGTACTGCCATTTCCAAAATCGCAAAAATCGCACCGATTAGTTTCAGGGTATTAAACTAGAAGGTTTGACGAATATTTTGACCTATGTCTGATATGCGAAGAAAAGTGCAGTTTTCGAGAAAAAAGATCATCCATTTAACGCATGAAATAATATACCGTTATAACATTCGCTCATTCATCAGCGATTTTGGTAAAGTTATCACGACAGTTTCCGGAAAGTACTTGTGTAGAAATTGTTCCTAGAACTCGTCCTTTGATACTGCGAAAGCGGAAGTTGCGTTTTGTTGCGTTTTGTAGCGTCTTAGCAAACATTCTATTTATTTCCATTAACAATATCCTATATGGATTGTCCGACTAGTGTAGGGGTGGACAATATGTACTGCCATTTCCAAAACCGCAAAAAACGCACCAACTGGTTTCAAGGTATTAAACTAGAAGGTTTGACGAATATTTTGACCTATGTCTGATATGCGAAGCAAAGTGAAGTTTTCGAGAAAAAAGATCATCCATTGAACGCATGAAATAATATACCGTTATAACATTCCCTCATTCATCAGCGCTTTTGGTAAAGTTATCACGACAGTTTCCGGAAAGGACTTGTGTAGAAAATCTTCACTGAATTTGTCCTTTGATACCGCGAAAGCGGAAGTTGCGTTTTGTTGAGTTTTAGCAAACGTTCTGTTCATTTCCATTAGAATATCCTATATGGATTGTCCGACTAGTGTAGTGGTGGACAAAATGTACTGCCATTTCCAAAATCGCAAAAAACGCACCAACTGGTTTCAGGGTATTAAACTAGAAGGTTTGACGAATATTGTGACCTATGTCTGATATGCGAAGCAAAGTGAAGTTTTCGAGAAAAAAGATCATCCATTGAACGCATGAAATAATATACCGTTATAACATTCGCTCATTCATCATCGATTTTGGTAAAGTTATCACGATAATTTCCGCAAAGGACTTGTGTAGAAAATCGTATTAGGACTCGTCCTTTAATACCGCGAAAGCGGAAGTTGCGTTTTGTAGCGTCTTAGCAAACATTCTGTTTATTTCCATTAACAATATCCTATATGGATTGTCCGACTAGTGTAGGGGTGGACAAAATGTACTGCCATTTCCGAAATCGCAAAAAACGCACCAACTGGTTTCAGGGTATCAAACTAGAAGGTTTGACGAATATTTTGACCTATGTCTGATATGCGAAGCAAAGTGAAGTTTTCGAGAAAAAAGATCATCCATTGAACGCATGAAATAATATACCGTTATAACATTCGCTCCTTCATCAGCGATTTTGGTAAAGTTATCACGACAGTTTCCGGAAAGAACTTGTGTAGAAAATCTTCACTGAATTTGTCCTTTGATACTGCGAAAGCGGAAGTTGCGTTTTGTTGCGTTTTAGCAAACGTTCTGTTTATTTCCATTAGAATATCCTATATGGATTGTCCGACTAGTGTAGTGGTGGACAAAATGTATTGCCATTTCCAAAATCGCAAAAAACGCACCAACTGGTTTCAGGGTATCAAACTAGAAGGTTTGACGAATATTTTGACGTATGTCTGATATGCGAAGCAAAGTGAAGTTTTCGAGAAAAAAGATCATCCATTGAACGCATGAAATAATATACCGTTATAACATTCGCTCCTCCATCAGCGATTTTGGTAAAGTTATCACGACAGTTTCCGGACAGGGCTTGTGTAGAAAATCTTCATTGAATTGGTCCTTTGATACTGCGAAAGCGGAAGTTGCGTTTTGTTACGTCTTAGCAAACGTTCTGTTTATTTCCATTAGAATATCCTATATGGATAGTCCGACTAGTGTAGTGGTGGACAAAATGTACTGCCATTTCCGAAATCGCAAAAAACGCACCAACTGGTTTCAGGGTATCAAACTAGAAGGTTTGACGAATATTTTGACCTATGTCTGATATGCGAAGCAAAGTGAAGTTTTCGAGAAAAAAGATCATCCATTTAACGCATGAAATAATATACCGTTATAACATTCCCTCATTCATCAGCGCTTTTGGTAAAGTTATCACGACAGTTTCCGGAAAGGACTTGTGTAGAAAATCTTCACTGAATTTGTCCTTTGATACCGCGAAAGCGGAAGTTGCGTTTTGTTGAGTTTTAGCAAACGTTCTGTTCATTTCCATTAGAATATCCTATATGGATTGTCCGACTAGTGTAGTGGTGGACAATATGTACTGCCATTTCCAAAATCGCAAAAATCGCACCGATTAGTTTCAGGGTATTAAACTAGAAGGTTTGACGAATATTTTGACCTATGTCTGATATGCGAAGAAAAGTGCAGTTTTCGAGAAAAAAGATCATCCATTTAACGCATGAAATAATATACCGTTATAACATTCGCTCATTCATCAGCGATTTTGGTAAAGTTATCACGACAGTTTCCGGAAAGTACTTGTGTAGAAATTGTTCCTAGAACTCGTCCTTTGATACTGCGAAAGCGGAAGTTGCGTTTTGTTGCGTTTTGTAGCGTCTTAGCAAACATTCTATTTATTTCCATTAACAATATCCTATATGGATTGTCCGACTAGTGTAGGGGTGGACAATATGTACTGCCATTTCCAAAACCGCAAAAAACGCACCAACTGGTTTCAAGGTATTAAACTAGAAGGTTTGACGAATATTTTGACCTATGTCTGATATGCGAAGCAAAGTGAAGTTTTCGAGAAAAAAGATCATCCATTGAATGCATGAAATAATATACCGTTATAACATTCCCTCATTCATCAGCGCTTTTGGTAAAGTTATCACGACAGTTTCCGGAAAGGACTTGTGTAGAAAATCTTCACTGAATTTGTCCTTTGATACCGCGAAAGCGGAAGTTGCGTTTTGTTGAGTTTTAGCAAACGTTCTGTTCATTTCCATTAGAATATCCTATATGGATTGTCCGACTAGTGTAGTGGTGGACAAAATGTACTGCCATTTCCAAAATCGCAAAAAACGCACCAACTGGTTTCAGGGTATTAAACTAGAAGGTTTGACGAATATTGTGACCTATGTCTGATATGCGAAGCAAAGTGAAGTTTTCGAGAAAAAAGATCATCCATTGAACGCATGAAATAATATACCGTTATAACATTCGCTCATTCATCATCGATTTTGGTAAAGTTATCACGATAATTTCCGCAAAGGACTTGTGTAGAAAATCGTATTAGGACTCGTCCTTTAATACCGCGAAAGCGGAAGTTGCGTTTTGTAGCGTCTTAGCAAACATTCTGTTTATTTCCATTAACAATATCCTATATGGATTGTCCGACTAGTGTAGGGGTGGACAAAATGTACTGCCATTTCCGAAATCGCAAAAAACGCACCAACTGGTTTCAGGGTATCAAACTAGAAGGTTTGACGAATATTTTGACCTATGTCTGATATGCGAAGCAAAGTGAAGTTTTCGAGAAAAAAGATCATCCATTGAACGCATGAAATAATATACCGTTATAACATTCGCTCCTTCATCAGCGATTTTGGTAAAGTTATCACGACAGTTTCCGGAAAGAACTTGTGTAGAAAATCTTCACTGAATTTGTCCTTTGATACTGCGAAAGCGGAAGTTGCGTTTTGTTGCGTTTTAGCAAACGTTCTGTTTATTTCCATTAGAATATCCTATATGGATTGTCCGACTAGTGTAGTGGTGGACAAAATGTATTGCCATTTCCAAAATCGCAAAAAACGCACCAACTGGTTTCAGGGTATCAAACTAGAAGGTTTGACGAATATTTTGACGTATGTCTGATATGCGAAGCAAAGTGAAGTTTTCGAGAAAAAAGATCATCCATTGAACGCATGAAATAATATACCGTTATAACATTCGCTCCTCCATCAGCGATTTTGGTAAAGTTATCACGACAGTTTCCGGACAGGGCTTGTGTAGAAAATCTTCATTGAATTGGTCCTTTGATACTGCGAAAGCGGAAGTTGCGTTTTGTTACGTCTTAGCAAACGTTCTGTTTATTTCCATTAGAATATCCTATATGGATTGTCCGACTAGTGTAGTGGTGGACAAAATGTATTGCCATTTCCAAAATCGCAAAAAACGCACCAACTGGTTTCAGGGTATTAAACTAGAAGGTTTGACGAATATTTTGACCTATGTCTGATATGCGAAGCAAAGTGAAGTTTTCGAGAAAAAAGATCATCCATTGAACGCATGAAATAATATACCGTTATAACATTCCCTCATTCATCAGCGCTTTTGGTAAAGTTATCACGATAATTTCCGCAAAGGACTTGTGTAGAAAATCGTATTAGAACTCGTCCTTTGATACTGCGAAAGCGGAAGTTGCGTTTTGTTGCGTTTTAGCAAACGTTCTGTTTATTTCCATTAGAATATCCTATATGGATTGTCCGACTAGTGTAGTGGTGGACAATATGTATGAGAGAGGGCTCCTTGAGGGCTGATGTATTGAGAATCCTACATATGTACTGCCATTTCCAAAATCGCAAAAAACGCACCAGTTAGTTTCAGGGTATGAAACTAGAAGGTTTGACGAATATTGTGACCTATGTCTGATATGCGAAGCAAAGTGAAATTTTCGAGAAAAAAGATCATCCATTTAACGCATGAAATAATATACCGTTATAACATTCGCTCCTCCATCAGCGATTTTGGTAAAGTTATCACGACAGTTTCCGGAAAGAACTTGTGTAGAAAATCTTCACTGAATTTGTCCTTTGATACTGCGAAAGCGGAAGTTGCGTTTTGTTGCGTTTTAGCAAACGTTCTGTTTATTTCCATTAGAATATCCTATATGGATAGTCCGACTAGTGTAGTGGTGGACAAAATGTACTGCCATTTCCGAAATCGCAAAAAACGCACCAACTGGTTTCAGGGTATCAAACTAGAAGGTTTGACGAATATTTTGACCTATGTCTGATATGCGAAGCAAAGTGAAGTTTTCGAGAAAAAAGATCATCCATTTAACGCATGAAATAATATACCGTTATAACATTCCCTCATTCATCAGCGCTTTTGGTAAAGTTATCACGACAGTTTCCGGAAAGGACTTGTGTAGAAAATCTTCACTGAATTTGTCCTTTGATACCGCGAAAGCGGAAGTTGCGTTTTGTTGAGTTTTAGCAAACGTTCTGTTCATTTCCATTAGAATATCCTATATGGATTGTCCGACTACTGTAGTGGTGGACAATATGTACTGCCATTTCCAAAATCGCAAAAATCGCACCGATTAGTTTCAGGGTATTAAACTAGAAGGTTTGACGAATATTGTGACCTATGTCTGATATGCGAAGTAAAGTGCAGTTTTCGAGAAAAAAGATCATCCATTTAACGCATGAAATAATATACCGTTATAACATTCGCTCATTCATCAGCGATTTTGGTAAAGTTATCACGACAGTTTCCGGACAGGGCTTGTGTAGAAAATCTTCATTGAATTGGTCCTTTGACACTGCGAAAGCGGAAGTTGCGTTTTGTTGCGTCTTAGCAAACATTCTGTTTATTTCCATTAACAATATCCTATATGGATTGTCCGACTAGTGTAGTGGTGGACAATATGTACTGCCATTTCCACAATCGCAAAAAACGCACCAACTGGTTTCAGGGTATGAAACTAGAAGGTTTGACGAATATTGTGACCTATGTCTGATATGCGAAGCAAAGTGAAGTTTTCGAGAAAAAAGATCATCCATTTAACGCATGAAATAATATACCGTTATAACATTCGCTCATTCATCAGCGATTTTGGCACAGTTATCACGACAGTTTCCGGACAGGGCTTGTGTAGAAAATCTTCATTGAATTGGTCTTTTGATACTGCGAAAGCGGAAGTTGCGTTTTGTTGCGTCTTAGCAAACGTTCTGTTTATTTCCATTAACAATATCCTATATGGATTGTCCGACTAGTGTAGTGGTGGACAATATGTACTGCCATTTCCAAAATCGCAAAAAACGCACCAGTTAGTTTCAGGGTATGAAACTAGAAGGTTTGACGAATATTGTGACCTATGTCTGATATGCGAAGCAAAGTGAAGTTTTCGAGAAAAAAGATCATCCATTTAACGCATGAAATAATATACCGTTATAACATTCGCTCCTTCATCAGCGATTTTGGTAAAGTTATCACGACAGTTTCCGGAAAGAACTTGTGTAGAAAATCTTCACTGAATTTGTCCTTTGATACCGCGAAAGCGGAAGTTGCGTTTTGTTGAGTTTTAGCAAACGTTCTGTTCATTTCCATTAGAATATCCTATATGGATTGTCCGACTAGTGTAGTGGTGGACAAAATGTACTGCCATTTCCAAAATCGCAAAAAACGCACCAACTGGTTTCAGGGTATTAAACTAGAAGGTTTGACGAATATTGTGACCTATGTCTGATATGCGAAGCAAAGTGAAGTTTTCGAGAAAAAAGATCATCCATTGAACGCATGAAATAATATACCGTTATAACATTCGCTCATTCATCATCGATTTTGGTAAAGTTATCACGATAATTTCCGCAAAGGACTTGTGTAGAAAATCGTATTAGGACTCGTCCTTTAATACCGCGAAAGCGGAAGTTGCGTTTTGTAGCGTCTTAGCAAACATTCTGTTTATTTCCATTAACAATATCCTATATGGATTGTCCGACTAGTGTAGGGGTGGACAAAATGTACTGCCATTTCCGAAATCGCAAAAAACGCACCAACTGGTTTCAGGGTATCAAACTAGAAGGTTTGACGAATATTTTGACCTATGTCTGATATGCGAAGCAAAGTGAAGTTTTCGAGAAAAAAGATCATCCATTGAACGCATGAAATAATATACCGTTATAACATTCCCTCATTCATCAGCGCTTTTGGTACAGTTATCACGACAGTTTCCGGAAAGTACTTGTGTAGAAATTGTTCCTAGAACTCGTCCGTTGATACTGCGAAAGCGGAAGTTGCGTTTTGTTGCGTTTTGTTGCGTCTTAGCAAACGTTCTGTTTATTTCCATTAGAATATCCTATATGGATTGTCCGACTAGTGCAGTGGTGGACAAAATGTACTGCCATTTCCGAAATCGCAAAAAACGCACCAACTGGTTTCAGGGTATCAAACTAGAAGGTTTGACGAATATTTTGACCTATGTCTGATATGCGAAGCAAAGTGAAGTTTTCGAGAAAAAAGATCATCCATTTAATGCATGAAATAATATACCGTTATAACATTCCCTCATTCATCAGCGCTTTTGGTAAAGTTATCACGACAGTTTCCGGAAAGGACTTGTGTAGAAAATCTTCACTGAATTTGTCCTTTGATACCGCGAAAGCGGAAGTTGCGTTTTGTTGAGTTTTAGCAAACGTTCTGTTCATTTCCATTAGAATATCCTATATGGATTGTCCGACTACTGTAGTGGTGGACAATATGTACTGCCATTTCCAAAATCGCAAAAATCGCACCGATTAGTTTCAGGGTATTAAACTAGAAGGTTTGACGAATATTGTGACCTATGTCTGATATGCGAAGTAAAGTGCAGTTTTCGAGAAAAAAGATCATCCATTTAACGCATGAAATAATATACCGTTATAACATTCGCTCATTCATCAGCGATTTTGGTAAAGTTATCACGACAGTTTCCGGACAGGGCTTGTGTAGAAAATCTTCATTGAATTGGTCCTTTGACACTGCGAAAGCGGAAGTTGCGTTTTGTTGCGTCTTAGCAAACATTCTGTTTATTTCCATTAACAATATCCTATATGGATTGTCCGACTAGTGTAGTGGTGGACAATATGTACTGCCATTTCCACAATCGCAAAAAACGCACCAACTGGTTTCAGGGTATGAAACTAGAAGGTTTGACGAATATTGTGACCTATGTCTGATATGCGAAGCAAAGTGAAGTTTTCGAGAAAAAAGATCATCCATTGAACGCATGAAATAATATACCGTTATAACATTCCCTCATTCATCAGCGCTTTTGGTAAAGTTATCACGATAATTTCCGCAAAGGACTTGTGTAGAAAATCGTATTAGAACTCGTCCTTTGATACTGCGAAAGCGGAAGTTGCGTTTTGTTGCGTTTTAGCAAACGTTCTGTTTATTTCCATTAGAATATCCTATATGGATAGTCCGACTAGTGTAGTGGTGGACAAAATGTACTGCCATTTCCGAAATCGCAAAAAACGCACCAACTGGTTTCAGGGTATCAAACTAGAAGGTTTGACGAATATTTTGACCTATGTCTGATATGCGAAGCAAAGTGAAGTTTTCGAGAAAAAAGATCATCCATTTAACGCATGAAATAATATACCGTTATAACATTCCCTCATTCATCAGCGCTTTTGGTAAAGTTATCACGACAGTTTCCGGAAAGGACTTGTGTAGAAAATCTTCACTGAATTTGTCCTTTGATACCGCGAAAGCGGAAGTTGCGTTTTGTTGAGTTTTAGCAAACGTTCTGTTCATTTCCATTAGAATATCCTATATGGATTGTCCGACTAGTGTAGTGGTGGACAATATGTACTGCCATTTCCAAAATCGCAAAAATCGCACCGATTAGTTTCAGGGTATTAAACTAGAAGGTTTGACGAATATTGTGACCTATGTCTGATATGCGAAGCAAAGTGCAGTTTTCGAGAAAAAAGATCATCCATTTAACGCATGAAATAATATACCGTTATAACATTCGCTCATTCATCAGCGATTTTGGTAAAGTTATCACGACAGTTTCCGGAAAGTACTTGTGTAGAAATTGTTCCTAGAACTCGTCCTTTGATACTGCGAAAGCGGAAGTTGCGTTTTGTTGCGTTTTGTAGCGTCTTAGCAAACATTCTATTTATTTCCATTAACAATATCCTATATGGATTGTCCGACTAGTGTAGGGGTGGACAATATGTACTGCCATTTCCAAAACCGCAAAAAACGCACCAACTGGTTTCAAGGTATTAAACTAGAAGGTTTGACGAATATTTTGACCTATGTCTGATATGCGAAGCAAAGTGAAGTTTTCGAGAAAAAAGATCATCCATTGAACGCATGAAATAATATACCGTTATAACATTCCCTCATTCATCAGCGCTTTTGGTAAAGTTATCACGACAGTTTCCGGAAAGGACTTGTGTAGAAAATCTTCACTGAATTTGTCCTTTGATACCGCGAAAGCGGAAGTTGCGTTTTGTTGAGTTTTAGCAAACGTTCTGTTCATTTCCATTAGAATATCCTATATGGATTGTCCGACTAGTGTAGTGGTGGACAAAATGTACTGCCATTTCCAAAATCGCAAAAAACGCACCAACTGGTTTCAGGGTATTAAACTAGAAGGTTTGACGAATATTGTGACCTATGTCTGATATGCGAAGCAAAGTGAAGTTTTCGAGAAAAAAGATCATCCATTGAACGCATGAAATAATATACCGTTATAACATTCGCTCATTCATCATCGATTTTGGTAAAGTTATCACGATAATTTCCGCAAAGGACTTGTGTAGAAAATCGTATTAGGACTCGTCCTTTAATACCGCGAAAGCGGAAGTTGCGTTTTGTAGCGTCTTAGCAAACATTCTGTTTATTTCCATTAACAATATCCTATATGGATTGTCCGACTAGTGTAGGGGTGGACAAAATGTACTGCCATTTCCGAAATCGCAAAAAACGCACCAACTGGTTTCAGGGTATCAAACTAGAAGGTTTGACGAATATTTTGACCTATGTCTGATATGCGAAGCAAAGTGAAGTTTTCGAGAAAAAAGATCATCCATTGAACGCATGAAATAATATACCGTTATAACATTCGCTCCTTCATCAGCGATTTTGGTAAAGTTATCACGACAGTTTCCGGAAAGGACTTGTGTAGAAAATCTTCACTGAATTTGTCCTTTGATACCGCGAAAGCGGAAGTTGCGTTTTGTTGAGTTTTAGCAAACGTTCTGTTCATTTCCATTAGAATATCCTATATGGATTGTCCGACTAGTGTAGTGGTGGACAAAATGTACTGCCATTTCCAAAATCGCAAAAAACGCACCAACTGGTTTCAGGGTATTAAACTAGAAGGTTTGACGAATATTGTGACCTATGTCTGATATGCGAAGCAAAGTGAAGTTTTCGAGAAAAAAGATCATCCATTGAACGCATGAAATAATATACCGTTATAACATTCGCTCATTCATCATCGATTTTGGTAAAGTTATCACGATAATTTCCGCAAAGGACTTGTGTAGAAAATCGTATTAGGACTCGTCCTTTAATACCGCGAAAGCGGAAGTTGCGTTTTGTAGCGTCTTAGCAAACATTCTGTTTATTTCCATTAACAATATCCTATATGGATTGTCCGACTAGTGTAGGGGTGGACAAAATGTACTGCCATTTCCGAAATCGCAAAAAACGCACCAACTGGTTTCAGGGTATCAAACTAGAAGGTTTGACGAATATTTTGACCTATGTCTGATATGCGAAGCAAAGTGAAGTTTTCGAGAAAAAAGATCATCCATTGAACGCATGAAATAATATACCGTTATAACATTCGCTCCTTCATCAGCGATTTTGGTAAAGTTATCACGACAGTTTCCGGAAAGAACTTGTGTAGAAAATCTTCACTGAATTTGTCCTTTGATACTGCGAAAGCGGAAGTTGCGTTTTGTTGCGTTTTAGCAAACGTTCTGTTTATTTCCATTAGAATATCCTATATGGATTGTCCGACTAGTGTAGTGGTGGACAAAATGTATTGCCATTTCCAAAATCGCAAAAAACGCACCAACTGGTTTCAGGGTATCAAACTAGAAGGTTTGACGAATATTTTGACCTATGTCTGATATGCGAAGCAAAGTGAAGTTTTCGAGAAAAAAGATCATCCATTGAACGCATGAAATAATATACCGTTATAACATTCGCTCCTTCATCAGCGATTTTGGTAAAGTTATCACGACAGTTTCCGGAAAGAACTTGTGTAGAAAATCTTCACTGAATTTGTCCTTTGATACTGCGAAAGCGGAAGTTGCGTTTTGTTGCGTTTTAGCAAACGTTCTGTTTATTTCCATTAGAATATCCTATATGGATTGTCCGACTAGTGTAGTGGTGGACAAAATGTATTGCCATTTCCAAAATCGCAAAAAACGCACCAACTGGTTTCAGGGTATTAAACTAGAAGGTTTGACGAATATTTTGACCTATGTCTGATATGCGAAGCAAAGTGAAGTTTTCGAGAAAAAAGATCATCCATTGAACGCATGAAATAATATACCGTTATAACATTCCCTCATTCATCAGCGCTTTTGGTAAAGTTATCACGATAATTTCCGCAAAGGACTTGTGTAGAAAATCGTATTAGGACTCGTCCTTTAATACCGCGAAAGCGGAAGTTGCGTTTTGTAGCGTCTTAGCAAACATTCTGTTTATTTCCATTAACAATATCCTATATGGATTGTCCGACTAGTGTAGGGGTGGACAAAATGTACTGCCATTTCCGAAATCGCAAAAAACGCACCAACTGGTTTCAGGGTATCAAACTAGAAGGTTTGACGAATATTTTGACCTATGTCTGATATGCGAAGCAAAGTGAAGTTTTCGAGAAAAAAGATCATCCATTGAACGCATGAAATAATATACCGTTATAACATTCGCTCCTTCATCAGCGATTTTGGTAAAGTTATCACGACAGTTTCCGGAAAGAACTTGTGTAGAAAATCTTCACTGAATTTGTCCTTTGATACTGCGAAAGCGGAAGTTGCGTTTTGTTGCGTTTTAGCAAACGTTCTGTTTATTTCCATTAGAATATCCTATATGGATTGTCCGACTAGTGTAGTGGTGGACAAAATGTATTGCCATTTCCAAAATCGCAAAAAACGCACCAACTGGTTTCAGGGTATCAAACTAGAAGGTTTGACGAATATTTTGACGTATGTCTGATATGCGAAGCAAAGTGAAGTTTTCGAGAAAAAAGATCATCCATTGAACGCATGAAATAATATACCGTTATAACATTCGCTCCTTCATCAGCGATTTTGGTAAAGTTATCACGACAGTTTCCGGAAAGAACTTGTGTAGAAAATCTTCACTGAATTTGTCCTTTGATACTGCGAAAGCGGAAGTTGCGTTTTGTTGCGTTTTAGCAAACGTTCTGTTTATTTCCATTAGAATATCCTATATGGATTGTCCGACTAGTGTAGTGGTGGACAAAATGTATTGCCATTTCCAAAATCGCAAAAAACGCACCAACTGGTTTCAGGGTATTAAACTAGAAGGTTTGACGAATATTTTGACCTATGTCTGATATGCGAAGCAAAGTGAAGTTTTCGAGAAAAAAGATCATCCATTGAACGCATGAAATAATATACCGTTATAACATTCCCTCATTCATCAGCGCTTTTGGTAAAGTTATCACGATAATTTCCGCAAAGGACTTGTGTAGAAAATCGTATTAGAACTCGTCCTTTGATACTGCGAAAGCGGAAGTTGCGTTTTGTTGCGTTTTAGCAAACGTTCTGTTTATTTCCATTAGAATATCCTATATGGATTGTCCGACTAGTGTAGTGGTGGACAATATGTATGAGAGAGGGCTCCTTGAGGGCTGATGTATTGAGAATCCTACATATGTACTGCCATTTCCAAAATCGCAAAAAACGCACCAGTTAGTTTCAGGGTATGAAACTAGAAGGTTTGACGAATATTGTGACCTATGTCTGATATGCGAAGCAAAGTGAAATTTTCGAGAAAAAAGATCATCCATTTAACGCATGAAATAATATACCGTTATAACATTCGCTCCTCCATCAGCGATTTTGGTAAAGTTATCACGACAGTTTCCGGACAGGGCTTGTGTAGAAAATCTTCATTGAATTGGTCTTTTGATACTGCGAAAGCGGAAGTTGCGTTTTGTTGCGTCTTAGCAAACGTTCTGTTTATTTCCATTAACAATATCCTATATGGATTGTCCGACTAGTGTAGTGGTGGACAATATGTACTGCCATTTCCAAAATCGCAAAAAACGCACCAGTTAGTTTCAGGGTATTAAACTAGAAGGTTTGACGAATATTGTGACCTATGTCTGATATGCGAAGCAAAGTGCAGTTTTCGAGAAAAAAGATCATCCATTTAACGCATGAAGTAATATACCGTTATAACATTCGCACATTCATCAGCGATTTTGGTAAAGTTATCACGACAGTTTCCGGAAAGTACTTGTGTAGAAATTGTTCTTAGAACTCGTCCTTTGATACTGCGAAAGCGGAAGTTGCGTTTTGTTGCGTCTTAGCAAACGCTCTGTTTATTTCCATTAGCAATATGCTATATGGACTGCCCGACTAGCGTTGTGGTAGACCCAATGTGCTGCCATTTCCAAAATCGCAAAAAACGCACCAATTAGTTTCAGGTTATTAAACTAGAAGGTTTGACGAATATTGTGACCTATGTCTGATATGCGAAGCAAAGTGAAGTTTTCGAGAAAAAAAAATCATCCATTTAACGCATGAAATAATATACCGTTATAACATTCCCTCATTCATCAGCGCTTTTGGTAAAGTTATCACGACAGTTTCCGGAAAGGACTTGTGTAGAAAATCTTCACTGAATTTGTCCTTTGATACCGCGAAAGCGGAAGTTGCGTTTTGTTGAGTTTTAGCAAACGTTCTGTTCATTTCCATTAGAATATCCTATATGGATTGTCCGACTAGTGTAGTGGTGGACAATATGTACTGCCATTTCCAAAATCGCAAAAATCGCACCGATTAGTTTCAGGGTATTAAACTAGAAGGTTTGACGAATATTGTGACCTATGTCTGATATGCGAAGCAAAGTGCAGTTTTCGAGAAAAAAGATCATCCATTTAACGCATGAAATAATATACCGTTATAACATTCGCTCATTCATCAGCGATTTTGGTAAAGTTATCACGACAGTTTCCGGAAAGTACTTGTGTAGAAATTGTTCCTAGAACTCGTCCTTTGATACTGCGAAAGCGGAAGTTGCGTTTTGTTGCGTTTTGTAGCGTCTTAGCAAACATTCTATTTATTTCCATTAACAATATCCTATATGTATTGTCCGACTAGTGTAGGGGTGGACAATATGTACTGCCATTTCCAAAACCGCAAAAAACGCACCAACTGGTTTCAAGGTATTAAACTAGAAGGTTTGACGAATATTTTGACCTATGTCTGATATGCGAAGCAAAGTGAAGTTTTCGAGGAAAAAAAGATCATCCATTGAATGCATGAAATAATATACCGTTATAACATTCCCTCATTCATCAGCGCTTTTGGTAAAGTTATCACGACAGTTTCCGGAAAGGACTTGTGTAGAAAATCTTCACTGAATTTGTCCTTTGATACCGCGAAAGCGGAAGTTGCGTTTTGTTGAGTTTTAGCAAACGTTCTGTTCATTTCCATTAGAATATCCTATATGGATTGTCCGACTAGTGTAGTGGTGGACAAAATGTACTGCCATTTCCAAAATCGCAAAAAACGCACCAACTGGTTTCAGGGTATTAAACTAGAAGGTTTGACGAATATTGTGACCTATGTCTGATATGCGAAGCAAAGTGAAGTTTTCGAGAAAAAAGATCATCCATTGAACGCATGAAATAATATACCGTTATAACATTCGCTCATTCATCATCGATTTTGGTAAAGTTATCACGATAATTTCCGCAAAGGACTTGTGTAGAAAATCGTATTAGGACTCGTCCTTTGATACCGCGAAAGCGGAAGTTGCGTTTTGTAGCGTCTTAGCAAACATTCTGTTTATTTCCATTAACAATATCCTATATGGATTGTCCGACTAGTGTAGGGGTGGACAAAATGTACTGCCATTTCCGAAATCGCAAAAAACGCACCAACTGGTTTCAGGGTATCAAACTAGAAGGTTTGACGAATATTTTGACCTATGTCTGATATGCGAAGCAAAGTGAAGTTTTCGAGAAAAAAGATCATCCATTGAACGCATGAAATAATATACCGTTATAACATTCCCTCATTCATCAGCGCTTTTGGTACAGTTATCACGACAGTTTCCGGAAAGTACTTGTGTAGAAATTGTTCCTAGAACTCGTCCGTTGATACTGCGAAAGCGGAAGTTGCGTTTTGTTGCGTTTTGTTGCGTCTTAGCAAACGTTCTGTTTATTTCCATTAATAATATCCTATATGGATTGCCCGACTAGCGTTGTGGTAGACCCAATGTGCTGCCATTTCCAAAATCGCAAAAAACGCACCAACTGGTTTCAGGGTATCAAACTAGAAGGTTTGACGAATATTTTGACCTATGTCTGATATGCGAAGCAAAGTGAAGTTTTCGAGAAAAAAAAATCATCCATTTAACGCATGAAATAATATACCGTTCTAACATTCCCTCATTCATCAGCGCTTTTGGTAAAGTTATCACGACAGTTTCCGGAAAGTACTTGTGTAGAAATTGTTCTTAGAACTCGTCCTTTGATACTGCGAAAGCGGAAGTTGCGTTTTGTTGCGTTTTGTAGCGTCTTAGCAAACATTCTGTTTATTTCCATTAACAATATCCTATATGGATTGTCCGACTAGTGTAGGGGTGGACAAAATGTACTGCCATTTCCGAAATCGCAAAAAACGCACCAACTGGTTTCAGGGTATCAAACTAGAAGGTTTGACGAATATTTTGACCTATGTCTGATATGCGAAGCAAAGTGAAGTTTTCGAGAAAAAAGATCATCCATTGAACGCATGAAATAATATACCGTTATAACATTCCCTCATTCATCAGCGCTTTTGGTACAGTTATCACGACAGTTTCCGGAAAGTACTTGTGTAGAAATTGTTCCTAGAACTCGTCCGTTGATACTGCGAAAGCGGAAGTTGCGTTTTGTTGCGTCTTAGCAAACGTTCTGTTTATTTCCATTAATAATATCCTATATGGATTGCCCGACTAGCGTTGTGGTAGACCCAATGTGCTGCCATTTCCAAAATCGCAAAAAACGCACCAATTAGTTTCAGGTTATTAAACTAGAAGGTTTGACGAATATTGTGACCTATGTCTGATATGCGAAGCAAAGTGAAGTTTTCGAGAAAAAAAAATCATCCATTTAACGCATGAAATAATATACCGTTATAACATTCGCTCATTCATCAGCGCTTTTGGTAAAGTTATCACGACAGTTTCCGGAAAGTACTTGTGTAGAAATTGTTCCTAGAACTCGTCCTTTGATACTGCGAAAGCGGAAGTTGCGTTTTGTTGCGTTTTGTTGCGTCTTGTCAAACGTTCTGTTTATTTCCATTAACAATATCCTATATGGATTGTCCGACTAGTGTAGTGGTGGACAATATGTACTGCCATTTCCAAAATCGCAAAAAACGCAGCAATTAGTTTCAGGTTATTAAACTAGAAGGTTTGACGAATATTGTGACCTATGTCTGATATGCGAAGCAAAGTGAAGTTTTCGAGAAAAAAGATCATCCATTTAACGCATGAAGTAATATACCGTTATAACATTCCCTCATTCATCAGCGCTTTTGGTAAAGTTATCACGACAGTTTCCGGAAAGTACTTGTGTAGAAATTGTTCCTAGAACTCGTCCTTTGATACTGCGAAAGCGGAAGTTGCGTTTTGTTGCGTTTTGTAGCGTCTTAGCAAACATTCTATTTATTTCCATTAACAATATCCTATATGGATTGTCCGACTAGTGTAGGGGTGGACAATATGTACTGCCATTTCCAAAACCGCAAAAAACGCACCAACTGGTTTCAGGGTATCAAACTAGAAGGTTTGACGAATATTTTGACCTATGTCTGATATGCGAAGCAAAGTGAAGTTTTCGAGAAAAAAAATCATCCATTTAACGCATGAAGTAATATACCGTTATAACATTCGCACATTCATCAGCGATTTTGGTAAAGTTATCACGACAGTTTCCGGAAAGTACTTGTGTAGAAATTGTTCTTAGAACTCGTCCTTTGATACTGCGAAAGCGGAAGTTGCGTTTTGTTGCGTCTTAGCAAACGCTCTGTTTATTTCCATTAGCAATATGCTATATGGACTGCCCGACTAGCGTTGTGGTGGACAATATGTACTGCCATTTCCAAAATCGCAAAAAACGCACCAACTGGTTTCAGGGTATCAAACTAGAAGGTTTGACGAATATTTTGACCTATGTCTGATATGCGAAGCAAAGTGAAGTTTTCGAGAAAAAAGATCATCCATTTAACGCACGAAATAATATACCGTTATAACATTCGCTCCTCCATCAGCGATTTTGGTAAAGTTATCACGACAGTTTCCAGAAAGGACTTGTGTAGAAAATCTTCACTGAATTGGTCCTTTGATACTGCGAAAGCGGAAGTTGCGTTTTGTTGCGTCTTAGCAAACGTTCTGTTTATTTCCATTAACAATATCCTATATGGATTGTCCGACTAGTGTAGTGGTGGACAATATGTACTGCCATTTCCAAAATCGCAAAAAACGCACCAGTTAGTTTCAGGGTATTAAACTAGAAGGTTTGACGAATACTGTGACCTATGTCTGATATGCGAAGCAAAGTGCAGTTTTCGAGAAAAAAGATCATCCATTTAACGCATGAAGTAATATACCGTTATAACATTCGCACATTCATCAGCGATTTTGGTAAAGTTATCACGACAGTTTCCGGAAAGTACTTGTGTAGAAATTGTTCTTAGAACTCGTCCTTTGATACTGCGAAAGCGGAAGTTGCGTTTTGTTGCGTCTTAGCAAACGCTCTGTTTATTTCCATTAGCAATATGCTATATGGACTGCCCGACTAGCGTTGTGGTAGACCCAATGTGCTGCCATTTCCAAAATCGCAAAAAACGCACCAATTAGTTTCAGGTTATTAAACTAGAAGGTTTGACGAATATTGTGACCTATGTCTGATATGCGAAGCAAAGTGAAGTTTTCGAGAAAAAAAAATCATCCATTTAACGCATGAAATAATATACCGTTATAACATTCCCTCATTCATCAGCGCTTTTGGTAAAGTTATCACGACAGTTTCCGGAAAGGACTTGTGTAGAAAATCTTCACTGAATTTGTCCTTTGATACCGCGAAAGCGGAAGTTGCGTTTTGTTGAGTTTTAGCAAACGTTCTGTTCATTTCCATTAGAATATCCTATATGGATTGTCCGACTAGTGTAGTGGTGGACAATATGTACTGCCATTTCCAAAATCGCAAAAATCGCACCGATTAGTTTCAGGGTATTAAACTAGAAGGTTTGACGAATATTGTGACCTATGTCTGATATGCGAAGAAAAGTGCAGTTTTCGAGAAAAAAGATCATCCATTTAACGCATGAAATAATATACCGTTATAACATTCGCTCATTCATCAGCGATTTTGGTACAGTTATCACGACAGTTTCCGGAAAGTACTTGTGTAGAAATTGTTCCTAGAACTCGTCCGTTGATACTGCGAAAGCGGAAGTTGCGTTTTGTTGCGTTTTGTAGCGTCTTAGCAAACATTCTGTTTATTTCCATTAACAATATCCTATATGGATTGTCCGACTAGTGTAGTGGTGGACAAAATGTACTGCCATTTCGAAAATCGCAAAAAACGCACCAACTGGTTTCAGGGTATTAAACTAGAAGGTTTGACGAATATTTTGACCTATGTCTGATATGCGAAGCAAAGTGAAGTATTCGAGAAAAAAGATCATCCATTGAACGCATGAAATAATATACCGTTATAACATTCCCTCATTCATCAGCGCTTTTGGTAAAGTTATCACGATAATTTCCGCAAAGGACTTGTGTAGAAAATCGTATTAGAACTCGTCCTTTGATACTGCGAAAGCGGAAGTTGCGTTTTGTTGCGTTTTAGCAAACGTTCTGTTTATTTCCATTAGAATATCCTATATGGATAGTCCGACTAGTGTAGTGGTGGACAAAATGTACTGCCATTTCCGAAATCGCAAAAAACGCACCAACTGGTTTCAGGGTATCAAACTAGAAGGTTTGACGAATATTTTGACCTATGTCTGATATGCGAAGCAAAGTGAAGTTTTCGAGAAAAAAGATCATCCATTTAACGCATGAAATAATATACCGTTATAACATTCCCTCATTCATCAGCGCTTTTGGTAAAGTTATCACGACAGTTTCCGGAAAGGACTTGTGTAGAAAATCTTCACTGAATTTGTCCTTTGATACCGCGAAAGCGGAAGTTGCGTTTTGTTGAGTTTTAGCAAACGTTCTGTTCATTTCCATTAGAATATCCTATATGGATTGTCCGACTAGTGTAGTGGTGGACAATATGTACTGCCATTTCCAAAATCGCAAAAATCGCACCGATTAGTTTCAGGGTATTAAACTAGAAGGTTTGACGAATATTGTGACCTATGTCTGATATGCGAAGAAAAGTGCAGTTTTCGAGAAAAAAGATCATCCATTTAACGCATGAAATAATATACCGTTATAACATTCGCTCATTCATCAGCGATTTTGGTAAAGTTATCACGACAGTTTCCGGAAAGTACTTGTGTAGAAATTGTTCCTAGAACTCGTCCTTTGATACTGCGAAAGCGGAAGTTGCGTTTTGTTGCGTTTTGTAGCGTCTTAGCAAACATTCTATTTATTTCCATTAACAATATCCTATATGGATTGTCCGACTAGTGTAGGGGTGGACAATATGTACTGCCATTTCCAAAACCGCAAAAAACGCACCAACTGGTTTCAAGGTATTAAACTAGAAGGTTTGACGAATATTTTGACCTATGTCTGATATGCGAAGCAAAGTGAAGTTTTCGAGAAAAAAGATCATCCATTGAATGCATGAAATAATATACCGTTATAACATTCCCTCATTCATCAGCGCTTTTGGTAAAGTTATCACGACAGTTTCCGGAAAGGACTTGTGTAGAAAATCTTCACTGAATTTGTCCTTTGATACCGCGAAAGCGGAAGTTGCGTTTTGTTGAGTTTTAGCAAACGTTCTGTTCATTTCCATTAGAATATCCTATATGGATTGTCCGACTAGTGTAGTGGTGGACAAAATGTACTGCCATTTCCAAAATCGCAAAAAACGCACCAACTGGTTTCAGGGTATTAAACTAGAAGGTTTGACGAATATTGTGACCTATGTCTGATATGCGAAGCAAAGTGAAGTTTTCGAGAAAAAAGATCATCCATTGAACGCATGAAATAATATACCGTTATAACATTCGCTCATTCATCATCGATTTTGGTAAAGTTATCACGATAATTTCCGCAAAGGACTTGTGTAGAAAATCGTATTAGGACTCGTCCTTTAATACCGCGAAAGCGGAAGTTGCGTTTTGTAGCGTCTTAGCAAACGCTCTGTTTATTTCCATTAGCAATATGCTATATGGACTGCCCGACTAGCGTTGTGGTAGACCCAATGTGCTGCCATTTCCAAAATCGCAAAAAACGCACCAATTAGTTTCAGGGTATCAAACTAGAAGGTTTGACGAATATTTTGACCTATGTCTGATATGCGAAGCAAAGTGAAGTTTTCGAGAAAAAAGATCATCCATTTAACGCATGAAATAATATACCGTTATAACATTCCCTCATTCATCAGCGCTTTTGGTAAAGTTATCACGACAGTTTCCGGAAAGGACTTGTGTAGAAAATCTTCACTGAATTTGTCCTTTGATACCGCGAAAGCGGAAGTTGCGTTTTGTTGAGTTTTAGCAAACGTTCTGTTCATTTCCATTAGAATATCCTATATGGATTGTCCGACTACTGTAGTGGTGGACAATATGTACTGCCATTTCCAAAATCGCAAAAATCGCACCGATTAGTTTCAGGGTATTAAACTAGAAGGTTTGACGAATATTGTGACCTATGTCTGATATGCGAAGAAAAGTGCAGTTTTCGAGAAAAAAGATCATCCATTTAACGCATGAAATAATATACCGTTATAACATTCGCTCATTCATCAGCGATTTTGGTAAAGTTATCACGACAGTTTCCGGAAAGTACTTGTGTAGAAATTGTTCCTAGAACTCGTCCTTTGATACTGCGAAAGCGGAAGTTGCGTTTTGTTGCGTTTTGTAGCGTCTTAGCAAACATTCTATTTATTTCCATTAACAATATCCTATATGGATTGTCCGACTAGTGTAGGGGTGGACAATATGTACTGCCATTTCCAAAACCGCAAAAAACGCACCAACTGGTTTCAAGGTATTAAACTAGAAGGTTTGACGAATATTTTGACCTATGTCTGATATGCGAAGCAAAGTGAAGTTTTCGAGAAAAAAGATCATCCATTGAATGCATGAAATAATATACCGTTATAACATTCCCTCATTCATCAGCGCTTTTGGTAAAGTTATCACGACAGTTTCCGGAAAGGACTTGTGTAGAAAATCTTCACTGAATTTGTCCTTTGATACCGCGAAAGCGGAAGTTGCGTTTTGTTGAGTTTTAGCAAACGTTCTGTTCATTTCCATTAGAATATCCTATATGGATTGTCCGACTAGTGTAGTGGTGGACAAAATGTACTGCCATTTCCAAAATCGCAAAAAACGCACCAACTGGTTTCAGGGTATTAAACTAGAAGGTTTGACGAATATTGTGACCTATGTCTGATATGCGAAGCAAAGTGAAGTTTTCGAGAAAAAAGATCATCCATTGAACGCATGAAATAATATACCGTTATAACATTCCCTCATTCATCAGCGCTTTTGGTACAGTTATCACGACAGTTTCCGGAAAGTACTTGTGTAGAAATTGTTCCTAGAACTCGTCCGTTGATACTGCGAAAGCGGAAGTTGCGTTTTGTTGCGTTTTGTTGCGTCTTAGCAAACGTTCTGTTTATTTCCATTAGAATATCCTATATGGATTGTCCGACTAGTGCAGTGGTGGACAAAATGTACTGCCATTTCCGAAATCGCAAAAAACGCACCAACTGGTTTCAGGGTATCAAACTAGAAGGTTTGACGAATATTTTGACCTATGTCTGATATGCGAAGCAAAGTGAAGTTTTCGAGAAAAAAGATCATCCATTTAATGCATGAAATAATATACCGTTATAACATTCCCTCATTCATCAGCGCTTTTGGTAAAGTTATCACGACAGTTTCCGGAAAGGACTTGTGTAGAAAATCTTCACTGAATTTGTCCTTTGATACCGCGAAAGCGGAAGTTGCGTTTTGTTGAGTTTTAGCAAACGTTCTGTTCATTTCCATTAGAATATCCTATATGGATTGTCCGACTACTGTAGTGGTGGACAATATGTACTGCCATTTCCAAAATCGCAAAAATCGCACCGATTAGTTTCAGGGTATTAAACTAGAAGGTTTGACGAATATTGTGACCTATGTCTGATATGCGAAGTAAAGTGCAGTTTTCGAGAAAAAAGATCATCCATTTAACGCATGAAATAATATACCGTTATAACATTCGCTCATTCATCAGCGATTTTGGTAAAGTTATCACGACAGTTTCCGGACAGGGCTTGTGTAGAAAATCTTCATTGAATTGGTCCTTTGACACTGCGAAAGCGGAAGTTGCGTTTTGTTGCGTCTTAGCAAACATTCTGTTTATTTCCATTAACAATATCCTATATGGATTGTCCGACTAGTGTAGTGGTGGACAATATGTACTGCCATTTCCACAATCGCAAAAAACGCACCAACTGGTTTCAGGGTATGAAACTAGAAGGTTTGACGAATATTGTGACCTATGTCTGATATGCGAAGCAAAGTGAAGTTTTCGAGAAAAAAGATCATCCATTGAACGCATGAAATAATATACCGTTATAACATTCCCTCATTCATCAGCGCTTTTGGTAAAGTTATCACGACAGTTTCCGGAAAGGACTTGTGTAGAAAATCGTATTAGAACTCGTCCTTTGATACTGCGAAAGCGGAAGTTGCGTTTTGTTGCGTTTTAGCAAACGTTCTGTTTATTTCCATTAGAATATCCTATATGGATAGTCCGACTAGTGTAGTGGTGGACAAAATGTACTGCCATTTCCGAAATCGCAAAAAACGCACCAACTGGTTTCAGGGTATCAAACTAGAAGGTTTGACGAATATTTTGACCTATGTCTGATATGCGAAGCAAAGTGAAGTTTTCGAGAAAAAAGATCATCCATTTAACGCATGAAATAATATACCGTTATAACATTCCCTCATTCATCAGCGCTTTTGGTAAAGTTATCACGACAGTTTCCGGAAAGGACTTGTGTAGAAAATCTTCACTGAATTTGTCCTTTGATACCGCGAAAGCGGAAGTTGCGTTTTGTTGAGTTTTAGCAAACGTTCTGTTCATTTCCATTAGAATATCCTATATGGATTGTCCGACTAGTGTAGTGGTGGACAATATGTACTGCCATTTCCAAAATCGCAAAAATCGCACCGATTAGTTTCAGGGTATTAAACTAGAAGGTTTGACGAATATTGTGACCTATGTCTGATATGCGAAGAAAAGTGCAGTTTTCGAGAAAAAAGATCATCCATTTAACGCATGAAATAATATACCGTTATAACATTCGCTCATTCATCAGCGATTTTGGTAAAGTTATCACGACAGTTTCCGGAAAGTACTTGTGTAGAAATTGTTCCTAGAACTCGTCCTTTGATACTGCGAAAGCGGAAGTTGCGTTTTGTTGCGTTTTGTAGCGTCTTAGCAAACATTCTATTTATTTCCATTAACAATATCCTATATGGATTGTCCGACTAGTGTAGGGGTGGACAATATGTACTGCCATTTCCAAAACCGCAAAAAACGCACCAACTGGTTTCAAGGTATTAAACTAGAAGGTTTGACGAATATTTTGACCTATGTCTGATATGCGAAGCAAAGTGAAGTTTTCGAGAAAAAAGATCATCCATTGAATGCATGAAATAATATACCGTTATAACATTCCCTCATTCATCAGCGCTTTTGGTAAAGTTATCACGACAGTTTCCGGAAAGGACTTGTGTAGAAAATCTTCACTGAATTTGTCCTTTGATACCGCGAAAGCGGAAGTTGCGTTTTGTTGAGTTTTAGCAAACGTTCTGTTCATTTCCATTAGAATATCCTATATGGATTGTCCGACTAGTGTAGTGGTGGACAAAATGTACTGCCATTTCCAAAATCGCAAAAAACGCACCAACTGGTTTCAGGGTATTAAACTAGAAGGTTTGACGAATATTGTGACCTATGTCTGATATGCGAAGCAAAGTGAAGTTTTCGAGAAAAAAGATCATCCATTGAACGCATGAAATAATATACCGTTATAACATTCGCTCATTCATCATCGATTTTGGTAAAGTTATCACGATAATTTCCGCAAAGGACTTGTGTAGAAAATCGTATTAGGACTCGTCCTTTAATACCGCGAAAGCGGAAGTTGCGTTTTGTAGCGTCTTAGCAAACATTCTGTTTATTTCCATTAACAATATCCTATATGGATTGTCCGACTAGTGTAGGGGTGGACAAAATGTACTGCCATTTCCGAAATCGCAAAAAACGCACCAACTGGTTTCAGGGTATCAAACTAGAAGGTTTGACGAATATTTTGACCTATGTCTGATATGCGAAGCAAAGTGAAGTTTTCGAGAAAAAAGATCATCCATTGAACGCATGAAATAATATACCGTTATAACATTCGCTCCTTCATCAGCGATTTTGGTAAAGTTATCACGACAGTTTCCGGAAAGGACTTGTGTAGAAAATCTTCACTGAATTTGTCCTTTGATACCGCGAAAGCGGAAGTTGCGTTTTGTTGAGTTTTAGCAAACGTTCTGTTCATTTCCATTAGAATATCCTATATGGATTGTCCGACTAGTGTAGTGGTGGACAAAATGTACTGCCATTTCCAAAATCGCAAAAAACGCACCAACTGGTTTCAGGGTATTAAACTAGAAGGTTTGACGAATATTGTGACCTATGTCTGATATGCGAAGCAAAGTGAAGTTTTCGAGAAAAAAGATCATCCATTGAACGCATGAAATAATATACCGTTATAACATTCGCTCATTCATCATCGATTTTGGTAAAGTTATCACGATAATTTCCGCAAAGGACTTGTGTAGAAAATCGTATTAGGACTCGTCCTTTAATACCGCGAAAGCGGAAGTTGCGTTTTGTAGCGTCTTAGCAAACATTCTGTTTATTTCCATTAACAATATCCTATATGGATTGTCCGACTAGTGTAGGGGTGGACAAAATGTACTGCCATTTCCGAAATCGCAAAAAACGCACCAACTGGTTTCAGGGTATCAAACTAGAAGGTTTGACGAATATTTTGACCTATGTCTGATATGCGAAGCAAAGTGAAGTTTTCGAGAAAAAAGATCATCCATTGAACGCATGAAATAATATACCGTTATAACATTCGCTCCTTCATCAGCGATTTTGGTAAAGTTATCACGACAGTTTCCGGAAAGAACTTGTGTAGAAAATCTTCACTGAATTTGTCCTTTGATACTGCGAAAGCGGAAGTTGCGTTTTGTTGCGTTTTAGCAAACGTTCTGTTTATTTCCATTAGAATATCCTATATGGATTGTCCGACTAGTGTAGTGGTGGACAAA
The DNA here is from genome assembly GCA_910591665.1 of Ectemnius continuus. Taxonomy (NCBI): domain Eukaryota; kingdom Metazoa; phylum Arthropoda; class Insecta; order Hymenoptera; family Crabronidae; genus Ectemnius; species Ectemnius continuus. Next base: position 929,035 of record CAJUYD010000013.1, on the reverse strand, counting down.
ATGTATTGCCATTTCCAAAATCGCAAAAAACGCACCAACTGGTTTCAGGGTATCAAACTAGAAGGTTTGACGAATATTTTGACGTATGTCTGATATGCGAAGCAAAGTGAAGTTTTCGAGAAAAAAGATCATCCATTGAACGCATGAAATAATATACCGTTATAACATTCGCTCCTTCATCAGCGATTTTGGTAAAGTTATCACGACAGTTTCCGGAAAGAACTTGTGTAGAAAATCTTCACTGAATTTGTCCTTTGATACTGCGAAAGCGGAAGTTGCGTTTTGTTGCGTTTTAGCAAACGTTCTGTTTATTTCCATTAGAATATCCTATATGGATTGTCCGACTAGTGTAGTGGTGGACAAAATGTATTGCCATTTCCAAAATCGCAAAAAACGCACCAACTGGTTTCAGGGTATTAAACTAGAAGGTTTGACGAATATTTTGACCTATGTCTGATATGCGAAGCAAAGTGAAGTTTTCGAGAAAAAAGATCATCCATTGAACGCATGAAATAATATACCGTTATAACATTCCCTCATTCATCAGCGCTTTTGGTAAAGTTATCACGATAATTTCCGCAAAGGACTTGTGTAGAAAATCGTATTAGGACTCGTCCTTTAATACCGCGAAAGCGGAAGTTGCGTTTTGTAGCGTCTTAGCAAACATTCTGTTTATTTCCATTAACAATATCCTATATGGATTGTCCGACTAGTGTAGGGGTGGACAAAATGTACTGCCATTTCCGAAATCGCAAAAAACGCACCAACTGGTTTCAGGGTATCAAACTAGAAGGTTTGACGAATATTTTGACCTATGTCTGATATGCGAAGCAAAGTGAAGTTTTCGAGAAAAAAGATCATCCATTGAACGCATGAAATAATATACCGTTATAACATTCGCTCCTTCATCAGCGATTTTGGTAAAGTTATCACGACAGTTTCCGGAAAGAACTTGTGTAGAAAATCTTCACTGAATTTGTCCTTTGATACTGCGAAAGCGGAAGTTGCGTTTTGTTGCGTTTTAGCAAACGTTCTGTTTATTTCCATTAGAATATCCTATATGGATTGTCCGACTAGTGTAGTGGTGGACAAAATGTATTGCCATTTCCAAAATCGCAAAAAACGCACCAACTGGTTTCAGGGTATCAAACTAGAAGGTTTGACGAATATTTTGACGTATGTCTGATATGCGAAGCAAAGTGAAGTTTTCGAGAAAAAAGATCATCCATTGAACGCATGAAATAATATACCGTTATAACATTCGCTCCTTCATCAGCGATTTTGGTAAAGTTATCACGACAGTTTCCGGAAAGAACTTGTGTAGAAAATCTTCACTGAATTTGTCCTTTGATACTGCGAAAGCGGAAGTTGCGTTTTGTTGCGTTTTAGCAAACGTTCTGTTTATTTCCATTAGAATATCCTATATGGATTGTCCGACTAGTGTAGTGGTGGACAAAATGTATTGCCATTTCCAAAATCGCAAAAAACGCACCAACTGGTTTCAGGGTATTAAACTAGAAGGTTTGACGAATATTTTGACCTATGTCTGATATGCGAAGCAAAGTGAAGTTTTCGAGAAAAAAGATCATCCATTGAACGCATGAAATAATATACCGTTATAACATTCCCTCATTCATCAGCGCTTTTGGTAAAGTTATCACGATAATTTCCGCAAAGGACTTGTGTAGAAAATCGTATTAGAACTCGTCCTTTGATACTGCGAAAGCGGAAGTTGCGTTTTGTTGCGTTTTAGCAAACGTTCTGTTTATTTCCATTAGAATATCCTATATGGATTGTCCGACTAGTGTAGTGGTGGACAATATGTATGAGAGAGGGCTCCTTGAGGGCTGATGTATTGAGAATCCTACATATGTACTGCCATTTCCAAAATCGCAAAAAACGCACCAGTTAGTTTCAGGGTATGAAACTAGAAGGTTTGACGAATATTGTGACCTATGTCTGATATGCGAAGCAAAGTGAAATTTTCGAGAAAAAAGATCATCCATTTAACGCATGAAATAATATACCGTTATAACATTCGCTCCTCCATCAGCGATTTTGGTAAAGTTATCACGACAGTTTCCGGACAGGGCTTGTGTAGAAAATCTTCATTGAATTGGTCTTTTGATACTGCGAAAGCGGAAGTTGCGTTTTGTTGCGTCTTAGCAAACGTTCTGTTTATTTCCATTAACAATATCCTATATGGATTGTCCGACTAGTGTAGTGGTGGACAATATGTACTGCCATTTCCAAAATCGCAAAAAACGCACCAGTTAGTTTCAGGGTATTAAACTAGAAGGTTTGACGAATATTGTGACCTATGTCTGATATGCGAAGCAAAGTGCAGTTTTCGAGAAAAAAGATCATCCATTTAACGCATGAAGTAATATACCGTTATAACATTCGCACATTCATCAGCGATTTTGGTAAAGTTATCACGACAGTTTCCGGAAAGTACTTGTGTAGAAATTGTTCTTAGAACTCGTCCTTTGATACTGCGAAAGCGGAAGTTGCGTTTTGTTGCGTCTTAGCAAACGCTCTGTTTATTTCCATTAGCAATATGCTATATGGACTGCCCGACTAGCGTTGTGGTAGACCCAATGTGCTGCCATTTCCAAAATCGCAAAAAACGCACCAATTAGTTTCAGGTTATTAAACTAGAAGGTTTGACGAATATTGTGAGCTATGTCTGATATGCGAAGCAAAGTGAAGTTTACGAGAAAAAAAATTCATCCATTTAACGCATGAAATAATATACCGTTATAACATTCCCTCATTCATCAGCGCTTTTGGTAAAGTTATCACGACAGTTTCCGGAAAGGACTTGTGTAGAAAATCTTCACTGAATTTGTCCTTTGATACCGCGAAAGCGGAAGTTGCGTTTTGTTGAGTTTTAGCAAACGTTCTGTTCATTTCCATTAGAATATCCTATATGGATTGTCCGACTAGTGTAGTGGTGGACAATATGTACTGCCATTTCCAAAATCGCAAAAATCGCACCGATTAGTTTCAGGGTATTAAACTAGAAGGTTTGACGAATATTGTGACCTATGTCTGATATGCGAAGAAAAGTGCAGTTTTCGAGAAAAAAGATCATCCATTTAACGCATGAAATAATATACCGTTATAACATTCGCTCATTCATCAGCGATTTTGGTAAAGTTATCACGACAGTTTCCGGAAAGTACTTGTGTAGAAATTGTTCCTAGAACTCGTCCTTTGATACTGCGAAAGCGGAAGTTGCGTTTTGTTGCGTTTTGTAGCGTCTTAGCAAACATTCTATTTATTTCCATTAACAATATCCTATATGTATTGTCCGACTAGTGTAGGGGTGGACAATATGTACTGCCATTTCCAAAACCGCAAAAAACGCACCAACTGGTTTCAAGGTATTAAACTAGAAGGTTTGACGAATATTTTGACCTATGTCTGATATGCGAAGCAAAGTGAAGTTTTCGAGGAAAAAAAGATCATCCATTGAATGCATGAAATAATATACCGTTATAACATTCCCTCATTCATCAGCGCTTTTGGTAAAGTTATCACGACAGTTTCCGGAAAGGACTTGTGTAGAAAATCTTCACTGAATTTGTCCTTTGATACCGCGAAAGCGGAAGTTGCGTTTTGTTGAGTTTTAGCAAACGTTCTGTTCATTTCCATTAGAATATCCTATATGGATTGTCCGACTAGTGTAGTGGTGGACAAAATGTACTGCCATTTCCAAAATCGCAAAAAAACGCACCAACTGGTTTCAGGGTATTAAACTAGAAGGTTTGACGAATATTGTGACCTATGTCTGATATGCGAAGCAAAGTGAAGTTTTCGAGAAAAAAGATCATCCATTGAACGCATGAAATAATATACCGTTATAACATTCGCTCATTCATCATCGATTTTGGTAAAGTTATCACGATAATTTCCGCAAAGGACTTGTGTAGAAAATCGTATTAGGACTCGTCCTTTGATACCGCGAAAGCGGAAGTTGCGTTTTGTAGCGTCTTAGCAAACATTCTGTTTATTTCCATTAACAATATCCTATATGGATTGTCCGACTAGTGTAGGGGTGGACAAAATGTACTGCCATTTCCGAAATCGCAAAAAACGCACCAACTGGTTTCAGGGTATCAAACTAGAAGGTTTGACGAATATTTTGACCTATGTCTGATATGCGAAGCAAAGTGAAGTTTTCGAGAAAAAAGATCATCCATTGAACGCATGAAATAATATACCGTTATAACATTCCCTCATTCATCAGCGCTTTTGGTACAGTTATCACGACAGTTTCCGGAAAGTACTTGTGTAGAAATTGTTCCTAGAACTCGTCCGTTGATACTGCGAAAGCGGAAGTTGCGTTTTGTTGCGTTTTGTTGCGTCTTAGCAAACGTTCTGTTTATTTCCATTAATAATATCCTATATGGATTGCCCGACTAGCGTTGTGGTAGACCCAATGTGCTGCCATTTCCAAAATCGCAAAAAACGCACCAACTGGTTTCAGGGTATCAAACTAGAAGGTTTGACGAATATTTTGACCTATGTCTGATATGCGAAGCAAAGTGAAGTTTTCGAGAAAAAAAAATCATCCATTTAACGCATGAAATAATATACCGTTCTAACATTCCCTCATTCATCAGCGCTTTTGGTAAAGTTATCACGACAGTTTCCGGAAAGTACTTGTGTAGAAATTGTTCTTAGAACTCGTCCTTTGATACTGCGAAAGCGGAAGTTGCGTTTTGTTGCGTTTTGTAGCGTCTTAGCAAACATTCTGTTTATTTCCATTAACAATATCCTATATGGATTGTCCGACTAGTGTAGGGGTGGACAAAATGTACTGCCATTTCCGAAATCGCAAAAAACGCACCAACTGGTTTCAGGGTATCAAACTAGAAGGTTTGACGAATATTTTGACCTATGTCTGATATGCGAAGCAAAGTGAAGTTTTCGAGAAAAAAGATCATCCATTGAACGCATGAAATAATATACCGTTATAACATTCCCTCATTCATCAGCGCTTTTGGTACAGTTATCACGACAGTTTCCGGAAAGTACTTGTGTAGAAATTGTTCCTAGAACTCGTCCGTTGATACTGCGAAAGCGGAAGTTGCGTTTTGTTGCGTCTTAGCAAACGTTCTGTTTATTTCCATTAATAATATCCTATATGGATTGCCCGACTAGCGTTGTGGTAGACCCAATGTGCTGCCATTTCCAAAATCGCAAAAAACGCACCAATTAGTTTCAGGTTATTAAACTAGAAGGTTTGACGAATATTGTGACCTATGTCTGATATGCGAAGCAAAGTGAAGTTTTCGAGAAAAAAAAATCATCCATTTAACGCATGAAATAATATACCGTTATAACATTCGCTCATTCATCAGCGCTTTTGGTAAAGTTATCACGACAGTTTCCGGAAAGTACTTGTGTAGAAATTGTTCCTAGAACTCGTCCTTTGATACTGCGAAAGCGGAAGTTGCGTTTTGTTGCGTTTTGTTGCGTCTTGTCAAACGTTCTGTTTATTTCCATTAACAATATCCTATATGGATTGTCCGACTAGTGTAGTGGTGGACAATATGTACTGCCATTTCCAAAATCGCAAAAAACGCAGCAATTAGTTTCAGGTTATTAAACTAGAAGGTTTGACGAATATTGTGACCTATGTCTGATATGCGAAGCAAAGTGAAGTTTTCGAGAAAAAAGATCATCCATTTAACGCATGAAGTAATATACCGTTATAACATTCCCTCATTCATCAGCGCTTTTGGTAAAGTTATCACGACAGTTTCCGGAAAGTACTTGTGTAGAAATTGTTCCTAGAACTCGTCCTTTGATACTGCGAAAGCGGAAGTTGCGTTTTGTTGCGTTTTGTAGCGTCTTAGCAAACATTCTATTTATTTCCATTAACAATATCCTATATGGATTGTCCGACTAGTGTAGGGGTGGACAATATGTACTGCCATTTCCAAAACCGCAAAAAACGCACCAACTGGTTTCAGGGTATCAAACTAGAAGGTTTGACGAATATTTTGACCTATGTCTGATATGCGAAGCAAAGTGAAGTTTTCGAGAAAAAAAATCATCCATTTAACGCATGAAATAATATACCGTTATAACATTCCCTCATTCATCAGCGCTTTTGGTAAAGTTATCACGACAGTTTCCGGAAAGTACTTGTGTAGAAATTGTTCCTAGAACTCGTCCTTTGATACTGCGAAAGCGGAAGTTGCGTTTTGTTGCGTCTTGTCAAACGTTCTGTTTATTTCCATTAACAATATCCTATATGGATTGTCCGACTAGTGTAGTGGTGGACAATATGTACTGCCATTTCCAAAATCGCAAAAAACGCAGCAATTAGTTTCAGGTTATTAAACTAGAAGGTTTGACGAATATTGTGACCTATGTCTGATATGCGAAGCAAAGTGAAGTTTTCGAGAAAAAAGATCATCCATTTAACGCATGAAGTAATATACCGTTATAACATTCGCACATTCATCAGCGATTTTGGTAAAGTTATCACGACAGTTTCCGGAAAGTACTTGTGTAGAAATTGTTCTTAGAACTCGTCCTTTGATACTGCGAAAGCGGAAGTTGCGTTTTGTTGCGTCTTAGCAAACGCTCTGTTTATTTCCATTAGCAATATGCTATATGGACTGCCCGACTAGCGTTGTGGTGGACAATATGTACTGCCATTTCCAAAATCGCAAAAAACGCACCAACTGGTTTCAGGGTATCAAACTAGAAGGTTTGACGAATATTTTGACCTATGTCTGATATGCGAAGCAAAGTGAAGTTTTCGAGAAAAAAGATCATCCATTTAACGCACGAAATAATATACCGTTATAACATTCGCTCCTCCATCAGCGATTTTGGTAAAGTTATCACGACAGTTTCCAGAAAGGACTTGTGTAGAAAATCTTCACTGAATTGGTCCTTTGATACTGCGAAAGCGGAAGTTGCGTTTTGTTGCGTCTTAGCAAACGTTCTGTTTATTTCCATTAACAATATCCTATATGGATTGTCCGACTAGTGTAGTGGTGGACAATATGTACTGCCATTTCCAAAATCGCAAAAATCGCACCAGTTAGTTTCAGGGTATTAAACTAGAAGGTTTGACGAATACTGTGACCTATGTCTGATATGCGAAGCAAAGTGCAGTTTTCGAGAAAAAAGATCATCCATTTAACGCATGAAGTAATATACCGTTATAACATTCGCACATTCATCAGCGATTTTGGTAAAGTTATCACGACAGTTTCCGGAAAGTACTTGTGTAGAAATTGTTCTTAGAACTCGTCCTTTGATACTGCGAAAGCGGAAGTTGCGTTTTGTTGCGTCTTAGCAAACGCTCTGTTTATTTCCATTAGCAATATGCTATATGGACTGCCCGACTAGCGTTGTGGTAGACCCAATGTGCTGCCATTTCCAAAATCGCAAAAAACGCACCAATTAGTTTCAGGTTATTAAACTAGAAGGTTTGACGAATATTGTGAGCTATGTCTGATATGCGAAGCAAAGTGAAGTTTTCGAGAAAAAAAAATCATCCATTTAACGCATGAAATAATATACCGTTATAACATTCCCTCATTCATCAGCGCTTTTGGTAAAGTTATCACGACAGTTTCCGGAAAGGACTTGTGTAGAAAATCTTCACTGAATTTGTCCTTTGATACCGCGAAAGCGGAAGTTGCGTTTTGTTGAGTTTTAGCAAACGTTCTGTTCATTTCCATTAGAATATCCTATATGGATTGTCCGACTACTGTAGTGGTGGACAATATGTACTGCCATTTCCAAAATCGCAAAAATCGCACCGATTAGTTTCAGGGTATTAAACTAGAAGGTTTGACGAATATTGTGACCTATGTCTGATATGCGAAGAAAAGTGCAGTTTTCGAGAAAAAAGATCATCCATTTAACGCATGAAATAATATACCGTTATAACATTCGCTCATTCATCAGCGATTTTGGTACAGTTATCACGACAGTTTCCGGAAAGTACTTGTGTAGAAATTGTTCCTAGAACTCGTCCGTTGATACTGCGAAAGCGGAAGTTGCGTTTTGTTGCGTTTTGTAGCGTCTTAGCAAACATTCTGTTTATTTCCATTAACAATATCCTATATGGATTGTCCGACTAGTGTAGTGGTGGACAAAATGTACTGCCATTTCGAAAATCGCAAAAAACGCACCAACTGGTTTCAGGGTATTAAACTAGAAGGTTTGACGAATATTTTGACCTATGTCTGATATGCGAAGCAAAGTGAAGTATTCGAGAAAAAAGATCATCCATTGAACGCATGAAATAATATACCGTTATAACATTCCCTCATTCATCAGCGCTTTTGGTAAAGTTATCACGATAATTTCCGCAAAGGACTTGTGTAGAAAATCGTATTAGAACTCGTCCTTTGATACTGCGAAAGCGGAAGTTGCGTTTTGTTGCGTTTTAGCAAACGTTCTGTTTATTTCCATTAGAATATCCTATATGGATAGTCCGACTAGTGTAGTGGTGGACAAAATGTACTGCCATTTCCGAAATCGCAAAAAACGCACCAACTGGTTTCAGGGTATCAAACTAGAAGGTTTGACGAATATTTTGACCTATGTCTGATATGCGAAGCAAAGTGAAGTTTTCGAGAAAAAAGATCATCCATTTAACGCATGAAATAATATACCGTTATAACATTCCCTCATTCATCAGCGCTTTTGGTAAAGTTATCACGACAGTTTCCGGAAAGGACTTGTGTAGAAAATCTTCACTGAATTTGTCCTTTGATACCGCGAAAGCGGAAGTTGCGTTTTGTTGAGTTTTAGCAAACGTTCTGTTCATTTCCATTAGAATATCCTATATGGATTGTCCGACTAGTGTAGTGGTGGACAATATGTACTGCCATTTCCAAAATCGCAAAAATCGCACCGATTAGTTTCAGGGTATTAAACTAGAAGGTTTGACGAATATTGTGACCTATGTCTGATATGCGAAGCAAAGTGCAGTTTTCGAGAAAAAAGATCATCCATTTAACGCATGAAATAATATACCGTTATAACATTCGCTCATTCATCAGCGATTTTGGTAAAGTTATCACGACAGTTTCCGGAAAGTACTTGTGTAGAAATTGTTCCTAGAACTCGTCCTTTGATACTGCGAAAGCGGAAGTTGCGTTTTGTTGCGTTTTGTAGCGTCTTAGCAAACATTCTATTTATTTCCATTAACAATATCCTATATGGATTGTCCGACTAGTGTAGGGGTGGACAATATGTACTGCCATTTCCAAAACCGCAAAAAACGCACCAACTGGTTTCAAGGTATTAAACTAGAAGGTTTGACGAATATTTTGACCTATGTCTGATATGCGAAGCAAAGTGAAGTTTTCGAGAAAAAAGATCATCCATTGAATGCATGAAATAATATACCGTTATAACATTCCCTCATTCATCAGCGCTTTTGGTAAAGTTATCACGACAGTTTCCGGAAAGGACTTGTGTAGAAAATCTTCACTGAATTTGTCCTTTGATACCGCGAAAGCGGAAGTTGCGTTTTGTTGAGTTTTAGCAAACGTTCTGTTCATTTCCATTAGAATATCCTATATGGATTGTCCGACTAGTGTAGTGGTGGACAAAATGTACTGCCATTTCCAAAATCGCAAAAAACGCACCAACTGGTTTCAGGGTATTAAACTAGAAGGTTTGACGAATATTGTGACCTATGTCTGATATGCGAAGCAAAGTGAAGTTTTCGAGAAAAAAGATCATCCATTGAACGCATGAAATAATATACCGTTATAACATTCGCTCATTCATCATCGATTTTGGTAAAGTTATCACGATAATTTCCGCAAAGGACTTGTGTAGAAAATCGTATTAGGACTCGTCCTTTAATACCGCGAAAGCGGAAGTTGCGTTTTGTAGCGTCTTAGCAAACGCTCTGTTTATTTCCATTAGCAATATGCTATATGGACTGCCCGACTAGCGTTGTGGTAGACCCAATGTGCTGCCATTTCCAAAATCGCAAAAAACGCACCAATTAGTTTCAGGGTATCAAACTAGAAGGTTTGACGAATATTTTGACCTATGTCTGATATGCGAAGCAAAGTGAAGTTTTCGAGAAAAAAGATCATCCATTTAACGCATGAAATAATATACCGTTATAACATTCCCTCATTCATCAGCGCTTTTGGTAAAGTTATCACGACAGTTTCCGGAAAGGACTTGTGTAGAAAATCTTCACTGAATTTGTCCTTTGATACCGCGAAAGCGGAAGTTGCGTTTTGTTGAGTTTTAGCAAACGTTCTGTTCATTTCCATTAGAATATCCTATATGGATTGTCCGACTACTGTAGTGGTGGACAATATGTACTGCCATTTCCAAAATCGCAAAAATCGCACCGATTAGTTTCAGGGTATTAAACTAGAAGGTTTGACGAATATTGTGACCTATGTCTGATATGCGAAGAAAAGTGCAGTTTTCGAGAAAAAAGATCATCCATTTAACGCATGAAATAATATACCGTTATAACATTCGCTCATTCATCAGCGATTTTGGTAAAGTTATCACGACAGTTTCCGGAAAGTACTTGTGTAGAAATTGTTCCTAGAACTCGTCCTTTGATACTGCGAAAGCGGAAGTTGCGTTTTGTTGCGTTTTGTAGCGTCTTAGCAAACATTCTATTTATTTCCATTAACAATATCCTATATGGATTGTCCGACTAGTGTAGGGGTGGACAATATGTACTGCCATTTCCAAAACCGCAAAAAACGCACCAACTGGTTTCAAGGTATTAAACTAGAAGGTTTGACGAATATTTTGACCTATGTCTGATATGCGAAGCAAAGTGAAGTTTTCGAGAAAAAAGATCATCCATTGAACGCATGAAATAATATACCGTTATAACATTCCCTCATTCATCAGCGCTTTTGGTAAAGTTATCACGACAGTTTCCGGAAAGGACTTGTGTAGAAAATCTTCACTGAATTTGTCCTTTGATACCGCGAAAGCGGAAGTTGCGTTTTGTTGAGTTTTAGCAAACGTTCTGTTCATTTCCATTAGAATATCCTATATGGATTGTCCGACTAGTGTAGTGGTGGACAAAATGTACTGCCATTTCCAAAATCGCAAAAAACGCACCAACTGGTTTCAGGGTATTAAACTAGAAGGTTTGACGAATATTGTGACCTATGTCTGATATGCGAAGCAAAGTGAAGTTTTCGAGAAAAAAGATCATCCATTGAACGCATGAAATAATATACCGTTATAACATTCGCTCATTCATCATCGATTTTGGTAAAGTTATCACGATAATTTCCGCAAAGGACTTGTGTAGAAAATCGTATTAGGACTCGTCCTTTAATACCGCGAAAGCGGAAGTTGCGTTTTGTAGCGTCTTAGCAAACATTCTGTTTATTTCCATTAACAATATCCTATATGGATTGTCCGACTAGTGTAGGGGTGGACAAAATGTACTGCCATTTCCGAAATCGCAAAAAACGCACCAACTGGTTTCAGGGTATCAAACTAGAAGGTTTGACGAATATTTTGACCTATGTCTGATATGCGAAGCAAAGTGAAGTTTTCGAGAAAAAAGATCATCCATTGAACGCATGAAATAATATACCGTTATAACATTCGCTCCTTCATCAGCGATTTTGGTAAAGTTATCACGACAGTTTCCGGAAAGAACTTGTGTAGAAAATCTTCACTGAATTTGTCCTTTGATACTGCGAAAGCGGAAGTTGCGTTTTGTTGCGTTTTAGCAAACGTTCTGTTTATTTCCATTAGAATATCCTATATGGATTGTCCGACTAGTGTAGTGGTGGACAAAATGTATTGCCATTTCCAAAATCGCAAAAAACGCACCAACTGGTTTCAGGGTATCAAACTAGAAGGTTTGACGAATATTTTGACGTATGTCTGATATGCGAAGCAAAGTGAAGTTTTCGAGAAAAAAGATCATCCATTGAACGCATGAAATAATATACCGTTATAACATTCGCTCCTTCATCAGCGATTTTGGTAAAGTTATCACGACAGTTTCCGGAAAGAACTTGTGTAGAAAATCTTCACTGAATTTGTCCTTTGATACTGCGAAAGCGGAAGTTGCGTTTTGTTGCGTTTTAGCAAACGTTCTGTTTATTTCCATTAGAATATCCTATATGGATTGTCCGACTAGTGTAGTGGTGGACAAAATGTATTGCCATTTCCAAAATCGCAAAAAACGCACCAACTGGTTTCAGGGTATTAAACTAGAAGGTTTGACGAATATTTTGACCTATGTCTGATATGCGAAGCAAAGTGAAGTTTTCGAGAAAAAAGATCATCCATTGAACGCATGAAATAATATACCGTTATAACATTCCCTCATTCATCAGCGCTTTTGGTAAAGTTATCACGATAATTTCCGCAAAGGACTTGTGTAGAAAATCGTATTAGAACTCGTCCTTTGATACTGCGAAAGCGGAAGTTGCGTTTTGTTGCGTTTTAGCAAACGTTCTGTTTATTTCCATTAGAATATCCTATATGGATTGTCCGACTAGTGTAGTGGTGGACAATATGTATGAGAGAGGGCTCCTTGAGGGCTGATGTATTGAGAATCCTACATATGTACTGCCATTTCCAAAATCGCAAAAAACGCACCAGTTAGTTTCAGGGTATGAAACTAGAAGGTTTGACGAATATTGTGACCTATGTCTGATATGCGAAGCAAAGTGAAATTTTCGAGAAAAAAGATCATCCATTTAACGCATGAAATAATATACCGTTATAACATTCGCTCCTCCATCAGCGATTTTGGTAAAGTTATCACGACAGTTTCCGGACAGGGCTTGTGTAGAAAATCTTCATTGAATTGGTCTTTTGATACTGCGAAAGCGGAAGTTGCGTTTTGTTGCGTCTTAGCAAACGTTCTGTTTATTTCCATTAACAATATCCTATATGGATTGTCCGACTAGTGTAGTGGTGGACAATATGTACTGCCATTTCCAAAATCGCAAAAAACGCACCAGTTAGTTTCAGGGTATTAAACTAGAAGGTTTGACGAATATTGTGACCTATGTCTGATATGCGAAGCAAAGTGCAGTTTTCGAGAAAAAAGATCATCCATTTAACGCATGAAGTAATATACCGTTATAACATTCGCACATTCATCAGCGATTTTGGTAAAGTTATCACGACAGTTTCCGGAAAGTACTTGTGTAGAAATTGTTCTTAGAACTCGTCCTTTGATACTGCGAAAGCGGAAGTTGCGTTTTGTTGCGTCTTAGCAAACGCTCTGTTTATTTCCATTAGCAATATGCTATATGGACTGCCCGACTAGCGTTGTGGTAGACCCAATGTGCTGCCATTTCCAAAATCGCAAAAAACGCACCAATTAGTTTCAGGTTATTAAACTAGAAGGTTTGACGAATATTGTGAGCTATGTCTGATATGCGAAGCAAAGTGAAGTTTTCGAGAAAAAAAAATCATCCATTTAACGCATGAAATAATATACCGTTATAACATTCCCTCATTCATCAGCGCTTTTGGTAAAGTTATCACGACAGTTTCCGGAAAGGACTTGTGTAGAAAATCTTCACTGAATTTGTCCTTTGATACCGCGAAAGCGGAAGTTGCGTTTTGTTGAGTTTTAGCAAACGTTCTGTTCATTTCCATTAGAATATCCTATATGGATTGTTCGACTAGTGTAGTGGTGGACAATATGTACTGCCATTTCCAAAATCGCAAAAATCGCACCGATTAGTTTCAGGGTATTAAACTAGAAGGTTTGACGAATATTGTGACCTATGTCTGATATGCGAAGAAAAGTGCAGTTTTCGAGAAAAAAGATCATCCATTTAACGCATGAAATAATATACCGTTATAACATTCGCTCATTCATCAGCGATTTTGGTAAAGTTATCACGACAGTTTCCGGAAAGTACTTGTGTAGAAATTGTTCCTAGAACTCGTCCTTTGATACTGCGAAAGCGGAAGTTGCGTTTTGTTGCGTTTTGTAGCGTCTTAGCAAACATTCTATTTATTTCCATTAACAATATCCTATATGTATTGTCCGACTAGTGTAGGGGTGGACAATATGTACTGCCATTTCCAAAACCGCAAAAAACGCACCAACTGGTTTCAAGGTATTAAACTAGAAGGTTTGACGAATATTTTGACCTATGTCTGATATGCGAAGCAAAGTGAAGTTTTCGAGGAAAAAAAGATCATCCATTGAATGCATGAAATAATATACCGTTATAACATTCCCTCATTCATCAGCGCTTTTGGTAAAGTTATCACGACAGTTTCCGGAAAGGACTTGTGTAGAAAATCTTCACTGAATTTGTCCTTTGATACCGCGAAAGCGGAAGTTGCGTTTTGTTGAGTTTTAGCAAACGTTCTGTTCATTTCCATTAGAATATCCTATATGGATTGTCCGACTAGTGTAGTGGTGGACAAAATGTACTGCCATTTCCAAAATCGCAAAAAACGCACCAACTGGTTTCAGGGTATTAAACTAGAAGGTTTGACGAATATTGTGACCTATGTCTGATATGCGAAGCAAAGTGAAGTTTTCGAGAAAAAAGATCATCCATTGAACGCATGAAATAATATACCGTTATAACATTCGCTCATTCATCATCGATTTTGGTAAAGTTATCACGATAATTTCCGCAAAGGACTTGTGTAGAAAATCGTATTAGGACTCGTCCTTTGATACCGCGAAAGCGGAAGTTATGTTTTGTAGCGTCTTAGCAAACATTCTGTTTATTTCCATTAACAATATCCTATATGGATTGTCCGACTAGTGTAGGGGTGGACAAAATGTACTGCCATTTCCGAAATCGCAAAAAACGCACCAACTGGTTTCAGGGTATCAAACTAGAAGGTTTGACGAATATTTTGACCTATGTCTGATATGCGAAGCAAAGTGAAGTTTTCGAGAAAAAAGATCATCCATTGAACGCATGAAATAATATACCGTTATAACATTCCCTCATTCATCAGCGCTTTTGGTACAGTTATCACGACAGTTTCCGGAAAGTACTTGTGTAGAAATTGTTCCTAGAACTCGTCCGTTGATACTGCGAAAGCGGAAGTTGCGTTTTGTTGCGTTTTGTTGCGTCTTAGCAAACGTTCTGTTTATTTCCATTAATAATATCCTATATGGATTGCCCGACTAGCGTTGTGGTAGACCCAATGTGCTGCCATTTCCAAAATCGCAAAAAACGCACCAACTGGTTTCAGGGTATCAAACTAGAAGGTTTGACGAATATTTTGACCTATGTCTGATATGCGAAGCAAAGTGAAGTTTTCGAGAAAAAAAAATCATCCATTTAACGCATGAAATAATATACCGTTATAACATTCCCTCATTCATCAGCGCTTTTGGTAAAGTTATCACGACAGTTTCCGGAAAGGACTTGTGTAGAAAATCTTCACTGAATTTGTCCTTTGATACCGCGAAAGCGGAAGTTGCGTTTTGTTGAGTTTTAGCAAACGTTCTGTTCATTTCCATTAGAATATCCTATATGGATTGTTCGACTAGTGTAGTGGTGGACAATATGTACTGCCATTTCCAAAATCGCAAAAATCGCACCGATTAGTTTCAGGGTATTAAACTAGAAGGTTTGACGAATATTGTGACCTATGTCTGATATGCGAAGAAAAGTGCAGTTTTCGAGAAAAAAGATCATCCATTTAACGCATGAAATAATATACCGTTATAACATTCGCTCATTCATCAGCGATTTTGGTAAAGTTATCACGACAGTTTCCGGAAAGTACTTGTGTAGAAATTGTTCCTAGAACTCGTCCTTTGATACTGCGAAAGCGGAAGTTGCGTTTTGTTGCGTTTTGTAGCGTCTTAGCAAACATTCTATTTATTTCCATTAACAATATCCTATATGTATTGTCCGACTAGTGTAGGGGTGGACAATATGTACTGCCATTTCCAAAACCGCAAAAAACGCACCAACTGGTTTCAAGGTATTAAACTAGAAGGTTTGACGAATATTTTGACCTATGTCTGATATGCGAAGCAAAGTGAAGTTTTCGAGGAAAAAAAGATCATCCATTGAATGCATGAAATAATATACCGTTATAACATTCCCTCATTCATCAGCGCTTTTGGTAAAGTTATCACGACAGTTTCCGGAAAGGACTTGTGTAGAAAATCTTCACTGAATTTGTCCTTTGATACCGCGAAAGCGGAAGTTGCGTTTTGTTGAGTTTTAGCAAACGTTCTGTTCATTTCCATTAGAATATCCTATATGGATTGTCCGACTAGTGTAGTGGTGGACAAAATGTACTGCCATTTCCAAAATCGCAAAAAACGCACCAACTGGTTTCAGGGTATTAAACTAGAAGGTTTGACGAATATTGTGACCTATGTCTGATATGCGAAGCAAAGTGAAGTTTTCGAGAAAAAAGATCATCCATTGAACGCATGAAATAATATACCGTTATAACATTCGCTCATTCATCATCGATTTTGGTAAAGTTATCACGATAATTTCCGCAAAGGACTTGTGTAGAAAATCGTATTAGGACTCGTCCTTTGATACCGCGAAAGCGGAAGTTATGTTTTGTAGCGTCTTAGCAAACATTCTGTTTATTTCCATTAACAATATCCTATATGGATTGTCCGACTAGTGTAGGGGTGGACAAAATGTACTGCCATTTCCGAAATCGCAAAAAACGCACCAACTGGTTTCAGGGTATCAAACTAGAAGGTTTGACGAATATTTTGACCTATGTCTGATATGCGAAGCAAAGTGAAGTTTTCGAGAAAAAAGATCATCCATTGAACGCATGAAATAATATACCGTTATAACATTCCCTCATTCATCAGCGCTTTTGGTACAGTTATCACGACAGTTTCCGGAAAGTACTTGTGTAGAAATTGTTCCTAGAACTCGTCCGTTGATACTGCGAAAGCGGAAGTTGCGTTTTGTTGCGTTTTGTTGCGTCTTAGCAAACGTTCTGTTTATTTCCATTAATAATATCCTATATGGATTGCCCGACTAGCGTTGTGGTAGACCCAATGTGCTGCCATTTCCAAAATCGCAAAAAACGCACCAACTGGTTTCAGGGTATCAAACTAGAAGGTTTGACGAATATTTTGACCTATGTCTGATATGCGAAGCAAAGTGAAGTTTTCGAGAAAAAAAAATCATCCATTTAACGCATGAAATAATATACCGTTCTAACATTCCCTCATTCATCAGCGCTTTTGGTAAAGTTATCACGACAGTTTCCGGAAAGTACTTGTGTAGAAATTGTTCCTAGAACTCGTCCTTTGATACTGCGAAAGCGGAAGTTGCGTTTTGTTGCGTTTTGTTGCGTCTTGTCAAACGTTCTGTTTATTTCCATTAACAATATCCTATATGGATTGTCCGACTAGTGTAGTGGTGGACAATATGTACTGCCATTTCCAAAATCGCAAAAAACGCAGCAATTAGTTTCAGGTTATTAAACTAGAAGGTTTGACGAATATTGTGACCTATGTCTGATATGCGAAGCAAAGTGAAGTTTTCGAGAAAAAAGATCATCCATTTAACGCATGAAGTAATATACCGTTATAACATTCGCACATTCATCAGCGATTTTGGTAAAGTTATCACGACAGTTTCCGGAAAGTACTTGTGTAGAAATTGTTCTTAGAACTCGTCCTTTGATACTGCGAAAGCGGAAGTTGCGTTTTGTTGCGTCTTGTCAAACGTTCTGTTTATTTCCATTAACAATATCCTATATGGATTGTCCGACTAGTGTAGTGGTGGACAATATGTACTGCCATTTCCAAAATCGCAAAAAACGCAGCAATTAGTTTCAGGTTATTAAACTAGAAGGTTTGACGAATATTGTGACCTATGTCTGATATGCGAAGCAAAGTGAAGTTTTCGAGAAAAAAGATCATCCATTTAACGCATGAAGTAATATACCGTTATAACATTCCCTCATTCATCAGCGCTTTTGGTAAAGTTATCACGACAGTTTCCGGAAAGTACTTGTGTAGAAATTGTTCCTAGAACTCGTCCTTTGATACTGCGAAAGCGGAAGTTGCGTTTTGTTGCGTTTTGTAGCGTCTTAGCAAACATTCTATTTATTTCCATTAACAATATCCTATATGGATTGTCCGACTAGTGTAGGGGTGGACAATATGTACTGCCATTTCCAAAACCGCAAAAAACGCACCAACTGGTTTCAGGGTATCAAACTAGAAGGTTTGACGAATATTTTGACCTATGTCTGATATGCGAAGCAAAGTGAAGTTTTCGAGAAAAAAAATCATCCATTTAACGCATGAAATAATATACCGTTATAACATTCCCTCATTCATCAGCGCTTTTGGTAAAGTTATCACGACAGTTTCCGGAAAGTACTTGTGTAGAAATTGTTCCTAGAACTCGTCCTTTGATACTGCGAAAGCGGAAGTTGCGTTTTGTTGCGTCTTGTCAAACGTTCTGTTTATTTCCATTAACAATATCCTATATGGATTGTCCGACTAGTGTAGTGGTGGACAATATGTACTGCCATTTCCAAAATCGCAAAAAACGCAGCAATTAGTTTCAGGTTATTAAACTAGAAGGTTTGACGAATATTGTGACCTATGTCTGATATGCGAAGCAAAGTGAAGTTTTCGAGAAAAAAGATCATCCATTTAACGCATGAAGTAATATACCGTTATAACATTCGCACATTCATCAGCGATTTTGGTAAAGTTATCACGACAGTTTCCGGAAAGTACTTGTGTAGAAATTGTTCTTAGAACTCGTCCTTTGATACTGCGAAAGCGGAAGTTGCGTTTTGTTGCGTCTTAGCAAACGCTCTGTTTATTTCCATTAGCAATATGCTATATGGACTGCCCGACTAGCGTTGTGGTGGACAATATGTACTGCCATTTCCAAAGTCGCAAAAAACGCACCAACTGGTTTCAGGGTATCAAACTAGAAGGTTTGACGAATATTTTGACCTATGTCTGATATGCGAAGCAAAGTGAAGTTTTCGAGAAAAAAGATCATCCATTTAACGCACGAAATAATATACCGTTATAACATTCGCTCCTCCATCAGCGATTTTGGTAAAGTTATCACGACAGTTTCCAGAAAGGACTTGTGTAGAAAATCTTCACTGAATTGGTCCTTTGATACTGCGAAAGCGGAAGTTGCGTTTTGTTGCGTCTTAGCAAACGTTCTGTTTATTTCCATTAACAATATCCTATATGGATTGTCCGACTAGTGTAGTGGTGGACAATATGTACTGCCATTTCCAAAATCGCAAAAAACGCACCAGTTAGTTTCAGGGTATTAAACTAGAAGGTTTGACGAATACTGTGACCTATGTCTGATATGCGAAGCAAAGTGCAGTTTTCGAGAAAAAAGATCATCCATTTAACGCATGAAGTAATATACCGTTATAACATTCGCACATTCATCAGCGATTTTGGTAAAGTTATCACGACAGTTTCCGGAAAGTACTTGTGTAGAAATTGTTCTTAGAACTCGTCCTTTGATACTGCGAAAGCGGAAGTTGCGTTTTGTTGCGTCTTAGCAAACGCTCTGTTTATTTCCATTAGCAATATGCTATATGGACTGCCCGACTAGCGTTGTGGTAGACCCAATGTGCTGCCATTTCCAAAATCGCAAAAAACGCACCAATTAGTTTCAGGTTATTAAACTAGAAGGTTTGACGAATATTGTGAGCTATGTCTGATATGCGAAGCAAAGTGAAGTTTTCGAGAAAAAAAAATCATCCATTTAACGCATGAAATAATATACCGTTATAACATTCCCTCATTCATCAGCGCTTTTGGTAAAGTTATCACGACAGTTTCCGGAAAGGACTTGTGTAGAAAATCTTCACTGAATTTGTCCTTTGATACCGCGAAAGCGGAAGTTGCGTTTTGTTGAGTTTTAGCAAACGTTCTGTTCATTTCCATTAGAATATCCTATATGGATTGTCCGACTAGTGTAGTGGTGGACAATATGTACTGCCATTTCCAAAATCGCAAAAATCGCACCGATTAGTTTCAGGGTATTAAACTAGAAGGTTTGACGAATATTGTGACCTATGTCTGATATGCGAAGAAAAGTGCAGTTTTCGAGAAAAAAGATCATCCATTGAACGCATGAAATAATATACCGTTATAACATTCGCTCATTCATCATCGATTTTGGTAAAGTTATCACGATAATTTCCGCAAAGGACTTGTGTAGAAAATCGTATTAGGACTCGTCCTTTGATACCGCGAAAGCGGAAGTTGCGTTTTGTAGCGTCTTAGCAAACATTCTGTTTATTTCCATTAACAATATCCTATATGGATTGTCCGACTAGTGTAGGGGTGGACAAAATGTACTGCCATTTCCGAAATCGCAAAAAACGCACCAACTGGTTTCAGGGTATCAAACTAGAAGGTTTGACGAATATTTTGACCTATGTCTGATATGCGAAGCAAAGTGAAGTTTTCGAGAAAAAAGATCATCCATTGAACGCATGAAATAATATACCGTTATAACATTCCCTCATTCATCAGCGCTTTTGGTACAGTTATCACGACAGTTTCCGGAAAGTACTTGTGTAGAAATTGTTCCTAGAACTCGTCCGTTGATACTGCGAAAGCGGAAGTTGCGTTTTGTTGCGTTTTGTTGCGTCTTAGCAAACGTTCTGTTTATTTCCATTAATAATATCCTATATGGATTGCCCGACTAGCGTTGTGGTAGACCCAATGTGCTGCCATTTCCAAAATCGCAAAAAACGCACCAACTGGTTTCAGGGTATCAAACTAGAAGGTTTGACGAATATTTTGACCTATGTCTGATATGCGAAGCAAAGTGAAGTTTTCGAGAAAAAAAAATCATCCATTTAACGCATGAAATAATATACCGTTCTAACATTCCCTCATTCATCAGCGCTTTTGGTAAAGTTATCACGACAGTTTCCGGAAAGTACTTGTGTAGAAATTGTTCCTAGAACTCGTCCTTTGATACTGCGAAAGCGGAAGTTGCGTTTTGTTGCGTTTTGTTGCGTCTTGTCAAACGTTCTGTTTATTTCCATTAACAATATCCTATATGGATTGTCCGACTAGTGTAGTGGTGGACAATATGTACTGCCATTTCCAAAATCGCAAAAAACGCAGCAATTAGTTTCAGGTTATTAAACTAGAAGGTTTGACGAATATTGTGACCTATGTCTGATATGCGAAGCAAAGTGAAGTTTTCGAGAAAAAAGATCATCCATTTAACGCATGAAGTAATATACCGTTATAACATTCGCACATTCATCAGCGATTTTGGTAAAGTTATCACGACAGTTTCCGGAAAGTACTTGTGTAGAAATTGTTCTTAGAACTCGTCCTTTGATACTGCGAAAGCGGAAGTTGCGTTTTGTTGCGTCTTGTCAAACGTTCTGTTTATTTCCATTAACAATATCCTATATGGATTGTCCGACTAGTGTAGTGGTGGACAATATGTACTGCCATTTCCAAAATCGCAAAAAACGCAGCAATTAGTTTCAGGTTATTAAACTAGAAGGTTTGACGAATATTGTGACCTATGTCTGATATGCGAAGCAAAGTGAAGTTTTCGAGAAAAAAGATCATCCATTTAACGCATGAAGTAATATACCGTTATAACATTCCCTCATTCATCAGCGCTTTTGGTAAAGTTATCACGACAGTTTCCGGAAAGTACTTGTGTAGAAATTGTTCCTAGAACTCGTCCTTTGATACTGCGAAAGCGGAAGTTGCGTTTTGTTGCGTTTTGTAGCGTCTTAGCAAACATTCTATTTATTTCCATTAACAATATCCTATATGGATTGTCCGACTAGTGTAGGGGTGGACAATATGTACTGCCATTTCCAAAACCGCAAAAAACGCACCAACTGGTTTCAGGGTATCAAACTAGAAGGTTTGACGAATATTTTGACCTATGTCTGATATGCGAAGCAAAGTGAAGTTTTCGAGAAAAAAAATCATCCATTTAACGCATGAAATAATATACCGTTATAACATTCCCTCATTCATCAGCGCTTTTGGTAAAGTTATCACGACAGTTTCCGGAAAGTACTTGTGTAGAAATTGTTCCTAGAACTCGTCCTTTGATACTGCGAAAGCGGAAGTTGCGTTTTGTTGCGTCTTGTCAAACGTTCTGTTTATTTCCATTAACAATATCCTATATGGATTGTCCGACTAGTGTAGTGGTGGACAATATGTACTGCCATTTCCAAAATCGCAAAAAACGCAGCAATTAGTTTCAGGTTATTAAACTAGAAGGTTTGACGAATATTGTGACCTATGTCTGATATGCGAAGCAAAGTGAAGTTTTCGAGAAAAAAGATCATCCATTTAACGCATGAAGTAATATACCGTTATAACATTCGCACATTCATCAGCGATTTTGGTAAAGTTATCACGACAGTTTCCGGAAAGTACTTGTGTAGAAATTGTTCTTAGAACTCGTCCTTTGATACTGCGAAAGCGGAAGTTGCGTTTTGTTGCGTCTTAGCAAACGCTCTGTTTATTTCCATTAGCAATATGCTATATGGACTGCCCGACTAGCGTTGTGGTGGACAATATGTACTGCCATTTCCAAAATCGCAAAAAACGCACCAACTGGTTTCAGGGTATCAAACTAGAAGGTTTGACGAATATTTTGACCTATGTCTGATATGCGAAGCAAAGTGAAGTTTTCGAGAAAAAAGATCATCCATTTAACGCACGAAATAATATACCGTTATAACATTCGCTCCTCCATCAGCGATTTTGGTAAAGTTATCACGACAGTTTCCAGAAAGGACTTGTGTAGAAAATCTTCACTGAATTGGTCCTTTGATACTGCGAAAGCGGAAGTTGCGTTTTGTTGCGTCTTAGCAAACGTTCTGTTTATTTCCATTAACAATATCCTATATGGATTGTCCGACTAGTGTAGTGGTGGACAATATGTACTGCCATTTCCAAAATCGCAAAAAACGCACCAGTTAGTTTCAGGGTATTAAACTAGAAGGTTTGACGAATACTGTGACCTATGTCTGATATGCGAAGCAAAGTGCAGTTTTCGAGAAAAAAGATCATCCATTTAACGCATGAAGTAATATACCGTTATAACATTCGCACATTCATCAGCGATTTTGGTAAAGTTATCACGACAGTTTCCGGAAAGTACTTGTGTAGAAATTGTTCTTAGAACTCGTCCTTTGATACTGCGAAAGCGGAAGTTGCGTTTTGTTGCGTCTTAGCAAACGCTCTGTTTATTTCCATTAGCAATATGCTATATGGACTGCCCGACTAGCGTTGTGGTAGACCCAATGTGCTGCCATTTCCAAAATCGCAAAAAACGCACCAATTAGTTTCAGGTTATTAAACTAGAAGGTTTGACGAATATTGTGAGCTATGTCTGATATGCGAAGCAAAGTGAAGTTTTCGAGAAAAAAAAATCATCCATTTAACGCATGAAATAATATACCGTTATAACATTCCCTCATTCATCAGCGCTTTTGGTAAAGTTATCACGACAGTTTCCGGAAAGGACTTGTGTAGAAAATCTTCACTGAATTTGTCCTTTGAT
Organism: Ectemnius continuus; assembly: GCA_910591665.1. Classification (NCBI taxonomy): domain Eukaryota; kingdom Metazoa; phylum Arthropoda; class Insecta; order Hymenoptera; family Crabronidae; genus Ectemnius; species Ectemnius continuus. The sequence continues at coordinate 905,516 of CAJUYD010000013.1, read as the reverse complement.
ACCGCGAAAGCGGAAGTTGCGTTTTGTTGAGTTTTAGCAAACGTTCTGTTCATTTCCATTAGAATATCCTATATGGATTGTCCGACTAGTGTAGTGGTGGACAATATGTACTGCCATTTCCAAAATCGCAAAAATCGCACCGATTAGTTTCAGGGTATTAAACTAGAAGGTTTGACGAATATTGTGACCTATGTCTGATATGCGAAGAAAAGTGCAGTTTTCGAGAAAAAAGATCATCCATTTAACGCATGAAATAATATACCGTTATAACATTCGCTCATTCATCAGCGATTTTGGTAAAGTTATCACGACAGTTTCCGGAAAGTACTTGTGTAGAAATTGTTCCTAGAACTCGTCCTTTGATACTGCGAAAGCGGAAGTTGCGTTTTGTTGCGTTTTGTAGCGTCTTAGCAAACATTCTATTTATTTCCATTAACAATATCCTATATGGATTGTCCGACTAGTGTAGGGGTGGACAATATGTACTGCCATTTCCAAAACCGCAAAAAACGCACCAACTGGTTTCAAGGTATTAAACTAGAAGGTTTGACGAATATTTTGACCTATGTCTGATATGCGAAGCAAAGTGAAGTTTTCGAGGAAAAAAAGATCATCCATTGAATGCATGAAATAATATACCGTTATAACATTCCCTCATTCATCAGCGCTTTTGGTAAAGTTATCACGACAGTTTCCGGAAAGGACTTGTGTAGAAAATCTTCACTGAATTTGTCCTTTGATACCGCGAAAGCGGAAGTTGCGTTTTGTTGAGTTTTAGCAAACGTTCTGTTCATTTCCATTAGAATATCCTATATGGATAGTCCGACTAGTGTAGTGGTGGACAAAATGTACTGCCATTTCCAAAATCGCAAAAAACGCACCAACTGGTTTCAGGGTATTAAACTAGAAGGTTTGACGAATATTGTGACCTATGTCTGATATGCGAAGCAAAGTGAAGTTTTCGAGAAAAAAGATCATCCATTGAACGCATGAAATAATATACCGTTATAACATTCGCTCATTCATCATCGATTTTGGTAAAGTTATCACGATAATTTCCGCAAAGGACTTGTGTAGAAAATCGTATTAGGACTCGTCCTTTGATACCGCGAAAGCGGAAGTTGCGTTTTGTAGCGTCTTAGCAAACATTCTGTTTATTTCCATCAACAATATCCTATATGGATTGTCCGACTAGTGTAGGGGTGGACAAAATGTACTGCCATTTCCGAAATCGCAAAAAACGCACCAACTGGTTTCAGGGTATCAAACTAGAAGGTTTGACGAATATTTTGACCTATGTCTGATATGCGAAGCAAAGTGAAGTTTTCGAGAAAAAAGATCATCCATTGAACGCATGAAATAATATACCGTTATAACATTCCCTCATTCATCAGCGCTTTTGGTACAGTTATCACGACAGTTTCCGGAAAGTACTTGTGTAGAAATTGTTCCTAGAACTCGTCCGTTGATACTGCGAAAGCGGAAGTTGCGTTTTGTTGCGTTTTGTTGCGTCTTAGCAAACGTTCTGTTTATTTCCATTAATAATATCCTATATGGATTGCCCGACTAGCGTTGTGGTAGACCCAATGTGCTGCCATTTCCAAAATCGCAAAAAACGCACCAACTGGTTTCAGGGTATCAAACTAGAAGGTTTGACGAATATTTTGACCTATGTCTGATATGCGAAGCAAAGTGAAGTTTTCGAGAGAAAAAAATCATCCATTTAACGCATGAAATAATATACCGTTCTAACATTCCCTCATTCATCAGCGCTTTTGGTAAAGTTATCACGACAGTTTCCGGAAAGTACTTGTGTAGAAATTGTTCTTAGAACTCGTCCTTTGATACTGCGAAAGCGGAAGTTGCGTTTTGTTGCGTTTTGTAGCGTCTTAGCAAACATTCTGTTTATTTCCATTAACAATATCCTATATGGATTGTCCGACTAGTGTAGGGGTGGACAAAATGTACTGCCATTTCCGAAATCGCAAAAAACGCACCAACTGGTTTCAGGGTATCAAACTAGAAGGTTTGACGAATATTTTGACCTATGTCTGATATGCGAAGCAAAGTGAAGTTTTCGAGAAAAAAGATCATCCATTTAACGCATGAAGTAATATACCGTTATAACATTCGCACATTCATCAGCGATTTTGGTAAAGTTATCACGACAGTTTCCGGAAAGTACTTGTGTAGAAATTGTTCTTAGAACTCGTCCTTTGATACTGCGAAAGCGGAAGTTGCGTTTTGTTGCGTCTTGTCAAACGTTCTGTTTATTTCCATTAACAATATCCTATATGGATTGTCCGACTAGTGTAGTGGTGGACAATATGTACTGCCATTTCCAAAATCGCAAAAAACGCAGCAATTAGTTTCAGGTTATTAAACTAGAAGGTTTGACGAATATTGTGACCTATGTCTGATATGCGAAGCAAAGTGAAGTTTTCGAGAAAAAAGATCATCCATTTAACGCACGAAATAATATACCGTTATAACATTCCCTCATTCATCAGCGATTTTGGTAAAGTTATCACGACAGTTTCCGGAAAGTACTTGTGTAGAAATTGTTCTTAGAACTCGTCCTTTGATACTGCGAAAGCGGAAGTTGCGTTTTGTTGCGTCTTAGCAAACGCTCTGTTTATTTCCATTAGCAATATGCTATATGGACTGCCCGACTAGCGTTGTGGTGGACAATATGTACTGCCATTTCCAAAATCGCAAAAAACGCACCAACTGGTTTCAGGGTATCAAACTAGAAGGTTTGACGAATATTTTGACCTATGTCTGATATGCGAAGCAAAGTGAAGTTTTCGAGAAAAAAGATCATCCATTTAACGCACGAAATAATATACCGTTATAACATTCGCTCCTCCATCAGCGATTTTGGTAAAGTTATCACGACAGTTTCCAGAAAGGACTTGTGTAGAAAATCTTCACTGAATTGGTCCTTTGATACTGCGAAAGCGGAAGTTGCGTTTTGTTGCGTCTTAGCAAACGTTCTGTTTATTTCCATTAACAATATCCTATATGGATTGTCCGACTAGTGTAGTGGTGGACAATATGTACTGCCATTTCCAAAATCGCAAAAAACGCACCAGTTAGTTTCAGGGTATTAAACTAGAAGGTTTGACGAATACTGTGACCTATGTCTGATATGCGAAGCAAAGTGCAGTTTTCGAGAAAAAAGATCATCCATTTAACGCATGAAGTAATATACCGTTATAACATTCGCACATTCATCAGCGATTTTGGTAAAGTTATCACGACAGTTTCCGGAAAGTACTTGTGTAGAAATTGTTCTTAGAACTCGTCCTTTGATACTGCGAAAGCGGAAGTTGCGTTTTGTTGCGTCTTAGCAAACGCTCTGTTTATTTCCATTAGCAATATGCTATATGGACTGCCCGACTAGCGTTGTGGTAGACCCAATGTGCTGCCATTTCCAAAATCGCAAAAAACGCACCAATTAGTTTCAGGTTATTAAACTAGAAGGTTTGACGAATATTGTGAGCTATGTCTGATATGCGAAGCAAAGTGAAGTTTTCGAGAAAAAAAAATCATCCATTTAACGCATGAAATAATATACCGTTATAACATTCCCTCATTCATCAGCGCTTTTGGTAAAGTTATCACGACAGTTTCCGGAAAGGACTTGTGTAGAAAATCTTCACTGAATTTGTCCTTTGATACCGCGAAAGCGGAAGTTGCGTTTTGTTGAGTTTTAGCAAACGTTCTGTTCATTTCCATTAGAATATCCTATATGGATTGTCCGACTAGTGTAGTGGTGGACAATATGTACTGCCATTTCCAAAATCGCAAAAATCGCACCGATTAGTTTCAGGGTATTAAACTAGAAGGTTTGACGAATATTGTGACCTATGTCTGATATGCGAAGAAAAGTGCAGTTTTCGAGAAAAAAGATCATCCATTTAACGCATGAAATAATATACCGTTATAACATTCGCTCATTCATCAGCGATTTTGGTAAAGTTATCACGACAGTTTCCGGAAAGTACTTGTGTAGAAATTGTTCCTAGAACTCGTCCTTTGATACTGCGAAAGCGGAAGTTGCGTTTTGTTGCGTTTTGTAGCGTCTTAGCAATCATTCTGTTTATTTCCATTAACAATATCCTATATGGATTGTCCGACTAGTGTAGGGGTGGACAATATGTACTGCCATTTCCAAAACCGCAAAAAACGCACCAACTGGTTTCAGGGTATTAAACTAGAAGGTTTGACGAATATTTTGACCTATGTCTGATATGCGAAGCAAAGTGAAGTTTTCGAGGAAAAAAAGATCATCCATTGAATGCATGAAATAATATACCGTTATAACATTCCCTCATTCATCAGCGCTTTTGGTAAAGTTATCACGACAGTTTCCGGAAAGGACTTGTGTAGAAAATCTTCACTGAATTTGTCCTTTGATACCGCGAAAGCGGAAGTTGCGTTTTGTTGAGTTTTAGCAAACGTTCTGTTCATTTCCATTAGAATATCCTATATGGATTGTCCGACTAGTGTAGGGGTGGACAAAATGTACTGCCATTTCCAAAATCGCAAAAAACGCACCAACTGGTTTCAGGGTATGAAACTAGAAGGTTTGACGAATATTGTGACCTATGTCTGATATGCGAAGCAAAGTGAAGTTTTCGAGAAAAAAGATCATCCATTGAACGCATGAAATAATATACCGTTATAACATTCGCTCATTCATCATCGATTTTGGTAAAGTTATCACGATAATTTCCGCAAAGGACTTGTGTAGAAAATCGTATTAGGACTCGTCCTTTGATACCGCGAAAGCGGAAGTTGCGTTTTGTAGCGTCTTAGCAAACATTCTGTTTATTTCCATCAACAATATCCTATATGGATTGTCCGACTAGTGTAGGGGTGGACAAAATGTACTGCCATTTCCGAAATCGCAAAAAACGCACCAACTGGTTTCAGGGTATCAAACTAGAAGGTTTGACGAATATTTTGACCTATGTCTGATATGCGAAGCAAAGTGAAGTTTTCGAGAAAAAAGATCATCCATTGAACGCATGAAATAATATACCGTTATAACATTCCCTCATTCATCAGCGCTTTTGGTACAGTTATCACGACAGTTTCCGGAAAGTACTTGTGTAGAAATTGTTCCTAGAACTCGTCCGTTGATACTGCGAAAGCGGAAGTTGCGTTTTGTTGCGTTTTGTTGCGTCTTAGCAAACGTTCTGTTTATTTCCATTAATAATATCCTATATGGATTGCCCGACTAGCGTTGTGGTAGACCCAATGTGCTGCCATTTCCAAAATCGCAAAAAACGCACCAACCGGTTTCAGGGTATCAAACTAGAAGGTTTGACGAATATTTTGACCTATGTCTGATATGCGAAGCAAAGTGAAGTTTTCGAGAAAAAAAAATCATCCATTTAACGCATGAAATAATATACCGTTCTAACATTCCCTCATTCATCAGCGCTTTTGGTAAAGTTATCACGACAGTTTCCGGAAAGTACTTGTGTAGAAATTGTTCTTAGAACTCGTCCTTTGATACTGCGAAAGCGGAAGTTGCGTTTTGTTGCGTTTTGTAGCGTCTTAGCAAACATTCTGTTTATTTCCATTAACAATATCCTATATGGATTGTCCGACTAGTGTAGGGGTGGACAAAATGTACTGCCATTTCCGAAATCGCAAAAAACGCACCAACTGGTTTCAGGGTATCAAACTAGAAGGTTTGACGAATATTTTGACCTATGTCTGATATGCGAAGCAAAGTGAAGTTTTCGAGAAAAAAGATCATCCATTTAACGCATGAAGTAATATACCGTTATAACATTCGCACATTCATCAGCGATTTTGGTAAAGTTATCACGACAGTTTCCGGAAAGTACTTGTGTAGAAATTGTTCTTAGAACTCGTCCTTTGATACTGCGAAAGCGGAAGTTGCGTTTTGTTGCGTCTTGTCAAACGTTCTGTTTATTTCCATTAACAATATCCTATATGGATTGTCCGACTAGTGTAGTGGTGGACAATATGTACTGCCATTTCCAAAATCGCAAAAAACGCAGCAATTAGTTTCAGGTTATTAAACTAGAAGGTTTGACGAATATTGTGACCTATGTCTGATATGCGAAGCAAAGTGAAGTTTTCGAGAAAAAAGATCATCCATTTAACGCACGAAATAATATACCGTTATAACATTCCCTCATTCATCAGCGCTTTTGGTAAAGTTATCACGACAGTTTCCGGAAAGTACTTGTGTAGAAATTGTTCCTAGAACTCGTCCTTTGATACTGCGAAAGCGGAAGTTGCGTTTTGTTGCGTTTTGTAGCGTCTTAGCAAACATTCTATTTATTTCCATTAACAATATCCTATATGGATTGTCCGACTAGTGTAGGGGTGGACAATATGTACTGCCATTTCCAAAACCGCAAAAAACGCACCAACTGGTTTCAGGGTATCAAACTAGAAGGTTTGACGAATATTTTGACCTATGTCTGATATGCGAAGCAAAGTGAAGTTTTCGAGAAAAAAAATCATCCATTTAACGCATGAAATAATATACCGTTATAACATTCCCTCATTCATCAGCGCTTTTGGTAAAGTTATCACGACAGTTTCCGGAAAGTACTTGTGTAGAAATTGTTCCTAGAACTCGTCCTTTGATACTGCGAAAGCGGAAGTTGCGTTTTGTTGCGTCTTGTCAAACGTTCTGTTTATTTCCATTAACAATATCCTATATGGATTGTCCGACTAGTGTAGTGGTGGACAATATGTACTGCCATTTCCAAAATCGCAAAAAACGCAGCAATTAGTTTCAGGTTATTAAACTAGAAGGTTTGACGAATATTGTGACCTATGTCTGATATGCGAAGCAAAGTGAAGTTTTCGAGAAAAAAGATCATCCATTTAACGCATGAAGTAATATACCGTTATAACATTCGCACATTCATCAGCGATTTTGGTAAAGTTATCACGACAGTTTCCGGAAAGTACTTGTGTAGAAATTGTTCTTAGAACTCGTCCTTTGATACTGCGAAAGCGGAAGTTGCGTTTTGTTGCGTCTTAGCAAACGCTCTGTTTATTTCCATTAGCAATATGCTATATGGACTGCCCGACTAGCGTTGTGGTGGACAATATGTACTGCCATTTCCAAAATCGCAAAAAACGCACCAACTGGTTTCAGGGTATCAAACTAGAAGGTTTGACGAATATTTTGACCTATGTCTGATATGCGAAGCAAAGTGAAGTTTTCGAGAAAAAAGATCATCCATTTAACGCACGAAATAATATACCGTTATAACATTCGCTCCTCCATCAGCGATTTTGGTAAAGTTATCACGACAGTTTCCAGAAAGGACTTGTGTAGAAAATCTTCACTGAATTGGTCCTTTGATACTGCGAAAGCGGAAGTTGCGTTTTGTTGCGTTTTGTTGCGTCTTAGCAAACGTTCTGTTTATTTCCATTAACAATATCCTATATGGATTGTCCGACTAGTGTAGTGGTGGACAATATGTACTGCCATTTCCAAAATCGCAAAAAACGCACCAGTTAGTTTCAGGGTATGAAACTAGAAGGTTTGACGAATATTGTGACCTATGTCTGATATGCGAAGCAAAGTGAAGTTTTCGAGAAAAAAGATCATCCATTTAACGCATGAAATAATATACCGTTATAACATTCGCTCCTTCATCAGCGATTTTGGTAAAGTTATCACGACAGTTTCCGGAAAGAACTTGTGTAGAAAATCTTCACTGAATTTGTCCTTTGATACTGCGAAAGCGGAAGTTGCGTTTTGTTGCGTTTTAGCAAACGTTCTGTTTATTTCCATTAGAATATCCTATATGGATTGTCCGACTAGTGTAGTGGTGGACAAAATGTATTGCCATTTCCAAAATCGCAAAAAACGCACCAACTGGTTTCAGGGTATTAAACTAGAAGGTTTGACGAATATTTTGACCTATGTCTGATATGCGAAGCAAAGTGAAGTTTTCGAGAAAAAAGATCATCCATTGAACGCATGAAATAATATACCGTTATAACATTCCCTCATTCATCAGCGCTTTTGGTAAAGTTATCACGATAATTTCCGCAAAGGACTTGTGTAGAAAATCGTATTAGAACTCGTCCTTTGATACTGCGAAAGCGGAAGTTGCGGTTTGTTGCGTTTTAGCAAACGTTCTGTTTATTTCCATTAGAATATCCTATATGGATAGTCCGACTAGTGTAGTGGTGGACAAAATGTACTGCCATTTCCGAAAACGCAAAAAACGCACCAACTGGTTTCAGGGTATCAAACTAGAAGGTTTGACGAATATTTTGACCTATGTCTGATATGCGAAGCAAAGTGAAGTTTTCGAGAAAAAAGATCATCCATTTAACGCATGAAATAATATACCGTTATAACATTCGCTCATTCATCAGCGATTTTGGTACAGTTATCACGACAGTTTCCGGAAAGTACTTGTGTAGACATTGTTCCTAGAACTCGTCCGTTGATACTGCGAAAGCGGAAGTTGCGTTTTGTTGCGTTTTGTAGCGTCTTAGCAAACATTCTGTTTATTTCCATTAAGAATATCCTATATGGATTGTCCGACTAGTGTAGTGGTGGACAAAATGTACTGCCATTTCCAAAATCGCAAAAAACGCACCAACTGGTTTCAGGGTATTAAACTAGAAGGTTTGACGAATATTTTGACCTATGTCTGATATGCGAAGCAAAGTGAAGTTTTCGAGAAAAAAGATCATCCATTTAACGCATGAAATAATATACCGTTATAACATTCGCTCCTCCATCAGCGATTTTGGTAAAGTTATCACGACAGTTTCCGGACAGGGCTTGTGTAGAAAATCTTCATTGAATTGGTCCTTTGATACTGCGAAAGCGGAAGTTGCGTTTTGTTGCGTCTTAGCAAACGTTCTGTTTATTTCCATTAACAATATCCTATATGGATTGTCCGACTAGTGTAGTGGTGGACAATATGTACTGCCATTTCCAAAATCGCAAAAAACGCACCAGTTAGTTTCAGGGTATGAAACTAGAAGGTTTGACGAATATTGTGACCTATGTCTGATATGCGAAGCAAAGTGAAGTTTTCGAGAAAAAAGATCATCCATTTAACGCATGAAATAATATACCGTTATAACATTCGCTCCTCCATCAGGGATTTTGGTAAAGTTATCACGACAGTTTCCAGAAAGGACTTGTGTAGAAAATCTTCACTGAATTGGTCCTTTGATACTGCGAAAGCGGAAGTTGCGTTTTGTTGCGTCTTAGCAAACGTTCTGTTTATTTCCATTAACAATATCCTATATGGATTGTCCGACTAGTGTAGTGGTGGACAATATGTACTGCCATTTCCAAAATCGCAAAAAACGCAGCAATTAGTTTCAGGTTGTTAAACTAGAAGGTTTGACGAATATTGTGACCTATGTCTGATATGCGAAGCAAAGTGAAGTTTTCGAGAAAAAAGATCATCCATTTAACGCATGAAGTAATATACCGTTATAACATTCGCACATTCATCAGCGATTTTGGTAAAGTTATCACGACAGTTTCCGGAAAGTACTTGTGTAGAAATTGTTCCTAGAACTCGTCCTTTGATACTGCGAAAGCGGAAGTTGCGTTTTGTTGCGTTTTGTAGCGTCTTAGCAAACATTCTATTTATTTCCATTAACAATATCCTATATGGATTGTCCGACTAGTGTAGGGGTGGACAATATGTACTGCCGTTTCCAAAACCGCAAAAAACGCACCAACTGGTTTCAGGGTATCAAACTAGAAGGTTTGACGAATATTTTGACCTATGTCTGATATGCGAAGCAAAGTGAAGTTTTCGAGAAAAAAAATCATCCATTTAACGCATGAAATAATATACCGTTATAACATTCCCTCATTCATCAGCGCTTTTGGTAAAGTTATCACGACAGTTTCCGGAAAGTACTTGTGTAGAAATTGTTCCTAGAACTCGTCCTTTGATACTGCGAAAGCGGAAGTTGCGTTTTGTTGTGTTTTAGCAAACGTTCTGTTTATTTCCATTAGAATATCCTATATGGATTGTCCGACTAGTGTAGTGGTGGACAATATGTACTGCCATTTCCAAAATCGCAAAAAACGCACCAGTTAGTTTCAGGGTATGAAACTAGAAGGTTTGACGAATATTGTGACCTATGTCTGATATGCGAAGCAAAGTGAAGTTTTCGAGAAAAAAGATCATCCATTTAACGCATGAAATAATATACCGTTATAACATTCGCTCCTCCATCAGGGATTTTGGTAAAGTTATCACGACAGTTTCCAGAAAGGACTTGTGTAGAAAATCTTCACTGAATTGGTCCTTTGATACTGCGAAAGCGGAAGTTGCGTTTTGTTGCGTCTTAGCAAACGTTCTGTTTATTTCCATTAACAATATCCTATATGGATTGTCCGACTAGTGTAGTGGTGGACAATATGTACTGCCATTTCCAAAATCGCAAAAAACGCAGCAATTAGTTTCAGGTTATTAAACTAGAAGGTTTGACGAATATTGTGACCTATGTCTGATATGCGAAGCAAAGTGAAGTTTTCGAGAAAAAAGATCATCCATTTAACGCATGAAGTAATATACCGTTATAACATTCGCACATTCATCAGCGATTTTGGTAAAGTTATCACGACAGTTTCCGGAAAGTACTTGTGTAGAAATTGTTCCTAGAACTCGTCCTTTGATACTGCGAAAGCGGAAGTAGCGTTTTGTTGCGTTTTGTAGCGTCTTAGCAAACATTCTATTTATTTCCATTAACAATATCCTATATGGATTGTCCGACTAGTGTAGGGGTGGACAATATGTACTGCCATTTCCAAAACCGCAAAAAACGCACCAACTGGTTTCAGGGTATCAAACTAGAAGGTTTGACGAATATTTTGACCTATGTCTGATATGCGAAGCAAAGTGAAGTTTTCGAGAAAAAAAATCATCCATTTAACGCATGAAATAATATACCGTTATAACATTCCCTCATTCATCAGCGCTTTTGGTAAAGTTATCACGATAATTTCCGCAAAGGACTTGTGTAGAAAATCGTATTAGGACTCGACCTTTGATACCGCGAAAGCGGAAGTTGCGTTTTGTTGCGTTTTAGCAAACGTTCTGTTTATTTCCATTAGAATATCCTATATGGATTGCCCGACTAGCGTTGTGGTAGACCCAATGTGCTGCCATTTCCAAAATCGCAAAAAACGCACCAACTGGTTTCAGGGTATCAAACTAGAAGGTTTGACGAATATTTTGACCTATGTCTGATATGCGAAGCAAAGTGAAGTTTTCGAAAAAAAAAATCATCCATTTAACGCATGAAATAATATACCGTTATAACATTCCCTCATTCATCAACGTTTTTGGTAAAGTTATCACGACAGCTTCCGGAAAGGACTTGTGTAGAAAATCTTCACTGAATTTGTCCTTTGATACTGCGAAAGCGGAAGTTGCGTTTTGTTGCGTCTTAGCAAACGTTCTGTTTATTTCCATTAGCAATATGCTATATGGATTGGCCGACTAGTGTTATGGTGGACAAAATGTGCTGCCATTTCCGAAATCGCAAAAAATCGCACCGATTAGTTTCAGGGTATTAAACTAGAAGGTTTGACGAATATTGTGACCTATGTCTGATATGCGAAGCAAAGTGCAGTTTTCGAGAAAAAAGATCATCCATTTAACGCATGAAATAATATACCGTTATAACATTCGCTCATTCATCAGCGATTTTGGTAAAGTTATCACGACAGTTTCCGGAAAGTACTTGTGTAGAAATTGTTCTTAGAACTCGTCCTTTGATACTGCGAAAGCGGAAGTTGCGTTTTGTTGCGTCTTAGCAAACGCTCTGTTTATTTCCATTAGCAATATCCTATATGGATTGTCCGACTAGCGTTGTGGTAGACCCAATGTGCTGCCATTTCCAAAATCGCAAAAAACGCACCAACTGGTTTCAGGGTATCAAACTACAAGGTTTGACGAATATTGTGACCTATGTCTGATATGCGAAGCAAAGTGCAGTTTTCGAGAAAAAAGATCATCCATTTAACGCATGAAATAATATACCGTTATAACATTCGCTCATTCATCAGCGATTTTGGTAAAGTTATCACGACAGTTTCCGGAAAGGACTTGTGTAGAAAATCTTCACTGAATTTGTCCTTTGATACCGCGAAAGCGGAAGTTGCGTCTTGTTGCGTCTTAGCAAACATTCTGTTTATTTCCATTAACAATATCCTATATGGATTGTCCGACTAGTGTAGTGGTGGACAATATGTACTGCCATTTCCAAAATCGCAAAAAACGCAGCAATTAGTTTCAGGGTATTAAACTAGAAGGTTTGACGAATATTGTGACCTATGTCTGATATGCGAAGCAAAGTGAAGTTTTCGAGAAAAAAAATCATCCATTTAACGCATGAAATAATATACCGTTATAACATTCGCTCATTCATCAGCGATTTTGGTACAGTTATCACGACAGTTTACGGAAAGTACTTGTGTAGAAATTGTTCCTAGAACTCGTCCTTTGATACTGCGAAAGCGGAAGTTGCGTTTTGTTGCGTTTTGTTGCGTCTTAGCAAACGTTCTGTTTATTTCCATTAATAATATCCTATATGGATTGTCCGACTAGTGTAGTGGTGGACAATATGTACTGCCATTTCCAAAATCGCAAAAAACGCAGCAATTAGTTTCAGGTTATTAAACTAGAAGGTTTGACGAATATTGTGACCTATGTCTGATATGCGAAGCAAAGTGAAGTTTTCGAGAAAAAAGATCATCCATTGAACGCATGAAATAATATACCGTTATAACATTCCCTCATTCATCAGCGCTTTTGGTAAAGTTATCACGATAATTTCCGCAAAGGACTTGTGTAGAAAATCGTATTAGAACTCGTCATTTGATACTGCGAAAGCGGAAGTTGCGTTTTGTTGCGTTTTAGCAAACGTTCTGTTTATTTCCATTAGAATATCCTATATGGATTGTCCGACTAGTGTAGTGGTGGACAATATGTACTGCCATTTCCAAAATCGCAAAAAACGCACCAACTGGTTTCAGGGTATTAAACTAGAAGGTTTGACGAATATTGTGACCTATGTCTGATATGCGAAGCAAAGTGCAGTTTTCGAGAAAAAAGATCATCCATTTAACGCATGAAATAATATACCGTTATAACATTCGCTCATTCATCAGCGATTTTGGTAAAGTTATCACGACAGTTTCCGGAAAGGACTTGTGTAGAAAATCTTCACTGAATTTGTCCTTTGATACCGCGAAAGCGGAAGTTGCGTCTTGTTGCGTCTTAGCAAACATTCTGTTTATTTCCATTAACAATATCCTATATGGATTGTCCGACTAGTGTAGTGGTGGACAATATGTACTGCCATTTCCAAAATCGCAAAAAACGCACCAATTAGTTTCAGGGTATTAAACTAGAAGGTTTGACGAATATTGTGACCTATGTCTGATATGGGAAGCAAAGTGAAGTTTTCGAGAAAAAAAATCATCCATTTAACGCATGAAATAATATACCGTTATAACATTCGCTCATTCATCAGCGATTTTGGTAAAGTTATCACGACAGTTTCCGGACAGGGCTTGTGTAGAAAATCTTCATTGAATTGGTCCTTTGACACTGCGAAAGCGGAAGTTGCGTTTTGTTGCGTTTTGTTGCGTCTTGTCAAACGTTCTGTTTATTTCCATTAACAATATCCTATATGGATTGTCCGACTGGTGTAGTGGTGGACAATATGTACTGCCATTTCCAAAATCGCAAAAAACGCACCAACTGGTTTCAGGGTATTAAACTAGAAGGTTTGACGAATATTGTGACCTATGTCTGATATGCGAAGCAAAGTGCAGTTTTCGAGAAAAAAGATCATCCATTTAACGCATGAAATAATATACCGTTATAACATTCCCTCATTCATCAGCGCTTTTGGTAAAGTTATCACGACAGTTTCCGGAAAGGACTTGTGTAGAAAATCTTCACTGAATTTGTCCTTTGATACCGCGAAAGCGGAAGTTGCGTCTTGTTGCGTTTTAGCAAACGTTCTGTTCATTTCCATTAGAATATCCTATATGGATTGTCCGACTAGTGTAGTGGTAGACAAAATGTACTGCCATTTCCAAAATCGCAAAAAACGCACCAACTGGTTTCAGGGTATGAAACTAGAAGGTTTGACGAATATTGTGACCTATGTCTGATATGCGAAGCAAAGTGAAGTTTTCGAGAAAAAAGATCATCCATTGAACGCATGAAATAATATACCGTTATAACATTCCCTCATTCATCAGCGCTTTTGGTAAAGTTATCACGATAATTTCCGCAAAGGACTTGTGTAGAAAATCGTATTAGGACTCGACCTTTGATACCGCGAAAGCGGAAGTTGCGTTTTGTTGCGTTTTAGCAAACGTTCTGTTTATTTCCATTAGAATATCCTATATGGATTGTCCGACTAGTGTAGTGGTAGACAAAATGTACTGCCATTTCCAAAATCGCAAAAAACGCACCAACTGGTTTCAGGGTATGAAACTAGAAGGTTTGACGAATATTGTGACCTATGTCTGATATGCGAAGCAAAGTGAAGTTTTCGAGAAAAAAGATCATCCATTGAACGCATGAAATAATATACCGTTATAACATTCCCTCATTCATCAGCGCTTTTGGTAAAGTTATCACGATAATTTCCGCAAAGGACTTGTGTAGAAAATCGTATTAGGACTCGACCTTTGATACCGCGAAAGCGGAAGTTGCGTTTTGTTGCGTTTTAGCAAACGTTCTGTTTATTTCCATTAGAATATCCTATATGGATTGTCCGACTAGTGTAGTGGTAGACAAAATGTACTGCTATTTCCAAAATCGCAAAAAACGCACCAACTGGTTTCAGGGTATTAAACTAGAAGGTTTGACGAATATTTTGACCTATGTCTGATATGCGAAGCAAAGTGAAGTTTTCGAGAAAAAAGATCATCCATTGAACGCATGAAATAATATACCGTTATAACATTCCCTCATTCATCAGCGCTTTTGGTAAAGTTATCACGATAATTTCCGCAAAGGACTTGTGTAGAAAATCGTATTAGGACTCGACCTTTGATACCGCGAAAGCGGAAGTTGCGTTTTGTTGCGTTTTAGCAAACGTTCTGTTTATTTCCATTAGAATATCCTATATGGATTTCCCGACTAGCGTTGTGGTAGACCCAATGTGCTGCCATTTCCAAAATCGCAAAAAACGCACCAACTGGTTTCAGGGTATCAAACTAGAAGGTTTGACGAATATTTTGACCTATGTCTGATATGCGAAGCAAAGTGAAGTTTTCGAAAAAAAAAATCATCCATTTAACGCATGAAATAATATACCGTTATAACATTCCCTCATTCATCAACGTTTTTGGTAAAGTTATCACGACAGCTTCCGGAAAGGACTTGTGTAGAAAATCTTCACTGAATTTGTCCTTTGATACTGCGAAAGCGGAAGTTGCGTTTTGTTGCGTCTTAGCAAACGTTCTGTTTATTTCCATTAGCAATATGCTATATGGATTGGCCGACTAGTGTTATGGTGGACAAAATGTGCTGCCATTTCCGAAATCGCAAAAAATCGCACCGATTAGTTTCAGGGTATTAAACTAGAAGGTTTGACGAATATTGTGACCTATGTCTGATATGCGAAGCAAAGTGCAGTTTTCGAGAAAAAAGATCATCCATTTAACGCATGAAATAATATACCGTTATAACATTCGCTCATTCATCAGCGATTTTGGTAAAGTTATCACGACAGTTTCCGGAAAGTACTTGTGTAGAAATTGTTCCTAGAACTCGTCCTTTGATACTGCGAAAGCGGAAGTTGCGTTTTGTTGCGTTTTGTTGCGTCTTAGCAAACGTTCTGTTTATTTCCATTAACAATATCCTATATGGATTGTCCGACTAGTGTAGTGGTGGACAATATGTACTGCCATTTCCAAAATCGCAAAAAACGCAGCAATTAGTTTCAGGTTATTAAACTAGAAGGTTTGACGAATATTGTGACCTATGTCTGATATGCGAAGCAAAGTGAAGTTTTCGAGAAAAAAGATCATCCATTTAACGCATGAAGTAATATACCGTTATAACATTCGCACATTCATCAGCGATTTTGGTAAAGTTATCACGACAGTTTCCGGAAAGTACTTGTGTAGAAATTGTTCTTAGAACTCGTCCTTTGATACTGCGAAAGCGGAAGTTGCGTTTTGTTGCGTCTTAGCAAACGCTCTGTTTATTTCCATTAGCAATATGCTATATGGATTGCCCGACTAGCGTTGTGGTAGACCCAATGTGCTGCCATTTCCAAAATCGCAAAAAACGCACCAACTGGTTTCAGGGTATCAAACTAGAAGGTTTGACGAATATTGTGACCTATGTCTGATATGCGAAGCAAAGTGCAGTTTTCGAGAAAAAAGATCATCCATTTAACGCATGAAATAATATACCGTTATAACATTCGCTCATTCATCAGCGATTTTGGTAAAGTTATCACGACAGTTTCCGGAAAGTACTTGTGTAGAAATTGTTCTTAGAACTCGTCCTTTCATACTGCGAAAGCGGAAGTTGCGTTTTGTTGCGTCTTAGCAAACATTCTGTTTATTTCCATTAACAATATCCTATATGGATTGTCCGACTAGTGTAGTGGTGGACAATATGTACTGCCATTTCCAAAATCGCAAAAAACGCACCAATTAGTTTCAGGGTATTAAACTAGAAGGTTTGACGAATATTGTGACCTATGTCTGATATGCGAAGCAAAGTGAAGTTTTCGAGAAAAAAAATCATCCATTTAACGCATGAAATAATATACCGTTATAACATTCGCTCATTCATCAGCGATTTTGGTAAAGTTATCACGACAGTTTCCGGACAGGGCTTGTGTAGAAAATCTTCATTGAATTGGTCCTTTGACACTGCGAAAGCGGAAGTTGCGTTTTGTTGCGTTTTGTTGCGTCTTGTCAAACGTTCTGTTTATTTCCATTAACAATATCCTATATGGATTGTCCGACTGGTGTAGTGGTGGACAATATGTACTGCCATTTCCAAAATCGCAAAAAACGCACCAACTGGTTTCAGGGTATTAAACTAGAAGGTTTGACGAATATTGTGACCTATGTCTGATATGCGAAGCAAAGTGCAGTTTTCGAGAAAAAAGATCATCCATTTAACGCATGAAATAATATACCGTTATAACATTCCCTCATTCATCAACGTTTTTGGTAAAGTTATCACGACAGCTTCCGGAAAGGACTTGTGTAGAAAATCTTCACTGAATTTGTCCTTTGATACTGCGAAAGCGGAAGTTGCGTTTTGTTGCGTCTTAGCAAACGTTCTGTTTATTTCCATTAGAATATCCTATATGGATTGCCCGACTAGCGTTGTGGTAGACCCAATGTGCTGCCATTTCCAAAATCGCAAAAAACGCACCAACTGGTTTCAGGGTATCAAACTAGAAGGTTTGACGAATATTTTGACCTATGTCTGATATGCGAAGCAAAGTGAAGTTTTCGAAAAAAAAAATCATCCATTTAACGCATGAAATAATATACCGTTATAACATTCCCTCATTCATCAACGTTTTTGGTAAAGTTATCACGACAGCTTCCGGAAAGGACTTGTGTAGAAAATCTTCACTGAATTTGTCCTTTGATACTGCGAAAGCGGAAGTTGCGTTTTGTTGCGTCTTAGCAAACGTTCTGTTTATTTCCATTAGCAATATGCTATATGGATTGGCCGACTAGTGTTATGGTGGACAAAATGTGCTGCCATTTCCGAAATCGCAAAAAATCGCACCGATTAGTTTCAGGGTATTAAACTAGAAGGTTTGACGAATATTGTGACCTATGTCTGATATGCGAAGCAAAGTGCAGTTTTCGAGAAAAAAGATCATCCATTTAACGCATGAAATAATATACCGTTATAACATTCGCTCATTCATCAGCGATTTTGGTAAAGTTATCACGACAGTTTCCGGAAAGTACTTGTGTAGAAATTGTTCTTAGAACTCGTCCTTTGATACTGCGAAAGCGGAAGTTGCGTTTTGTTGCGTCTTAGCAAACGCTCTGTTTATTTCCATTAGCAATATGCTATATGGATTGCCCGACTAGCGTTGTGGTAGACCCAATGTGCTGCCATTTCCAAAATCGCAAAAAACGCACCAACTGGTTTCAGGGTATCAAACTAGAAGGTTTGACGAATATTGTGACCTATGTCTGATATGCGAAGCAAAGTGAAGTTTTCGAGAAAAAAAATCATCCATTTAACGCATGAAATAATATACCGTTATAACATTCCCTCATTCATCAACGTTTTTGGTAAAGTTATCACGACAGGTTCCGGAAAGGACTTGTGTAGAAAATCTTCACTGAATTTGTCCTTTGATACTGCGAAAGCGGAAGTTGCGTTTTGTTGCGTCTTAGCAAACGTTCTGTTTATTTCCATTAGCAATATGCTATATGGATTGTCCGACTAGTGTAGTGGTGGACAAAATGTACTGCCATTTCCAAAATCGCAAAAAACGCACCAACTGGTTTCAGGGTATTAAACTAGAAGGTTTGACGAATATTTTGACCTATGTCTGATATGCGAAGCAAAGTGAAGTATTCGAGAAAAAAGATCATCCATTGAACGCATGAAATAATATACCGTTATAACATTCCCTCATTCATCAGCGCTTTGGTAAAGTTATCACGACAGTTTCCGGAAAGTACTTGTGTAGAAATTGTTCCTAGAACTCGTCCGTTGATACTGCGAAAGCGGAAGTTGCGTTTTGTTGCGTTTTGTTGCGTCTTAGCAAACGTTCTGTTTATTTCCATTATTAATATCCTATATGGATAGTCCGACTAGTGTAGTGGTGGACAAAATGTACTGCCATTTCCGAAATCGCAAAAAACGCACCAACTGGTTTCAGGGTATCAAACTAGAAGGTTTGACGAATATTTTGACCTATGTCTGATATGCGAAGCAAAGTGAAGTTTTCGAGAAAAAAGATCATCCATTTAACGCATGAAATAATATACCGTTATAACATTCGCTCATTCATCAGCGATTTTGGTACAGTTATCACGACAGTTTCCGGAAAGTACTTGTGTAGAAATTGTTCCTAGAACTCGTCCGTTGATACTGCGAAAGCGGAAGTTGCGTTTTGTTGCGTTTTGTAGCGTCTTAGCAAACATTCTGTTTATTTCCATTAACAATATCCTATATGGATTGTCCGACTAGTGTAGTGGTGGACAAAATGTACTGCCATTTCCAAAATCGCAAAAAACGCACCAACTGGTTTCAGGGTATTAAACTAGAAGGTTTGACGAATATTTTGACCTATGTCTGATATGCGAAGCAAAGTGAAGTATTCGAGAAAAAAGATCATCCATTGAACGCATGAAATAATATACCGTTATAACATTCCCTCATTCATCAGCGCTTTTGGTAAAGTTATCACGATAATTTCCGCAAAGGACTTGTGTAGAAAATCGTATTAGAACTCGTCCTTTGATACTGCGAAAGCGGAAGTTGCGTTTTGTTGCGTTTTAGCAAACGTTCTGTTTATTTCCATTAGAATATCCTATATGGATAGTCCGACTAGTGTAGTGGTGGACAAAATGTACTGCCATTTCCGAAATCGCAAAAAACGCACCAACTGGTTTCAGGGTATCAAACTAGAAGGTTTGACGAATATTTTGACCTATGTCTGATATGCGAAGCAAAGTGAAGTTTTCGAGAAAAAAGATCATCCATTTAACGCATGAAATAATATACCGTTATAACATTCCCTCATTCATCAGCGCTTTTGGTAAAGTTATCACGACAGTTTCCGGAAAGGACTTGTGTAGAAAATCTTCACTGAATTTGTCCTTTGATACCGCGAAAGCGGAAGTTGCGTTTTGTTGAGTTTTAGCAAACGTTCTGTTCATTTCCATTAGAATATCCTATATGGATTGTCCGACTACTGTAGTGGTGGACAATATGTACTGCCATTTCCAAAATCGCAAAAATCGCACCGATTAGTTTCAGGGTATTAAACTAGAAGGTTTGACGAATATTGTGACCTATGTCTGATATGCGAAGAAAAGTGCAGTTTTCGAGAAAAAAGATCATCCATTTAACGCATGAAATAATATACCGTTATAACATTCGCTCATTCATCAGCGATTTTGGTAAAGTTATCACGACAGTTTCCGGAAAGTACTTGTGTAGAAATTGTTCCTAGAACTCGTCCGTTGATACTGCGAAAGCGGAAGTTGCGTTTTGTTGCGTTTTGTAGCGTCTTAGCAAACATTCTGTTTATTTCCATTAACAATAACCTATATGGATTGTCCGACTAGTGTAGTGGTGGACAAAATGTACTGCCATTTCCAAAATCGCAAAAAACGCACCAACTGGTTTCAGGGTATTAAACTAGAAGGTTTGACGAATATTTTGACCTATGTCTGATATGCGAAGCAAAGTGAAGTTTTCGAGAAAAAAGATCATCCATTGAACGCATGAAATAATATACCGTTATAACATTCCCTCATTCATCAGCGCTTTTGGTAAAGTTATCACGATAATTTCCGCAAAGGACTTGTGTAGAAAATCGTATTAGAACTCGTCCTTTGATACTGCGAAAGCGGAAGTTGAGTTTTGTTGCGTTTTAGCAAACGTTCTGTTTATTTCCATTAGAATATCCTATATGGATAGTCCGACTAGTGTAGTGGTGGACAAAATGTACTGCCATTTCCGAAATCGCAAAAAACGCACCAACTGGTTTCAGGGTATCAAACTAGAAGGTTTGACGAATATTTTGACCTATGTCTGATATGCGAAGCAAAGTGAAGTTTTCGAGAAAAAAGATCATCCATTTAACGCATGAAATAATATACCGTTATAACATTCCCTCATTCATCAGCGCTTTTGGTAAAGTTATCACGACAGTTTCCGGAAAGGACTTGTGTAGAAAATCTTCACTGAATTTGTCCTTTGATACCGCGAAAGCGGAAGTTGCGTTTTGTTGAGTTTTAGCAAACGTTCTGTTCATTTCCATTAGAATATCCTATATGGATTGTCCGACTACTGTAGTGGTGGACAATATGTACTGCCATTTCCAAAATCGCAAAAATCGCACCGATTAGTTTCAGGGTATTAAACTAGAAGGTTTGACGAATATTGTGACCTATGTCTGATATGCGAAGAAAAGTGCAGTTTTCGAGAAAAAAGATCATCCATTTAACGCATGAAATAATATACCGTTATAACATTCGCTCATTCATCAGCGATTTTGGTACAGTTATCACGACAGTTTCCGGACAGTACTTGTGTAGAAATTGTTCCTAGAACTCGTCCGTTGATACTGCGAAAGCGGAAGTTGCGTTTTGTTGCGTTTTGTAGCGTCTTAGCAAACATTCTGTTTATTTCCATTAACAATATCCTATATGGATTGTCCGACTAGTGTAGTGGTGGACAAAATGTACTGCCATTTCCAAAATCGCAAAAAACGCACCAACTGGTTTCAGGGTATTAAACTAGAAGGTTTGACGAATATTTTGACCTATGTCTGATATGCGAAGCAAAGTGAAGTATTCGAGAAAAAAGATCATCCATTGAACGCATGAAATAATATACCGTTATAACATTCCCTCATTCATCAGCGCTTTTGGTAAAGTTATCACGATAATTTCCGCAAAGGACTTGTGTAGAAAATCGTATTAGAACTCGTCCTTTGATACTGCGAAAGCGGAAGTTGCGTTTTGTTGCGTTTTAGCAAACGTTCTGTTTATTTCCATTAGAATATCCTATATGGATAGTCCGACTAGTGTAGTGGTGGACAAAATGTACTGCCATTTCCGAAATCGCAAAAAACGCACCAACTGGTTTCAGGGTATCAAACTAGAAGGTTTGACGAATATTTTGACCTATGTCTGATATGCGAAGCAAAGTGAAGTTTTCGAGAAAAAAGATCATCCATTTAACGCATGAAATAATATACCGTTATAACATTCCCTCATTCATCAGCGCTTTTGGTAAAGTTATCACGACAGTTTCCGGAAAGGACTTGTGTAGAAAATCTTCACTGAATTTGTCCTTTGATACCGCGAAAGCGGAAGTTGCGTTTTGTTGAGTTTTAGCAAACGTTCTGTTCATTTCCATTAGAATATCCTATATGGATTGTCCGACTACTGTAGTGGTGGACAATATGTACTGCCATTTCCAAAATCGCAAAAATCGCACCGATTAGTTTCAGGGTATTAAACTAGAAGGTTTGACGAATATTGTGACCTATGTCTGATATGCGAAGAAAAGTGCAGTTTTCGAGAAAAAAGATCATCCATTTAACGCATGAAATAATATACCGTTATAACATTCCCTCATTCATCAACGTTTTTGGTAAAGTTATCACGACAGCTTCCCGAAAGGACTTGTGTAGAAAATCTTCACTGAATTTGTCCTTTGATACTGCGAAAGCGGAAGTTGCGTTTTGTTGCGTCTTAGCAAACGTTCTGTTTATTTCCATTAGCAATATGCTATATGGATTGGCCGACTAGTGTTATGGTGGACAAAATGTGCTGCCATTTCCGAAATCGTAAAAAATCGCACCGATTAGTTTCAGGGTATTAAACTAGAAGGTTTGACGAATATTGTGACCTATGTCTGATATGCGAAGCAAAGTGCAGTTTTCGAGAAAAAAGATCATCCATTTAACGCATGAAATAATATACCGTTATAACATTCGCTCATTCATCAGCGATTTTGGTAAAGTTATCACGACAGTTTCCGGAAAGTACTTGTGTAGAAATTGTTCCTAGAACTCGTCCTTTGATACTGCGAAAGCGGAAGTTGCGTTTTGTTGCGTTTTGTTGCGTCTTAGCAAACGTTCTGTTTATTTCCATTAACAATATCCTATATGGATTGTCCGACTAGTGTAGTGGTGGACAATATGTACTGCCATTTCCAAAATCGCAAAAAACGCAGCAATTAGTTTCAGGTTATTAAACTAGAAGGTTTGACGAATATTGTGACCTATGTCTGATATGCGAAGCAAAGTGAAGTTTTCGAGAAAAAAGATCATCCATTTAACGCATGAAGTAATATACCGTTATAACATTCGCACATTCATCAGCGATTTTGGTAAAGTTATCACGACAGTTTCCGGAAAGTACTTGTGTAGAAATTGTTCTTAGAACTCGTCCTTTGATACTGCGAAAGCGGAAGTTGCGTTTTGTTGCGTCTTAGCAAACGCTCTGTTTATTTCCATTAGCAATATGCTATATGGATTGCCCGACTAGCGTTGTGGTAGACCCAATGTGCTGCCATTTCCAAAATCGCAAAAAACGCACCAACTGGTTTCAGGGTATCAAACTAGAAGGTTTGACGTATATTGTGACCTATGTCTGATATGCGAAGCAAAGTGCAGTTTTCGAGAAAAAAGATCATCCATTTAACGCATGAAATAATATACCGTTATAACATTCGCTCATTCATCAGCGATTTTGGTAAAGTTATCACGACAGTTTCCGGAAAGTACTTGTGTAGAAATTGTTCTTAGAACTCGTCCTTTCATACTGCGAAAGCGGAAGTTGCGTTTTGTTGCGTCTTAGCAAACATTCTGTTTATTTCCATTAACAATATCCTATATGGATTGTCCGACTAGTGTAGTGGTGGACAATATGTACTGCCATTTCCAAAATCGCAAAAAACGCACCAATTAGTTTCAGGGTATTAAACTGGAAGGTTTGACGAATATTGTGACCTATGTCTGATATGCGAAGCAAAGTGAAGTTTTCGAGAAAAAAAATCATCCATTTAACGCATGAAATAATATACCGTTATAACATTCGCTCATTCATCAGCGATTTTGGTAAAGTTATCACGACAGTTTCCGGACAGGGCTTGTGTAGAAAATCTTCATTGAATTGGTCCTTTGACACTGCGAAAGCGGAAGTTGCGTTTTGTTGCGTTTTGTTGCGTCTTGTCAAACGTTCTGTTTATTTCCATTAACAATATCCTATATGGATTGTCCGACTGGTGTAGTGGTGGACAATATGTACTGCCATTTCCAAAATCGCAAAAAACGCACCAACTGGTTTCAGGGTATTAAACTAGAAGGTTTGACGAATATTGTGACCTATGTCTGATATGCGAAGCAAAGTGCAGTTTTCGAGAAAAAAGATCATCCATTTAACGCATGAAATAATATACCGTTATAACATTCCCTCATTCATCAGCGCTTTTGGTAAAGTTATCACGACAGTTTCCGGAAAGGACTTGTGTAGAAAATCTTCACTGAATTTGTCCTTTGATACCGCGAAAGCGGAAGTTGCGTCTTGTTGCGTTTTAGCAAACGTTCTGTTCATTTCCATTAGAATATCCTATATGGATTGTCCGACTAGTGTAGTGGTAGACAAAATGTACTGCCATTTCCAAAATCGCAAAAAACGCACCAACTGGTTTCAGGGTATGAAACTAGAAGGTTTGACGAATATTTTGACCTATGTCTGATATGCGAAGCAAAGTGAAGTTTTCGAGAAAAAAGATCATCCATTGAACGCATGAAATAATATACCGTTATAACATTCCCTCATTCATCAGCGCTTTTGGTAAAGTTATCACGATAATTTCCGCAAAGGACTTGTGTAGAAAATCGTATTAGGACTCGACCTTTGATACCGCGAAAGCGGAAGTTGCGTTTTGTTGCGTTTTAGCAAACGTTCTGTTTATTTCCATTAGAATATCCTATATGGATTGTCCGACTAGTGTAGTGGTAGACAAAATGTACTGCCATTTCCAAAATCGCAAAAAACGCACCAACTGGTTTCAGGGTATTAAACTAGAAGGTTTGACGAATATTTTGGCCTATGTCTGATATGCGAAGCAAAGTGAAGTTTTCGAGAAAAAAGATCATCCATTGAACGCATGAAATAATATACCGTTATAACATTCCCTCATTCATCAGCGCTTTTGGTAAAGTTATCACGATAATTTCCGCAAAGGACTTGTGTAGAAAATCGTATTAGGACTCGACCTTTGATACCGCGAAAGCGGAAGTTGCGTTTTGTTGCGTTTTAGCAAACGTTCTGTTTATTTCCATTAGAATATCCTATATGGATTTCCCGACTAGCGTTGTGGTAGACCCAATGTGCTGCCATTTCCAAAATCGCAAAAAACGCACCAACTGGTTTCAGGGTATCAAACTAGAAGGTTTGACGAATATTTTGACCTATGTCTGATATGCGAAGCAAAGTGAAGTTTTCGAAAAAAAAATCATCCATTTAACGCATGAAATAATATACCGTTATAACATTCCCTCATTCATCAACGTTTTTGGTAAAGTTATCACGACAGCTTCCGGAAAGGACTTGTGTAGAAAATCTTCACTGAATTTGTCCTTTGATACTGCGAAAGCGGAAGTTGCGTTTTGTTGCGTCTTAGCAGACGTTCTGTTTATTTCCATTAGCAATATGCTATATGGATTGGCCGACTAGTGTTATGGTGGACAAAATGTGCTGCCATTTCCGAAATCGCAAAAAATCGCACCGATTAGTTTCAGGGTATTAAACTAGAAGGTTTGACGAATATTGTGACCTATGTCTGATATGCGAAGCAAAGTGCAGTTTTCGAGAAAAAAGATCATCCATTTAACGCATGAAGTAATATACCGTTATAACATTCGCACATTCATCAGCGATTTTGGTAAAGTTATCACGACAGTTTCCGGAAAGTACTTGTGTAGAAATTGTTCTTAGAACTTGTCCTTTGATACTGCGAAAGCGGAAGTTGCGTTTTGTTGCGTCTTAGCAAACGCTCTGTTTATTTCCATTAGCAATATGCTATATGGACTGCCCGACTAGCGTTGTGGTAGACCCAATGTGCTGCCATTTCCAAAATCGCAAAAAACGCACCAACTGGTTTCAGGGTATTAAACTAGAAGATTTGACGAATATTTTGACCTATGTCTGATATGTAAAGCAAAGTGAAGTTTTCGAGGAAGAAAATCGTCCATTTAATGCATGAAATAATATACCCTTACAACATTCCCTCATTCATCCGCGCTTTTGGTGAAGTTATCACGACAATTTCCGGAAAGGACTTGTGTAGAAATTCTTCTTAGAACTCGTCCGTTGATACTGCGAAAGCGGAAGTTGCGTTTTGTTGCGTCTTAGCAAACGTTCTGTTTATTTCCATTAGCAATATGCTATATGGATTGTCCGACTAGTGTAGTGGTGGACAATATGTACTGCCATTTCCAAAATCGCAAAAAACGCAGCAATTAGTTTCAGGTTATTAAACTAGAAGGTTTGACGAATATTGTGACCTATGTCTGATATGCGAAGCAAAGTGAAGTTTTCGAGAAAAAAGATCATCCATTTAACGCATGAAGTAATATACCGTTATAACATTCGCACATTCATCAGCGATTTTGGTAAAGTTATCACGACAGTTTCCGGAAAGTACTTGTGTAGAAATTGTTCTTAGAACTCGTCCTTTGATACTGCGAAAGCGGAAGTTGCGTTTTGTTGCGTCTTAGCAAACGTTCTGTTTATTTCCATTAGCAATATGCTATATGGATTGGCCGACTAGTGTTATGGTGGACAAAATGTGCTGCCATTTCCGAAATCGCAAAAAATCGCACCGATTAGTTTCAGGGTATTAAACTAGAAGGTTTGACGAATATTGTGACCTATGTCTGATATGCGAAGCAAAGTGCAGTTTTCGAGAAAAAAGATCATCCATTTAACGCATGAAATAATGTACCGTTATAACATTCGCTCATTCATCAGCGATTTTGGTAAAGTTATCACGACAGTTTCCGGAAAGTACTTGTGTAGAAATTGTTCCTAGAACTCGTCCTTTGATACTGCGAAAGCGGAAGTTGCGTTTTGTTGCGTTTTGTTGCGTCTTAGCAAACGTTCTGTTTATTTCCATTAACAATATCCTATATGGATTGTCCGACTAGTGTAGTTGTGGACAATATGTACTGCCATTTCCAAAATCGCAAAAAACGCAGCAATTAGTTTCAGGTTATTAAACTAGAAGGTTTGACGAATATTGTGACCTATGTCTGATATGCGAAGCAAAGTGAAGTTTTCGAGAAAAAAGATCATCCATTTAACGCATGAAGTAATATACCGTTATAACATTCGCACATTCATCAGCGATTTTGGTAAAGTTATCACGACAGTTTCCGGAAAGTACTTGTGTAGAAATTGTTCTTAGAACTCGTCCTTTGATACTGCGAAAGCGGAAGTTGCGTTTTGTTGCGTCTTAGCAAACGCTCTGTTTATTTCCATTAGCAATATGCTATATGGATTGCCCGACTAGCGTTGTGGTAGACCCAATGTGCTGCCATTTCCAAAATCGCAAAAAACGCACCAACTGGTTTCAGGGTATCAAACTAGAAGGTTTGACGAATATTGTGACCTATGTCTGATATGCGAAGCAAAGTGAAGTTTTCGAGAAAAAAGATCATCCATTGAACGCATGAAATAATATACCGTTATAACATTCCCTCATTCATCAGCGCTTTTGGTAAAGTTATCACGACAGTTTCCGGAAAGGACTTGTGTAGAAAATCTTCACTGAATTTGTCCTTTGATACCGCGAAAGCGGAAGTTGCGTCTTGTTGCGTTTTAGCAAACGTTCTGTTCATTTCCATTAGAATATCCTATATGGATTGTCCGACTAGTGTAGTGGTGGACAAAATGTATTGCCATTTCCAAAATCGCAAAAAACGCACCAACTGGTTTCAGGGTATGAAACTAGAAGGTTTGACGAATATTTTGACCTATGTCTGATATGCGAAGCAAAGTGAAGTTTTCGAGACAAAAGATCATCCATTGAACGCATGAAATAATATACCGTTATAACATTCCCTCATTCATCAGCGATTTTGGTAAAGTTATCACGACAGTTTCCGGAAAGTACTTGTGTAGAAATTGTTCTTAGAACTCGTCCTTTCATACTGCGAAAGCGGAAGTTGCGTTTTGTTGCGTTTTAGCAAACGTTCTGTTTATTTCCATTAGAATATCCTATATGGATAGTCCGACTAGTGTAGTGGTGGACAAAATGTACTGCCATTTCCGAAATCGCAAAAAACGCACCAACTGGTTTCAGGGTATCAAACTAGAAGGTTTGACGAATATTTTGACCTATGTCTGATATGCGAAGCAAAGTGAAGTTTTCGAGAAAAAAGATCATCCATTTAACGCATGAAATAATATACCGTTATAACATTCGCTCATTCATCAGCGATTTTGGTCAGGAGACTCGGTAGAGTCTCGCGCCAAGTAGTAGTATATATAGGACGGCGCAGTATATATAGGACGGCGCGAGACTACCGAGTATACTTATCCCGAAGTGGTGCGGTTGTCGTCTGCTAGAAAACTTTCACCTCGATTTATGAGAAAGTTATAGCTCTAAGAATTTATTTCTCATTTTTGTATTTTTTTTCCGATTTTTCTGAATCGAATGGGCCAAGAATCAAGCGAATCGGTTCAGTAATTCAGGAGATATGAATTCTGCTGCTTATTTTACTCGTCGAAAAGGCGAGGCGGATTATGTTCAGAAGTTTCAGCAATTCCTAAAAATGTGACTTTCACTTTTTTCATGGGAGATGGCACCACGGCGAAATGTCGCGTTTACGTTACCGATCTATAGTCTGTAATCTGTGTCATACCGACACTTTGGTTAAGCCGGTTATGCCATGGTTGGTTATGTGCAGTAATGGTTATATGACACAGTCCGATTTGATCGTTTTATTCCAGATTCCATGCTTTATTTAGTTAATAAAAGAGTCTAGTGTCCTTACCCTTGTCCCTGTGACCTTGTCATTATTAAAAGTTATGAAATGTTGAAAGTGTTAAGTGTGCCACTTGCAAGTCCTTGTATTGGTAAACAAGTGTTGATTACCAATATTTAAAATTGTTAAGCGTGTAGTATATCAATCTTTTAACAATATGAGCTGTTATTTATAATTTATGGGAATGCTTGTTATTGGTAATGAGTGCTTGCTCAAACTAATTTCAGGAGTTTACGTGTTTGCTCCATCAGCAAGGCACTTGACAGTCAAGATACACCAAACGAAACTAGATTGTGTATGAGCTGGGTATATTGCTAACAAAATCTAAATCATTGTTTGAGCCAATCCTTCACAATTAAAATATGAACTAAATGATATGCTCATACGCAATCTAATTTAGTTGTGACTGTCAAGTTTGTTGCTCAAGGAACATTTGACTAAAATGACATAATTCAGTAATAGTTACCAGTCATACGTCATTTAGGAATATATTATCAATTGATGATTAGTATTTGTTTAGCAAATTTCATCACTTTTGATTGTGCACTATTTGAGCTATGCATTTGCCAATCAAGATGTATCAAAGTTAGAGTGCTTATGCAGCTATAACTTATCTAATCTGAAATTTAAATGCATCCTAGCTATTGGTAATGTATCATAGCTGATTTGAACCTGAATTATTGTATGTTAACACTTTACAAATTATATTTGGCAGGCAACATCTCCATGGGCTCTTTAATTTTAGTGTTCCTGACTGTGAAGTGTCTAAGAAATGTATCAGTTAAAGAGTTAAGATGATGTAATCAAAGTACATAAATTTTATAGTGAAATAAGTACTTATTGTTAGTAAATTTCAATACTAAAGGTTGTACCATCTTGAGTTATGCATTTGAGAAACAGAATGCACTAAAATTAGATAGTGTATGAGGATAGCTCATTCAATATAACATGGAAAGTGTTATGAAATAATGCCACCCCAGCACCTGAGAAAATAGTTTAGAGAATAGAGTTTTTTAAGACAACACAGTAAATGCTATGTAAAATTTGCTTAAAGGCCTTCATTGTATCATTTTCTATAAATTGGCGGAGCTACAGCACGTCAAGTAAAGCTGTGTAGTGCTTTGCCGTCGAAAAGATTTCTTCTCTAATCTGGAGCAAGAAAACAAACATTGTTTAATCTTGTATTCTGCGTAAGCTTAACTCGAAAAGTACCTATCAGAATTAAAAAATATTGCTTTTTGTTAGAATGACGCACATAAGAGAAAGTTTCTGTTTTCGATAGAATATTATGTGAAATTTTAGGAGACAATTTATTTCTATTGTACGTCGTTCTAACAAAAAGCAATAGTTTTTAATCTATTTTTGCTACGTACTTTTCGAGTTAAGGGTATATAGAATTGAATACTGTCTGTTTTATTACTCCAGATTGAAAATTAGAGAAACGTTTCTGGCCGTAGAACACAAACACGCTTTCACTTGCTGACGAGCTCTAACTCTGCCATTTTGTCGAAAATAATTAAATAAAGAACTGTAATCATTCTTTAAAGTATATAATAAAGGCCTTCAAACGAATTTTATTATTGCTAAGGGTTAACTAACAAAAAGACATAAAATCCGTCCAAAAACATTAAAATGTAAAAAAAGTGCGCCAAGTAGTTTGATTTCCCGACAAAATTGGAATATAATAAAAAAGATAATAGATATCATACAAGAAAGCCAAGTTTTCATTCAAAGATACCTTGATTTAACTCGCATTAGCAACGAACAATAAATTAACAATAAATTAGCGATTAAAAATAAAAAAAACTTGGCGTTTGCGCACTTCATTCGAGGCACTCGCACCGGTAATATTCCTAAAAAAGTTTTAAAGAAATTAAATTGTGGTAAAGTGAGTGTTAGGTTTAAATCAGTTTCTCATTATCTTTTTACCTCGCAGTGAAGCGCGCACACGCCAAGTTTTTTTTATTTTTAATCGCTAATTTATTGTTAATTTATTGTTCGTTGCTAATGCGAGTTAAATCAAGGTATCTTTGAATGAAAACTTGGCTTTCTTGTATGATATCTATTATCTTTTTTATTATATTCCAATTTTGTCGGGAAATCAAACTACTTGGCGCACTTTTTTTACATTTTAATGTTTTTGGACGGATAAAGTTATCACGACAGTTTCCGGAAAGTACTTGTGTAGAAATTATTCTTAGAACTCGTCCTTTCATACTGCGAAAGCGGAAGTTGCGTTTTGTTGCGTCTTGTCAAACGTTCTGTTTATTTCCATTAACAATATCCTATATGGATTGTCCGACTGGTGTAGTGGTGGACAATATGTACTGCCATTTCCAAAATCGCAAAAAACGCACCAACTGGTTTCAGGGTATTAAACTAGAAGGTTTGACGAATATTGTGACCTATGTCTGATATGCGAAGCAAAGTGCAGTTTTCGAGAAAAAAGATCATCCATTTAACGCATGAAATAATATACCGTTATAACATTCGCTCATTCATCAGCGATTTTGGTAAAGTTATCACGACAGTTTCCGGAAAGTACTTGTGTAGAAATTGTTCTTAGAACTCGTCCTTTGATACTGCGAAAGCGGAAGTTGCGTTTTGTTGCGTTTTGTTGCGTCTTAGCAAACGTTCTGTTTATTTCCATTAACAATATCCTATATGGATTGTCCGACTAGTGTAGTGGTGGACAATATGTACTGCCATTTCCAAAATCGCAAAAAACGCAGCAATTAGTTTCAGGTTATTAAACTAGAAGGTTTGACGAATATTGTGACCTATGTCTGATATGCGAAGCAAAGTGAACTTTTCGAGAAAAAAGATCATCCATTGAACGCATGAAATAATATACCGTTATAACATTCCCTCATTCATCAGCGCTTTTGGTAAAGTTATCACGATAATTTCCGCAAAGGACTTGTGTAGAAAATCGTATTAGGACTCGACCTTTGATACCGCGAAAGCGGAAGTTGCGTTTTGTTGCGTTTTAGCAAACGTTCTGTTTATTTCCATTAGAATATCCTATATGGATTTCCCGACTAGCGTTGTGGTAGACCCAATGTGCTGCCATTTCCAAAATCGCAAAAAACGCACCAACTGGTTTCAGGGTATCAAACTAGAAGGTTTGACGAATATTTTGACCTATGTCTGATATGCGAAGCAAAGTGAAGTTTTCGAAAAAAAAAATCATCCATTTAACGCATGAAATAATATACCGTTATAACATTCCCTCATTCATCAACGTTTTTGGTAAAGTTATCACGACAGCTTCCGGAAAGGACTTGTGTAGAAAATCTTCACTGAATTTGTCCTTTGATACTGCGAAAGCGGAAGTTGCGTTTTGTTGCGTCTTAGCAAACGTTCTGTTTATTTCCATTAGCAATATGCTATATGGATTGGCCGACTAGTGTTATGGTGGACAAAATGTGCTGCCATTTCCGAAATCGCAAAAAATCGCACCGATTAGTTTCAGGGTATCAAACTAGAAGGTTTGACGAATATTGTGACCTATGTCTGATATGCGAAGCAAAGTGCAGTTTTCGAGAAAAAAGATCATCCATTTAACGCATGAAGTAATATACCGTTATAACATTCGCACATTCATCAGCGATTTTGGTAAAGTTATCACGACAGTTTCCGGAAAGTACTTGTGTAGAAATTGTTCTTAGAACTCGTCCTTTGATACTGCGAAAGCGGAAGTTGCGTTTTGTTGCGTCTTAGCAAACGCTCTGTTTATTTCCATTAGCAATATGCTATATGGACTGCCCGACTAGCGTTGTGGTAGACCCAATGTGCTGCCATTTCCAAAATCGCAAAAAACGCACCAACTGGTTTCAGGGTATTAAACTAGAAGATTTGACGAATATTTTGACCTATGTCTGATATGTAAAGCAAAGTGAAGTTTTCGAGGAAGAAAATCGTCCATTTAATGCATGAAATAATATACCCTTACAACATTCCCTCATTCATCCGCGCTTTTGGTGAAGTTATCACGACAATTTCCGGAAAGGACTTGTGTAGAAATTGTTCTTAGAACTCGTCCTTTGATACTGCGAAAGCGGAAGTTGCGTTTTGTTGCGTCTTAGCAAACGTTCTGTTTATTTCCATTAGCAATATGCTATATGGATTGTCCGACTAGTGTAGTGGTGGACAATATGTACTGCCATTTCCAAAATCGCAAAAAACGCAGCAATTAGTTTCAGGTTATTAAACTAGAAGGTTTGACGAATATTGTGACCTATGTCTGATATGCGAAGCAAAGTGAAGTTTTCGAGAAAAAAGATCATCCATTTAACGCATGAAGTAATATACCGTTATAACATTCGCACATTCATCAGCGATTTTGGTAAAGTTATCACGACAGTTTCCGGAAAGTACTTGTGTAGAAATTGTTCTTAGAACTCGTCCTTTGATACTGCGAAAGCGGAAGTTGCGTTTTGTTGCGTCTTAGCAAACGTTCTGTTTATTTCCATTAGCAATATGCTATATGGATTGGCCGACTAGTGTTATGGTGGACAAAATGTGCTGCCATTTCCGAAATCGCAAAAAATCGCACCGATTAGTTTCAGGGTATTAAACTAGAAGGTTTGACGAATATTGTGACCTATGTCTGATATGCGAAGCAAAGTGCAGTTTTCGAGAAAAAAGATCATCCATTTAACGCATGAAATAATGTACCGTTATAACATTCGCTCATTCATCAGCGATTTTGGTAAAGTTATCACGACAGTTTCCGGAAAGTACTTGTGTAGAAATTGTTCCTAGAACTCGTCCTTTGATACTGCGAAAGCGGAAGTTGCGTTTTGTTGCGTTTTGTTGCGTCTTAGCAAACGTTCTGTTTATTTCCATTAACAATATCCTATATGGATTGTCCGACTAGTGTAGTGGTGGACAATATGTACTGCCATTTCCAAAATCGCAAAAAACGCAGCAATTAGTTTCAGGTTATTAAACTAGAAGGTTTGACGAATATTGTGACCTATGTCTGATATGCGAAGCAAAGTGAAGTTTTCGAGAAAAAAGATCATCCATTTAACGCATGAAGTAATATACCGTTATAACATTCGCACATTCATCAGCGATTTTGGTAAAGTTATCACGACAGTTTCCGGAAAGTACTTGTGTAGAAATTGTTCTTAGAACTCGTCCTTTGATACTGCGAAAGCGGAAGTTGCGTTTTGTTGCGTCTTAGCAAACGCTCTGTTTATTTCCATTAGCAATATGCTATATGGATTGCCCGACTAGCGTTGTGGTAGACCCAATGT
Organism: Ectemnius continuus; assembly: GCA_910591665.1. NCBI lineage: Eukaryota > Metazoa > Arthropoda > Insecta > Hymenoptera > Crabronidae > Ectemnius > Ectemnius continuus. The sequence goes on along the minus strand of CAJUYD010000013.1, from coordinate 871,464 downwards.
GCTGCCATTTCCAAAATCGCAAAAAACGCACCAACTGGTTTCAGGGTATCAAACTAGAAGGTTTGACGAATATTGTGACCTATGTCTGATATGCGAAGCAAAGTGAAGTTTTCGAGAAAAAAGATCATCCATTGAACGCATGAAATAATATACCGTTATAACATTCCCTCATTCATCAGCGCTTTTGGTAAAGTTATCACGACAGTTTCCGGAAAGGACTTGTGTAGAAAATCTTCACTGAATTTGTCCTTTGATACCGCGAAAGCGGAAGTTGCGTCTTGTTGCGTTTTAGCAAACGTTCTGTTCATTTCCATTAGAATATCCTATATGGATTGTCCGACTAGTGTAGTGGTGGACAAAATGTATTGCCATTTCCAAAATCGCAAAAAACGCACCAACTGGTTTCAGGGTATGAAACTAGAAGGTTTGACGAATATTTTGACCTATGTCTGATATGCGAAGCAAAGTGAAGTTTTCGAGACAAAAGATCATCCATTGAACGCATGAAATAATATACCGTTATAACATTCCCTCATTCATCAGCGATTTTGGTAAAGTTATCACGACAGTTTCCGGAAAGTACTTGTGTAGAAATTGTTCTTAGAACTCGTCCTTTCATACTGCGAAAGCGGAAGTTGCGTTTTGTTGCGTTTTAGCAAACGTTCTGTTTATTTCCATTAGAATATCCTATATGGATAGTCCGACTAGTGTAGTGGTGGACAAAATGTACTGCCATTTCCAAAATCGCAAAAAACGCACCAACTGGTTTCAGGGTATTAAACTAGAAGGTTTGACGAATATTTTGACCTATGTCTGATATGCGAAGCAAAGTGAAGTTTTCGAGAAAAAAGATCATCCATTGAACGCATGAAATAATATACCGTTATAACATTCCCTCATTCATCAGCGCTTTTGGTAAAGTTATCACGATAATTTCCGCAAAGGACTTGTGTAGAAAATCGTATTAGAACTCGTCCTTTGATACTGCGAAAGCGGAAGTTGAGTTTTGTTGCGTTTTAGCAAACGTTCTGTTTATTTCCATTAGAATATCCTATATGGATAGTCCGACTAGTGTAGTGGTGGACAAAATGTACTGCCATTTCCAAAATCGCAAAAAACGCACCAACTGGTTTCAGGGTATTAAACTAGAAGGTTTGACGAATATTTTGACCTATGTCTGATATGCGAAGCAAAGTGAAGTTTTCGAGAAAAAAGATCATCCATTGAACGCATGAAGTAATATACCGTTATAACATTCGCTCATTCATCAGCGATTTTGGTAAAGTTATCACGACAGTTTCCGGAAAGTACTTGTGTAGAAATTGTTCCTAGAACTCGTCCGTTGATACTGCGAAAGCGGAAGTTGCGTTTTGTTGCGTTTTGTAGCGTCTTAGCAAACATTCTGTTTATTTCCATTAACAATAACCTATATGGATTGTCCGACTAGTGTAGTGGTGGACAAAATGTACTGCCATTTCCAAAATCGCAAAAAACGCACCAACTGGTTTCAGGGTATTAAACTAGAAGGTTTGACGAATATTTTGACCTATGTCTGATATGCGAAGCAAAGTGAAGTTTTCGAGAAAAAAGATCATCCATTGAACGCATGAAATAATATACCGTTATAACATTCCCTCATTCATCAGCGCTTTTGGTAAAGTTATCACGATAATTTCCGCAAAGGACTTGTGTAGAAAATCGTATTAGAACTCGTCCTTTGATACTGCGAAAGCGGAAGTTGAGTTTTGTTGCGTTTTAGCAAACGTTCTGTTTATTTCCATTAGAATATCCTATATGGATAGTCCGACTAGTGTAGTGGTGGACAAAATGTACTGCCATTTCCGAAATCGCAAAAAACGCACCAACTGGTTTCAGGGTATCAAACTAGAAGGTTTGACGAATATTTTGACCTATGTCTGATATGCGAAGCAAAGTGAAGTTTTCGAGAAAAAAGATCATCCATTTAACGCATGAAATAATATACCGTTATAACATTCCCTCATTCATCAGCGCTTTTGGTAAAGTTATCACGACAGTTTCCGGAAAGGACTTGTGTAGAAAATCTTCACTGAATTTGTCCTTTGATACCGCGAAAGCGGAAGTTGCGTTTTGTTGAGTTTTAGCAAACGTTCTGTTCATTTCCATTAGAATATCCTATATGGATTGTCCGACTACTGTAGTGGTGGACAATATGTACTGCCATTTCCAAAATCGCAAAAATCGCACCGATTAGTTTCAGGGTATTAAACTAGAAGGTTTGACGAATATTGTGACCTATGTCTGATATGCGAAGAAAAGTGCAGTTTTCGAGAAAAAAGATCATCCATTTAACGCATGAAATAATATACCGTTATAACATTCGCTCATTCATCAGCGATTTTGGTACAGTTATCACGACAGTTTCCGGAAAGTACTTGTGTAGAAATTGTTCCTAGAACTCGTCCGTTGATACTGCGAAAGCGGAAGTTGCGTTTTGTTGCGTTTTGTAGCGTCTTAGCAAACATTCTGTTTATTTCCATTAACAATATCCTATATGGATTGTCCGACTAGTGTAGTGGTGGACAAAATGTACTGCCATTTCCAAAATCGCAAAAAACGCACCAACTGGTTTCAGGGTATTAAACTAGAAGGTTTGACGAATATTTTGACCTATGTCTGATATGCGAAGCAAAGTGAAGTATTCGAGAAAAAAGATCATCCATTGAACGCATGAAATAATATACCGTTATAACATTCCCTCATTCATCAGCGCTTTTGGTAAAGTTATCACGATAATTTCCGCAAAGGACTTGTGTAGAAAATCGTATTAGAACTCGTCCTTTGATACTGCGAAAGCGGAAGTTGCGTTTTGTTGCGTTTTAGCAAACGTTCTGTTTATTTCCATTAGAATATCCTATATGGATAGTCCGACTAGTGTAGTGGTGGACAAAATGTACTGCCATTTCCGAAATCGCAAAAAACGCACCAACTGGTTTCAGGGTATCAAACTAGAAGGTTTGACGAATATTTTGACCTATGTCTGATATGCGAAGCAAAGTGAAGTTTTCGAGAAAAAAGATCATCCATTTAACGCATGAAATAATATACCGTTATAACATTCCCTCATTCATCAGCGCTTTTGGTAAAGTTATCACGACAGTTTCCGGAAAGGACTTGTGTAGAAAATCTTCACTGAATTTGTCCTTTGATACCGCGAAAGCGGAAGTTGCGTTTTGTTGAGTTTTAGCAAACGTTCTGTTCATTTCCATTAGAATATCCTATATGGATTGTCCGACTACTGTAGTGGTGGACAATATGTACTGCCATTTCCAAAATCGCAAAAATCGCACCGATTAGTTTCAGGGTATTAAACTAGAAGGTTTGACGAATATTGTGACCTATGTCTGATATGCGAAGAAAAGTGCAGTTTTCGAGAAAAAAGATCATCCATTTAACGCATGAAATAATATACCGTTATAACATTCCCTCATTCATCAACGTTTTTGGTAAAGTTATCACGACAGCTTCCGGAAAGGACTTGTGTAGAAAATCTTCACTGAATTTGTCCTTTGATACTGCGAAAGCGGAAGTTGCGTTTTGTTGCGTCTTAGCAAACGTTCTGTTTATTTCCATTAGCAATATGCTATATGGATTGGCCGACTAGTGTTATGGTGGACAAAATGTGCTGCCATTTCCGAAATCGTAAAAAATCGCACCGATTAGTTTCAGGGTATTAAACTAGAAGGTTTGACGAATATTGTGACCTATGTCTGATATGCGAAGCAAAGTGCAGTTTTCGAGAAAAAAGATCATCCATTTAACGCATGAAATAATATACCGTTATAACATTCGCTCATTCATCAGCGATTTTGGTAAAGTTATCACGACAGTTTCCGGAAAGTACTTGTGTAGAAATTGTTCCTAGAACTCGTCCTTTGATACTGCGAAAGCGGAAGTTGCGTTTTGTTGCGTTTTGTTGCGTCTTAGCAAACGTTCTGTTTATTTCCATTAACAATATCCTATATGGATTGTCCGACTAGTGTAGTGGTGGACAATATGTACTGCCATTTCCAAAATCGCAAAAAACGCAGCAATTAGTTTCAGGTTATTAAACTAGAAGGTTTGACGAATATTGTGACCTATGTCTGATATGCGAAGCAAAGTGAAGTTTTCGAGAAAAAAGATCATCCATTTAACGCATGAAGTAATATACCGTTATAACATTCGCACATTCATCAGCGATTTTGGTAAAGTTATCACGACAGTTTCCGGAAAGTACTTGTGTAGAAATTGTTCTTAGAACTCGTCCTTTGATACTGCGAAAGCGGAAGTTGCGTTTTGTTGCGTCTTAGCAAACGCTCTGTTTATTTCCATTAGCAATATGCTATATGGATTGCCCGACTAGCGTTGTGGTAGACCCAATGTGCTGCCATTTCCAAAATCGCAAAAAACGCACCAACTGGTTTCAGGGTATCAAACTAGAAGGTTTGACGTATATTGTGACCTATGTCTGATATGCGAAGCAAAGTGCAGTTTTCGAGAAAAAAGATCATCCATTTAACGCATGAAATAATATACCGTTATAACATTCGCTCATTCATCAGCGATTTTGGTAAAGTTATCACGACAGTTTCCGGAAAGTACTTGTGTAGAAATTGTTCTTAGAACTCGTCCTTTCATACTGCGAAAGCGGAAGTTGCGTTTTGTTGCGTCTTAGCAAACATTCTGTTTATTTCCATTAACAATATCCTATATGGATTGTCCGACTAGTGTAGTGGTGGACAATATGTACTGCCATTTCCAAAATCGCAAAAAACGCACCAATTAGTTTCAGGGTATTAAACTGGAAGGTTTGACGAATATTGTGACCTATGTCTGATATGCGAAGCAAAGTGAAGTTTTCGAGAAAAAAAATCATCCATTTAACGCATGAAATAATATACCGTTATAACATTCGCTCATTCATCAGCGATTTTGGTAAAGTTATCACGACAGTTTCCGGACAGGGCTTGTGTAGAAAATCTTCATTGAATTGGTCCTTTGACACTGCGAAAGCGGAAGTTGCGTTTTGTTGCGTTTTGTTGCGTCTTGTCAAACGTTCTGTTTATTTCCATTAACAATATCCTATATGGATTGTCCGACTGGTGTAGTGGTGGACAATATGTACTGCCATTTCCAAAATCGCAAAAAACGCACCAACTGGTTTCAGGGTATTAAACTAGAAGGTTTGACGAATATTGTGACCTATGTCTGATATGCGAAGCAAAGTGCAGTTTTCGAGAAAAAAGATCATCCATTTAACGCATGAAATAATATACCGTTATAACATTCCCTCATTCATCAGCGCTTTTGGTAAAGTTATCACGACAGTTTCCGGACAGGGCTTGTGTAGAAAATCTTCATTGAATTGGTCCTTTGATACTGCGAAAGCGGAAGTTGCGTCTTGTTGCGTTTTAGCAAACGTTCTGTTCATTTCCATTAGAATATCCTATATGGATTGTCCGACTAGTGTAGTGGTAGACAAAATGTACTGCCATTTCCAAAATCGCAAAAAACGCACCAACTGGTTTCAGGGTATGAAACTAGAAGGTTTGACGAATATTTTGACCTATGTCTGATATGCGAAGCAAAGTGAAGTTTTCGAGAAAAAAGATCATCCATTGAACGCATGAAATAATATACCGTTATAACATTCCCTCATTCATCAGCGCTTTTGGTAAAGTTATCACGATAATTTCCGCAAAGGACTTGTGTAGAAAATCGTATTAGGACTCGACCTTTGATACCGCGAAAGCGGAAGTTGCGTTTTGTTGCGTTTTAGCAAACGTTCTGTTTATTTCCATTAGAATATCCTATATGGATTGTCCGACTAGTGTAGTGGTAGACAAAATGTACTGCCATTTCCAAAATCGCAAAAAACGCACCAACTGGTTTCAGGGTATTAAACTAGAAGGTTTGACGAATATTTTGGCCTATGTCTGATATGCGAAGCAAAGTGAAGTTTTCGAGAAAAAAGATCATCCATTGAACGCATGAAATAATATACCGTTATAACATTCCCTCATTCATCAGCGCTTTTGGTAAAGTTATCACGATAATTTCCGCAAAGGACTTGTGTAGAAAATCGTATTAGGACTCGACCTTTGATACCGCGAAAGCGGAAGTTGCGTTTTGTTGCGTTTTAGCAAACGTTCTGTTTATTTCCATTAGAATATCCTATATGGATTTCCCGACTAGCGTTGTGGTAGACCCAATGTGCTGCCATTTCCAAAATCGCAAAAAACGCACCAACTGGTTTCAGGGTATCAAACTAGAAGGTTTGACGAATATTTTGACCTATGTCTGATATGCGAAGCAAAGTGAAGTTTTCGAAAAAAAAATCATCCATTTAACGCATGAAATAATATACCGTTATAACATTCCCTCATTCATCAACGTTTTTGGTAAAGTTATCACGACAGCTTCCGGAAAGGACTTGTGTAGAAAATCTTCACTGAATTTGTCCTTTGATACTGCGAAAGCGGAAGTTGCGTTTTGTTGCGTCTTAGCAAACGTTCTGTTTATTTCCATTAGCAATATGCTATATGGATTGGCCGACTAGTGTTATGGTGGACAAAATGTGCTGCCATTTCCGAAATCGCAAAAAATCGCACCGATTAGTTTCAGGGTATTAAACTAGAAGGTTTGACGAATATTGTGACCTATGTCTGATATGCGAAGCAAAGTGCAGTTTTCGAGAAAAAAGATCATCCATTTAACGCATGAAGTAATATACCGTTATAACATTCGCACATTCATCAGCGATTTTGGTAAAGTTATCACGACAGTTTCCGGAAAGTACTTGTGTAGAAATTGTTCTTAGAACTCGTCCTTTGATACTGCGAAAGCGGAAGTTGCGTTTTGTTGCGTCTTAGCAAACGCTCTGTTTATTTCCATTAGCAATATGCTATATGGACTGCCCGACTAGCGTTGTGGTAGACCCAATGTGCTGCCATTTCCAAAATCGCAAAAAACGCACCAACTGGTTTCAGGGTATTAAACTAGAAGATTTGACGAATATTTTGACCTATGTCTGATATGTAAAGCAAAGTGAAGTTTTCGAGGAAGAAAATCGTCCATTTAATGCATGAAATAATATACCCTTACAACATTCCCTCATTCATCCGCGCTTTTGGTGAAGTTATCACGACAATTTCCGGAAAGGACTTGTGTAGAAATTCTTCTTAGAACTCGTCCGTTGATACTGCGAAAGCGGAAGTTGCGTTTTGTTGCGTCTTAGCAAACGTTCTGTTTATTTCCATTAGCAATATGCTATATGGATTGTCCGACTAGTGTAGTGGTGGACAATATGTACTGCCATTTCCAAAATCGCAAAAAACGCAGCAATTAGTTTCAGGTTATTAAACTAGAAGGTTTGACGAATATTGTGACCTATGTCTGATATGCGAAGCAAAGTGAAGTTTTCGAGAAAAAAGATCATCCATTTAACGCATGAAGTAATATACCGTTATAACATTCGCACATTCATCAGCGATTTTGGTAAAGTTATCACGACAGTTTCCGGAAAGTACTTGTGTAGAAATTGTTCTTAGAACTCGTCCTTTGATACTGCGAAAGCGGAAGTTGCGTTTTGTTGCGTCTTAGCAAACGTTCTGTTTATTTCCATTAGCAATATGCTATATGGATTGGCCGACTAGTGTTATGGTGGACAAAATGTGCTGCCATTTCCGAAATCGCAAAAAATCGCACCGATTAGTTTCAGGGTATTAAACTAGAAGGTTTGACGAATATTGTGACCTATGTCTGATATGCGAAGCAAAGTGCAGTTTTCGAGAAAAAAGATCATCCATTTAACGCATGAAATAATGTACCGTTATAACATTCGCTCATTCATCAGCGATTTTGGTAAAGTTATCACGACAGTTTCCGGAAAGTACTTGTGTAGAAATTGTTCCTAGAACTCGTCCTTTGATACTGCGAAAGCGGAAGTTGCGTTTTGTTGCGTTTTGTTGCGTCTTAGCAAACGTTCTGTTTATTTCCATTAACAATATCCTATATGGATTGTCCGACTAGTGTAGTGGTGGACAATATGTACTGCCATTTCCAAAATCGCAAAAAACGCAGCAATTAGTTTCAGGTTATTAAACTAGAAGGTTTGACGAATATTGTGACCTATGTCTGATATGCGAAGCAAAGTGAAGTTTTCGAGAAAAAAGATCATCCATTTAACGCATGAAGTAATATACCGTTATAACATTCGCACATTCATCAGCGATTTTGGTAAAGTTATCACGACAGTTTCCGGAAAGTACTTGTGTAGAAATTGTTCTTAGAACTCGTCCTTTGATACTGCGAAAGCGGAAGTTGCGTTTTGTTGCGTCTTAGCAAACGCTCTGTTTATTTCCATTAGCAATATGCTATATGGATTGCCCGACTAGCGTTGTGGTAGACCCAATGTGCTGCCATTTCCAAAATCGCAAAAAACGCACCAACTGGTTTCAGGGTATCAAACTAGAAGGTTTGACGAATATTGTGACCTATGTCTGATATGCGAAGCAAAGTGAAGTTTTCGAGAAAAAAGATCATCCATTGAACGCATGAAATAATATACCGTTATAACATTCCCTCATTCATCAGCGCTTTTGGTAAAGTTATCACGACAGTTTCCGGAAAGGACTTGTGTAGAAAATCTTCACTGAATTTGTCCTTTGATACCGCGAAAGCGGAAGTTGCGTCTTGTTGCGTTTTAGCAAACGTTCTGTTCATTTCCATTAGAATATCCTATATGGATTGTCCGACTAGTGTAGTGGTGGACAAAATGTATTGCCATTTCCAAAATCGCAAAAAACGCACCAACTGGTTTCAGGGTATGAAACTAGAAGGTTTGACGAATATTTTGACCTATGTCTGATATGCGAAGCAAAGTGAAGTTTTCGAGACAAAAGATCATCCATTGAACGCATGAAATAATATACCGTTATAACATTCCCTCATTCATCAGCGATTTTGGTAAAGTTATCACGACAGTTTCCGGAAAGTACTTGTGTAGAAATTGTTCTTAGAACTCGTCCTTTCATACTGCGAAAGCGGAAGTTGCGTTTTGTTGCGTTTTAGCAAACGTTCTGTTTATTTCCATTAGAATATCCTATATGGATAGTCCGACTAGTGTAGTGGTGGACAAAATGTACTGCCATTTCCGAAATCGCAAAAAACGCACCAACTGGTTTCAGGGTATCAAACTAGAAGGTTTGACGAATATTTTGACCTATGTCTGATATGCGAAGCAAAGTGAAGTTTTCGAGAAAAAAGATCATCCATTTAACGCATGAAATAATATACCGTTATAACATTCGCTCATTCATCAGCGATTTTGGTCAGGAGACTCGGTAGAGTCTCGCGCCAAGTAGTAGTATATATAGGACGGCGCAGTATATATAGGACGGCGCGAGACTACCGAGTATACTTATCCCGAAGTGGTGCGGTTGTCGTCTGCTAGAAAACTTTCACCTCGATTTATGAGAAAGTTATAGCTCTAAGAATTTATTTCTCATTTTTGTATTTTTTTTCCGATTTTTCTGAATCGAATGGGCCAAGAATCAAGCGAATCGGTTCAGTAATTCAGGAGATATGAATTCTGCTGCTTATTTTACTCGTCGAAAAGGCGAGGCGGATTATGTTCAGAAGTTTCAGCAATTCCTAAAAATGTGACTTTCACTTTTTTCATGGGAGATGGCACCACGGCGAAATGTCGCGTTTACGTTACCGATCTATAGTCTGTAATCTGTGTCATACCGACACTTTGGTTAAGCCGGTTATGCCATGGTTGGTTATGTGCAGTAATGGTTATATGACACAGTCCGATTTGATCGTTTTATTCCAGATTCCATGCTTTATTTAGTTAATAAAAGAGTCTAGTGTCCTTACCCTTGTCCCTGTGACCTTGTCATTATTAAAAGTTATGAAATGTTGAAAGTGTTAAGTGTGCCACTTGCAAGTCCTTGTATTGGTAAACAAGTGTTGATTACCAATATTTAAAATTGTTAAGCGTGTAGTATATCAATCTTTTAACAATATGAGCTGTTATTTATAATTTATGGGAATGCTTGTTATTGGTAATGAGTGCTTGCTCAAACTAATTTCAGGAGTTTACGTGTTTGCTCCATCAGCAAGGCACTTGACAGTCAAGATACACCAAACGAAACTAGATTGTGTATGAGCTGGGTATATTGCTAACAAAATCTAAATCATTGTTTGAGCCAATCCTTCACAATTAAAATATGAACTAAATGATATGCTCATACGCAATCTAATTTAGTTGTGACTGTCAAGTTTGTTGCTCAAGGAACATTTGACTAAAATGACATAATTCAGTAATAGTTACCAGTCATACGTCATTTAGGAATATATTATCAATTGATGATTAGTATTTGTTTAGCAAATTTCATCACTTTTGATTGTGCACTATTTGAGCTATGCATTTGCCAATCAAGATGTATCAAAGTTAGAGTGCTTATGCAGCTATAACTTATCTAATCTGAAATTTAAATGCATCCTAGCTATTGGTAATGTATCATAGCTGATTTGAACCTGAATTATTGTATGTTAACACTTTACAAATTATATTTGGCAGGCAACATCTCCATGGGCTCTTTAATTTTAGTGTTCCTGACTGTGAAGTGTCTAAGAAATGTATCAGTTAAAGAGTTAAGATGATGTAATCAAAGTACATAAATTTTATAGTGAAATAAGTACTTATTGTTAGTAAATTTCAATACTAAAGGTTGTACCATCTTGAGTTATGCATTTGAGAAACAGAATGCACTAAAATTAGATAGTGTATGAGGATAGCTCATTCAATATAACATGGAAAGTGTTATGAAATAATGCCACCCCAGCACCTGAGAAAATAGTTTAGAGAATAGAGTTTTTTAAGACAACACAGTAAATGCTATGTAAAATTTGCTTAAAGGCCTTCATTGTATCATTTTCTATAAATTGGCGGAGCTACAGCACGTCAAGTAAAGCTGTGTAGTGCTTTGCCGTCGAAAAGATTTCTTCTCTAATCTGGAGCAAGAAAACAAACATTGTTTAATCTTGTATTCTGCGTAAGCTTAACTCGAAAAGTACCTATCAGAATTAAAAAATATTGCTTTTTGTTAGAATGACGCACATAAGAGAAAGTTTCTGTTTTCGATAGAATATTATGTGAAATTTTAGGAGACAATTTATTTCTATTGTACGTCGTTCTAACAAAAAGCAATAGTTTTTAATCTATTTTTGCTACGTACTTTTCGAGTTAAGGGTATATAGAATTGAATACTGTCTGTTTTATTACTCCAGATTGAAAATTAGAGAAACGTTTCTGGCCGTAGAACACAAACACGCTTTCACTTGCTGACGAGCTCTAACTCTGCCATTTTGTCGAAAATAATTAAATAAAGAACTGTAATCATTCTTTAAAGTATATAATAAAGGCCTTCAAACGAATTTTATTATTGCTAAGGGTTAACTAACAAAAAGACATAAAATCCGTCCAAAAACATTAAAATGTAAAAAAAGTGCGCCAAGTAGTTTGATTTCCCGACAAAATTGGAATATAATAAAAAAGATAATAGATATCATACAAGAAAGCCAAGTTTTCATTCAAAGATACCTTGATTTAACTCGCATTAGCAACGAACAATAAATTAACAATAAATTAGCGATTAAAAATAAAAAAAACTTGGCGTTTGCGCACTTCATTCGAGGCACTCGCACCGGTAATATTCCTAAAAAAGTTTTAAAGAAATTAAATTGTGGTAAAGTGAGTGTTAGGTTTAAATCAGTTTCTCATTATCTTTTTACCTCGCAGTGAAGCGCGCACACGCCAAGTTTTTTTTATTTTTAATCGCTAATTTATTGTTAATTTATTGTTCGTTGCTAATGCGAGTTAAATCAAGGTATCTTTGAATGAAAACTTGGCTTTCTTGTATGATATCTATTATCTTTTTTATTATATTCCAATTTTGTCGGGAAATCAAACTACTTGGCGCACTTTTTTTACATTTTAATGTTTTTGGACGGATAAAGTTATCACGACAGTTTCCGGAAAGTACTTGTGTAGAAATTATTCTTAGAACTCGTCCTTTCATACTGCGAAAGCGGAAGTTGCGTTTTGTTGCGTCTTGTCAAACGTTCTGTTTATTTCCATTAACAATATCCTATATGGATTGTCCGACTGGTGTAGTGGTGGACAATATGTACTGCCATTTCCAAAATCGCAAAAAACGCACCAACTGGTTTCAGGGTATTAAACTAGAAGGTTTGACGAATATTGTGACCTATGTCTGATATGCGAAGCAAAGTGCAGTTTTCGAGAAAAAAGATCATCCATTTAACGCATGAAATAATATACCGTTATAACATTCGCTCATTCATCAGCGATTTTGGTAAAGTTATCACGACAGTTTCCGGAAAGTACTTGTGTAGAAATTGTTCTTAGAACTCGTCCTTTGATACTGCGAAAGCGGAAGTTGCGTTTTGTTGCGTTTTGTTGCGTCTTAGCAAACGTTCTGTTTATTTCCATTAACAATATCCTATATGGATTGTCCGACTAGTGTAGTGGTGGACAATATGTACTGCCATTTCCAAAATCGCAAAAAACGCAGCAATTAGTTTCAGGTTATTAAACTAGAAGGTTTGACGAATATTGTGACCTATGTCTGATATGCGAAGCAAAGTGAACTTTTCGAGAAAAAAGATCATCCATTTAACGCATGAAGTAATATACCGTTATAACATTCGCACATTCATCAGCGATTTTGGTAAAGTTATCACGACAGTTTCCGGAAAGTACTTGTGTAGAAATTGTTCTTAGAACTCGTCCTTTGATACTGCGAAAGCGGAAGTTGCGTTTTGTTGCGTCTTAGCAAACGCTCTGTTTATTTCCATTAGCAATATGCTATATGGATTGCCCGACTAGCGTTGTGGTAGACCCAATGTGCTGCCATTTCCAAAATCGCAAAAAACGCACCAACTGGTTTCAGGGTATCAAACTAGAAGGTTTGACGAATATTGTGACCTATGTCTGATATGCGAAGCAAAGTGAAGTTTTCGAGAAAAAAGATCATCCATTGAACGCATGAAATAATATACCGTTATAACATTCCCTCATTCATCAGCGCTTTTGGTAAAGTTATCACGACAGTTTCCGGAAAGTACTTGTGTAGAAATTGTTCTTAGAACTCGTCCTTTCATACTGCGAAAGCGGAAGTTGCGTTTTGTTGCGTTTTAGCAAACGTTCTGTTTATTTCCATTAGAATATCCTATATGGATAGTCCGACTAGTGTAGTGGTGGACAAAATGTACTGCCATTTCCGAAATCGCAAAAAACGCACCAACTGGTTTCAGGGTATCAAACTAGAAGGTTTGACGAATATTTTGACCTATGTCTGATATGCGAAGCAAAGTGAAGTTTTCGAGAAAAAAGATCATCCATTTAACGCATGAAATAATATACCGTTATAACATTCGCTCATTCATCAGCGATTTTGGTAAAGTTATCACGACAGTTTCCGGAAAGTACTTGTGTAGAAATTGTTCCTAGAACTCGTCCGTTGATACTGCGAAAGCGGAAGTTGCGTTTTGTTGCGTTTTGTAGCGTCTTAGCAAACATTCTGTTTATTTCCATTAACAATATCCTATATGGATTGTCCGACTAGTGTAGTGGTGGACAAAATGTACTGCCATTTCCGAAATCGCAAAAAACGCACCAACTGGTTTCAGGGTATCAAACTAGAAGGTTTGACGAATATTTTGACCTATGTCTGATATGCGAAGCAAAGTGAAGTTTTCGAGAAAAAAGATCATCCATTGAACGCATGAAATAATATACCGTTATAACATTCCCTCATTCATCAGCGCTTTTGGTAAAGTTATCACGACAGTTTCCGGAAAGGACTTGTGTAGAAAATCTTCACTGAATTTGTCCTTTGATACCGCGAAAGCGGAAGTTGCGTTTTGTTGCGTCTTAGCAAACGTTCTGTTTATTTCCATTAACAATATCCTATATGGATTGTCCGACTAGTGTAGTGGTGGACAATATGTACTGCCATTTCCAAAATCGCAAAAAACGCACCAGTTAGTTTCAGGGTATGAAACTAGAAGTTTTGACGAATATTGTGACCTATGTCTGATATGCGAAGCAAAGTGAAGTTTTCGAGAAAAAAGATCATCCATTTAACGCATGAAATAATATACCGTTATAACATTCGCTCCTCCATCAGCGATTTTGGTAAAGTTATCACGACAGTTTCCGGACAGGGCTTGTGTAGAAAATCTTCATTGAATTGTTCCTTTGATACTGCGAAAGCGGAAGTTGCGTTTTGTTACGTCTTAGCAAACGTTCTGTTTATTTCCATTAACAATATCCTATATGGATTGTCCGACTAGTGTAGTGGTGGAAAATATGTACTGCCATTTCCAAAATCGCAAAAAACGCACCAGTTAGTTTCAGGGTATGAAACTAGAAGGTTTGACGAATATTGTGACCTATGTCTGATATGCGAAGCAAAGTGAAGTTTTCGAGAAAAAAGATCATCCATTTAACGCATGAAATAATATACCGTTATAACATTCGCTCCTTCATCAGCGATTTTGGTAAAGTTATCACGACAGTTTCCGGACAGGGCTTGTGTAGAAAATCTTCATTGAATTGGTCCTTTGACACTGCGAAAGCGGAAGTTGCGTTTTGTTGCGTCTTAGCAAACGTTCTGTTCATTTCCATTAGAATATCCTATATGGATTGCCCGACTAGCGTTGTGGTAGACCCAATGTGCTGCCATTTCCAAAATCGCAAAAAACGCACCAACTGGTTTCAGGGTATTAAACTAGAAGGTTTGACGAATATTTTGACCTATGTCTGATATGCGAAGCAAAGTGAAGTTTTCGAGAAAAAAGATCATCCATTGAACGCATGAAATAATATACCGTTATAACATTCGCTCATTCATCAGCGATTTTGGTAAAGTTATCACGACAGTTTCCGGAAAGTACTTGTGTAGAAATTGTTCCTAGAACTCGTCCTTTGATACTGCGAAAGCGGAAGTTGCGTTTTGTTGCGTTTTAGCAAACGTTCTGTTTATTTCCATTAGAATATCCTATATGGATTGTCCGACTAGTGTAGTGGTGGACAAAATGTACTGCCATTTCCAAAATCGCAAAAAACGCACCAACTGGTTTCAGGGTATCAAACTAGAAGGTTTGACGAATATTTTGACCTATGTCTGATATGCGAAGCAAAGTGAAGTTTTGGAGAAAAAAGATCATCCATTGAACGCATGAAATAATATACCGTTATAACATTCCCTCATTCATCATCGATTTTGGTAAAGTTATCACGATAATTTCCGCAAAGGACTTGTGTAGAAAATCGTATTAGGACTCGTCCTTTGATACCGCGAAAGCGGAAGTTGCGTTTTGTTGCGTTTTAGCAAACGTTCTGTTTATTTCCATTAGAATATCCTATATGGATTGCCCGACTAGCGTTGTGGTAGACCCAATGTGCTGCCATTTCCAAAATCGCAAAAAACGCACCAACTGGTTTCAGGGTATCAAACTAGAAGGTTTGACGAATATTGTGACCTATGTCTGATATGCGAAGCAAAGTGAAGTTTTCGAGAAAAAAGATCATCCATTTAACGCATGAAGTAATATACCGTTATAACATTCGCACATTCATCAGCGATTTTGGTAAAGTTATCACGACAGTTTCCGGAAAGTACTTGTGTAGAAATTGTTCTTAGAACTCGTCCTTTGATACTGCGAAAGCGGAAGTTGCGTTTTGTTGCGTCTTAGCAAACGCTCTGTTTATTTCCATTAACAATATCCTATATGGATTGTCCGACTAGTGTAGTGGTGGACAATATGTACTGCCATTTCCAAAATCGCAAAAAACGCATCAATTAGTTTCAGGTTATTAAACTAGAAGGTTTGACGAATATTGTGACCTATGTCTCATATGCGAAGCATAGTGAAGTTTTCGAGAAAAAAGATCATCCATTTAACGAATGAAGTAATATACCGTTATAACATTCGCACATTCATCAGCGATTTTGGTAAAGTTATCACGACAGTTTCCGGAAAGTACTTGTGTAGAAATTGTTCTTAGAACTCGTCCTTTGATACTGCGAAAGCGGAAGTTGCGTTTTGTTGCGTCTTAGCAAACGCTCTGTTTATTTCCATTAGCAATATGCTATATGGACTGCCCGACTAGCGTTGTGGTAGACCCAATGTGCTGCCATTTCCAAAATCGCAAAAAACGCACCAACTGGTTTCAGGGTATCAAACTAGAAGGTTTGACGAATATTGTGACCTATGTCTGATATGCGAAGCAAAGTGAAGTTTTCGAGAAAAAAGATCATCCATTTAACGCATGAAGTAATATACCGCTATAACATTCGCTCATTCATCATCGATTTTGGTAAAGTTATCACGATAATTTCCGCAAAGGACTTGTGTAGAAAATCGTATTAGGACTCGACCTTTCATACCGCGAAAGCGGAAGTTGCGTTTTGTTGCGTTTTAGCAAACGTTCTGTTTATTTCCATTAGAATATCCTATATGGATTGCCCGACTAGCGTTGTGGTAGACCCAATGTGCTGCCATTTCCAAAATCGCAAAAAACGCACCAACTGGTTTCAGGGTATCAAACTAGAAGGTTTGACGAATATTGTGACCTATGTCTGATATGCGAAGCAAAGTGAAGTTTTCGAGAAAAAAGATCATCCATTTAACGCATGAAATAATATACCGTTATAACATTCGCTCCTCCATCAGCGATTTTGGTAAAGTTATCACGACAGTTTCCGGACAGGGCTTGTGTAGAAAATCTTCATTGAATTGGTCCTTTGACACTGCGAAAGCGGAAGTTGCGTTTTGTTGCGTTTTGTTGCGTCTTGTCAAACGTTCTGTTTATTTCCATTAACAATATCCTATATGGATTGTCCGACTAGTGTAGTGGTGGACAATATGTACTGCCATTTCCAAAATCGCAAAAAACGCACCAACTGGTTTCAGGGTATTAAACTAGAAGGTTTGACGAATATTGTGACCTATGTCTGATATGCGAAGCAAAGTGCAGTTTTCGAGAAAAAAGATCATCCATTTAACGCATGAAATAATATACCGTTATAACATTCGCTCATTCATCAGCGATTTTGGTAAAGTCATCACGACAGTTTCCGGAAAGTACTTGTGTAGAAATTGTTCCTAGAACTCGTCCTTTGATACTGCGAAAGCGGAAGTTGCGTTTTGTTGCGTTTTAGCAAACGTTCTGTTTATTTCCATTAGAATATCCTATATGGATTGTCCGACTAGTGTAGTGGTGGACAAAATGTACTGCTATTTCCAAAATCGCAAAAAACGCACCAACTGGTTTCAGGGTATTAAACTAGAAGGTTTGACGAATATTGTGACCTATGTCTGATATGCGAAGCAAAGTGCAGTTTTCGAGAAAAAAGATCATCCATTTAACGTATGAAATAATATACCGTTATAACATTCGCTCATTCATCAGCGATTTTGGTAAAGTTATCACGACAGTTTCCGGAAAGTACTTGTGTAGAAATTGTTCCTAGAACTCGTCCTTTGATACTGCGAAAGCGGAAGTTGCGTTTTGTTGCGTTTTGTTGCGTCTTGTCAAACGTTCTGTTTATTTCCATTAACAATGTCCTATATGGATTGTCCGACTAGTGTAGTGGCGGACAATATGTACTGCCATTTCCAAATTCGCAAAAAACGCAGCAATTAGTTTCAGGTTATTAAACTAGAAGGTTTGACGAATATTGTGACCTATGTCTGATATGCGAAGCATAGTGAAGTTTTCGAGAAAAAAGATCATCCATTTAACGCATGAAGTAATATACCGTTATAACATTCGCACATTCATCAGCGATTTTGGTAAAGTTATCACGACAGTTTCCGGAAAGTACTTGTGTAGAAATTGTTCTTAGAACTCGTCCTTTGATACTGCGAAAGCGGAAGTTGCGTTTTGTTGCGTTTTAGCAAACGTTCTGTTTATTTCCATTAGAATATCCTATATGGATTGTCCGACTAGTGTAGTGGTGGACAAAATGTACTGCTATTTCCAAAATCGCAAAAAACGCACCAACTGGTTTCAGGGTATTAAACTAGAAGGTTTGACGAATATTTTGACCTATGTCTGATATGCGAAGCAAAGTGAAGTTTTCGAGAAAAAAGATCATCCATTGAACGCATGAAATAATATACCGTTATAACATTCCCTCATTCATCAGCGCTTTTGGTAGAGTTATCACGATAATTTCCGCAAAGGACTTGTGTAGAAAATCGTATTAGAACTCGTCCTTTGATACTGCGAAAGCGGAAGTTGCGTTTTGTTGCGTTTTAGCAAACGTTCTGTTTATTTCCATTAGAATATCCTATATGGATTGTCCGACTAGTGTAGTGGTGGACAAAATGTACTGCCATTTCCAAAATCGCAAAAAACGCACCAACTGGTTTCAGGGTATCAAACTAGAAGGTTTAACGAATATTGTGACCTATGTCTGATATGCGAAGCAAAGTGAAGTTTTCGAGAAAAAAAAAATCATCCATTTAACGCATGAAATAATATACCGTTATAACATTCCCTCATTCATCAGCGCTTTTGGTAAAGTTATCACGACAGTTTCCGGAAAGGACTTGTGTAGAAAATCTTCACTGAATTTGTCCTTTGATACCGCGAAAGCGGAAGTTGCGTTTTGTTGCGTTTTAGCAAACGTTCTGTTTATTTCCATTAGAATATCCTATATGGATTGCCCGACTAGCGTTGTGGTAGACCCAATGTGCTGCCATTTCCAAAATCGCAAAAAACGCACCAACTGGTTTCAGGGTATTAAACTAGAAGGTTTGACGAATATTGTGACCTATGTCTGATATGCGAAGCAAAGTGCAGTTTTCGAGAAAAAAGATCATCCATTTAACGCATGAAATAATATACCGTTATAACATTCGCTCATTCATCAGCGATTTTGGTACAGTTATCACGACAGTTTACGGAAAGTACTTGTGTAGAAATTGTTCCTAGAACTCGTCCTTTGATACTGCGAAAGCGGAAGTTGCGTTTTGTTGCGTTTTAACAAACGTTCTGTTTATTTCCATTAGAATATCCTATATGGATTGTCCGACTAGTGTAGTGGTGGACAAAATGTACTGCCATTTCCAAAATCGCAAAAAACGCACCAACTGGTTTCAGGGTATTAAACTAGAAGGTTTGACGAATATTTTGACCTATGTCTGATATGCGAAGCAAAGTGAAGTTTTCGAGAAAAAAGATCATCCATTGAACGCATGAAATAATATACCGTTATAACATTCCCTCATTCATCAGCGCTTTTGGTAAAGTTATCACGATAATTTCCGCAAAGGACTTGTGTAGAAAATCGTATTAGAACTCGTCCTTTGATACTGCGAAAGCGGAAGTTGCGTTTTGTTGCGTCTTAGCAAACGCTCTGTTTATTTCCATTAGCAATATGCTATATGGACTGCCCGACTAGCCTTGTGGTAGACCCAATGTGCTGCCATTTCCAAAATCGCAAAAAACGCACCAACTGGTTTCAGGGTATTAAACTAGAAGATTTGACGAATATTTTGACCTATGTCTGATATGTAAAGCAAAGTGAAGTTTTCGAGGAAGAAAATCGTTCATTTAATGCATGAAATAATATACCCTTACAACATTCCCTCATTCATCCGCGCTTTTGGTGAAGTTATCACGACAATTTCCGGAAAGGACTTGTGTAGAAATTCTTCTTAGAACTCGTCCGTTGATACTGCGAAAGATGAAGTTGCGGTTTGTTGAGTCTAAGCAAACGTTCTGTTTATTTCCATTAGCAATATCGTATATGGTTTGCCCAACTAGTGTTGTGGTGGCCAAAATGTGTTGCCATTTCCAAAATCGCACCAACTGGTTTCAGGGTATTAAACTAGAAGGTTTGACGAATATTTTGACCTATGTCTGATATGTGAAGCAAAGTGAAGTTTTCGAGGAAGAAAATCATCCATTTAATGCATGAAATAATATACCCTTACAACATTCCCTCATTCATCCGCGCTTTTGGTGAAGTTATCACGACAATTTCCGCAAAGGACTTGTGTACAAATTCTTCTTAGAACTCGTCCTTTGATACTGCGAAAGATGAAGTTGCGGTTTGTTGAGTCTTAGCAAACGTTCTGTTTATTTCCATTAGCAATATCGTATATGGTTTGCCCAACTAGTGTTGTGGTGGCCAAAATGTGTTGCCATTTCCAACATCGCACCAACTGGTTTCAGGGTATTAAACTAGAAGGTTTGACGAATATTGTGACCTATGTCTGATATGCGAAGCAAAGTGAAGTTTTCGAAAAAAAAAAAATCATCCATTTAACGCATGAAATAATATACCGTTATAACATTCCCTCATTCATCAGCGTTTTTGGTAAAGTTATCACGACAGTTTCCGGAAAGGACTTGTGTAGAAAATCTTCAGTGAATTTGTCCTTTGATACTGCGAAAGCGGAAGTTGCGTTTTGTTGTGTCTTAGCAAACGTTCTGTTTATTTCCATTAGCAATATGCTATATGGATTGGCCGACTAGTGTTATGGTGGACAAAATGTGCTGCCATTTCCGAAATCGCAAAAAATCGCACCGATTAGTTTCAGGGTATTAAACTAGAAGGTTTGACGAATATTGTGACCTATGTCTGATATGCGAAGCAAAGTGCAGTTTTCGAGAAAAAAGATCATCCATTTAACGCATGAAATAATATACCGTTATAACATTCGCTCATTCATCAGCGCTTTTGGTAAAGTTATCACGACAGTTTACGGAAAGTACTTGTGTAGAAATTGTCCCTAGAACTCGTCCTTTGATACTGCGAAAGCGGAAGTTGCGTTTTGTTGCGTTTTAGCAAACGTTCTGTTTATTTCCATTAGAATATCCTATATGGATTGTCCGACTAGTGTAGTGGTGGACAAAATGTACTGCCATTTCCAAAATCGCAAAAATCGCACCAACTGGTTTCAGGGTATTAAACTAGAAGATTTGACGAATATTTTGACCGATGACTGATATGTGAAGCAAAGTGAAGTTTTCGAGGAAGAAAATCATCCATTTAATGCATGAAATAATATACCCTTACAACATTCCCTCATTCATCCGCGCTTTTGGTGAAGTTATCACGACAATTTCCGGAAAGGACTTGTGTAGAAATTCTTCTTAGAACTCGTCCGTTGATACTGCGAAAGCGGAAGTTGCGTTTTGTTGCGTCTTAGCAAACGTTCTGTTTATTTCCATTAGCAATATCGTATATGGTTTGCCCAACTAGTGTTGTGGTGGCCAAAATGTGTTGCCATTTCCAACATCGCACTAACTGGTTTCAGGGTATGAAACTAGAAGGTTTGACGAATATTTTGACCTATGTCTGATATGTGAAGCAAAGTGAAGTTTTCGAGGAAGAAAATCATCCATTTAATGCATGAAATAATATACCCTTACAACATTCCCTCATTCATCCGCGCTTTTGGTGAAGTTATCACGACAATTTCCGCAAAGGACTTGTGTACAAATTCTTCTTAGAACTCGTCCTTTGATACTGCGAAAGATGAAGTTGCGGTTTGTTGAGTCTTAGCAAACGTTCTGTTTATTTCCATTAGCAATATCGTATATGGTTTGCCGAACCAGTGTTGTGGTGGACAAATTGTGTTGCCATTTCCAAAATCGCAAAAAATCGCACCAACTGGTGACAGGGTATTAAACTAGAAGATTTGACGAATATTTTGACCTATGTCTGATATGTAAAGCAAAGTGAAGTTTTCGAGGAAGAAAATCGTCCATTTAATGCATGAAATAATATACCCTTACAACATTCCCTCATTCATCCGCGCTTTTGGTGAAGTTATCACGACAATTTCCGGAAAGGACTTGTGTAGAAATTCTTCTTAGAACTCGTCCGTTGATACTGCGAAAGATGAAGTTGCGGTTTGTTGAGTCTAAGCAAACGTTCTGTTTATTTCCATTAGCAATATCGTATATGGTTTGCCCAACTAGTGTTGTGGTGGCCAAAATGTGTTGCCATTTCCAACATCGCACTAACTGGTTTCAGGGTATTAAACTAGAAGGTTTGACGAATATTGTGACCTATGTCTGATATGCGAAGCAAAGTGAAGTTTTCGAGAAAAAAGATCATCCATTTAACGCATGAAATAATATACCGTTATAACATTCGCTCCTCCATCAGCGATTTTGGTAAAGTTATCACGACAGTTTCCGGACAGGGCTTGTGTAGAAAATCTTCATTGAATTGGTCCTTTGACACTGCGAAAGCGGAAGTTGCGTTTTGTTGCGTTTTGTTGCGTCTTGTCAAACGTTCTGTTTATTTCCATTAACAATATCCTATATGGATTGTCCGACTAGTGTAGTGGTGGACAATATGTACTGCCATTTCCAAAATCGCAAAAAACGCACCAACTGGTTTCAGGGTATTAAACTAGAAGGTTTGACGAATATTGTGACCTATGTCTGATATGCGAAGCAAAGTGCAGTTTTCGAGAAAAAAGATCATCCATTTAACGCATGAAATAATATACCGTTATAACATTCGCTCATTCATCAGCGATTTTGGTAAAGTCATCACGACAGTTTCCGGAAAGTACTTGTGTAGAAATTGTTCCTAGAACTCGTCCTTTGATACTGCGAAAGCGGAAGTTGCGTTTTGTTGCGTTTTAGCAAACGTTCTGTTTATTTCCATTAGAATATCCTATATGGATTGTCCGACTAGTGTAGTGGTGGACAAAATGTACTGCTATTTCCAAAATCGCAAAAAACGCACCAACTGGTTTCAGGGTATTAAACTAGAAGGTTTGACGAATATTGTGACCTATGTCTGATATGCGAAGCAAAGTGCAGTTTTCGAGAAAAAAGATCATCCATTTAACGTATGAAATAATATACCGTTATAACATTCGCTCATTCATCAGCGATTTTGGTAAAGTTATCACGACAGTTTCCGGAAAGTACTTGTGTAGAAATTGTTCCTAGAACTCGTCCTTTGATACTGCGAAAGCGGAAGTTGCGTTTTGTTGCGTTTTGTTGCGTCTTGTCAAACGTTCTGTTTATTTCCATTAACAATGTCCTATATGGATTGTCCGACTAGTGTAGTGGCGGACAATATGTACTGCCATTTCCAAATTCGCAAAAAACGCAGCAATTAGTTTCAGGTTATTAAACTAGAAGGTTTGACGAATATTGTGACCTATGTCTGATATGCGAAGCATAGTGAAGTTTTCGAGAAAAAAGATCATCCATTTAACGCATGAAGTAATATACCGTTATAACATTCGCACATTCATCAGCGATTTTGGTAAAGTTATCACGACAGTTTCCGGAAAGTACTTGTGTAGAAATTGTTCTTAGAACTCGTCCTTTGATACTGCGAAAGCGGAAGTTGCGTTTTGTTGCGTTTTAGCAAACGTTCTGTTTATTTCCATTAGAATATCCTATATGGATTGTCCGACTAGTGTAGTGGTGGACAAAATGTACTGCTATTTCCAAAATCGCAAAAAACGCACCAACTGGTTTCAGGGTATTAAACTAGAAGGTTTGACGAATATTTTGACCTATGTCTGATATGCGAAGCAAAGTGAAGTTCTCGAGAAAAAAGATCATCCATTGAACGCATGAAATAATATACCGTTATAACATTCCCTCATTCATCAGCGCTTTTGGTAGAGTTATCACGATAATTTCCGCAAAGGACTTGTGTAGAAAATCGTATTAGAACTCGTCCTTTGATACTGCGAAAGCGGAAGTTGCGTTTTGTTGCGTTTTAGCAAACGTTCTGTTTATTTCCATTAGAATATCCTATATGGATTGTCCGACTAGTGTAGTGGTGGACAAAATGTACTGCCATTTCCAAAATCGCAAAAAACGCACCAACTGGTTTCAGGGTATCAAACTAGAAGGTTTAACGAATATTGTGACCTATGTCTGATATGCGAAGCAAAGTGAAGTTTTCGAGAAAAAAAAAATCATCCATTTAACGCATGAAATAATATACCGTTATAACATTCCCTCATTCATCAGCGTTTTTGGTAAAGTTATCACGACAGTTTCCGGAAAGGACTTGTGTAGAAAATCTTCAGTGAATTTGTCCTTTGATACTGCGAAAGCGGAAGTTGCGTTTTGTTGTGTCTTAGCAAACGTTCTGTTTATTTCCATTAGCAATATGCTATATGGATTGGCCGACTAGTGTTATGGTGGACAAAATGTGCTGCCATTTCCAAAATCGCAAAAAACGCACCAACTGGTTTCAGGGTATCAAACTAGAAGGTTTGACGAATATTGTGACCTATGTCTGATATGCGAAGCAAAGTGAAGTTTTCGAGAAAAAAGATCATCCATTTAACGCATGAAATAATATACCGTTATAACATTCGCTCCTCCATCAGCGATTTTGGTAAAGTTATCACGACAGTTTCCGGACAGGGCTTGTGTAGAAAATCTTCATTGAATTGGTCCTTTGACACTGCGAAAGCGGAAGTTGCGTTTTGTTGCGTTTTGTTGCGTCTTGTCAAACGTTCTGTTTATTTCCATTAACAATATCCTATATGGATTGTCCGACTAGTGTAGTGGTGGACAATATGTACTGCCATTTCCAAAATCGCAAAAAACGCACCAACTGGTTTCAGGGTATTAAACTAGAAGGTTTGACGAATATTGTGACCTATGTCTGATATGCGAAGCAAAGTGCAGTTTTCGAGAAAAAAGATCATCCATTTAACGCATGAAATAATATACCGTTATAACATTCGCTCATTCATCAGCGATTTTGGTAAAGTCATCACGACAGTTTCCGGAAAGTACTTGTGTAGAAATTGTTCCTAGAACTCGTCCTTTGATACTGCGAAAGCGGAAGTTGCGTTTTGTTGCGTTTTAGCAAACGTTCTGTTTATTTCCATTAGAATATCCTATATGGATTGTCCGACTAGTGTAGTGGTGGACAAAATGTACTGCTATTTCCAAAATCGCAAAAAACGCACCAACTGGTTTCAGGGTATTAAACTAGAAGGTTTGACGAATATTGTGACCTATGTCTGATATGCGAAGCAAAGTGCAGTTTTCGAGAAAAAAGATCATCCATTTAACGTATGAAATAATATACCGTTATAACATTCGCTCATTCATCAGCGATTTTGGTAAAGTTATCACGACAGTTTCCGGAAAGTACTTGTGTAGAAATTGTTCCTAGAACTCGTCCTTTGATACTGCGAAAGCGGAAGTTGCGTTTTGTTGCGTTTTGTTGCGTCTTGTCAAACGTTCTGTTTATTTCCATTAACAATGTCCTATATGGATTGTCCGACTAGTGTAGTGGCGGACAATATGTACTGCCATTTCCAAATTCGCAAAAAACGCAGCAATTAGTTTCAGGTTATTAAACTAGAAGGTTTGACGAATATTGTGACCTATGTCTGATATGCGAAGCATAGTGAAGTTTTCGAGAAAAAAGATCATCCATTTAACGCATGAAGTAATATACCGTTATAACATTCGCACATTCATCAGCGATTTTGGTAAAGTTATCACGACAGTTTCCGGAAAGTACTTGTGTAGAAATTGTTCTTAGAACTCGTCCTTTGATACTGCGAAAGCGGAAGTTGCGTTTTGTTGCGTTTTAGCAAACGTTCTGTTTATTTCCATTAGAATATCCTATATGGATTGTCCGACTAGTGTAGTGGTGGACAAAATGTACTGCTATTTCCAAAATCGCAAAAAACGCACCAACTGGTTTCAGGGTATTAAACTAGAAGGTTTGACGAATATTTTGACCTATGTCTGATATGCGAAGCAAAGTGAAGTTTTCGAGAAAAAAGATCATCCATTGAACGCATGAAATAATATACCGTTATAACATTCCCTCATTCATCAGCGCTTTTGGTAGAGTTATCACGATAATTTCCGCAAAGGACTTGTGTAGAAAATCGTATTAGAACTCGTCCTTTGATACTGCGAAAGCGGAAGTTGCGTTTTGTTGCGTTTTAGCAAACGTTCTGTTTATTTCCATTAGAATATCCTATATGGATTGTCCGACTAGTGTAGTGGTGGACAAAATGTACTGCCATTTCCAAAATCGCAAAAAACGCACCAACTGGTTTCAGGGTATCAAACTAGAAGGTTTAACGAATATTGTGACCTATGTCTGATATGCGAAGCAAAGTGAAGTTTTCGAGAAAAAAAAAATCATCCATTTAACGCATGAAATAATATACCGTTATAACATTCCCTCATTCATCAGCGCTTTTGGTAAAGTTATCACGACAGTTTCCGGAAAGGACTTGTGTAGAAAATCTTCACTGAATTTGTCCTTTGATACCGCGAAAGCGGAAGTTGCGTTTTGTTGCGTTTTAGCAAACGTTCTGTTTATTTCCATTAGAATATCCTATATGGATTGCCCGACTAGCGTTGTGGTAGACCCAATGTGCTGCCATTTCCAAAATCGCAAAAAACGCACCAACTGGTTTCAGGGTATTAAACTAGAAGGTTTGACGAATATTGTGACCTATGTCTGATATGCGAAGCAAAGTGCAGTTTTCGAGAAAAAAGATCATCCATTTAACGCATGAAATAATATACCGTTATAACATTCGCTCATTCATCAGCGATTTTGGTACAGTTATCACGACAGTTTACGGAAAGTACTTGTGTAGAAATTGTTCCTAGAACTCGTCCTTTGATACTGCGAAAGCGGAAGTTGCGTTTTGTTGCGTTTTAACAAACGTTCTGTTTATTTCCATTAGAATATCCTATATGGATTGTCCGACTAGTGTAGTGGTGGACAAAATGTACTGCCATTTCCAAAATCGCAAAAAACGCACCAACTGGTTTCAGGGTATTAAACTAGAAGGTTTGACGAATATTTTGACCTATGTCTGATATGCGAAGCAAAGTGAAGTTTTCGAGAAAAAAGATCATCCATTGAACGCATGAAATAATATACCGTTATAACATTCCCTCATTCATCAGCGCTTTTGGTAAAGTTATCACGATAATTTCCGCAAAGGACTTGTGTAGAAAATCGTATTAGAACTCGTCCTTTGATACTGCGAAAGCGGAAGTTGCGTTTTGTTGCGTCTTAGCAAACGCTCTGTTTATTTCCATTAGCAATATGCTATATGGACTGCCCGACTAGCCTTGTGGTAGACCCAATGTGCTGCCATTTCCAAAATCGCAAAAAACGCACCAACTGGTTTCAGGGTATTAAACTAGAAGATTTGACGAATATTTTGACCTATGTCTGATATGTAAAGCAAAGTGAAGTTTTCGAGGAAGAAAATCGTTCATTTAATGCATGAAATAATATACCCTTACAACATTCCCTCATTCATCCGCGCTTTTGGTGAAGTTATCACGACAATTTCCGGAAAGGACTTGTGTAGAAATTCTTCTTAGAACTCGTCCGTTGATACTGCGAAAGATGAAGTTGCGGTTTGTTGAGTCTAAGCAAACGTTCTGTTTATTTCCATTAGCAATATCGTATATGGTTTGCCCAACTAGTGTTGTGGTGGCCAAAATGTGTTGCCATTTCCAAAATCGCACCAACTGGTTTCAGGGTATTAAACTAGAAGGTTTGACGAATATTTTGACCTATGTCTGATATGTGAAGCAAAGTGAAGTTTTCGAGGAAGAAAATCATCCATTTAATGCATGAAATAATATACCCTTACAACATTCCCTCATTCATCCGCGCTTTTGGTGAAGTTATCACGACAATTTCCGCAAAGGACTTGTGTACAAATTCTTCTTAGAACTCGTCCTTTGATACTGCGAAAGATGAAGTTGCGGTTTGTTGAGTCTTAGCAAACGTTCTGTTTATTTCCATTAGCAATATCGTATATGGTTTGCCCAACTAGTGTTGTGGTGGCCAAAATGTGTTGCCATTTCCAACATCGCACCAACTGGTTTCAGGGTATTAAACTAGAAGGTTTGACGAATATTGTGACCTATGTCTGATATGCGAAGCAAAGTGAAGTTTTCGAAAAAAAAAAAATCATCCATTTAACGCATGAAATAATATACCGTTATAACATTCCCTCATTCATCAGCGTTTTTGGTAAAGTTATCACGACAGTTTCCGGAAAGGACTTGTGTAGAAAATCTTCAGTGAATTTGTCCTTTGATACTGCGAAAGCGGAAGTTGCGTTTTGTTGTGTCTTAGCAAACGTTCTGTTTATTTCCATTAGCAATATGCTATATGGATTGGCCGACTAGTGTTATGGTGGACAAAATGTGCTGCCATTTCCGAAATCGCAAAAAATCGCACCGATTAGTTTCAGGGTATTAAACTAGAAGGTTTGACGAATATTGTGACCTATGTCTGATATGCGAAGCAAAGTGCAGTTTTCGAGAAAAAAGATCATCCATTTAACGCATGAAATAATATACCGTTATAACATTCGCTCATTCATCAGCGCTTTTGGTAAAGTTATCACGACAGTTTACGGAAAGTACTTGTGTAGAAATTGTCCCTAGAACTCGTCCTTTGATACTGCGAAAGCGGAAGTTGCGTTTTGTTGCGTTTTAGCAAACGTTCTGTTTATTTCCATTAGAATATCCTATATGGATTGTCCGACTAGTGTAGTGGTGGACAAAATGTACTGCCATTTCCAAAATCGCAAAAATCGCACCAACTGGTTTCAGGGTATTAAACTAGAAGATTTGACGAATATTTTGACCGATGACTGATATGTGAAGCAAAGTGAAGTTTTCGAGGAAGAAAATAATCCATTTAATGCATGAAATAATATACCCTTACAACATTCCCTCATTCATCCGCGCTTTTGGTGAAGTTATCACGACAATTTCCGGAAAGGACTTGTGTAGAAATTCTTCTTAGAACTCGTCCGTTGATACTGCGAAAGCGGAAGTTGCGTTTTGTTGCGTCTTAGCAAACGTTCTGTTTATTTCCATTAGCAATATCGTATATGGTTTGCCCAACTAGTGTTGTGGTGGCCAAAATGTGTTGCCATTTCCAACATCGCACTAACTGGTTTCAGGGTATTAAACTAGAAGGTTTGACGAATATTTTGACCTATGTCTGATATGTGAAGCAAAGTGAAGTTTTCGAGGAAGAAAATCATCCATTTAATGCATGAAATAATATACCCTTACAACATTCCCTCATTCATCCGCGCTTTTGGTGAAGTTATCACGACAATTTCCGCAAAGGACTTGTGTACAAATTCTTCTTAGAACTCGTCCTTTGATACTGCGAAAGATGAAGTTGCGGTTTGTTGAGTCTTAGCAAACGTTCTGTTTATTTCCATTAGCAATATCGTATATGGTTTGCCGAACCAGTGTTGTGGTGGACAAATTGTGTTGCCATTTCCAAAATCGCAAAAAATCGCACCAACTGGTGACAGGGTATTAAACTAGAAGATTTGACGAATATTTTGACCTATGTCTGATATGTAAAGCAAAGTGAAGTTTTCGAGGAAGAAAATCGTCCATTTAATGCATGAAATAATATACCCTTACAACATTCCCTCATTCATCCGCGCTTTTGGTGAAGTTATCACGACAATTTCCGGAAAGGACTTGTGTAGAAATTCTTCTTAGAACTCGTCCGTTGATACTGCGAAAGATGAAGTTGCGGTTTGTTGAGTCTAAGCAAACGTTCTGTTTATTTCCATTAGCAATATCGTATATGGTTTGCCCAACTAGTGTTGTGGTGGCCAAAATGTGTTGCCATTTCCAACATCGCACTAACTGGTTTCAGGGTATTAAACTAGAAGGTTTGACGAATATTTTGACCTATGTCTGATATGTGAAGCAAAGTGAAGTTTTCGAGGAAGAAAATCATCCATTTAATGCATGAAATAATATACCCTTACAACATTCCCTCATTCATCCGCGCTTTTGGTGAAGTTATCACGACAATTTCCGCAAAGGACTTGTGTACAAATTCTTCTTAGAACTCGTCCGTTGATACTGCGAAAGCGGAAGTTGCGTTTTGTTGCGTCTTAGCAAACGTTCTGTTTATTTCCATTAGCAATATCGTATATGGTTTGCCCAACTAGTGTTGTGGTGGCCAAAATGTGTTGCGATTTCCAACATCGCACCAACTGGTTTCAGGGTATCAAACTAGAAGGTTTGACGAATATTGTGACCTATGTCTGATATGCGAAGCAAAGTGAAGTTTTCGAGAAAAAAGATCATCCATTTAACGCATGAAGTAATATACCGCTATAACATTCGCTCATTCATCATCGATTTTGGTAAAGTTATCACGATAATTTCCGCAAAGGACTTGTGTAGAAAATCGTATTAGGACTCGACCTTTGATACCGCGAAAGCGGAAGTTGCGTTTTGTTGCGTTTTAGCAAACGTTCTGTTTATTTCCATTAGAATATCCTATATGGATTGCCCGACTAGCGTTGTGGTAGACCCAATGTGCTGCCATTTCCAAAATCGCAAAAAACGCACCAACTGGTTTCAGGGTATCAAACTAGAAGGTTTGACGAATATTTTGACCTATGTCTGATATGCGAAGCAAAGTGAAGTTTTCGAAAAAAAAAAATCATCCATTTAACGCATGAAATAATATACCGTTATAACATTCCCTCATTCATCAGCGTTTTTGGTAAAGTTATCACGACAGTTTCCGGAAAGGACTTGTGTAGAAAATCTTCAGTGAATTTGTCCTTTGATACTGCGAAAGCGGAAGTTGCGTTTTGTTGTGTCTTAGCAAACGTTCTGTTTATTTCCATTAGCAATATGCTATATGGATTGGCCGACTAGTGTTATGGTGGACAAAATGTGCTGCCATTTCCGAAATCGCAAAAAATCGCACCGATTAGTTTCAGGGTATTAAACTAGAAGGTTTGACGAATATTGTGACCTATGTCTGATATGCGAAGCAAAGTGCAGTTTTCGAGAAAAAAGATCATCCGTTTAACGCATGAAATAATATACCGTTATAACATTCGCACATTCATCAGCGATTTTGGTAAAGTTATCACGACAGTTTCCGGAAAGTACTTGTGTAGAAATTGTTCTTAGAACTCGTCCTTTGATACTGCGAAAGCGGAAGTTGCGTTTTGTTGCGTCTTAGCAAACGCTCTGTTTATTTCCATTAGCAATATGCTATATGGACTGCCCGACTAGCGTTGTGGTAGACCCAATGTGCTGCCATTTCCAAAATCGCAAAAAACGCACCAACTGGTTTCAGGGTATTAAACTAGAAGATTTGACGAATATTTTGACCTATGTCTGATATGTAAAGCAAAGTGAAGTTTTCGAGGAAGAAAATCGTCCATTTAATGCATGAAATAATATACCCTTACAACATTCCCTCATTCATCCGCGCTTTTGGTGAAGTTATCACGACAATTTCCGGAAAGGACTTGTGTAGAAATTCTTCTTAGAACTCGTCCGTTGATACTGCGAAAGATGAAGTTGCGGTTTGTTGAGTCTAAGCAAACGTTCTGTTTATTTCCATTAGCAATATCGTATATGGTTTGCCCAACTAGTGTTGTGGTGGCCAAAATGTGTTGCCATTTCCAACATCGCACTAACTGGTTTCAGGGTATTAAACTAGAAGGTTTGACGAATATTTTGACCTATGTCTGATATGCGAAGCAAAGTGAAGTTTTCGAAAAAAAAAATCATTCATTTAACGCATGAAATAATATACCGTTATAACATTCCCTCATTCATCAGCGTTTTTGGTAAAGTTATCACGACAGTTTCCGGAAAGGACTTGTGTAGCAAATCTTCAGTGAATTTGTCCTTTGATACTGCGAAAGCGGAAGTTGCGTTTTGTTGCGTCTTAGCAAACGCTCTGTTTATTTCCATTAGCAATATGCTATATGGACTGCCCGACTAGCGTTGTGGTAGACCCAATGTGCTGCCATTTCCAAAATCGCAAAAAATCGCACCGATTAGTTTCAGGGTATTAAACTAGAAGGTTTGACGAATATTGTGACCTATGTCTGATATGCGAAGCAAAGTGCAGTTTTCGAGAAAAAAGATCATCCATTTAACGCATGAAATAATATACCGTTATAACATTCGCACATTCATCAGCGATTTTGGTAAAGTTATCACGACAGTTTCCGGAAAGTACTTGTGTAGAAATTGTTCTTAGAACTCGTCCTTTGATACTGCGAAAGCGGAAGTTGCGTTTTGTTGCGTCTTAGCAAACGCTCTGTTTATTTCCATTAGCAATATGCTATATGGACTGCCCGACTAGCGTTGTGGTAGACCCAATGTGCTGCCATTTCCAAAATCGCAAAAAACGCACCAACTGGTTTCAGGGTATTAAACTAGAAGATTTGACGAATATTTTGACATATGTCTGATATGTGAAGCAAAGTGAAGTTTTCGAGGAAGAAAATCATTCATTTAATGCATGAAATAATATACCCTTACAACATTCCCTCATTCATCCGCGCTTTTGGTGAAGTTATCACGACAATTTCCGGAAAGGACTTGTGTAGAAATTCTTCTTAGAACTCGTCCGTTGATACTGCGAAAGCGGAAGTTGCGTTTTGTTGCGTCTTAGCAAACGTTCTGTTTATTTCCATTAGCAATATCGTATATGGTTTGCCCAACTAGTGTTGTGGTGGCCAAAATGTGTTGCCATTTCCAACATCGCACCAACTGGTTTCAGGGTATCAAACTAGAAGGTTTGACGAATATTTTGACCTATGTCTGATATGCGAAGCAAAGTGAAGTTTTCGAAAAAAAAAAATCATCCATTTAACGCATGAAATAATATACCGTTATAACATTCCCTCATTCATCAGCGTTTTTGGTAAAGTTATCACGACAGTTTCCGGAAAGGACTTGTGTAGCAAATCTTCAGTGAATTTGTCCTTTGATACTGCGAAAGCGGAAGTTGCGTTTTGTTGCGTCTTAGCAAACGTTCTGTTTATTTCCATTAGCAATATGCTATATGGATTGGCCGACTAGTGTTATGGTGGACAAAATGTGCTGCCATTTCCACCATCGCACCAACTGGTTTCAGGGTATCAAACTAGAAGGTTTGACGAATATTTTGACCTATGTCTGATATGCGAAGCAAAGTGAAGTTTTCGAAAAAAAAAATCATCCACTTAACGCATGAAATAATATACCGTTATAACATTCCCTCATTCATCAGCGATTTTGGTAAAGTTATCACGACAGTTTCCGGAAAGTACTTGTGTAGAAATTGTTCTTAGAACTCGTCCTTTGATACTGCGAAAGCGGAAGTTGCGTTTTGTTGCGTCTTAGCAAACGCTCTGTTTATTTCCATTAGCAATATGCTATATGGATTGCCCGACTAGCGTTGTGGTAGACCCAATGTGCTGCCATTTCCAAACTCGCAAAAAACGCACCAACTGGTTTCAGGGTATTAAACTAGAAGGTTTGACGAATATTTTGACCTATGTCTGATATGCGAAGCAAAGTGAAGTTTTCGAGAAAAAAGATCATCCATTGAACGCATGAAATAATATACCGTTATAACATTCCCTCATTCATCCGCGCTTTTGGTGAAGTTATCACGACAATTTCCGGAAAGGACTTGTGTAGAAATTCTTCTTAGAACTCGTCCGTTGATACTGCGAAAGCGGAAGTTGCGTTTTGTTGCGTCTTAGCAAACGTTCTGTTTATTTCCATTAGCAATATCGTATATGGTTTGCCCAACTAGTGTTGTGGTGGCCAAAATGTGTTGCCATTTCCAACATCGCACTAACTGGTTTCAGGGTATGAAACTAGAAGGTTTGACGAATATTTTGACCTATGTCTGATATGTGAAGCAAAGTGAAGTTTTCGAGGAAGAAAATCATCCATTTAATGCATGAAATAATATACCCTTACAACATTCCCTCATTCATCCGCGCTTTTGGTGAAGTTATCACGACAATTTCCGCAAAGGACTTGTGTACAAATTCTTCTTAGAACTCGTCCTTTGATACTGCGAAAGATGAAGTTGCGGTTTGTTGAGTCTTAGCAAACGTTCTGTTTATTTCCATTAGCAATATCGTATATGGTTTGCCGAACCAGTGTTGTGGTGGACAAATTGTGTTGCCATTTCCAAAATCGCAAAAAATCGCACCAACTGGTGACAGGGTATTAAACTAGAAGATTTGACGAATATTTTGACCTATGTCTGATATGTAAAGCAAAGTGAAGTTTTCGAGGAAGAAAATCGTCCATTTAATGCACGAAATAATATACCCTTACAACATTCCCTCATTCATCCGCGCTTTTGGTGAAGTTATCACGACAATTTCCGGAAAGGACTTGTGTAGAAATTCTTCTTAGAACTCGTCCGTTGATACTGCGAAAGATGAAGTTGCGGTTTGTTGAGTCTAAGCAAACGTTCTGTTTATTTCCATTAGCAATATCGTATATGGTTTGCCCAACTAGTGTTGTGGTGGCCAAAATGTGTTGCCATTTCCAACATCGCACTAACTGGTTTCAGGGTATTAAACTAGAAGGTTTGACGAATATTTTGACCTATGTCTGATATGTGAAGCAAAGTGAAGTTTTCGAGGAAGAAAATCATCCATTTAATGCATGAAATAATATACCCTTACAACATTCCCTCATTCATCCGCGCTTTTGGTGAAGTTATCACGACAATTTCCGCAAAGGACTTGTGTACAAATTCTTCTTAGAACTCGTCCGTTGATACTGCGAAAGCGGAAGTTGCGTTTTGTTGCGTCTTAGCAAACGTTCTGTTTATTTCCATTAGCAATATCGTATATGGTTTGCCCAACTAGTGTTGTGGTGGCCAAAATGTGTTGCGATTTCCAACATCGCACCAACTGGTTTCAGGGTATCAAACTAGAAGGTTTGACGAATATTGTGACCTATGTCTGATATGCGAAGCAAAGTGAAGTTTTCGAGAAAAAAGATCATCCATTTAACGCATGAAGTAATATACCGCTATAACATTCGCTCATTCATCATCGATTTTGGTAAAGTTATCACGATAATTTCCGCAAAGGACTTGTGTAGAAAATCGTATTAGGACTCGACCTTTGATACCGCGAAAGCGGAAGTTGCGTTTTGTTGCGTTTTAGCAAACGTTCTGTTTATTTCCATTAGAATATCCTATATGGATTGCCCGACTAGCGTTGTGGTAGACCCAATGTGCTGCCATTTCCAAAATCGCAAAAAACGCACCAACTGGTTTCAGGGTATCAAACTAGAAGGTTTGACGAATATTTTGACCTATGTCTGATATGCGAAGCAAAGTGAAGTTTTCGAAAAAAAAAAATCATCCATTTAACGCATGAAATAATATACCGTTATAACATTCCCTCATTCATCAGCGTTTTTGGTAAAGTTATCACGACAGTTTCCGGAAAGGACTTGTGTAGAAAATCTTCAGTGAATTTGTCCTTTGATACTGCGAAAGCGGAAGTTGCGTTTTGTTGTGTCTTAGCAAACGCTCTGTTTATTTCCATTAGCAATATGCTATATGGACTGCCCGACTAGCGTTGTGGTAGACCCAATGTGCTGCCATTTCCAAAATCGCAAAAAATCGCACCGATTAGTTTCAGGGTATTAAACTAGAAGGTTTGACGAATATTGTGACCTATGTCTGATATGCGAAGCAAAGTGCAGTTTTCGAGAAAAAAGATCATCCATTTAACGCATGAAATAATATACCGTTATAACATTCGCACATTCATCAGCGATTTTGGTAAAGTTATCACGACAGTTTCCGGAAAGTACTTGTGTAGAAATTGTTCTTAGAACTCGTCCTTTGATACTGCGAAAGCGGAAGTTGCGTTTTGTTGCGTCTTAGCAAACGCTCTGTTTATTTCCATTAGCAATATGCTATATGGACTGCCCGACTAGCGTTGTGGTAGACCCAATGTGCTGCCATTTCCAAAATCGCAAAAAACGCACCAACTGGTTTCAGGGTATTAAACTAGAAGATTTGACGAATATTTTGACCTATGTCTGATATGTGAAGCAAAGTGAAGTTTTCGAGGAAGAAAATCATTCATTTAATGCATGAAATAATATACCCTTACAACATTCCCTCATTCATCCGCGCTTTTGGTGAAGTTATCACGACAATTTCCGGAAAGGACTTGTGTAGAAATTCTTCTTAGAACTCGTCCGTTGATACTGCGAAAGCGGAAGTTGCGTTTTGTTGCGTCTTAGCAAACGTTCTGTTTATTTCCATTAGCAATATCGTATATGGTTTGCCCAACTAGTGTTGTGGTGGCCAAAATGTGTTGCCATTTCCAACATCGCACCAACTGGTTTCAGGGTATCAAACTAGAAGGTTTGACGAATATTTTGACCTATGTCTGATATGCGAAGCAAAGTGAAGTTTTCGAAAAAAAAAAATCATCCATTTAACGCATGAAATAATATACCGTTATAACATTCCCTCATTCATCAGCGTTTTTGGTAAAGTTATCACGACAGTTTCCGGAAAGGACTTGTGTAGCAAATCTTCAGTGAATTTGTCCTTTGATACTGCGAAAGCGGAAGTTGCGTTTTGTTGCGTCTTAGCAAACGTTCTGTTTATTTCCATTAGCAATATGCTATATGGATTGGCCGACTAGTGTTATGGTGGACAAAATGTGCTGCCATTTCCACCATCGCACCAACTGGTTTCAGGGTATCAAACTAGAAGGTTTGACGAATATTTTGACCTATGTCTGATATGCGAAGCAAAGTGAAGTTTTCGAAAAAAAAAATCATCCACTTAACGCATGAAATAATATACCGTTATAACATTCCCTCATTCATCAGCGATTTTGGTAAAGTTATCACGACAGTTTCCGGAAAGTACTTGTGTAGAAATTGTTCTTAGAACTCGGCCTTTGATACTGCGAAAGCGGAAGTTGCGTTTTGTTGCGTCTTAGCAAACGCTCTGTTTATTTCCATTAGCAATATGCTATATGGATTGCCCGACTAGCGTTGTGGTAGACCCAATGTGCTGCCATTTCCAAACTCGCAAAAAACGCACCAACTGGTTTCAGGGTATCAAACTAGAAGGTTTGACGAATATTGTGACCTATGTCTGATATGCGAAGCAAAGTGCAGTTTTCGAGAAAAAAGATCATCCATTTAACGCATGAAATAATATACCGTTATAACATTCGCTCATTCATCAGCGATTTTGGTAAAGTTATCACGACAGTTTCCGGAAAGTACTTGTGTAGAAATTGTTCTTAGAACTCGTCCTTTCATACTGCGAAAGCGGAAGTTGCGTTTTGTTGCGTCTTAGCAAACATTCTGTTTATTTCCATTAACAATATCCTATATGGATTGTCCGACTAGTGTAGTGGTGGACAATATGTACTGCCATTTCCAAAATCGCAAAAAACGCACCAATTAGTTTCAGGGTATTAAACTAGAAGGTTTGACGAATATTGTGACCTATGTCTGATATGCGAAGCAAAGTGAAGTTTTCGAGAAAAAAAATCATCCATTTAACGCATGAAATAATATACCGTTATAACATTCGCTCATTCATCAGCGATTTTGGTAAAGTTATCACGACAGTTTCCGGACAGGGCTTGTGTAGAAAACCTTCATTGAATTGGTCCTTTGACACTGCGAAAGCGGAAGTTGCGTTTTGTTGCGTTTTGTTGCGTCTTGTCAAACGTTCTGTTTATTTCCATTAACAATATCCTATATGGATTGTCCGACTGGTGTAGTGGTGGACAATATGTACTGCCATTTCCAAAATCGCAAAAAACGCACCAACTGGTTTCAGGGTATTAAACTAGAAGGTTTGACGAATATTGTGACCTATGTCTGATATGCGAAGCAAAGTGCAGTTTTCGAGAAAAAAGATCATCCATTTAACGCATGAAATAATATACCGTTATAACATTCCCTCATTCATCAGCGCTTTTGGTAAAGTTATCACGACAGTTTCCGGAAAGGACTTGTGTAGAAAATCTTCACTGAATTTGTCCTTTGATACTGCGAAAGCGGAAGTTGCGTCTTGTTGCGTTTTAGCAAACGTTCTGTTCATTTCCATTAGAATATCCTATATGGATTGTCCGACTAGTGTAGTGGTAGACAAAATGTACTGCCATTTCCAAAATCGCAAAAAACGCACCAACTGGTTTCAGGGTATGAAACTAGAAGGTTTGACGAATATTTTGACCTATGTCTGATATGCGAAGCAAAGTGAAGTTTTCGAGAAAAAAGATCATCCATTGAACGCATGAAATAATATACCGTTATAACATTCCCTCATTCATCAGCGCTTTTGGTAAAGTTATCACGATAATTTCCGCAAAGGACTTGTGTAGAAAATCGTATTAGGACTCGACCTTTGATACCGCGAAAGCGGAAGTTGCGTTTTGTTGCGTTTTAGCAAACGTTCTGTTTATTTCCATTAGAATATCCTATATGGATTGTCCGACTAGTGTAGTGGTAGACAAAATGTACTGCCATTTCCAAAATCGCAAAAAACGCACCAACTGGTTTCAGGGTATTAAACTAGAAGGTTTGACGAATATTTTGACCTATGTCTGATATGCGAAGCAAAGTGCAGTTTTCGAGAAAAAAGATCATCCATTTAACGCATGAAATAATATACCGTTATAACATTCGCTCATTCATCAGCGATTTTGGTAA
This sequence comes from Ectemnius continuus, assembly GCA_910591665.1. Classification (NCBI taxonomy): domain Eukaryota; kingdom Metazoa; phylum Arthropoda; class Insecta; order Hymenoptera; family Crabronidae; genus Ectemnius; species Ectemnius continuus. The sequence continues at coordinate 832,838 of CAJUYD010000013.1, read as the reverse complement.
AGTTATCACGACAGTTTCCGGACAGGGCTTGTGTAGAAAATCTTCATTGAATTGGTCCTTTGACACTGCGAAAGCGGAAGTTGCGTTTTGTTGCGTCTTGTCAAACGTTCTGTTTATTTCCATTAACAATATCCTATATGGATTGTCCGACTGGTGTAGTGGTGGACAATATGTACTGCCATTTCCAAAATCGCAAAAAACGCACCAACTGGTTTCAGGGTATTAAACTAGAAGGTTTGACGAATATTGTGACCTATGTCTGATATGCGAAGCAAAGTGCAGTTTTCGAGAAAAAAGATCATCCATTTAACGCATGAAATAATATACCGTTATAACATTCGCTCATTCATCAGCGATTTTGGTAAAGTTATCACGACAGTTTCCGGAAAGGACTTGTGTAGAAAATCTTCACTGAATTTGTCCTTTGATACTGCGAAAGCGGAAGTTGCGTTTTGTTGCGTCTTAGCAAACGTTCTGTTTATTTCCATTAGCAATATGCTATATGGATTGGCCGACTAGTGTTATGGTGGACAAAATGTGCTGCCATTTCCGAAATCGCAAAAAATCGCACCGATTAGTTTCAGGGTATTAAACTAGAAGGTTTGACGAATATTGTGACCTATGTCTGATATGCGAAGCAAAGTGCAGTTTTCGAGAAAAAAGATCATCCATTTAACGCATGAAATAATATACCGTTATAACATTCGCTCATTCATCAGCGATTTTGGTAAAGTTATCACGACAGTTTCCGGAAAGTACTTGTGTAGAAATTGTTCTTAGAACTCGTCCTTTGATACTGCGAAAGCGGAAGTTGCGTTTTGTTGCGTCTTAGCAAACGCTCTGTTTATTTCCATTAGCAATATCCTATATGGATTGTCCGACTAGCGTTGTGGTAGACCCAATGTGCTGCCATTTCCAAAATCGCAAAAAACGCACCAACTGGTTTCAGGGTATCAAACTACAAGGTTTGACGAATATTGTGACCTATGTCTGATATGCGAAGCAAAGTGCAGTTTTCGAGAAAAAAGATCATCCATTTAACGCATGAAATAATATACCGTTATAACATTCGCTCATTCATCAGCGATTTTGGTAAAGTTATCACGACAGTTTCCGGAAAGTACTTGTGTAGAAATTGTTCTTAGAACTCGTCCTTTCATACTGCGAAAGCGGAAGTTGCGTTTTGTTGCGTCTTAGCAAACATTCTGTTTATTTCCATTAACAATATCCTATATGGATTGTCCGACTAGTGTAGTGGTGGACAATATGTACTGCCATTTCCAAAATCGCAAAAAACGCACCAGTTAGTTTCAGGGTATGAAACTAGAAGGTTTGACGAATATTGTGACCTATGTCTGATATGCGAAGCAAAGTGAAGTTTTCGAGAAAAAAGATCATCCATTTAACGCATGAAATAATATACCGTTATAACATTCGCTCCTTCATCAGCGATTTTGGTAAAGTTATCACGACAGTTTCCGGACAGGGCTTGTGTAGAAAATCTTCATTGAATTGGTCCTTTGACACTGCGAAAGCGGAAGTTGCGTTTTGTTGCGTCTTGTCAAACGTTCTGTTTATTTCCATTAACAATATCCTATATGGATTGTCCGACTGGTGTAGTGGTGGACAATATGTACTGCCATTTCCAAAATCGCAAAAAACGCACCAACTGGTTTCAGGGTATTAAACTAGAAGGTTTGACGAATATTGTGACCTATGTCTGATATGCGAAGCAAAGTGCAGTTTTCGAGAAAAAAGATCATCCATTTAACGCATGAAATAATATACCGTTATAACATTCGCTCATTCATCAGCGATTTTGGTAAAGTTATCACGACAGTTTCCGGAAAGGACTTGTGTAGAAAATCTTCACTGAATTTGTCCTTAGATACCGCGAAAGCGGAAGTTGCGTCTTGTTGCGTCTTAGCAAACATTCTGTTTATTTCCATTAACAATATCCTATATGGATTGTCCGACTAGTGTAGTGGTGGACAATATGTACTGCCATTTCCAAAATCGCAAAAAACGCAGCAATTAGTTTCAGGGTATTAAACTAGAAGGTTTGACGAATATTGTGACCTATGTCTGATATGCGAAGCAAAGTGCAGTTTTCGAGAAAAAAGATCATCCATTGAACGCATGAAATAATATACCGTTATAACATTCCCTCATTCATCAGCGCTTTTGGTAAAGTTATCACGATAATTTCCGCAAAGGACTTGTGTAGAAAATCGTATTAGGACTCGACCTTTGATACCGCGAAAGCGGAAGTTGCGTTTTGTTGCGTTTTAGCAAACGTTCTGTTTATTTCCATTAGAATATCCTATATGGATTGTCCGACTAGTGTAGTGGTAGACAAAATGTACTGCCATTTCCAAAATCGCAAAAAACGCACCAACTGGTTTCAGGGTATTAAACTAGAAGGTTTGACGAATATTTTGACCTATGTCTGATATGCGAAGCAAAGTGAAGTTTTCGAGAAAAAAGATCATCCATTGAACGCATGAAATAATATACCGTTATAACATTCCCTCATTCATCAGCGCTTTTGGTAAAGTTATCACGATAATTTCCGCAAAGGACTTGTGTAGAAAATCGTATTAGGACTCGACCTTTGATACCGCGAAAGCGGAAGTTGCGTTTTGTTGCGTTTTAGCAAACGTTCTGTTTATTTCCATTAGAATATCCTATATGGATTTCCCGACTAGCGTTGTGGTAGACCCAATGTGCTGCCATTTCCAAAATCGCAAAAAACGCACCAACTGGTTTCAGGGTATCAAACTAGAAGGTTTGACGAATATTTTGACCTATGTCTGATATGCGAAGCAAAGTGAAGTTTTCGAAAAAAAAAATCATCCATTTAACGCATGAAATAATATACCGTTATAACATTCCCTCATTCATCAACGTTTTTGGTAAAGTTATCACGACAGCTTCCGGAAAGGACTTGTGTAGAAAATCTTCACTGAATTTGTCCTTTGATACTGCGAAAGCGGAAGTTGCGTTTTGTTGCGTCTTAGCAAACGTTCTGTTTATTTCCATTAGCAATATGCTATATGGATTGGCCGACTAGTGTTATGGTGGACAAAATGTGCTGCCATTTCCGAAATCGCAAAAAATCGCACCGATTAGTTTCAGGGTATTAAACTAGAAGGTTTGACGAATATTGTGACCTATGTCTGATATGCGAAGCAAAGTGCAGTTTTCGAGAAAAAAGATCATCCATTTAACGCATGAAGTAATATACCGTTGTAACATTCGCACATTCATCAGCGATTTTGGTAAAGTTATCACGACAGTTTCCGGAAAGTACTTGTGTAGAAATTGTTCTTAGAACTCGTCCTTTGATACTGCGAAAGCGGAAGTTGCGTTTTGTTGCGTCTTAGCAAACGCTCTGTTTATTTCCATTAGCAATATGCTATATGGACTGCCCGACTAGCGTTGTGGTAGACCCAATGTGCTGCCATTTCCAAAATCGCAAAAAACGCACCAACTGGTTTCAGGGTATTAAACTAGAAGATTTGACGAATATTTTGACCTATGTCTGATATGTAAAGCAAAGTGAAGTTTTCGAGGAAGAAAATCGTCCATTTAATGCATGAAATAATATACCCTTACAACATTCCCTCATTCATCCGCGCTTTTGGTGAAGTTATCACGACAATTTCCGGAAAGGACTTGTGTAGAAATTCTTCTTAGAACTCGTCCGTTGATACTGCGAAAGCGGAAGTTGCGTTTTGTTGCGTCTTAGCAAACGTTCTGTTTATTTCCATTAGCAATATGCTATATGGATTGTCCGACTAGTGTAGTGGTGGACAATATGTACTGCCATTTCCAAAATCGCAAAAAACGCAGCAATTAGTTTCAGGTTATTAAACTAGAAGGTTTGACGAATATTGTGACCTATGTCTGATATGCGAAGCAAAGTGAAGTTTTCGAGAAAAAAGATCATCCATTTAACGCATGAAGTAATATACCGTTATAACATTCGCACATTCATCAGCGATTTTGGTAAAGTTATCACGACAGTTTCCGGAAAGTACTTGTGTAGAAATTGTTCTTAGAACTCGTCCTTTGATACTGCGAAAGCGGAAGTTGCGTTTTGTTGCGTCTTAGCAAACGCTCTGTTTATTTCCATTAGCAATATGCTATATGGATTGCCCGACTAGCGTTGTGGTAGACCCAATGTGCTGCCATTTCCAAAATCGCAAAAAACGCACCAACTGGTTTCAGGGTATCAAACTAGAAGGTTTGACGAATATTGTGACCTATGTCTGATATGCGAAGCAAAGTGCAGTTTTCGAGAAAAAAGATCATCCATTTAACGCATGAAATAATATACCGTTATAACATTCGCTCATTCATCAGCGATTTTGGTAAAGTTATCACGACAGTTTCCGGAAAGTACTTGTGTAGAAATTGTTCTTAGAACTCGTCCTTTCATACTGCGAAAGCGGAAGTTGCGTTTTGTTGCGTCTTAGCAAACATTCTGTTTATTTCCATTAACAATATCCTATATGGATTGTCCGACTAGTGTAGTGGTGGACAATATGTACTGCCATTTCCAAAATCGCAAAAAACGCACCAATTAGTTTCAGGGTATTAAACTAGAAGGTTTGACGAATATTGTGACCTATGTCTGATATGCGAAGCAAAGTGAAGTTTTCGAGAAAAAAAATCATCCATTTAACGCATGAAATAATATACCGTTATAACATTCGCTCATTCATCAGCGATTTTGGTAAAGTTATCACGACAGTTTCCGGACAGGGCTTGTGTAGAAAACCTTCATTGAATTGGTCCTTTGACACTGCGAAAGCGGAAGTTGCGTTTTGTTGCGTTTTGTTGCGTCTTGTCAAACGTTCTGTTTATTTCCATTAACAATATCCTATATGGATTGTCCGACTGGTGTAGTGGTGGACAATATGTACTGCCATTTCCAAAATCGCAAAAAACGCACCAACTGGTTTCAGGGTATTAAACTAGAAGGTTTGACGAATATTGTGACCTATGTCTGATATGCGAAGCAAAGTGCAGTTTTCGAGAAAAAAGATCATCCATTTAACGCATGAAATAATATACCGTTATAACATTCCCTCATTCATCAGCGCTTTTGGTAAAGTTATCACGACAGTTTCCGGAAAGGACTTGTGTAGAAAATCTTCACTGAATTTGTCCTTTGATACCGCGAAAGCGGAAGTTGCGTCTTGTTGCGTTTTAGCAAACGTTCTGTTCATTTCCATTAGAATATCCTATATGGATTGTCCGACTGGTGTAGTGGTAGACAAAATGTACTGCCATTTCCAAAATCGCAAAAAACGCACCAACTGGTTTCAGGGTATGAAACTAGAAGGTTTGACGAATATTTTGACCTATGTCTGATATGCGAAGCAAAGTGAAGTTTTCGAGAAAAAAGATCATCCATTGAACGCATGAAATAATATACCGTTATAACATTCCCTCATTCATCAGCGCTTTTGGTAAAGTTATCACGATAATTTCCGCAAAGGACTTGTGTAGAAAATCGTATTAGGACTCGACCTTTGATACCGCGAAAGCGGAAGTTGCGTTTTGTTGCGTTTTAGCAAACGTTCTGTTTATTTCCATTAGAATATCCTATATGGATTGTCCGACTAGTGTAGTGGTAGACAAAATGTACTGCCATTTCCAAAATCGCAAAAAACGCACCAACTGGTTTCAGGGTATTAAACTAGAAGGTTTGACGAATATTTTGACCTATGTCTGATATGCGAAGCAAAGTGCAGTTTTCGAGAAAAAAGATCATCCATTTAACGCATGAAATAATATACCGTTATAACATTCGCTCATTCATCAGCGATTTTGGTAAAGTTATCACGACAGTTTCCGGACAGGGCTTGTGTAGAAAATCTTCATTGAATTGGTCCTTTGACACTGCGAAAGCGGAAGTTGCGTTTTGTTGCGTCTTGTCAAACGTTCTGTTTATTTCCATTAACAATATCCTATATGGATTGTCCGACTGGTGTAGTGGTGGACAATATGTACTGCCATTTCCAAAATCGCAAAAAACGCACCAACTGGTTTCAGGGTATTAAACTAGAAGGTTTGACGAATATTGTGACCTATGTCTGATATGCGAAGCAAAGTGCAGTTTTCGAGAAAAAAGATCATCCATTTAACGCATGAAATAATATACCGTTATAACATTCGCTCATTCATCAGCGATTTTGGTAAAGTTATCACGACAGTTTCCGGAAAGGACTTGTGTAGAAAATCTTCACTGAATTTGTCCTTTGATACTGCGAAAGCGGAAGTTGCGTTTTGTTGCGTCTTAGCAAACGTTCTGTTTATTTCCATTAGCAATATGCTATATGGATTGGCCGACTAGTGTTATGGTGGACAAAATGTGCTGCCATTTCCGAAATCGCAAAAAATCGCACCGATTAGTTTCAGGGTATTAAACTAGAAGGTTTGACGAATATTGTGACCTATGTCTGATATGCGAAGCAAAGTGCAGTTTTCGAGAAAAAAGATCATCCATTTAACGCATGAAATAATATACCGTTATAACATTCGCTCATTCATCAGCGATTTTGGTAAAGTTATCACGACAGTTTCCGGAAAGTACTTGTGTAGAAATTGTTCTTAGAACTCGTCCTTTGATACTGCGAAAGCGGAAGTTGCGTTTTGTTGCGTCTTAGCAAACGCTCTGTTTATTTCCATTAGCAATATCCTATATGGATTGTCCGACTAGCGTTGTGGTAGACCCAATGTGCTGCCATTTCCAAAATCGCAAAAAACGCACCAACTGGTTTCAGGGTATCAAACTACAAGGTTTGACGAATATTGTGACCTATGTCTGATATGCGAAGCAAAGTGCAGTTTTCGAGAAAAAAGATCATCCATTTAACGCATGAAATAATATACCGTTATAACATTCGCTCATTCATCAGCGATTTTGGTAAAGTTATCACGACAGTTTCCGGAAAGTACTTGTGTAGAAATTGTTCTTAGAACTCGTCCTTTCATACTGCGAAAGCGGAAGTTGCGTTTTGTTGCGTCTTAGCAAACATTCTGTTTATTTCCATTAACAATATCCTATATGGATTGTCCGACTAGTGTAGTGGTGGACAATATGTACTGCCATTTCCAAAATCGCAAAAAACGCACCAGTTAGTTTCAGGGTATGAAACTAGAAGGTTTGACGAATATTGTGACCTATGTCTGATATGCGAAGCAAAGTGAAGTTTTCGAGAAAAAAGATCATCCATTTAACGCATGAAATAATATACCGTTATAACATTCGCTCCTTCATCAGCGATTTTGGTAAAGTTATCACGACAGTTTCCGGACAGGGCTTGTGTAGAAAATCTTCATTGAATTGGTCCTTTGACACTGCGAAAGCGGAAGTTGCGTTTTGTTGCGTCTTGTCAAACGTTCTGTTTATTTCCATTAACAATATCCTATATGGATTGTCCGACTGGTGTAGTGGTGGACAATATGTACTGCCATTTCCAAAATCGCAAAAAACGCACCAACTGGTTTCAGGGTATTAAACTAGAAGGTTTGACGAATATTGTGACCTATGTCTGATATGCGAAGCAAAGTGCAGTTTTCGAGAAAAAAGATCATCCATTTAACGCATGAAATAATATACCGTTATAACATTCGCTCATTCATCAGCGATTTTGGTAAAGTTATCACGACAGTTTCCGGAAAGGACTTGTGTAGAAAATCTTCACTGAATTTGTCCTTAGATACCGCGAAAGCGGAAGTTGCGTCTTGTTGCGTCTTAGCAAACATTCTGTTTATTTCCATTAACAATATCCTATATGGATTGTCCGACTAGTGTAGTGATGGACAATATGTACTGCCATTTCCAAAATCGCAAAAAACGCAGCAATTAGTTTCAGGGTATTAAACTAGAAGGTTTGACGAATATTGTGACCTATGTCTGATATGCGAAGCAAAGTGCAGTTTTCGAGAAAAAAGATCATCCATTGAACGCATGAAATAATATACCGTTATAACATTCCCTCATTCATCAGCGCTTTTGGTAAAGTTATCACGATAATTTCCGCAAAGGACTTGTGTAGAAAATCGTATTAGGACTCGACCTTTGATACCGCGAAAGCGGAAGTTGCGTTTTGTTGCGTTTTAGCAAACGTTCTGTTTATTTCCATTAGAATATCCTATATGGATTGTCCGACTAGTGTAGTGGTAGACAAAATGTACTGCCATTTCCAAAATCGCAAAAAACGCACCAACTGGTTTCAGGGTATTAAACTAGAAGGTTTGACGAATATTTTGACCTATGTCTGATATGCGAAGCAAAGTGAAGTTTTCGAGAAAAAAGATCATCCATTGAACGCATGAAATAATATACCGTTATAACATTCCCTCATTCATCAGCGCTTTTGGTAAAGTTATCACGATAATTTCCGCAAAGGACTTGTGTAGAAAATCGTATTAGGACTCGACCTTTGATACCGCGAAAGCGGAAGTTGCGTTTTGTTGCGTTTTAGCAAACGTTCTGTTTATTTCCATTAGAATATCCTATATGGATTTCCCGACTAGCGTTGTGGTAGACCCAATGTGCTGCCATTTCCAAAATCGCAAAAAACGCACCAACTGGTTTCAGGGTATCAAACTAGAAGGTTTGACGAATATTTTGACCTATGTCTGATATGCGAAGCAAAGTGAAGTTTTCGAAAAAAAAATCATCCATTTAACGCATGAAATAATATACCGTTATAACATTCCCTCATTCATCAACGTTTTTGGTAAAGTTATCACGACAGCTTCCGGAAAGGACTTGTGTAGAAAATCTTCACTGAATTTGTCCTTTGATACTGCGAAAGCGGAAGTTGCGTTTTGTTGCGTCTTAGCAAACGTTCTGTTTATTTCCATTAGCAATATGCTATATGGATTGGCCGACTAGTGTTATGGTGGACAAAATGTGCTGCCATTTCCGAAATCGCAAAAAATCGCACCGATTAGTTTCAGGGTATTAAACTAGAAGGTTTGACGAATATTGTGACCTATGTCTGATATGCGAAGCAAAGTGCAGTTTTCGAGAAAAAAGATCATCCATTTAACGCATGAAGTAATATACCGTTATAACATTCGCACATTCATCAGCGATTTTGGTAAAGTTATCACGACAGTTTCCGGAAAGTACTTGTGTAGAAATTGTTCTTAGAACTCGTCCTTTGATACTGCGAAAGCGGAAGTTGCGTTTTGTTGCGTCTTAGCAAACGCTCTGTTTATTTCCATTAGCAATATGCTATATGGACTGCCCGACTAGCGTTGTGGTAGACCCAATGTGCTGCCATTTCCAAAATCGCAAAAAACGCACCAACTGGTTTCAGGGTATTAAACTAGAAGATTTGACGAATATTTTGACCTATGTCTGATATGTAAAGCAAAGTGAAGTTTTCGAGGAAGAAAATCGTCCATTTAATGCATGAAATAATATACCCTTACAACATTCCCTCATTCATCCGCGCTTTTGGTGAAGTTATCACGACAATTTCCGGAAAGGACTTGTGTAGAAATTCTTCTTAGAACTCGTCCGTTGATACTGCGAAAGCGGAAGTTGCGTTTTGTTGCGTCTTAGCAAACGTTCTGTTTATTTCCATTAGCAATATGCTATATGGATTGTCCGACTAGTGTAGTGGTGGACAATATGTACTGCCATTTCCAAAATCGCAAAAAACGCAGCAATTAGTTTCAGGTTATTAAACTAGAAGGTTTGACGAATATTGTGACCTATGTCTGATATGCGAAGCAAAGTGAAGTTTTCGAGAAAAAAGATCATCCATTTAACGCATGAAGTAATATACCGTTATAACATTCGCACATTCATCAGCGATTTTGGTAAAGTTATCACGACAGTTTCCGGAAAGTACTTGTGTAGAAATTGTTCTTAGAACTCGTCCTTTGATACTGCGAAAGCGGAAGTTGCGTTTTGTTGCGTCTTAGCAAACGCTCTGTTTATTTCCATTAGCAATATGCTATATGGATTGCCCGACTAGCGTTGTGGTAGACCCAATGTGCTGCCATTTCCAAAATCGCAAAAAACGCACCAACTGGTTTCAGGGTATCAAACTAGAAGGTTTGACGAATATTGTGACCTATGTCTGATATGCGAAGCAAAGTGAAGTTTTCGAGAAAAAAAATCATCCATTTAACGCATGAAATAATATACCGTTATAACATTCCCTCATTCATCAACGTTTTTGGTAAAGTTATCACGACAGGTTCCGGAAAGGACTTGTGTAGAAAATCTTCACTGAATTGGTCCTTTGATACTGCGAAAGCGGAAGTTGCGTTTTGTTGCGTCTTAGCAAACGTTCTGTTTATTTCCATTAGCAATATGCTATATGGATTGGCCGACTAGTGTTATGGTGGACAAAATGTGCTGCCATTTCCGAAATCGCAAAAAATCGCACCGATTAGTTTCAGGGTATTAAACTAGAAGGTTTGACGAATATTGTGACCTATGTCTGATATGCGAAGCAAAGTGAAGTTTTCGAGAAAAAAGATCATCCATTTAACGCATGAAGTAATATACCGTTATAACATTCGCACATTCATCAGCGATTTTGGTAAAGTTATCACGACAGTTTCCGGAAAGTACTTGTGTAGAAATTGTTCCTAGAACTCGTCCTTTGATACTGCGAAAGCGGAAGTTGCGTTTTGTTGCGTTTTGTTGCGTCTTAGCAAACGTTCTGTTTATTTCCATTAACAATATCCTATATGGATTGTCCGACTGGTGTAGTGGTGGACAATATGTACTGCCATTTCCAAAATCGCAAAAAACGCACCAACTGGTTTCAGGGTATTAAACTAGAAGGTTTGACGAATATTGTGACCTATGTCTGATATGCGAAGCAAAGTGCAGTTTTCGAGAAAAAAGATCATCCATTTAACGCATGAAATAATATACCGTTATAACATTCCCTCATTCATCAGCGCTTTTGGTAAAGTTATCACGACAGTTTCCGGAAAGGACTTGTGTAGAAAATCTTCACTGAATTTGTCCTTTGATACCGCGAAAGCGGAAGTTGCGTCTTGTTGCGTTTTAGCAAACGTTCTGTTCATTTCCATTAGAATATCCTATATGGATTGTCCGACTAGTGTAGTGGTAGACAAAATGTACTGCCATTTCCAAAATCGCAAAAAACGCACCAACTGGTTTCAGGGTATGAAACTAGAAGGTTTGACGAATATTTTGACCTATGTCTGATATGCGAAGCAAAGTGAAGTTTTCGAGAAAAAAGATCATCCATTGAACGCATGAAATAATATACCGTTATAACATTCCCTCATTCATCAGCGCTTTTGGTAAAGTTATCACGATAATTTCCGCAAAGGACTTGTGTAGAAAATCGTATTAGGACTCGACCTTTGATACCGCGAAAGCGGAAGTTGCGTTTTGTTGCGTTTTAGCAAACGTTCTGTTTATTTCCATTAGAATATCCTATATGGATTGTCCGACTAGTGTAGTGGTAGACAAAATGTACTGCCATTTCCAAAATCGCAAAAAACGCACCAACTGGTTTCAGGGTATTAAACTAGAAGGTTTGACGAATATTTTGGCCTATGTCTGATATGCGAAGCAAAGTGAAGTTTTCGAGAAAAAAGATCATCCATTGAACGCATGAAATAATATACCGTTATAACATTCCCTCATTCATCAGCGCTTTTGGTAAAGTTATCACGATAATTTCCGCAAAGGACTTGTGTAGAAAATCGTATTAGGACTCGACCTTTGATACCGCGAAAGCGGAAGTTGCGTTTTGTTGCGTTTTAGCAAACGTTCTGTTTATTTCCATTAGAATATCCTATATGGATTTCCCGACTAGCGTTGTGGTAGACCCAATGTGCTGCCATTTCCAAAATCGCAAAAAACGCACCAACTGGTTTCAGGGTATCAAACTAGAAGGTTTGACGAATATTTTGACCTATGTCTGATATGCGAAGCAAAGTGAAGTTTTCGAAAAAAAAATCATCCATTTAACGCATGAAATAATATACCGTTATAACATTCCCTCATTCATCAACGTTTTTGGTAAAGTTATCACGACAGCTTCCGGAAAGGACTTGTGTAGAAAATCTTCACTGAATTTGTCCTTTGATACTGCGAAAGCGGAAGTTGCGTTTTGTTGCGTCTTAGCAAACGTTCTGTTTATTTCCATTAGCAATATGCTATATGGATTGGCCGACTAGTGTTATGGTGGACAAAATGTGCTGCCATTTCCGAAATCGCAAAAAATCGCACCGATTAGTTTCAGGGTATTAAACTAGAAGGTTTGACGAATATTGTGACCTATGTCTGATATGCGAAGCAAAGTGAAGTTTTCGAGAAAAAAGATCATCCATTTAACGCATGAAGTAATATACCGTTATAACATTCGCACATTCATCAGCGATTTTGGTAAAGTTATCACGACAGTTTCCGGAAAGTACTTGTGTAGAAATTGTTCTTAGAACTCGTCCTTTGATACTGCGAAAGCGGAAGTTGCGTTTTGTTGCGTCTTAGCAAACGCTCTGTTTATTTCCATTAGCAATATGCTATATGGACTGCCCGACTAGCGTTGTGGTAGACCCAATGTGCTGCCATTTCCAAAATCGCAAAAAACGCACCAACTGGTTTCAGGGTATTAAACTAGAAGATTTGACGAATATTTTGACCTATGTCTGATATGTAAAGCAAAGTGAAGTTTTCGAGGAAGAAAATCGTCCATTTAATGCATGAAATAATATACCCTTACAACATTCCCTCATTCATCCGCGCTTTTGGTGAAGTTATCACGACAATTTCCGGAAAGGACTTGTGTAGAAATTCTTCTTAGAACTCGTCCGTTGATACTGCGAAAGCGGAAGTTGCGTTTTGTTGCGTCTTAGCAAACGTTCTGTTTATTTCCATTAGCAATATGCTATATGGATTGTCCGACTAGTGTAGTGGTGGACAATATGTACTGCCATTTCCAAAATCGCAAAAAACGCAGCAATTAGTTTCAGGTTATTAAACTAGAAGGTTTGACGAATATTGTGACCTATGTCTGATATGCGAAGCAAAGTGAAGTTTTCGAGAAAAAAGATCATCCATTTAACGCATGAAGTAATATACCGTTATAACATTCGCACATTCATCAGCGATTTTGGTAAAGTTATCACGACAGTTTCCGGAAAGTACTTGTGTAGAAATTGTTCTTAGAACTCGTCCTTTGATACTGCGAAAGCGGAAGTTGCGTTTTGTTGCGTCTTAGCAAACGTTCTGTTTATTTCCATTAGCAATATGCTATATGGATTGGCCGACTAGTGTTATGGTGGACAAAATGTGCTGCCATTTCCGAAATCGCAAAAAATCGCACCGATTAGTTTCAGGGTATTAAACTAGAAGGTTTGACGAATATTGTGACCTATGTCTGATATGCGAAGCAAAGTGCAGTTTTCGAGAAAAAAGATCATCCATTTAACGCATGAAATAATGTACCGTTATAACATTCGCTCATTCATCAGCGATTTTGGTAAAGTTATCACGACAGTTTCCGGAAAGTACTTGTGTAGAAATTGTTCCTAGAACTCGTCCTTTGATACTGCGAAAGCGGAAGTTGCGTTTTGTTGCGTTTTGTTGCGTCTTAGCAAACGTTCTGTTTATTTCCATTAACAATATCCTATATGGATTGTCCGACTAGTGTAGTGGTGGACAATATGTACTGCCATTTCCAAAATCGCAAAAAACGCAGCAATTAGTTTCAGGTTATTAAACTAGAAGGTTTGACGAATATTGTGACCTATGTCTGATATGCGAAGCAAAGTGAAGTTTTCGAGAAAAAAGATCATCCATTTAACGCATGAAGTAATATACCGTTATAACATTCGCACATTCATCAGCGATTTTGGTAAAGTTATCACGACAGTTTCCGGAAAGTACTTGTGTAGAAATTGTTCTTAGAACTCGTCCTTTGATACTGCGAAAGCGGAAGTTGCGTTTTGTTGCGTCTTAGCAAACGCTCTGTTTATTTCCATTAGCAATATGCTATATGGATTGCCCGACTAGCGTTGTGGTAGACCCAATGTGCTGCCATTTCCAAAATCGCAAAAAACGCACCAACTGGTTTCAGGGTATCAAACTAGAAGGTTTGACGAATATTGTGACCTATGTCTGATATGCGAAGCAAAGTGAAGTTTTCGAGAAAAAAGATCATCCATTGAACGCATGAAATAATATACCGTTATAACATTCCCTCATTCATCAGCGCTTTTGGTAAAGTTATCACGACAGTTTCCGGAAAGGACTTGTGTAGAAAATCTTCACTGAATTTGTCCTTTGATACCGCGAAAGCGGAAGTTGCGTCTTGTTGCGTTTTAGCAAACGTTCTGTTCATTTCCATTAGAATATCCTATATGGATTGTCCGACTAGTGTAGTGGTGGACAAAATGTATTGCCATTTCCAAAATCGCAAAAAACGCACCAACTGGTTTCAGGGTATGAAACTAGAAGGTTTGACGAATATTTTGACCTATGTCTGATATGCGAAGCAAAGTGAAGTTTTCGAGACAAAAGATCATCCATTGAACGCATGAAATAATATACCGTTATAACATTCCCTCATTCATCAGCGATTTTGGTAAAGTTATCACGACAGTTTCCGGAAAGTACTTGTGTAGAAATTGTTCTTAGAACTCGTCCTTTCATACTGCGAAAGCGGAAGTTGCGTTTTGTTGCGTTTTAGCAAACGTTCTGTTTATTTCCATTAGAATATCCTATATGGATAGTCCGACTAGTGTAGTGGTGGACAAAATGTACTGCCATTTCCGAAATCGCAAAAAACGCACCAACTGGTTTCAGGGTATCAAACTAGAAGGTTTGACGAATATTTTGACCTATGTCTGATATGCGAAGCAAAGTGAAGTTTTCGAGAAAAAAGATCATCCATTTAACGCATGAAATAATATACCGTTATAACATTCGCTCATTCATCAGCGATTTTGGTCAGGAGACTCGGTAGAGTCTCGCGCCAAGTAGTAGTATATATAGGACGGCGCAGTATATATAGGACGGCGCGAGACTACCGAGTATACTTATCCCGAAGTGGTGCGGTTGTCGTCTGCTAGAAAACTTTCACCTCGATTTATGAGAAAGTTATAGCTCTAAGAATTTATTTCTCATTTTTGTATTTTTTTTCCGATTTTTCTGAATCGAATGGGCCAAGAATCAAGCGAATCGGTTCAGTAATTCAGGAGATATGAATTCTGCTGCTTATTTTACTCGTCGAAAAGGCGAGGCGGATTATGTTCAGAAGTTTCAGCAATTCCTAAAAATGTGACTTTCACTTTTTTCATGGGAGATGGCACCACGGCGAAATGTCGCGTTTACGTTACCGATCTATAGTCTGTAATCTGTGTCATACCGACACTTTGGTTAAGCCGGTTATGCCATGGTTGGTTATGTGCAGTAATGGTTATATGACACAGTCCGATTTGATCGTTTTATTCCAGATTCCATGCTTTATTTAGTTAATAAAAGAGTCTAGTGTCCTTACCCTTGTCCCTGTGACCTTGTCATTATTAAAAGTTATGAAATGTTGAAAGTGTTAAGTGTGCCACTTGCAAGTCCTTGTATTGGTAAACAAGTGTTGATTACCAATATTTAAAATTGTTAAGCGTGTAGTATATCAATCTTTTAACAATATGAGCTGTTATTTATAATTTATGGGAATGCTTGTTATTGGTAATGAGTGCTTGCTCAAACTAATTTCAGGAGTTTACGTGTTTGCTCCATCAGCAAGGCACTTGACAGTCAAGATACACCAAACGAAACTAGATTGTGTATGAGCTGGGTATATTGCTAACAAAATCTAAATCATTGTTTGAGCCAATCCTTCACAATTAAAATATGAACTAAATGATATGCTCATACGCAATCTAATTTAGTTGTGACTGTCAAGTTTGTTGCTCAAGGAACATTTGACTAAAATGACATAATTCAGTAATAGTTACCAGTCATACGTCATTTAGGAATATATTATCAATTGATGATTAGTATTTGTTTAGCAAATTTCATCACTTTTGATTGTGCACTATTTGAGCTATGCATTTGCCAATCAAGATGTATCAAAGTTAGAGTGCTTATGCAGCTATAACTTATCTAATCTGAAATTTAAATGCATCCTAGCTATTGGTAATGTATCATAGCTGATTTGAACCTGAATTATTGTATGTTAACACTTTACAAATTATATTTGGCAGGCAACATCTCCATGGGCTCTTTAATTTTAGTGTTCCTGACTGTGAAGTGTCTAAGAAATGTATCAGTTAAAGAGTTAAGATGATGTAATCAAAGTACATAAATTTTATAGTGAAATAAGTACTTATTGTTAGTAAATTTCAATACTAAAGGTTGTACCATCTTGAGTTATGCATTTGAGAAACAGAATGCACTAAAATTAGATAGTGTATGAGGATAGCTCATTCAATATAACATGGAAAGTGTTATGAAATAATGCCACCCCAGCACCTGAGAAAATAGTTTAGAGAATAGAGTTTTTTAAGACAACACAGTAAATGCTATGTAAAATTTGCTTAAAGGCCTTCATTGTATCATTTTCTATAAATTGGCGGAGCTACAGCACGTCAAGTAAAGCTGTGTAGTGCTTTGCCGTCGAAAAGATTTCTTCTCTAATCTGGAGCAAGAAAACAAACATTGTTTAATCTTGTATTCTGCGTAAGCTTAACTCGAAAAGTACCTATCAGAATTAAAAAATATTGCTTTTTGTTAGAATGACGCACATAAGAGAAAGTTTCTGTTTTCGATAGAATATTATGTGAAATTTTAGGAGACAATTTATTTCTATTGTACGTCGTTCTAACAAAAAGCAATAGTTTTTAATCTATTTTTGCTACGTACTTTTCGAGTTAAGGGTATATAGAATTGAATACTGTCTGTTTTATTACTCCAGATTGAAAATTAGAGAAACGTTTCTGGCCGTAGAACACAAACACGCTTTCACTTGCTGACGAGCTCTAACTCTGCCATTTTGTCGAAAATAATTAAATAAAGAACTGTAATCATTCTTTAAAGTATATAATAAAGGCCTTCAAACGAATTTTATTATTGCTAAGGGTTAACTAACAAAAAGACATAAAATCCGTCCAAAAACATTAAAATGTAAAAAAAGTGCGCCAAGTAGTTTGATTTCCCGACAAAATTGGAATATAATAAAAAAGATAATAGATATCATACAAGAAAGCCAAGTTTTCATTCAAAGATACCTTGATTTAACTCGCATTAGCAACGAACAATAAATTAACAATAAATTAGCGATTAAAAATAAAAAAAACTTGGCGTTTGCGCACTTCATTCGAGGCACTCGCACCGGTAATATTCCTAAAAAAGTTTTAAAGAAATTAAATTGTGGTAAAGTGAGTGTTAGGTTTAAATCAGTTTCTCATTATCTTTTTACCTCGCAGTGAAGCGCGCACACGCCAAGTTTTTTTTATTTTTAATCGCTAATTTATTGTTAATTTATTGTTCGTTGCTAATGCGAGTTAAATCAAGGTATCTTTGAATGAAAACTTGGCTTTCTTGTATGATATCTATTATCTTTTTTATTATATTCCAATTTTGTCGGGAAATCAAACTACTTGGCGCACTTTTTTTACATTTTAATGTTTTTGGACGGATAAAGTTATCACGACAGTTTCCGGAAAGTACTTGTGTAGAAATTATTCTTAGAACTCGTCCTTTCATACTGCGAAAGCGGAAGTTGCGTTTTGTTGCGTCTTAGCAAACATTCTGTTTATTTCCATTAACAATATCCTATATGGATTGTCCGACTAGTGTAGTGGTGGACAATATGTACTGCCATTTCCAAAATCGCAAAAAACGCAGCAATTAGTTTCAGGGTATTAAACTAGAAGGTTTGACGAATATTGTGACCTATGTCTGATATGCGAAGCAAAGTGCAGTTTTCGAGAAAAAAGATCATCCATTTAACGCATGAAATAATATACCGTTATAACATTCGCTCATTCATCAGCGATTTTGGTAAAGTTATCACGACAGTTTCCGGAAAGTACTTGTGTAGAAATTGTTCCTAGAACTCGTCCTTTGATACTGCGAAAGCGGAAGTTGCGTTTTGTTGCGTTTTGTTGCGTCTTAGCAAACGTTCTGTTTATTTCCATTAACAATATCCTATATGGATTGTCCGACTAGTGTAGTGGTGGACAATATGTACTGCCATTTCCAAAATCGCAAAAAACGCAGCAATTAGTTTCAGGTTATTAAACTAGAAGGTTTGACGAATATTGTGACCTATGTCTGATATGCGAAGCAAAGTGAACTTTTCGAGAAAAAAGATCATCCATTTAACGCATGAAGTAATATACCGTTATAACATTCGCACATTCATCAGCGATTTTGGTAAAGTTATCACGACAGTTTCCGGAAAGTACTTGTGTAGAAATTGTTCTTAGAACTCGTCCTTTGATACTGCGAAAGCGGAAGTTGCGTTTTGTTGCGTCTTAGCAAACGCTCTGTTTATTTCCATTAGAATATCCTATATGGATAGTCCGACTAGTGTAGTGGTGGACAAAATGTACTGCCATTTCCGAAATCGCAAAAAACGCACCAACTGGTTTCAGGGTATCAAACTAGAAGGTTTGACGAATATTTTGACCTATGTCTGATATGCGAAGCAAAGTGAAGTTTTCGAGAAAAAAGATCATCCATTTAACGCATGAAATAATATACCGTTATAACATTCGCTCATTCATCAGCGATTTTGGTAAAGTTATCACGACAGTTTCCGGAAAGTACTTCTGTAGAAATTGTTCCTAGAACTCGTCCGTTGATACTGCGAAA
Source organism: Ectemnius continuus (assembly GCA_910591665.1). Classification (NCBI taxonomy): domain Eukaryota; kingdom Metazoa; phylum Arthropoda; class Insecta; order Hymenoptera; family Crabronidae; genus Ectemnius; species Ectemnius continuus. The sequence goes on along the minus strand of CAJUYD010000013.1, from coordinate 813,982 downwards.
GCGGAAGTTGCGTTTTGTTGCGTTTTGTTGCGTTTTGTAGCGTCTTAGCAAACATTCTGTTTATTTCCATTAACAATATCCTATATGGATTGTCCGACTAGTGTAGTGGTGGACAAAATGTACTGCCATTTCCGAAATCGCAAAAAACGCACCAACTGGTTTCAGGGTATCAAACTAGAAGGTTTGACGAATATTTTGACCTATGTCTGATATGCGAAGCAAAGTGAAGTTTTCGAGAAAAAAGATCATCCATTGAACGCATGAAATAATATACCGTTATAACATTCCCTCATTCATCAGCGCTTTTGGTAAAGTTATCACGACAGTTTCCGGAAAGGACTTGTGTAGAAAATCTTCACTGAATTTGTCCTTTGATACCGCGAAAGCGGAAGTTGCGTTTTGTTGCGTCTTAGCAAACGTTCTGTTTATTTCCATTAACAATATCCTATATGGATTGTCCGACTAGTGTAGTGGTGGACAATATGTACTGCCATTTCCAAAATCGCAAAAAACGCACCAGTTAGTTTCAGGGTATGAAACTAGAAGGTTTGACGAATATTGTGACCTATGTCTGATATGCGAAGCAAAGTGAAGTTTTCGAGAAAAAAGATCATCCATTTAACGCATGAAGTAATATACCGTTATAACATTCGCACATTCTTCAGCGATTTTGGTAAAGTTATCACGACAGTTTCCGGAAAGTATTTGTGTAGAAATTGTTCTTAGAACTCGTCCTTTGATACTGCGAAAGCGGAAGTTGCGTTTTGTTGCGTTTTAGCAAACGTTCTGTTTATTTCCATTAGAATATACTATATGGATTGTCCGACTAGTGTAGTGGTGGACAAAATGTACTGCCATTTCCAAAATCGCAAAAAACGCACCAACTGGTTTCAGGGTATTAAACTAGAAGGTTTGACGAATATTTTGACCTATGTCTGATATGCGAAGCAAAGTGAAGTTTTGGAGAAAAAAGATCATCCATTGAACGCATGAAATAATATACCGTTATAACATTCCCTCATTCATCAGCGCTTTTGGTAAAGTTATCACGACAGTTTCCGGAAAGTACTTGTGTAGAAATTGTTCTTAGAACTCGTCCTTTGATACTGCGAAAGCGGAAGTTGCGTTTTGTTGCGTCTTAGCAAACGTTCTGTTTATTTCCATTAGCAATATGCTATATGGATTGGCCGACTAGTGTTATGGTGGACAAAATGTGCTGCCATTTCCGAAATCGCAAAAAATCGCACCGATTAGTTTCAGGGTATTAAACTAGAAGGTTTGACGAATATTGTGACCTATGTCTGATATGCGAAGCAAAGTGCAGTTTTCGAGAAAAAAGATCATCCATTTAACGCATGAAATAATGTACCGTTATAACATTCGCTCATTCATCAGCGATTTTGGTAAAGTTATCACGACAGTTTCCGGAAAGTACTTGTGTAGAAATTGTTCCTAGAACTCGTCCTTTGATACTGCGAAAGCGGAAGTTGCGTTTTGTTGCGTTTTGTTGCGTCTTAGCAAACGTTCTGTTTATTTCCATTAACAATATCCTATATGGATTGTCCGACTAGTGTAGTGGTGGACAATATGTACTGCCATTTCCAAAATCGCAGAAAACGCAGCAATTAGTTTCAGGTTATTAAACTAGAAGGTTTGACGAATATTGTGACCTATGTCTGATATGCGAAGCAAAGTGAAGTTTTCGAGAAAAAAGATCATCCATTTAACGCATGAAGTAATATACCGTTATAACGTTCCCTCATTCATCGGCGATTTTGGTAAAGTTATCACGACAATTTCCGCAAAGGACTTGTGTACAAATTCTTCTTAGAACTCGTCCTTTGATACTGCGAAAGTTTAAGTTGCGTTTTGTTGCGTCTTAGCAAACGTTCTGTTTATTTCCATTAGCAATATCGTATATGGATTGTCCGACTAGTGTAGTGGTGGACAATATGTACTGCCATTTCCAAAATCGCAAAAAACGCAGCAATTAGTTTCAGGTTATTAAACTAGAAGGTTTGACGAATATTGTGACCTATGTCTGATATGCGAAGCAAAGTGCAGTTTTCGAGAAAAAAGATCATCCATTTAACGCATGAAATAATATACCGTTATAACATTCGCTCCTTCATCAGCGATTTTGGTAAAGTTATCACGACAGTTTCCGGACAGGGCTTGTGTAGAAAATCTTCATTGAATTGGTCCTTTGACACTGCGAAAGCGGAAGTTGCGTTTTGTTGCGTCTTAGCAAACGTTCTGTTTATTTCCATTAACAATATCCTATCTGGATTGTCCGACTAGTGTAGTGGTGGACAATATGTACTGCCATTTCCAAAATCGCAAAAAACGCAGCAATTAGTTTCAGGTTATTAAACTAGAAGGTTTGACGAATATTGTGACCTATGTCTGATATGCGAAGCAAAGTGAAGTTTTCGAGAAAAAAGATCATCCATTTAACGCATGAAGTAATATACCGTTATAACATTCGCACATTCATCAGCGATTTTGGTAAAGTTATCACGACAGTTTCCGGAAAGTACTTGTGTAGAAATTGTTCTTAGAACTCGTCCTTTGATACTGCGAAAGCGGAAGTTGCGTTTTGTTGCGTTTTGTTGCGTCTTAGCAAACGTTCTGTTTATTTCCATTAATGATATCCTATATGGATTGTCCGACTAGTGTAGTGGTGGCCAATATGTACTGCCATTTCCAAAATCGCAAAAAACGCACCAACTGGTTTCAGGGTATTAAACTAGAAGGTTTGACGAATATTTTGACCTATGTCTGATATGCGAAGCAAAGTGAAGTTTTCGAGAAAAAAGATCATCCATTGAACGCATGAAATAATATACCGTTATAACATTCCCTCATTCATCAGCGCTTTTGGTAAAGTTATCACGATAATTTCCGCAAAGGACTTGTGTAGAAAATCGTATTAGAACTCGTCCTTTGATACTGCGAAAGCGGAAGTTGCGTTTTGTTGCGTTTTAGCAAACGTTCTGTTTATTTCCATTAGAATATCCTATATGGATTGTCCGACTAGTGTAGTGGTGGACAAAATGTACTGCCATTTCCAAAATCGCAAAAAACGCAGCAATTAGTTTCAGGTTATTAAACTAGAAGGTTTGACGAATATTGTGACCTATGTCTGATATGCGAAGCAAAGTGAAGTTTTCGAGAAAAAAGATCATCCATTTAACGCATGAAGTAATATACCGTTATAACATTCGCACATTCATCAGCGATTTTGGTAAAGTTATCACGACAGTTTCCGGAAAGTACTTGTGTAGAAATTGTTCTTAGAACTCGTCCTTTGATACTGCGAAAGCGGAAGTTGCGTTTTGTTGCGTCTTAGCAAACGCTCTGTTTATTTCCATTAGCAATATGCTATATGGACTGCCCGACTAGCGTTGTGGTAGACCCAATGTGCTGCCATTTCCAAAATCGCAAAAAACGCACCAACTGGTTTCAGGGTATCAAACTAGAAGGTTTAACGAATATTGTGACCTATGTCTGATATGCGAAGCAAAGTGAAGTTTTCGAGAAAAAAAAATCATCCATTTAACGCATGAAATAATATACCCTTACAACATTACCTCATTCATCAGCGCTTTTGGTAAAGTTATCACGACAGTTTCCGGAAAGGACTTGTGTAGAAAATCTTCACTGAATTTGTCCTTTGATACCGCGAAAGCGGAAGTTGCGTTTTGTTGAGTTTTAGCAAACGTTCTGTTCAGGTCCATTAGAATATCCTATATGGATTGCCCGACTAGCGTTGTGGTAGACCCAATGTGCTGCCATTTCCAAAATCGCAAAAAACGCACCAACTGGTTTCAGGGTATTAAACTAGAAGGTTTGACGAATATTTTGACCTATGTCTGATATGCGAAGCAAAGTGAAGTTTTCGAGAAAAAAGATCATCCATTGAACGCATGAAATAATATACCGTTATAACATTCCCTCATTCATCAGCGCTTTTGGTAAAGTTATCACGATAATTTCCGCAAAGGACTTGTGTAGAAAATCGTATTAGGACTCGTCCTTTGATACTGCTCATGCTCGTGTTGCCGTGTGCTATGTACAAGAATTTACAAGAATGTACAGGTCATCTATCGACCAACTAGATCGATAGATGAGTCAAAAATACAACCATTTTGTTAGGAGCATGGTTGGAGTGAGCTAGACTGATCTGGACGATGTGTGCTTGTTGATGTACTAAAAGTTCCTGAAAGGAACTTGGCACACATGAGGATTAAATCTGAGTTAGGTTCATAGGTTAGCATAGGAGGGGTTAGCTCCTACATGAGCAGAGTATTGCAGCCGTTGATGCACAGAAGGCCACAATTGTGGCCTGGCTAAAAATCCTCGTGAGAAGGGCTTTTGATGATCAGGGCAATCAAGTGGGAATCACTATGTGATTCCCGTTAGCCATGTGGCTTGAGAAAGGTACATGATCAGGACAGGTGAAAATGATCAGATGCTTACTGTTTGACGTCCTCGAGGCGAGAAAGATATCAGTGCCTGAGAGATAACGAACAGGTAGAACAGTTCATGAGATGATCATCAAAAAAAGTTGAGCCGGTTGTTTCCAGTTCTCTGCGTTTAATATGTTATCCAGGAAGGCATACTTTACCTATTTCAATAGGTCAAAACTTGCAACCTCGTTCAACTTTTGTTCTAAGCCAATAATATTTATCAATTCGAACTGATCGCTTTTACGTACTAATTGACGAGCTAAGAATACTGAAATTACTATAACTTTCAGAGCCGGTTGTTACCGGTTCTCTGTGTTTGATATGTTATCGAGGAAGGTATACTTTACCTACTTCATTCGGTCAAAACTTGCAACTTTGTGCAACTTTTTTTTTATAGGCCAATAAAGTTGAGGATTGTCATTTTCTGCGTTTTTTTTGTATTCGAAATAAATTATAGCTCGCACCATCTTGTTTCAAAATACATGTAGAATACATTAATATAGGCTATGGAGGACATTGCTGAGTCTCAATTCATTGTCAATTAGCTTCCACATAAATTAATTAATTTACTTTCTTTATGATTATCATTAATCTGAATGATTGAAAACGGTTTATATTTCGATGAGACACCTATTTCCGAGTACTATTTCGTGAGAAATAATCGATTTTTCAGACCTTGATCTTTATGACTTATTTGCGGCTAAAAACGCATTTCGGACCACTGTGCGACACCCTCGTTATCACCGGCGAGAGCGACTGGAGGAGGACCAAGCGGGTCGCGGAGATGGCCGTGGCGCGGGTGTCGGCCGCCATTCGGCAGCTCGGCCTGGCGGTGGCCCCCCACAAAACGCAGGCCATTTGGTTCTGCGCTCGTGGGAGGCTAGGTCCGCCCCCTGGGGTCGGATATGAAATATCTCGGCCTCGTCCTCGACAGCCACTGGCGCTTCGAGGTGCACTTTGACCGCCTCGCGCCCCGCGTTGAGGCTTCGGCCGGCGCGCTTTGTCGGCTGTTGCCCAATGTGGGGGGAGCGGGAGGACGTGCTCGCCGTCTGTATGCCGGGGTGGTGCGGTCCATACTGATGTATGGCGCCCCGGTCTGGGCGACCAGCATGGTGGCCAGTGCGCGGTGTCGCCGCTTAGTCGGGCGGTTGCACCGCAGTATGGCCATCCGGGTCGCCCGGGGCTACCGCACCATCTCAGGTGCGGCGGCGAGCGCCGTGGCGGGTATTCCCCCCTGGGAGTTGGAGGCTCAGTACCTGGCCGAGGTGTATCTCGGCCAGGCTGACCTCCGGCGAAGGGGCGAGCCCGTCACGGCAGAGGCGGTCAAGGGCCTGAAGCGCCAGGCTCGGCAGACCCTGCTGGAGAGGTGGCGAGCGTGGCTGTCTGAGCCGCGCCACGCCGCCAGTATGGCTGTCGGGGCTATCCTCCCCTCCTTGGCGGAGTGGGCGGACAGCGGTAGGAGACACGGCGTCACCTACAGGGCGTGCCAGATGCTCGCCGGACATGGTTGCTTCGGTGAGTATCTGGCACGCATAGGGCGGGAGGCGGACACCCGCTGCCACCACTGCGGGGCCGACCGGGACGACGCTCAGCACACCCTCGAGGAGTGTCCCTCGTGGGACGCTGAGCGTGCCGTCCTGGTCGGCCAGATAGGGGAGGATCTCTCGCCGGCGGCCGTCGTGAAAGCCATGGTCGCCGGCGAGGAGAATTGGGTCGCGGTGGCCTCCTTCTGCGAGACCGTTCTCTCGGACGTCTCCGGCGAGGGGCCTATCGGCTTTAACCCGACCGCCCCTCCCCTCGCTCTTTTGTAGCGTGAGCCTCGCTTTTTGCGAGAGCGCGCGGCGGGGAGCCACGGCCCCGTCGCGCGCAAGCTCCATCGGTCCTTGGGAGGTCCCTGCTGAGGACAGGGGCCCCTCCGCGAAAAGGGCCCGGTGAGGGGCGACTGGGCGTGTGGCCCGCCTAGTCGCCAAAGTGCAGGTAACCAGGGGGTCCGTGGCACGGCCCCCCCCCCCCCCGGAGGTAGCGCGTAACGCGCCGAGGGGCCGAGCAGGGCGGGCTCTGGATGTTGTTCGTCCAGAGTTCCCAGAGTCCGCCCTGGAGGGCCCCAGAGGCTGGCCACCATGGGGGTTTTAGCCGGTAAGAGTCCGGCATATCCCCGTCCCCTCCTCAGGGGGGCGGGGAATCCATGAGGATTTCCCCCATGTAAAAAAAAAAAGGCCTCTATCTGCGTCAGAAGCGTGGTCATCTCCTCGAAGGTAAGTGTCGTATCCCCCAGCACTCGTCGGAGATGATACTTCGTAGACTTCACGGCGGCTTCCCAAATTCCGCCGAAATGTGGTGCTCCAGGAGGGTTGAAGTGCCAATTGACCCTCATGGTGGCGAGATGCTCCGCCATCTTTTGGGCCTCGTGGTTGGCTGCTGAGAAGAGTCTCCTCAGCTCAGCATCGGCCCCGATGAAATTTGTCCCTTGATCACTAAATAAGTCGGGACAGAAACCACGGCGTGAGATAAAACGTTTGAAGGCTGCTATGAATGCTTCTGAAGTATAGTTTGAAGCGACTTCCAAGTGGACTGCTTTGGAGCTTAGACAAATAAAGATAACTAAAAATCCCTTGTAGGACTTATGACCACGTCCAGCTGAAGTGCGGAGGAAGATGGGCCCAGCATAGTCTACGGCAGTGCGTAGAAACGGGCGAACGGCTTGCACTCGGGGGGCAGGAAGACTGCCCATAAGAACTTTGGGAGTGACCGCCCGCCATCGGGCACAGGTGACGCACTTGCGGATGACTTCCTTCACCAAGTTGCGTCCCCGTGGAATCCAGTACGTTTGCCGGAGAGCAGCCAAGGTAAGCTGAACTCCTCCGTGTAGTGTACGTAAGTGTGTAGTTTGAGTGAGAAGGAAGGTGAACCTTGACAGAGGAGACAAAATTAGTAAATGTTTTTGCTCGGGTGGCAGAGCGGAATGAGCCAGCCGACCGCCCACTCTCAATAACCCATCCTGGTCCAGGAATGGGGTCAGGGCGAGGAGTGAGCTCTTCCGTGGCAAAGGTCTGCCTGATTTTAGAGCTACTAATTCTTCTTTAAAGAGGGCTGACTGTGAAAGTTGAACCCATTTCCTTTCTGCCATTTTCAGCTCTTCCACCGACAAGTAGTTGGATTCCTGAGGAAGTCTCCTCAATTTTCGCAGCCACCGCAAGCAGTAAGCTGTTATTCTGATAAGCTTGTGGTAAGTGGAGACTCTGAGAAGAATTGGATTGTCTTCTAAGGGTCTGCAGGAAGCGTTCATAACCTTCTTCTCTCTTTGCTCTGGTAGCTCCGCATCATCCCAGGAGTTGTCTTGGGAAGAGCCATAGTTGGAGAGTTGAGGGCCGGACCACCAAAGAGGGTGGTTTACAAGATCAGCTGGTGAGATTCCACGGGAAGCGCAATCCGCTGGATTCTGGCTGCCAGGGACGTGATGCCACTTTGCTTCAGGTACTAATTGTTGAATGTCTGAGACCCTGTTAGCTTCGAAGGTCTTCCATTTGTTTGGGTGACCCTTTATCCAACCCAAAGTTACAGTAGAATCAGTCCACAAGTGAATGCGTACAGAGTTTAGTTTAAGAGTATCAATCACATGTTTCGTTAACTGGGCCAGTAATCTTGCTGCACATAGCTCCAGCCTGGGTAGAGAAATCTGTTTGAGAGGAGATACCTTGCTTTTTGCAGCTATTAGTGTAGCTTTTGAGTGAGGATCTCCCACGACTTGCTTGGAATAGATCACAGCTGCGTAAGCTGACTCAGACGCATCACAAAATCCCCAAAGCTCTGTATCTTGGTAGTCTCCTGCAAAAATGTGGCGGGGGATTTTAATTAGAGTGAGCAACTCCCATTGCTTCCTGTATTCTGACCACTTGTTGGCAATAGCTTCAGGTAGAGGTTGATCCCAATCCAGATTTAGGAGCCAGGTGCTCTGAATTAGAATTTTTGCCTTTACAGTCGCTGGAGTCAGCCAGCCCAAAGGGTCGAGGATCTGGGCTGCCTGTGAGAGAATCTTCCTTCGAGTGCAGGAGCCCGCTGAGTCTGGCTTTACTGTGAAAGCAAAGGTATCAGTCGAAGGATGCCAAATCAATCCAAGAGTCAGGTGAGAGTCTGGTTTTTCTGGAAGTTGCTTGACAGGTTCCAGCTGGTTATTATAAGATAGAGAGGTTAGGAGTCGGGGAGAATTTGTAGCCCACTTCTGAAGGGGGAATCCGCCCGCCATGCATATCTGCACCAGCTGGTCCTGTAAATGAAGCAATGCGTCTTCGGAGTTAGCTCCAGTGAGAATATCGTCCATATACATGTCTTCTATGATTGCAGCAGATCCCAGCGGCCAAGAAGATGCTCCGTCCTTTGCAAGTTGGTGCATAGTTCGAATCGCCAAGTAAGGAGCACAGGAGAGACCGTAAGTAACGGTATTAAGGCGAAATTCCTTTATTTCCTCTTTCGCGTCAGATCGCCAGAGTATTCTTTGGAGATCTCTGTCTCGAGGATCTACCATTATTTGTCGATACATTTTTTCCACATCAGTGACTAGGACATAAGTATGTCTCCTCCATTTCAGTAGCAGATCGGCAAGTGATGGTAGGAGATTGGGCCCAATTAATAGGTGATTGTTCAATGACTCACCAGATTTCACCTTTGCAGATCCATTAAAGACAACACGCAGTTTGGTTGTGGAACTGCTCTCTCTCAGGACTCCGTGATGTGGCAGAAAGGCAACAGGTGAGCCAATAGAAGGCCCCTTCACTTCGGACATGTGTCCTAGATTTTCATACTGTTGCATGAAATCGACATATTGCCCTTTTAGTTCAGGATTTCTGGCAAATCTCTTTTCGTTAAAGATGATTGCCCTTTGGGCATTTTGTCGAGTGTCTGTAAGATCAAAGTTTGACTGTTTTAGAGGTAAGCGAACCATGTACCTGCCATCCGGAGTCCTGGAGTGTGTGGAGGCGAAGTAGTCTTCACAGGATTGCTCTTCGTCGGTGAGGGAGGCAGGAGATGGCGGCAATTCCTCCTGTTCCCAGAAGGAACGAACGAGCTTGTCTAGAGGATCTCCAACTGTGCATTGGTACGTGGAAACTTTATTAGGAATTCCATTAGAGTTCAATCTTCCAGAGAGGATCCATCCCAAGGAGGTATTTTGTGCAATCGGCTCAGTTGAATTTCCCTTTCGTAGGCCGTCTCGCAGGATTAGAGCGTGGACATCAGCCCCCAAAATCACGTCGATGCGATCATTGGAGTAGAACGAAGGATCAGCTAAAGTAAGTCCTTGTAGGTGAGCCCAAGAAGTTTTCTGGTCTGCTAACTGCGGAGCATAAATAGAGAGTCGTGACATAATCATAGCCGGAGTTTCCAATTCATATAATCCAGTGGAAGAACGTAGTTTTAGTGCAACTTGGCCTTTGGAAGCTCCAGTTTGCACTCCACCCACACCAAACATGGCTACTGTAGCTTTAGCTCTTTGCAGGCGCAGGCGCTGAGCGAGTCTTTCGGTGACGATGGAGATCTCGGATCCCTGGTCGATTAGAGCTCGGGCATCGTGGGAGACTCCGAACTTGTCGGCCACTTGTATGCGAGCGGTGGCCAGGAGAACTGTGGAGGCTGCAACCGAGCACTGGTGAGTTGAAGAATGAGTTGGGGAAAGTTTATTCAGCTGGGCTGAAGGAAAAGCTTCATGAATAGAAGTGTGGTGTCTTTCTCCACAGTGTTGACACACTTTGGTGGATTTGCACTCCTGGACAGAGTGTCTCCCCATACAATTAAGACAGAGATTCTTGTTTTCGATTATCCTCTTCCTCTCAGGCTCAGTTTTGCTCCTGTAATTTTCGCAAAACATTAGTATGTGGTTCCTTTGACACAGGGGACACTGGCTGGAAGTGCTTGGGCTCTTTAGCGTGTGGAAGCTTCTTGTCTTAGGCTTGCTGCTTGCTGGAGGAGAGAAGGATTTGACCTTGGCCGGTTTGCTTCTTTGGATCTGCGTCATGGTGAGTGCTTGTATTCTGCGGCTCATAAAGGTCTTAAGATTGTCGAAAGTAGGCGGATCTGAGGAGGAATTAACGTTCATTTCCCACTCATGTCGAGTTTGGGGATCAAGTAGATCGACTACGATCTGGACGAGGAGATCTTCATGTGAACCAACTGGCCGGCCTATGCCCTCAAGAGTATTAACCATTGAGGTTATGTTAAAGAAAATCTTTTGTAGTTCCGTAACTGACTCGAATTTCATGCGCTTTAGACCGTTGAGTTTTGATAATGCCAGTCCCACTAGGATCCGTTTGTTCTCATAGTAGTCAGTTAGAATACGCCAAGCCCGTTGGTAATTACTGGAGGTTGTAGGAAGTTCCTGAATGAGAGCAGCTGCCTCTCCTTTCAGGCTTACCTTTAAGTGCTGTAGTTTTTCAACCTCACTCATATCCACAGATCCGTCAATAATCGAGAGGAAGAGATCCTTGAAGGAGTACCAGTCCTCATACCGGCCATCGAAGGTAGGGAGATCCGAAGGGCGAACCACACTTTTAGCTTGTGAGCCCTTAACGTCGCTTGGTTTCACCTTTGTGGCAAACGATTCTCTGTAGCCCAGAAGAGTTCCCATTTGAGTAGCGAAGACTTCCTCAGTTCTGTCCAGCCAATCGTCCATGCAGTAGGGATGCTCCTTTATTAGCTCCTTGTATTTGGACATGAGAATCGTGTGGTTCTCGGCGAATTGCGTCTTGTAGCTTTCGATCAGTTTGATCCTAGTTTCAACAGCTCCTTTGGTTATCTTTTCCTTCCCATGTTTCCTTAGGTTTTCCACCGAGTGGGAAATCCACTGGTTTAGTTTGATTTGAGTATTGATGATTTCGTCCATTTTAGGTTATGCAGACACGTGGCGGGGTCGCAGGCGATCCTATCCGGCTCGAAGGACCAGAATGTTGAGGAACCAAGCAGCTCTCCGTTTAGATTTTTGTTAGGATAGGATTTAGTTTTAGTTAGTTTAGGTTTAGATAGTTTATAGTATAGGTTTTAATTAGGATAGATAGGTTTAGAGTAGGCTAGTTCATTTTAGGTAGAAGTTAAGCGATGTTCTTCTCCTCTTAAATACTGTAGTTATATTCTTGATGTTTTAAATAAACACTTTCGTTGAATAATCGGTGTACAATTCTCTTCTTAAATAAGCTTATATAATGAAGTAAGAGTAAGTGACTCTTCACAGCGAGTAAGCGACTCGAAATTATTTAAAGCGAGCAAGTGACTCGAGAACTTTGAGCAAGTGGTTCAGAAACGTGTTTGCAGAAGCAGATCCGAATAGATAAGAAAGCGTTTCTTGAGCTTTCGATCTATTTATAAGCTCTCTACCTTCTGGAAAGTTCCAGCTGTTTCCAGGCGGAAGTGACGAACTGATTGGAATTCTCCAGAAGGCAGCGAGGTACAGGTGGAAAAACTAATTCCGACCGTGGCGATACACCGGTAAATAGGCAGGTGAAAACAAAGTGTCGCCACGCTCTGCATTAGATGCTACCGATCGGGTAGAAGCTATTAGGCAAGCGCACCAATTTTAAAGATCTTGAACAATGTACTAAAAGCTACTGAAAGGAACTTGGCACACATGAGGATTAGATCTGACAAGGGGAGGTCGCGACCTAGACGAGCGCTTTTTGAGCGGGACTTGGCTTAAACTTTAGGTATTGGTGAGTATAAACAAAGTGTAAAATATTAAGGGTATCTGGCCACACAACTTTCTAAAAAATTGTTGTAAACATTTAAATTCAAAAATTGTCAAACCATGTCAATTTCTTTATGGTGGTAGGTATTGATGTTGCGAACGAAAAAGTTTTATAGATTGCAGCTCTAGAGTCAATAGTTTAATTAGAAAAAAAACAAATATATATCGAGAGTTAATTGTAAAAAATTGTATAAAAACTTGATTTTTCATCACTTTGTAAATGCATAGATTAGTAGACAAGATAATAGTAATTTGATAAATTGGTTTACGTTTGTACAGTATTCGAAACATTTAAATATTTTTATATACAATATAGTTATATCAGGAGACTCGGTAGAGTCTCGCGCCAAGTAGTAGTATATAAAGGACGGCGCGACACTACCGAAGATACTTATCCCGAAGTGTAGCGGCTGTCGTCTGCTATAAAACTTTTACCTCCATTTATGCAAAGGTTCTAGCTCCAAGCTCCAAGGATTTATTTCTGAATTTTGTATTTTTTCTGATTTTTCTGAATTGAATAGGCCAAGAATCAAGCATGTCACGCATGTGTTTAAGCCACCGCAGTGGTTTTAGCGGGTGCGAACCCCGCACTACCCCGACCCTCCCCCCAGAGGGCCGGGGTGTTCGTTAGGAATTTCCACTGCGTCAAAAAAAAGGGGGGGCGGGGGGTCCATGAGGATTTCCCCACGAAAAAAAAGGCAGGTGGACATACCAGCTAATCCCTAAAATTAAGCCTTGGCTAATGAGAAGGCATGGGTCGGTGTATTTTTTATCTCTGCCAAGCCCTGTCTGGTCATGGATGTTTTGCGGCGTACTTGCATAAAATTGGCAAGGAAGGGACCACTGCCTGTTGGTTTTGTGACGCGGATACTGATGATGCTCAGCATACCTTGTTTGAGTGCCCGGAATGGTTTGAAGAAAGGAGGGAGCTTTCCGAGCGTGTGGGTGCTGCGCTTCGCCCTGACACCATGGTGGATAAGATGCTCGAGTCTCGTGATCACTGGGATGCGGTCCAGACTTACGCGAGAAAGATCCTAAAGGCAAAGGAGAAGGATGAGAGAAAGAGGGAGAAGACCGTTAGGTTGAACACCAGAACCTGCATCCGGACATCTGATGCAGGACGTATGGTGAGTGCAGCTGACGATCCAGGCGTCTTGTAACAGTGGTAGGAATACACTGGCCATGCTCCTTGATGGATACCTTGTGGTAATGCCGAGGAGATGGCGGAGGGAAGGTTGGTGGGATTAAAAAAAAAAAAAGACCTAACCCGGACTAAAAAAAAATTGGATCAACATCACAACTCAGGCGGAACCGAAGTGAAGTTGGCTGTGTTTTGGATCTCAACCGAGAGCGGACCGGATGTAATTGGATCAAAATGCAAGGCGGAACCGAAGTGAAGTTGGCTGTGTTTTGGATCTCGGTCTGTGCCAGTGCTTTGGATGTAATTGGATCAAAATGCAGAACAAACTCTGACATACGGTAGACTTAAAATCGACTTACATTAGATGTCTATTAGACTTTTTTTTTTTCGTGGGGAAATCCTCATGGACACCCCGCCGCCCTGGTGGGGGCGACGGGGTAGTGCCGGACTCTTACCGACTAAAACCCCACGGTGGTCATCCTCGGCGCTTACTGGGGCGACACCGGGAACTCTGGAAGAACACGACCGGCGCCGCCCCGCGCCCGCCCCCTATTGGGGGCACGTCTCGTGGTGGGGGAGTGGCCATCCACTCTCTCGCTTTCACGAGAGAGGGAGGCGTCCACCACTACTCGTGGGGAGACACGTCTCTCCGCACTCCTTCGCCAGTGGCGAAGGAGGAGGGAACCGTACCTCCCGCACTACTAACAATCTCCTCCCGGGCGGGACGTGCGACCACTACACGTCCCGCCCCGCCTCGGGGCCGCTTTGCGGAGGCGACAGAGCCACCACTCTGTCGCCTCGCGGCCCCTTGGCACGTGCCCGGCACACCGGCAGCGAAAACCCCTCCGCACCGGCGGGTCCGGGCCGCCAAACTTAGTCGGGGGGAACGGCGTCCCCCCGTGCGGGGCGGCGGCGGGGACGGGCCCTCCCCAAACGGACGGGGTCCGTTCGCTCCCGCCGCCGCTCCGCCTCCTCCTTCAGGGAGAGCACTTCCTCGCAGAAGGCGAGGAAGTGCGACACGACCTCTCGCTGCCGAGGATCTGTCGGATGACCGTCGGCAGCGAGAGGTCCCTTCCGATATACCGGACCAGGACACGGCGCTGCTCCCTCCAGGCCCTGCAATACTGGAGGGTGTGTTGCGCCGTGTCCTGGTCCCCGTCACAATGGTGGCACTGTGCCGTCGCCTCCTTCCCGATGCGACGCAGGTACTCGCCGAAGCAGCCGTGCCCGGTAAGCACCTGCGTCGCGCGGTAGGAGAGTTGCCCCGTGCCACGACTCACCCAAGCCTCGAGGCTCGGGAGAATCGCCCCGACGGCTCTGTGGCGGGCGTTGGCTGGATCTTCCAGCCTCTCCCGCCACATCTCGACAACGAGCCGTCGGGTCTGGCGCTTCAACTCCTCGACCGACCGTTCCGTGGGTATTCCGCCCCCTTCGCGGAGGACGCGAAGACCCGAATAGGTCCTCGCGTCCCCCATCGCCAGAATGTCTAGGGGCGGAAACCTCGCTAATAGGGTGGCCGACGCCAGGGAGATCGTGCGATATCCTCGCACGACCCTGACGGCCATCCGACGCTGTACCCTGAATAACAGGGTACAATTACGCCGACTGGCCGCCAGGTCGTCCGCCCAGACTGGTGCTCCGTAGAGCAACATGGAACGGACGACTCCCGCGTATAGGCGTCGGACCCCCTCCCACGGTCCCCCGATGTTGGGCGGCAGGCGTCCTAAACCGCCCGCCGCCTTCTCAACTCGGGGGATAAGCCGGTCGAAGTGCTCGTTAAAGCGCCAGAGGCCGTCCAGCGTGAGACCCAGATACTTCATCGTATCCCTCACCTGGACGCGGGTCTCTCCCACCGCAATCCACCGCTGGGCGGGCGGCCCCGCGGACCGTTGGCGATCGTAAAACCAGATCGCCTCGGTCTTCTGCGGGGCCACCCGAAGGCCCAGTCGGTGGATTCGGGCGACGGCACAGGCCACCGCCATCTCTGCCACGCGGATGGTCCTCGTCCCATCCTCCCCGCTGACTACCACCAGTGTGTCGTCTGCATAGCAGATCATGGTGGCGTCAGCGGGGAGTGCAGCCCGCAGGACGTAATCGCAGCCGAGGTCCCACAGCAGGGGGCCCAAAACAGACCCCTGCGGGACCCCGGCGTACGTCTGCCTCTCGTACTCCTGCGACCGGCCCGTGAAGCTGATGCTCCTACCGGCGAGGTAGTCCCCGACGACGGCCCGTAACTCAGGGGGCACTCGATGGTACTCGAGCGCCTCCCTTTTTTTTTTTTTACATGGGGGAAATCCTCATGGATTCCCCGCCCCCCTGAGGAGGGGACGGGGATATGCCGGACTCTTACCGGCTAAAACCCCCATGGTGGCCAGCCTCTGGGGCCCTCCAGGGCGGACTCTGGGAACTCTGGACGAACAACATCCAGAGCCCGCCCTGCTCGGCCCCTCGGCGCGCTACGCGCTACCTCCCGGGGGGGCCCGTGTCGCGGACCCCCCGGTTACCTGCACTTTGGCGACTAGGCGGGCCACACGCCTAGTCGCCCATCATCGGGCCTTTTTCGCGGAGGGACCCCTGTCCTCAGCAGGGACCCCCCAAGGACCGATGGAGCTTGTGCGCGACGGGGCCGTGGCTCCCCGCCGCGCGCTCTCGCAAAAAGCGAGGCGCACGCTACAAATTAACGAGGGGAGGGGCGGTCCGGTCAGAGCCGGTAGGCCCCTCGCCGGAGACGTCCGCCCCTCGCCCTCGCTCGTCCTCGGCGACCGGGAGCTTGACGCCGCTCCCGGTCGCGTTCGGCGGCCTCCTTCTGCGAGAGAACGGTCTCGCAGAAGGAGGCCACCGCCAGCCAATTCTCCTCGCCGGCGACCATGGCTCGCACGACGGCCGCCGGCGAGAGATCCTCCCCAATTTGGCCGACCAGGACGGCACGCTCAGCGTCCCACGAGGGACACTCCTCGAGGGTGTGCTGAGCGTCGTCCCGGTCGGCCCCGCAGTGATGGCAGCGGGTGTCCGCCTCCCGCCCTATGCGTGCCAGATACTCGCCAAAGCAACCATGCCCAGCGAGCATCTGGCACGTCCTGTAGGTGACGCCGTGTCTCCTACCGCTATCCGCCCACTCCGCCAAGGAGGGGAGGATAGCCCCGACAGCCCTGCTGGCGGCGTGGCGCGGCTCGGACAGCCACGCTCGCCACCTCTCCAGCAGGGTCTGCCGAGCCTGGCGCTTCAGGCCCCTGACCGCCTCTGCCGTGACGTGCTCGCCCCTTCGCCGGAGGTCAGCCTGGCCGAGATACACCTCGGCCAGGTACTGAGCCTCCAACTCCCAGGGCGGCATACCCGCCACGGCGCTCGCCGCCGCACCGGAGATGGTGCGGTAGCCCCGGGCGACCCGGATGGCCATACTGCGATGCAACCGCCCGACTAGGCGGCGACACCGCGCACTGGCCACCATGTTGGTCGCCCAGACCGGGGCGCCATACATCAGTATGGACCGCACCACCCCGGCATAAAGACGGCGAGCTCGTCCTCCCGCTCCCCCCACGTTGGGCAACAGCCGGCAAAGCGCGCCGGCAGCAGCCTCAACGCGGGGGGCGAGGCGGTCAAAGTGCACCTCGAAGCGCCAGTGGCTGTCGAGGACGAGGCCGAGATATTTCATGTCGGCCCCGACCTCGACCACGGCGTCACCCACCGACAGCCCGACCCCTGGCGGCGGACCTAGCCGCCCACGAGCGCAGAACCAAATGGCCTGCGTTTTGTGGGCGGCCACCGCCAGGTCGAGCTGCCGAATGGCGGCGGACACCCGCGCCACCGCCATCTCCGTAATCCGCTTGGTCCTCCTCCAGTCGCTCTCGCCGGCGATGACGAGGGTGTCGTCCGCGTAGCAGACGACATCCACACCGGCGGGAAGCGACACCCGCAGGACCGCGTCGTAGGCGATGTCCCACAGGAGCGGTCCGAGCACCGACCCCTGCGGGACGCCGCGGTCCACTCTCCTCTGCCTCGACCCTCCATCCTGCCCGACAAATTCAATGAACCTGTCGGACAGGTAGGCCCCGACTACCCTTTTGAGGTACGGGGGCACTCGGTGGTATTCGAGTGCCCCCATAATCCTCTCCCAGGGTAGGGAGTTAAAGGCGTTGACGATATCGAGTGACACCGCCAACGCCACACCTCCTCTGGAGACCGCCGCCTCCGTGAAGGACTTGACGCGGTTCACCGCATCCACGGTGGACCGTCCTCCACGGAAGCCGTACTGGCGGTCGTCCAGGTCGGGACCTAGACCGACAAGGTGCTGGACAAGGCGACGAGCGATGATGCGCTCAAAGAGCTTGCCAGCCTCGTCCAGCAGACATATCGGCCGGAAGGCCGAGGGAGAGTCTGCGGGCTTGCCCTCCTTTTGGAGAAGGACCAAGCGGGCCAACTTCCACGAGGAGGGGAAAGCCCCCCCCTCCAAACACCTGTTAAAGAGGCTGAGGAGCCTGGGGCCCATCGCCCCCAACGCCAGAGACCAGGCCCTGCCCGGGATGCCGTCGGGCCCCGGTGCCTTGCCGGCACGGAGCCGTTTGGCTGCATCCCTGAGCTCTCCAGGGGTCACCTCCAGCTCCTCGGACCATGTTGGCTGGCCCGATTCCCTGGAGGGGCCCGGGATACCCCCGACGGTGGCGGGTTCGGCCCGCTCCCCGGCTGGGAAGAGGGTCCCGACCACCTGGTCGAGGAATCCCGGGCTTAGGGTCTCGGTGACCGGGGGGGCCCATGGGCGGAGCTTGCCCAGCACCGCCCTGTAGGCGCGCCCCCACGGATCACTGTCGACCAACCCCTGGAGCTCGTCGCAGGACCTGGCCTTGGCCGCCCTGATGGCGCGCTGCAGCTGCGAGCGGGACTCCCGATACGCAGCGTACAGCGCTTCCACCCTGGCAGGGTCCGGCCGACTCACGCGGCGCGCCCGCGTGTACCGGCGTCTGGCCCGAACACAGGCTTGCCTGAGTTCGTGGATCTGGCCAGACCACCAGTACACGCAGCGCCGCGGTGGCGGGCCGCCCCTGGCCCGGGGCATCGCCGCGTCGCAAACTCGCGTCATGGCGCCCCGGAGCCAGACGGCGGTCTCCTCCACGCCCAAACTGTCGGCCGGCTCCTGCGGCCAAGTAACGGCCAGGGTGGCCGCCATCAAGGCGTCCTCATCGAGGCTCCTCAGCCTCCACCTCGGTGGCGGTGGTGAGGTGTTCCGTCCCCGGCGGTTGGGTCGTCTGCCCACACGCGCTCCTATTCCGGAGAGCTCCATGGAGACGTATCGATGATCCGATAACGTCTCCACTTCACTCTCCACGCGCCAGGAGCGCAATCTGCGCACGACGGAGGGCGAGCCCCACGTGAGATCCACGATGGAGCCACCCCCGCGCCGCACGCATGTGTGGGCCGACCCCTGGTTAGCAAGCCAGAGGTCGAGACCCGCCGCCCAGGCCTCCAAGGCCCGTCCCCTCGGGTCCGTTCTCGGGGAACCCCAACTCGTTGACTTCGAGTTGAAGTCCCCGAGAACCAGCACAGGACGCGGCCGGCACCGCTGTACGCAGCGGCCCAGCTGCTCCAGGTACGCCTGGAACTCCCCGAGGGGACAGTTGGGGGTAATGTAGCACCCCACCGCCGCCATGTCACCCCACAGCGCCGCCACGAATCCCTCGCCCCTCTCCATCGTGGAGACGAGCGGGGATCCGGGCGGCGCGTTGCCGCCTCTGACGATCGCCACGTCCTGGCGCTCGTCTCCCATTCAAAATGGATGGGTTGGAACACCGTAAGGCTCCGCGACGACCGCCAGGGCGACACCTCTCTCCAGCATGGCCTGCAGGAGGAGGTCCTGAGCCGCCCGGCAACGGTTCAGGTTCGCCTGGAGGAGCCTGGCCATCACTCAGCGATGTCCATGGCCTCCCCCAGGCGCTCCCCCTCCCGCAGGCCCCCCTGGGGCTTCTTCTTGCCCTTCCCTTTTCCCTTCCCAGAGGGAGGGGGTGGGAGGGCCTCCGCCGGAGTCTCTGATGGGGAGAGGGCAGGAGGTGCCGTGGGGCTTCCCACGGGCACCGGGGCTGGCTTCTCAGGGAGCGACGGGGTTACCCCCGTCCGCCCCCCAGCGGGTTGCGCCGTCACCGACGGCACCCCCCTTGGCTCAGCCCCGGGCTTTTTACGCCCCCGCCCACTCCCCTTTGCGGCAGCACAAGACTTGCCGCCAAGTCTGTGGGCCGCCGGTTGCCCCCGCTCCGCGCATAGAGCGCATTTGTGCGGGAGCTGGCAACCGGCGGCCTTGTGGCCTGATCCACCGCACCGGTAGCATACCCCGGAGCGGTCAACCACTCCGGAGCACGCCGCCCTCGCGTGGCCCCACTCCAGGCACCTGAAGCACTGGAGGGGGCGCTTCTCTAGGGCCTCTACCCGCGCGGTGGACCAGCCCACCCGAATCTTGGTGGCCGCCGCGATCTTCTTGGCGGTCGCCAGTGGGCACTGCACCCATGCAGTGCCCAGCCCGTCGGGGGACCGACGGATCTGCCCCGTCTTGACGTCCCCCGACGTACACTGCCCGGCCGCCGCGATCGCTGCAGCCACCTCCTCCGCAGTGACGGAGTCGTCCAGCCCCCTCACGCGCAGTTCCGCGCGCTTGGTGGGCTGGGCGACCCGCACTTCCTCTTCCGCCAAGGCCTCCGCCAGGCGCTGCGAGAGCGCCTGGGCCTTAGCGAGAGAGTCTTCCCCGGGGATCTCCAAAATGAGACCCCCGGTAATGGCCCGCCTGGGCCTCAGCTCCCCTATGCCGAGGTCCGCCAGCGAGACTTGGCTTCTCGCCTTGGCCATGACCTCGGCATAGGTCAACTTGCCCCCCTGCGGCACAGTTAGCGTAACCGCGGCCGCCTTCGGCGACCGCGGCAGTCGCGCCGTGCCGCCTGTAGCCGAGGCGGCTTTCGGTCCCGCTTGCTTCTGGGCCTTGGCCCCCCCGGAAGGCTTTGCCTTCGAGGCAGGCGGCTTTGCCTGCATTGCCGCCTCCTTCCGGCGTGCCTTTCGGCCCACCACCTTAGCCCACTCCTCACTGGGAGGCGCGGGAGGTGTGGGCGTGGCACCAGTTTTGCCCTTGGGGGGCAATGGAGCCCCCTTCTCCACCCCGTCTCCGCCCGTCGCCTGACCCCTCCTCGCGGAGGTGGCAGGGAGAGCGGAGGTCGGGGTTTCCGCTGCTTGGCTTGTCACCGTTGCCGGCGACGCCTTTCTCGGCGGCTGTCCGAGGCCGAGAGACGACAATTTCCTCTCAATGAGGGACTCTACCCTCGAGAGGAGTGTCGCCTCCCAGCCCGGAGCCATCGCCGGTCCCGCCACGCAGGCGCCTGAGGGTCCCGCCCCTTGGCGGCTCAGGAGCTCGACCTTGCTCGAGAGGGAGAGAAGCTCCCCCTCGAGTTCGGCGACCCTGACCCTCAGGCGCCTATTGTCGGCCTCTACGAGGGATGGGTTCCCCCCAGAGTTGGTCCTCGAGACCAACTCTGTGATCCCGCGAATTCCCGTCTGCGCAGCGTCCTTCAGTTGCGCCTGATAGGTGCCCTTCAGGTTCTCGGACGTGGCCGCCACATGGAAGACCGCGTCCATCGCGTCGAGGACCTCCCCCGCCACCTTCTCCGTCGAGCTCACTCGCATTTGGCGGACCTTCTCCGCCTCCTCGCGGAGGAGCTCGGCGGCACTCTTTTTCTTTGTCCTAACTTTCTTCTTTTTCCCAGAAGGGGGAGGACCACCCGCCTCCTGGGATGCAACCGGCCCCGCCGGCTCGGGCCGCTCAGCAACCCGCTTTGCCCCGGCGGACCCCGCGGATCTCGTAGAGACCCGCGAGGCCACCGACACGAGCGAACCGCCGGAGAGGGTGGAGGAGTCAGAGTCGGTATCCGACTCCAACACCCTCGGCCTCTTCCTCGCCCTCTTGTGTGGTTGATGGGGCTTTACAAACACCCCATCCACCCCACAAAAGTCCGCCCCAGCAGGCTGGGGAGCAGGCGCCGACGTCTTGTCGACGCTCCCCAGGCGCCGGAGCCTCACCGTGCACTCCCCGAGGGAGTGACTCGAGCGCCTCCCTGATGACCCACCAGGGCAGGGTGTTGAAAGCATTAACTATATCGAGCGATATAGCGATGCACACCCTGCCCCGGCTTGCAGCCGACTCCTCAGACGCTTAATCGCGTCTAACGTCGATCGTCCCTGACGGAAGCCGAACTGCCCGTCGTCGAGGTCCGGCCCTGTCGCCGACAGGTGCCGGACGAGGCGGTTGGCAATCACTCTTTCGAAGAGTTTGCCCGCCTCGTCCAACAAGCATATGGGCCGGTACGCGGAGGGAGAGTCCCCGGGCCGCCCTTCCTAGACTTCTATTAGACTTTTTTTTCTTAATTTTAAACCCTCCAACCTACCCTCCGCCATCCCCTTGGACCCACCTTTCGGTATAACTCAAGGGGAAATGGCCAGTTCTATCCTACCCTGTTTCTAAAATACTTGACCTACTGTACCACCCATTCCTGTTGTTGCGGTACGGGTTCCAGCAGTCTCACGTCTTTCAGTCTTTTCTCTTTCTCTCTCCTCTTGCTCCTTACATTTAAGTATACTTGTTACGAACGCATGAATACGATCCCATTTTCCTAAATCTCCTAACATAATGTTTATGATGTTTCCCGGCAGTATCCTTTCTCCTATTTCCTCTGTCAATTCTTCTCTCTCCCGCTCCCAAAAGGCACATTCAAAGAACGTATGTTCAGCATCATCATTTCTGTCGCCACAGAACCAGCAGCAGTCCGTTTTCTCTTTCCCAATTTTGCACAGATATTTTCCAAAACATCCGTGCCCGCTCAGCATTTGCGCAAGGTAAAAGTCTACGTTTCCGTGTCTCCTTTGGATCCATTTCTGTATATCCCTTATTAGCGAAAACGTCCATCTTCCTTTCGTATTTCTTTCCCACTCTTGCTGCCATTCTGCGACAGTTTTTTCCCTTATTGCATGCCCGGTCACCTGGCCTTTTCCTTGATATACTTCACTTCTCTCTCTTATAATATACCTGTAAGGAATCATTCCTGCCAGTACTAAAGCCGCCGGGGTAGACACTGTTTTGTAGGCACAAATTGCGCGCAGTGCCCCTCTCCTTTGCGCCCTCTCTAAGTATTTATAAGCGACCTCCATCTTCGCCGTCTTCTCCCACACTGGGCACGCATACAAAATTATAGAGTCCACCACAGTGTAGAGCAATCTTCGCTTCCAACTTGTCGGGCCTCCAAGATTTGGCATAAGTCTCACTAAATGCCGCAGCTCTCATGGCCTTCTCTGTAGCGTAGATTATATGCCCTTTGAAATTTCTATCCTCATCGATCATTAGTCCCAGGTATTTAAGTTTAGTTTGTAATCTCATTGTTTCACCATAGATATCGATCATTTCAATTCTTTCCTTTCTTTTGCCAGTGACCTGCATGACTTCCGTCTTGTGCCTCGCAATTTCCAGACTTTGCATACCCATCCATTCTTCAATTTCCTTTAGGGCGGTCCTTGCTCGCACTTTAACATCCTCCGCATCGTAGCCCGTCACAAACACCGCTAGATCATCGGCGTATGCAATGTATACGATATCTCCACTCTCTCTTTTCTTAATTAAATCATCGTACACAAAATTCCAGAGTAGGGGTCCCAACACCGAACCCTGCGGAACGCCTGCATATAGATTCTTTAAAACTCTCTCACCTCCCGTACTCGTTACCAGCTTTCTATTCCTCAGATAGTCTTTAAGTGTATTTAATAAGTATAAGGGTATGGCTCTCGTTCTAGCTGCATTTATTATTCCTTCCCACCGGATTGTGTTAAAGGCATTCTTAACATCGATAGTTATAACTATAGATATTTTACATAGTTTCGTTGCCATACTAGATAAGTTACACATCTTTTTAACAGCATCCATAGTTGTTCTTCCACACCGAAAGCCATACTGATTGACTGACAGGTCACCTATCTCGTTATTTAAACGTTCCCTTAACAAGTACTCGTATACTTTAGCCAGGTTGTTTAATAGCCCCAATGGCCTATATTTTCGCGCCTCCCCTTCTTTAATGTCTCCCTTAGGTATTAAGATTAAAACCTGTGTTTTCCAGATTTCCGGGAATTTACAGTTTTTGAGACACTTATTATACAGATCCCTCAGGAGTCCTGTTCTCTTAAAAACCGTCCTCTTCAGGGCCTGTGCCGGGATTTCATCCATTCCTGGAGCTTTATTTACTTTAAGTTTTAATACCGCGTTTAAAACCTCCTCACCGCTAAAAAATTTCTCAATCGGTGTCCTGGTAGTAAAGGGTAACGTTTCACATTTTTTTAAACGTGGCGGGTTGGTTACAAAAAGTTGCCGAATCGTTTCTTCCAGTGCGTTCCTTGACAGCCTCACTCTTTCACGCCTTCCTTTCAATTGTCTGGTAACGACTTTGTAAGGCCGTCCCCAGAGATCCCTCTGTACCTGCTCGCACAGATCCTTATATCCTTCCTCTTTGCTGTCCCAGATCATTTGTTTTAGTTTTTTCCTCGCCTCTTTAAATTCTTCTTCTTCCGCTGTGCTGTTCCCTCTTTTCCTTGCTCTCTGCATACTCCTCCTTTTCCTTTGCACCGTGTTTCTCATATTCGAAATTCCCTTATTCCACCAATAAACATTCCTCCTAGCATTCTTTTTTCCAAATCTCGACATGGACGCGTCGCATGCTAATTCCAACAAAGACGTCTATTAGACTTATATTAGACATAATACCTTTTTTTTTTTTTCCCCTCCTTCCACCTCTCTAACCAACCACTGGAACCACCCTCTTGGGTATACTCGTCAGATGGTTGGCAAGGCTCTGGACCACGCCTTTGGCATAACCTTACTCCAGCCGGGACGACTTCCAGCCGATTAACAAGCTGAGCCATTGTCCCGGTCCTGGTTCAGGCGCCAGTCCCACGCTGCCCCCACTTGCTAGGGAGTGTAACGGACTTTGTGCTGAGTCAACACCGCCGTATTATCCGGGGTCAGACTCTGTGGGTATGCACAATCTCCTGCTTACCGCCTCCGGTAAGTTAGGTTACCTAAAGTAGGGCGAACCTGATATCCCTCATGAGGGCTTCGTTGCGCCCTTGACAACGGCTGAAATAGTCTTTGGTTGAGACTTGTTATTGTTCATTTGCAACGCTACTTAGCTGCTTAGACTGGTCTCGCAACTCGGCCGGCTTGGCAGGACGTGAGACAGCTAACTTCGACAATCATTGATACTCTAGTATTAGCTTCCGTTCACGGATCATGGTTGCCACTGGGTGGGTTCAAACCTGCTCTGGCCTGTGTGTTCGATGGCGGAAAAACTACTTTCCACCAACCGGATTCGAACTTGGTCCACCTCTTGGACGGGGAGGATTTGCTAGCTCAGGAACACCGGTTACCTTAGTACTCGTTTTCGAATATAAAATCACTACTGCCACTGAGTGGACTCGAACCTGCGCCTGGAGCGGATCAATGGGCAAATAAAACGTTCCGCCAACTGGACTCGAACTCAGCCTCGTTTGTGGAATCAGGAGACTCGGTAGAGTCTCGCGCCAAGTAGTAGTATATATAGGACGGTGCGAGACTACCGAGGATACTTATCCCGAAGTGTAGCGGTTGTCGTCTGCCAGAAAACTTTCACCTCCATTTATGCAAAAGTTCTAGCTCCAAGGATTTATTTCTCAATTTTGTATTTTTTTTCTGATTTTTCTTAATCGAATGGGCCAAGAATCAAGCCAATCGGTTCAGTAATTCAGGAGATATGAATTCTGCTGCTTATTTTACTCGTCGAAAAGGCGAGGCGGATTATGTTCATGGGATTCAGTAATTCCTAAAAATGTGCCTTTCACTTTTCTCACACCAGTTGGCACCACGGCCAAATGTCGCGTTTACGTTACCGATCTATAATCTGTAATCTGTGTCATACCGACACCTTGGTTAAGCTGGTTATGCCATGATTGGTTATGTGCAGTGGTTATATGACACGGTCCGATTTGATCATTTTACTCCAGATTCCATGCTTTATTTAGCTAATAAAAGAGTCTAGTGTCCTTGCCCTTGTCCCTGTGACCTTGTCATTATTAAAAGTTATGAAATGTTGAAAGTGTTAAGTGTGCCACTTGCAAGTCCTTGTTTTGGCAAACAAGTGTTGATTACCAATATTTAAAATTGTCAAGAGTGTAGTATATCTATCTTTTAAGCAATATGAGCAGTTATTTATAATTTAAGGGAATGCTTGTTATTGGTAATCAGTGCTTGCTCAAACTAATTTCAGGAGTTTACGTGTTTGCTCCATCAGCAAGGCACTTGACAGTCAACATACACCAAACGAAACTAGATTGTGTATGAGCTGGGTATATTGCTAACAAAATCTAAATTATTGTTTGAGCCAATGCTTCACAATTAAAATATGAACCAAATGATATGCTCATACGCAATCTAATTTAGTTGTGACTGTCAAGTTTGTTGCTCAAGGAACTTTTGACTAAAATGACATAATCCAGTAATAATTACCAGTCATACGTCATTTAGGAATATATTAGCAATTGATAATTAGTATTTGTTTAGCAAATTTCATCACTTTAGATTGTGCACTATTTGAGCTATGCATTTGCCAATCAAGATATATCAAAGTTAGAGTGCTTATGCGGCTATAACTTATCTAATCTGAAATTTAAATGCATCCTAGCTGTTGGTAATGTATCATTGCTGATCTGAACCTGAATTATTGTATGTTAACACTTTACAAATTATATTTGGTAAGCAACATCTCCATGTGCTCTTTAATTTTAGTGTTCCTGATGGTGAAGTGTCTAAGAAATGTATCAGTTAAAGAGTTAAGATGATGTAATCAAAGTACATAAATTTTATAGTGAAATAAGTACTTGTTGTTAGTAAATTTCAATACTAAAGGTTGTACCATCTTGAGTTATGCATTTGAGAAACAGAATACACTAAAATTAGATAGTGTATGAGGATAGCTCATTCAATATAACATGTAAAGTGTTATGAAATAATGCCACCCCAGCAGCCGAAAAAATATATGAAATTTGACAGTTTTTTAAGACAACACAGTAAATGCTATGTAAAATTTGTTTAAAGGCCTTCATTGTATCATTTTCTATAAATTGGCGGAGCTAGAGAACGCCAAGTAAAGCTGTGTAGTATTTTGCCGTCGAAAAGTTTTCTTCTCTAATCTGGAGCAAGAAAACAAACATTGTTTAATCTTGTATTCTGCGTAAGCTTAAGACGAAAAGTACGTACCAGAATTAAAAAATATTGCTTTTCGTTAGAATGACGCACACAAGACAAAGTTTCTGTTTTCGATAGAATATTATGTGAAATTTTAAGAGACTATTTATTTCTATTGTACGTCGTTCTAACAAAAAGCAATATTTTTTAATTTACTTTTGCTACGTACTTTTCGAGTTAAGCGTATATAGAATTGAATACTGTCTGTTTTATTACTCCGGATCGAAAATTAGAGAAACATTTCTGGCCGTAGAACACAAACACGCTTTCACTTGCTGACGAGCTCTAACTCTGCCATTTTGTCGAAAATAATTAAATAAAAAACTGTAATCATTCTTTAAAGCATATAATAAAGGCCTTCAAACGAATTTTATTATTGCTAAGGGTTAAATAACAAAAAGACATGAAATCAGTCCAAAAACATTAAAACGTAAAAAATGCGCTAAGTAGCAGATTGATTTTCGCACAAAATTGAAACATTAGTAAATAATTAGAAATTTTATTGTCTTTATTGTTAAGCATTAACTTACAAAAAGACATGAAATCCGTCCAAAAACATTAAAATGTAAAAAATGCGCCAAGTAGTTTGAGTTCCCGACAAAATTGAAATATAACAAAAAAGATAATGAATATCATACGAGAAAGCCAAGTCTTCATTCAAAGAAACATCGATTTAACTCGCATTAGCAACGAACAATGAATTAACAATAAATTGTCACTTAATAATAAAAAAAACTTGGCGTGTGCTCACTTCATTGCGAGTTAAAAAGATAATGGGAAACTGACTTACCAAACACTGACTTTACTAAAATTTAATTTCTTTAAAAGTTCTTTTAAGAATATTACCAGAGAAGTGCCTCAAATGAAGCGTGCATACGCCAAGTTTTTTTTATTATTAAGTGACAATTTATTGTTAATTCATTGTTCGTTGCTAATGCGAGTTAAATCGATGTTTCTTTGAATGAAGACTTGGCTTTCTCGTATGATATTCATTATCTTTTTTGTTATATTTCAATTTTGTCGGGAACTCAAACTACTTGGCGCATTTTTTACATTTTAATGTTTTTGGACGGATACAGAGTTAACTAGCCCTCGACGCCTTATTGTCGTAGAGCTAATTTTCTACTATACAGTCGGTCTTGCTTCTGACTGGACTCGAACCTGCGTCGGGCTCTGAGATCCTCGTCAAAAATAATAAATAAATGTTTCCGGCGACCGGACTCGAACTCGAGTCTTCTGGGTGGTAGGCAGGCATGCTACCCACTTTTTTTTTTTTTTTTATAACACTTGTTTTTATTTTTGCCAGTTAATAATACATAGGAGAAGTTTTAAAACAAGATAAAAAAAACATGAAAATATAATCGCAACTTAATTCTACATACAAAGGATTGTCTCGTAGCTGACTTATTTCTTGAACATTTGTTCAATATAGGAACTCTTGGTTTCACTCTTTGGTTTTGTTTCTTATATGTAAACATATCTAATTAGTTTCGCAGGATTCGTGTGCTTAAAAATAGGTTTAAGGCATTTTTTTAAAACATAGCACCTAATTTGTGGACTTACTACTAGCTTAAGCTAAAATACAACCTACTTACATATATACACTATATATACACTATTTACAAGTATAGGGTATTCTTCCAAGCTATATCGGTTCTTAATACTTATATAGTGATTCTTATTTTAATTTTAAAGCTTGTCACCTAGCCACCAGTACTTTTTAATATTCTGTGGTGAGGCTTTGATATCTTTTGGTGGTAGTTCTCTGCAAAACCTTAGGTTTTGACGCAGTAAAGGTGTAATATTTGTCGGTTTATAAAGTATTGACTTGGGGTTTTTGCCTCGGTCTATGTGGTAAATGATGGGTGAGTTGTGTGGGTCTGTGATTAGTCCTTCTTTATCTAGATATACGAATATTTCCGCGGGGGTGAAGCCTGTTATCATTGTCTTTTGGAAGTATAAATCTTGTGGATAATAAGGGCCTGAAATTAAGTTATTGTCCTGACATATGGAAGCTTTTGCGCAGTGGTTTCGGCAAATGTGTATTATGTGTGAATCTATACGACTTATGTTAGCTTTGTGTAGGAGTGTTTGGTTGTGGTAGTGTTTTGTGTAGTTTGAGTCGGGTCTCCTGAACATGCTTAGGCATGCACGAAGGCAGTGTCTTTCAAAAAGCCTTAACTTTTCCATATGATAGTTAGGAATATTGAACCAAATAGGGCATGCATAAGTTATTATAGGTCTTATGAGGCTTTGGTAACAGAGTATTTTACAATGAGTGTTTAGGTTTCTGGAGTAGAATAGTCTGCTAAGGCTTTGAAATGCTTGCTTGGCTTTGTTTAATTGTAATTCAATGTGTTTAAAAAATTTTAATTGTGGATCAAATTTAACACCAAGGTAACTGACTAATTGTTTATGTGGTATCTGTAAATCCGATTGGTTGTTTATTTTTATTTGGAATTTTTTCCAGTGAGCGGCTACATCTTTATGTGCATTTTTTAATAGCGGACGGAATAAGATGGTTTCGCATTTACTTATGTTGATCTTTAACTTCCAGTTTTGGTATGTTTTGTGTATTTTTCCTATTAATTCCTGTAGTTTGTTTTGAATTGTAGAGGCTTTATTGTTAGTCACATATACTATTAGATCATCTGCGAAGGCTGTTGCAGATAATTCTGAGCTTGAGTTCAGATTGAATAGTTTTAATATGTTTGCAGTGAATATATTGAATAGTATGGGTGATGTGACTGTGCCTTGTTGGAGTCCATTCTGTACTAAGAATTTTTTTGATGACAGATGTTTTCCATCAGACACAATGAACTCTTTACCGTTTATCATATCCCATATAGTTTTTATGACGTGAATTGGGTATTCAAATTTGAGCAGTTTGTAGAGAAGTCCGTCAAGCCAAACCGTGTCGAATGCTTTTTCCAAGTCTATTAGGCAAGCTCCCACACATTTATTATCGTTAAGGGCCCAGTATATGTCCGAGGAGACTTTATTTATTGCGTGTACCGTGGAGTGTTTTTCGCGGAATCCAAATTGTTGATCAGGTAATATATTATGAGTATAGGTGTGATTATTAATTGATTTTATGAGGCAGCGTTCAAAGATCTTGCTAATATTTGGTAGAAGACTAATGGGTCTGTAGCTCGCGGGGATTGCTCCATCTTTACCTTTCTTTTTTAGAGCTATCACTTTAGCTGTTTTCCATTTTTCTGGGAAATAGGAGATATTAAGGCAATTATTAAATAATATTGTAAATAGAGAGATGTATTTGTTTGGTAGGTTTTTATAAATTGTGTTGGGAATGGAATCAAAACTAGAAGATTTTTTGTTATTGGTGTTTTTGAGTAGTTTTTTCAGGGAATATTGCGTGGTGAAATAGTCCTCGAGTTCGGGGATGTCAGGATCAGTTGCTGGATGGGTTTCATCAAACTTTACGATGGGAGTGTTATACTTATTGTTTGTTATGTGATTGATTTTGAATTCATCTACTTTTTTTTTAACAATATTGTCCAGTTTACTAGTGAAGATTTTTAGGTTTTGGGTATGGGTGCTTTCAAAATGGGCCCCTATTATATTAAGTTTTTGGGTTGGATTATTGATTCTGATTATGTTATTGTTATCTTTTGGGATCAGAGAAGGGTCTATGTTGGCTGTCTCAAATAGATCGGTTTTGTCTGCTGGGATGCTTAGCTCCTCGATGTTATTGAGACCCTTGCCCCTGAATAGTTTATTAATTGCGGGAAATGTTTCTGAGGATTTATTTGGTGGTATTTCTTTTATTTTTCGTGTCCAGTACGAATTTATTGATTTTTTGAAGCAGTTATTTATTTTATTTCTTGTTGCGATTAATAGTTCGTTAAGGGATTTGATCCGCTTGTCGTTCAGTAATGGGTTCTTTTTTAGTTTGAAAATTTGGGATAATAGGAAACTTTTAGCTTTTTGTAGTTTATCAATTTCGGGGGTTCGATATTGTTTAGTGTAGTTAATAGTTTTGTTTTTGGGTGCTACTTTCCTAATAGTGTTTTGTAGAGCTTTTTCCAGGGTGTCCAGGCACTCATCTATCTTAGATTTAGAAAGGTTTGTGTGGGGAGAGATGTCGACGAGGGATATTTCTTTCAGAGCTTGTTTTTGGAATTTTGGCCAGTCAATTTTGTTTAGGTTGAATTTAATCTCGGGGGATTCTCTCTCTATATTGAAGTTGTCGTCAATCGATATGGAAAATAGCAATGCGTTATGGTCGCTATCGTATGGGATGGCTCTAATTTTCTGGTTATGTAGGTTGTGGAAATTGATCCTTTGGTCGCAAAGGCAGATGTCTAAGAAAGCATTGCTGGCTGGGAAAGTGGGGATGTCTGAGCCTAATAATTGTATTTTGAAAGAGCATTTATTGTCATCTAGCCATTTTTTTAGAGCAAGCCCTCTTGGATTTGTGTGTGTATTTAGCCAGTCATAATGTTTGGCGTTTAGGTCTCCTGCTAGAATGTAGTAATTGCTCGGATTGTCTAGATTTAATTCTGAGAATAATTTCTTCAATTCAGGGATGAATTCGCTTTTATGGTTGCCAGCCGCATATCCGGCTATTATTATTAGTTTTTTGTTGTGTTTCATGGGAAGTTCAATAACTGTGGCTTCTAAGCATATAGCATTATCTAAGCACGCAGGGTATAGCCTTTGGTGTTTTATGTTGTGTTTAATTAATATCGCTGTTCCGCCTCCTTGAATGGAATTGGCTCTGTCTGATCTGTGGATGATGAAGTTTTCGAAAGTAACTTTATATCTTTTGTTTAGTTTAGTTTCTCCTAGGAGGATGCAATGTGGTGATTCACGCTCGATTAATCGAAGTAGAAAATCTCGTCTGTGATGTGAGATTATAGAATTTACATTTATTGGGAGCATTGTAAGTTCTTTATTATTATTCTGAGATGATTTAAGGTGTAGAGCCATTTTGTGTGTTAGGATAATGTGGGGCTATGTAATGATAGAGGCTATTGATTCTGTTTGCATTATCTTCTACTAGGTTGAATAGGTTACCTATTTGTTTTTTAATATCCAAAAGGATTAGCTCTTGTGTGTAGTCTGTCCTTGAGATATCTGTAATGGGTTGTGTGGGTGTTAGTTTTTGTTGCTGTTGGTTTACTGAACCCTGAGTGTGATAGTTGGTGGGTTGAGCGAGTGATTTGTTTTGTGTTGCTTGGCTGTAGGATTTGCTAGGATCTACCAACTTAGAAACTTTGAAGAGTTTCTCTTTGGTTACTTTTTCTTTTTCCAATTGTGTTGTTCTTATATTATTTTGGAATTCTTTGTACTTTGTGCAACCTCTATAGGATGCGGGGTGGCCATGACTGTTGCAGAGTGCACAGTGTAGTAATGGTTTGTTGATTGTAGCTTCATTGTTATCTCTACTATTTATTGGGCAAGCGCCTGGTTGATGGTTATTACTGCACTTAACGCATCTATATGGTAGGTTGCAGTTGCTAGAACCATGACCTAGTCTTTGACAGTTAAAACATTGCAGAATATCTGCGTTCCTGAGTTTTTCCCAGGTTACAGATTGGTGTAGGATTCTGTTGATTTTTGTTAAGTCACTACATTTACTGTTTGGTGATAAGTGTACTAGGTATATTGGGAGGGATATGTTATTGGCTTTAGATTTCTTAGTACTAAATCTGGTTACTTTGATGAATGAAATCGTGTCTGGTTTTACCTTGTTAAGTTCTTTCAAAATGCATTGATCATCAAAGTTGCCTTCTAGGTATTTCATTAAGAATAAATGATTCTTGTCGTACTTTGGTGTGTAGGTAAAAAAACTAGTGTTTGACTGCTTGAGGGTATCGTTGATCCTCTTGAAGTCTTGTGGGTCGTCAGTGTATAGAATATGTTTGTCCTTGCTGGCTGATCTCGTCCAAAAGTTACCGTTGAGTGCTAGGTTGCTACTCTTGATGTTGTCTATGGTGATTTGAGCCTGTTGGCCAAATACATTGATAGGTGGAGGTCTTGGGTGTTGTCTTTTCCATGGTGTTTTAATGTTTGGTTGGTTTCCAGTGTCTGGCTGAGATTGTGGTTGAGAATGATTTTGCCGATCCAGTTGGGGAGGGTTTTGTTGTGGTCCAGTGGTGTCTTCGTTATTACTTGGACCTGCCTGTGTAGAGTTTTGTGGCTTCGATCTATCCATTATCTGATTATTTAAGGAGTTTATCAGCTTCTGCTGGCTCTTTGATTGTTGGATGAGTTGTTTGTTTTGATCTTTTAGATCTGAGATTAGCTGGTTTAGCTCTTTGATGGTGTTCAATAGCTCATTTGTTGTTGAAGGAGATTGAGAGCTTTGACATGGTTCTAATTCCATTTCTGCATTTGGTTGTGCATGTATCAATGTGTCTATCGAGTCACCCGAGTCACTATCATTACATGATGATGATTTCTCAGTTTTTCTATTTTTCTGTTTTTGATTTAAGTTTGGTGAAATATGTTTTTGTTTTCTTTTGTTTAGACTTGTGAGGTTTAGTACTTTAAAGTCTAGTTGTGTCTTATTAGTGTCTAGAACTAGTTTTCTTATTAGTTCTTTTGACACTACCTTACTTTCGTTTGTTGCTTTGTTGCTTTGTTTGTTGTCTTCATCCTGTTTCGTGGGAGGCATTTCAGCCTCTCACGTAGGTGGGCTTTTGTCATTAAGACTATACAGTGCTTGGTCTTGATGACGCTCACTCGCTTTGTAAGGTTAGCTGGGGTTATTTAAGGTTGGGAATTTTCTCTAACCCGATATTTAAAGCGTTAGTGATAGTTAGGCTTTGTTGTTTTTTAGATTTTTGAATCTGTGTTTTAAATGGATCACTATAAGAATTGTATATCGTTTTGAAGTATAATTTGCTTATGGAAAATATTTGGATAGTGCAGTAAGCGGGAGCGCGATGCTGCCAGTATCCTTTTTTTTTTTTTTTTTTTGACGCAGTGAAAATCCCTGAACGGATACCCCGTCTCTCTGGGGGGAGAGGCGGGGTTATGTGGGGCTTGCACCCACTAAAAACACTGCGGTGACCTCGGAGACATGACGGGGCGGGCCCTGGGGAGACCAGAGGATGCTACCAGGACCCGCCCCTGTCTCGGCACAGATAGTGCCACATGCCCGGGGGGGAGGAAATGCCCTCCCCCCGTTCGATACACTGTTGTTGTTTGGGCGATGGGCGGGCCACACGCCCATCACCCCTTCACGCGGCCGGAGTGCAAAGGAGGGACTCAGCCCCCCAGCTGAGCCCCCCCGCCGATCGCGCGGACGTTTTTGTGCGGCGGGAGAGCCGTGGCTCTCTCCCGCGGCCGTCCCCCGTAAATGTTCCGGAAGGAGGGGAGGGAAGAGGAGGTGACGACACCATCACGGTGGCGCCTGGATGTCGGGTCTCCTTCTCCTCCCCCTGCCCCTCCGCCCGGGGGGCCCACGCCGCTCGGGATGGCGTTGCCGCTCCCGAGCCCTCTCGGCCGTCTCCTTCGCGAGCATTACGTGCTCGCAGAAGGAGACGACCGCATCCCAACGATCCGCGTCGTCGAGCATCCGACCCACGATGCTCGACGGCGCGAGATCGTCACTCCCTATCTCGTCGACCAGGACGGCGCGCTCGTCCGCCCACGCTGGACAGAATTCCAGCGTGTGCTGCGCATCGTCCCGGTCGGCCGCACAATGGTGGCAGCGGGTCGTGGCCTCCCTGCCAATCCTGGCCAGGTACGCACCGAAGCAACCATGCCCGGTGAGCACCTGGCACAGGCGGTACGTGACACCCCCAAAACCCCTATCCGCCCAGCGCTGGAGATGCGGACGGATAGCCCCAACAGCCCTGGTGGGCTCGATACCCGGCTCGTCGAGCCAGCTGACCCACGAATCCACCAGGTACTGCCGGGACTGGCGCTTCAAGTCGGCCATCATCTCGGTGGTGGCGACTCCCCGTTGCCGCGCGTCGGACAGGCCTCTGTAATAGAGCGCCTGCGAGCGGGCTACGATCTCCCACGGGGGAGATCGGGCCACCACACTGGCTGCACGGTGGGATATAGTTCTATATCCCCGGCAGGTCCTTATGGCTACACAGCGGTGTAGCCGGCCCACCCGAGCTCGGGTAGCGGCGTTGCCAGCGCCGCATAAGGCCTCGGACCATACCGGAGAGCCGTACAGGACTTGCGACCTGACGACTCCACCGTACAGCCGACCGACTTTCTCGAGAGGACCGCCCAGATTGGGAAGGAGCCGGCATAACGCGCCGGCCGTCTTCTCCGCCCTGGGAAGGATCCTCTCGAAGTGCTCCTTGAAGCGCCAGCGGTGGTCGAGGTGAACTCCGAGGTACTTAAAGCACCCCTTCACCTCGACCAGAGTGTCACGCACCATGATCCCGGTCTCCGGCAGCCCGGCGTGCAGACTGCGAGGACGGCTGATCCAGGCCGCCTCGGTCTTCTGCGGGGCTACGCGGAGACCCAGGCTCTCCACCTCGGCCACGACCCGCGCGGTTGCCAGACTCGCGAGACGGCTCGTCCTTCTCCAGTCCTCCTCGCTGGCCAGCACCAGAGTGTCGTCCGCGTAGCAGACCAGTGCCGTACCAGCGGGGAGGGCGGCCCGCAGGACTTTGTCATACCCGAGGTTCCACAAGAGGGGTCCCAGGACCGATCCCTGCGGGACACCTCGGGTAACGTCCTTGACCCCCAACCGACCACCGGCGGCCGGAAAGCCGACCGTCCTGTCCGACAGGTAGGCGCGGACGACCCGCTGCAGGTACAGAGGCACCCCGTGGTACTCGAGCGCCTCCATTATCCTGCCCCAGGGGAGGGAGTTGAACGCATTGACGATGTCGAGCGACACCGCCAATGCGACCTCGCCCCGGGCGATCGCCGCGTCCGCGAAGGCCCTAACACGGCTGATGGCATCAACCGTGGAGCGGGCCTCGCGAAACCCGAACTGATGTGGGCTCAGATCGGGTCCCACCGTGGACAGGTGCTGGACGAGTCGGTTGGCGATTACTCGCTCAAACCACTTTTCCGACTCGTCCAGCAGACAAATCGGCCGGTAAGCCGACGGGGAGTCAGCGGGCTTTCCCTCCTTGTGGAGAAGGACGAGCCGCGAGTTTCTCCAAGCCCTAGGGAAACAGCCCATCCCCAGGCACTTGGAGAAGAGGTCCCGAACCCTCGGACCCCAGATCCTGCTGGTTAGAGCCCAGGCTTTGCCAGGGATGCCATCCGGACCAGGAGCTTTCTTGCCTGAAAGCTTCCTGGCCGCCCTGGCAAGCTCGTGCTCCGAGACAGCCAGGTCGTCGACCGCCTCGGAGTGCGCCACCATCGCAGTCCCACCCCCCACTCCCGGAGGCACAGCCACCTCCCCCACCGGAACGTCCGGCGGGAAAAGGGTAGCTATCACCTCGTCCAGGAAGCCGGGGTCGAGAGTCTCCGTCAGCGGGGGCACCCGTGGTCGTAGCTTATGCATGACCATGCGATACGGGCGCCCCCACGGATCCTCGTTAATGGTGGCGACGAGCTCAGCCCAGGCTCTGCTCTTGGCTGCCCTGATAGCGGCCTGCAGGAGACGCTTCCTAGCGGAGAAGCTCTCCCACAGAACCGCCTCCTCAGCGAGGCATCTGTGAGCCCTACGCCTTGCTCTGGTGTACCAGCGTCGGGCGCGGATGGTGGTGCGCCGGAGATCAGAGATCTCATCCGACCACCAGTACACCTGGCCCCGGGGGATGGATTTCGTAGCGCGGGCCATGGCGACGTCACACACAGTCGCCATGTCGGCCCGCAAATTCTCCACCTCGTCCCCGGGGTCGACGCAGGGCTGCCTCGCTGGCCAAGTGATGACCAGGGCAGCCGCAACCAGCAGGTCTTCGTCCAGGGTTCGGGACCTCCATCCTGACGGCAGTGTCCTGGGCCCGCCATGGCGGCGGTCCCGGGCAGCCGAGGAGGCCGTGTTCGGGAGGAGGGTCATTGTCACGTACAAGTGATCGGAGAATGACTCCAGACCCTCCTCCACACGCCAGCCCTCGACCCAGCGCACGGTCGAGGGGGAAGCCCATGTCAAGTCGACGATGGACACCCCCTGTACCCGCACGCAGGTCGGGGTGGACCCTTGGTTCAGCAACCTCAGGTCCAACCCCGCTGCCCAGTCCCCGAGAACTGTCCCCCTACGGTCTGTGCTGGGGGACCCCCACGCAGTCGCGTGGGCGTTGAAGTCCCCCATCACGAGCATCCGACCGCCAAGATGCGGCCGGATGCTGGCGCCCAGATCGTCGAGCGCCGACTCGTAGTCGTTGAGGGGGATGTTCGGGGACAGGTAGACCGCCACCACCACGAGATCTTTCCACCGCGCGGCCACAAAGCCCCGGCCTCGCCCCAGGAGGCGGGCGGTGCCGAAGCTCGCAGCCGCGGCGGGCGGTGCCGAAGCTCGCAGCCGCGGCGGGCGGTGCCGAAGCTCGCAGCCGCGGCGGGCGGTGCCGAAGCTCGCAGCCGCGGCGGGCCCTACCGCTATGGCGGAGACACCCAGCAGGTCTCCGACCCATAGGGGCGAGTCGGGGATCCTGTGGGGCTCGGACACTGCCGCCAGGGCCACTCCCCTTTCCGCCATAGTCTGCATCAGCAGACCCTGGGCGTCGGGGGAGTGGTTCAGGTTCGCCTGGAGCAGGGATATCGCCATTACTCGGCGATGTCCATCCCCTCCTCCGGGCGGGCCTCTGTCGTTGCGGGTCTGGCAACCTCAACCACTACCGTTGGTTCAGTGGGGGGTGGATCACTCCCCCCACTTGTCGATGGAATTGGGGCCATCTCCACCTCCGGCGGCGAGGTGGTGACGGCCTCACCGGTGGGGACTGTCCCGCCGGCTGATTGCGAGGCAGAGGGGGCAAGGGCGCGCTTCCCAGCAGGAAGACCCCTCGTCCCCCTCTTAGCCGGGGCTTTGCAAGCCGGGCCACCCAGACGGTGGTCCGACTTGAGCCCCTTCTCCTTACACACCGGGCAGCATATGGCTTCCCGGCATGCTCTGGCCAGGTGTCCCGCACCGCCGCACCGGAAACAATGACCGGTGCGGTCAGTGGGGGCCGAGCAGTTGGCCCGCACATGACCCTTCTCCAGGCATCTGAAGCACTGGAGAGGGCGCTGCGCCAGCGCAACTATCCGGGCCGACGACCACCCGACCAGCAGACGCCCCGCAGCGACCAGCTTCTTCGCGGAGGTCAGTGGGCACCGCACCCAGATGGAGCCAAGACCGCCACCCGCATGGGTGGCGATCCGCCCCACCTTAACCTCCGCGACTGGGCAGTCCCCTTCGCGCGCCACCGCCGCAAGGACCTCATCAGGGGTGACGGAATCATCCAGACCGGTCACGCGCAGCTCCGCGCTCTTAACCGGCCTGGTAACCCTCACCCCCGAGCCCTCCATCACCTGGGAGAGGCGGTGGGATAGGGCTTTCGCCTTCTCCGCACCGCCCTCGCCAGGGATTTCGAGGAGCAGGGCTCCTGTAACGGCCCTCTTGGGCCGGATCTCCTTGATCCCGAGATCGGATATATTTATCCGATCTCGGGCCCGGCGCATCACCTCCGCGTAGCTCATACCCTCGACACTACCGTCGAGGGTAAGAGCCACCGCGGCATGGGCCCTGCTCCTAGGGAGCTTCACCCCCGTCTGCGAAGCGGGGGGTTGGCTCCCGGTCGGCTTTGCCGATTTGGGCCTCGCGGCGGCGGCAGGCTTAGCCGGCTTCGCCTTTGCGGCGCTGGGGGGCTTGGACGCCGGCCGGGCAGTGGGCGCTGCCGCTCGGGACGTCTCGCCCGCCTTGCCGGTGGCGGGCGTGGAGGAAAGGGGCCCGACGGCCTCCTTCTTCCTCCCGCCTTTTCCCCTCCTCACCGCAGTGGCCCACTCACCGTCGCCACCCGCGACAGATAGTGTCGCGGGTTTGGCGGCCGGGCGAGGGGCCAATGGAGGCGTGGCGAGGGGGGGCTGTGTGGCCGCCCCACCGAGCGCCGCGTGAAGGCGGCTCTCCACCAGCGACCCCACCCTCTCGAGGATGCGCCGCTCCAAGACATGCGTGTCCTGGGGCGGTTTTGGCTCCTGGGTGGGTGGGGCCGTATTTGAAACCGACCCTGCGAGGGAGGCGACTTGGAGGCGAAGCTCCGCCACCTCCCTGCGGGATACCTCCAGCTCGCCCGCGAAAGCGGCCACCTGCTGCTGCAGGCGTATCGCCTCGGTGCGGCCCTCCTGTGGAGACTTAGAGGCACCTGCCCTGAGTGCTAGCTCGGCGGTGCCTGCTGACAACCACCGAGCCGCATCTTTCAGCTGCTCCTGGCAGGTCCCGTTCAATCCCGAGGACACCGAGGCGACCCCCAGCACCGCCTGGGCCTTCTCCAGCAACCTGGAGCCCACGTCAGAGGTGGACATAAGTCTCACCTTCTGCGCGACCCCCAGGTCAGCCTTCTCCTCTTTCTCCTCCCTCCGTCTCCTCGACCGCTCTGCCTCTGCAGAGCGGGGAGGAGGCAGGGGCGGGAACTCCTCCCTGGGCGGCGGCGCCGGCACACCGGCACTCGCCGTCGCTGATGGCGGGGGCTTGCCAGTCCCCGACACCGTCGCCAAACGCCGGGATCTCGCCTCCGACTCGTCCTCGGCAGAGGACGAGTCAGACACGATGACCCGCCTGCGTTTGGGGGCCTTTTCCTTCCTCTTCTTAATAGAAGAGGAGGTAGACCCCGCTGCGGGTGCTGCGGGAGCCGGCAGGTCCAGGCGGCTAACCCGAACTACCAGCTCCCGCATTCCCCGTGCGTGGCTCTTTGGCCCAGGTTTAGACCCGGGATCCGAAGACCCGGGTCGTCCACCCGGGCTTTGGGAGACACGCACCCGCTCCTCGTTCGGTGGACGACTGAGCCCCGAATGAACCACGGGGCCCGGACCACCCGAACCAACGGCTGGAGAACCAGCCGCTCCCTCCTTATGCACTCTTGTGGCATTGAACGATGCGCCGGCCAAGTGGCCAACCGACGCACCGCTGCGGTTGCTGGCTGACGACGTGCTGGGGCCCGCTTTCGCACCCTCACACGCCGGAACTGGGGACTCGCACCCCTGCTCCGTAAACAGAATCTCCTTGTTACTGCCGTCCATATTTGATTTATCTTCGGGGTTTCTTCCCCTATCCCCCTTGAGGCGGGAGAAATCCCCGGGGGTATCCGCCCCCGGACGGTGTGTAGTGTAAGTGTGTGTAAATGTGTCAGTGTAAGTGTATGTAAGTGTGAGTGCTGGTTTTGGTCCGCGGCGACCGCTTACGCAAGTCGCAACCCTCCAGTTGGAACCGGAGGGGCCCCCTATCCGCCACCCGGGGACGCGCCGTGTCGGAGACCAGCAACTCCCTCCGCGAGACTGGTGGTTGTGGGAACGACTTAAAGTCGGCCCAACTGCACCAGCAACGCGGCACGGACCCTTTTTTTTTTTTTTTTTAAATCCCCACCAACCTTCCCTCCGCCACCCCCTCGGCATTACCTTACGGTATCCTTCAAGGGGTGTGGCCAGTGCTTTCCTACCACTGTTTCATTCGTCAAAACCATCGGCTACATTCACCATACATCCTGCACCTGATGTTCGGGTCCAGGTTCTGGTGCTGAGCCTGACAGTTTTCTCTCTCCTTCTTTCTATCTTCTCCTTTTGCGTTAGGATGTGCCGAACATATAGCTGGATCCTATTCCAGTTACCGGAAGATTCCATCATCTTATCCACCATGTTACTGGGCCCAAGGATGCTGCCAACTGCAGTGTACAACTCTCCTCTGGCATCCTCCCACTCCGGACATTCAAACAGAGTATGCCTTGCATCATCCACAGGTGCACCGCATCCCCAACATACAGCGGACTCCTCCATTCCGATCTTATGCAGATATGAGCCAAAACACCCGTGCCCCGTCAGTGCTTGTGATAGATAGAAGTCAACGGACCCATGCCTCCTCATAATCCATCTCCTAATATCAGGAATTAATTCAAAAGTCCACCTGCCTACATTGCATTCACTCCATTCTTTTTGCCATTGCAGTAGGGATTTATCCCTAATCTCATTACCGCAAGCCTTCGCATCACTCCCCGTCAGACCCTGGGTACTTTCCCTACTTGTTCTTATTGCCTCGTAGACTAGCTGCCTCTCTTTCACCAGCAATTTGTATGGTAGCATTCCCGCCAGTACTTGTAACGCCGCAGTGGATACCGTCCGATATGCGCAAATCATTCTAACCGCACCTCTTCGTTGCACCAGCTCTAACTTCCTAGCCCACTTATCCGTCTCAACAATATTTGCCCATATGGGACTAGCATATAACACTATTGAATCCACCACGCTCAGTAGAAGTCTCCTTTTGCAACTGCCCGGCCCTCCGAGATTAGGCATAAGACGTGCTAAGCATGCAACCGCCCTCATGGCCTTACCGATCACAAATTCTATATGCAGATTGAATCTTCTGCTTTGATCCAATATGACACCCAAATACTTCACACTATTTTTTAGCACAAGTGCTTGGCCCCTGAAACGCACGGGGGGAAAAACCGCTTTACGCATGCCAGTGAGCTGTAAAACTTCCGTCTTATCAACTGCTATGTCCAGTTCCTGTTGTGCCATCCACTCCTCGACTTCGTGTAGGACCTCCTCGACCCTGCAATAGACGGACTCCACATCATACCCTGAGATAAAAATCGCGAGGTCGTCTGCATAGGCAATGAAGACCGTTTCTCCGGATGTATGTCGTTCGATTAAACCGTCATATGTTATGTGACGGGGCTGAGCGGCCCCGCACAAGGCTCCCACCCTTGCGAGGCAGGCCGGCCGGTAGGGCAGGGTCTCTCTCTCTCGACCCGACGTCGCGCGCTCGCTGCACCGTCGCTCCAAGGAAGGCCCGCGTAAATGAGCTATATTAATTCTTGTGTGAACGCCGAGAGGCACGTAGGTCTTGGCGGGTACGGCCGCCAAGGAGGAAAAGAGAACCGATGCGCTAAGAAGTAAGGCTGGCAGAGGGGAAATATCCGGCAGCCCGAGTGGCCATGAGGGCAGCTGGACGAACGGAGGAGCCCTGACGATAACCGACGGGGGACCGGGACTTCTTCGAAGGCGGACGAGCGGGCGCCAAAGCGTTCGCTAAAACGCCACCCCTGGACCGGACGAAGGCCGGAGCGCCGGCTTTCGCGAAGGGAACCCAGTCGGGATCGATCGCAGCGCGCGAGATCGAACCCGACACCAGCCTTGACCGTGAGCGCCAATAGGGACCTAGGCTAGGGCGTGCAGCGCTACGTGAGGCGGCCAGGCCAATTAGGGGCTCTTCCTCGTCACTTAGAGTGCGACTTTGGCAGCGAGCGCAAGTGAGCTGAGCGATTCCGCCGAGACTAACCCGAGCAACCGAGAGTGAGGATAGAGAGAGAGAGAGCCTGCGAAGGAAAGAGAAAAGCCTACTACAAGATCCGAAGGCCAAAAACCTATTAGCTTCCGAAGCTAGGCCGGAAGGAGAATAGAATAAAGGTACGCCTCCTGTAGTTCTGCCGCCCGCCTTTATTTTTGTTATCCCGGTGTCGATTTCTCGCGATTCCACGTTCTCATAGTAATGTTAGTAGGGCCTTCAGCCAAATAGCTCAGCCTTCCTTGGGGCGACTCGTCTAGTCGCCTCTAAGTCCGGCGTTTAGGGCGATCGTTCGCCGAACACGCGGCTCGGCCGCCATTTTACGACACGCCACTTGTTGTTCGCCACGCGGGCGAACAAAGCGAAACTTGCCTTCCATTGTTCAATCTCGCCACCTGATACCAGGCGACCCTCGCGAGCATAAACGATTGTAGACATTTCTTCTCTTTCGAGAGAACGCTCTCGTCGCGAGCCCATCATCTTGTTGCCTTAGAGGCAAGGGGCTGAACACCTTTCATGACATCTTTTGCGTTAGTCCTTCGGGGACCGAAACCCTCGTATCGCCGTTGTTAGAATGTACAGGGGCCTTCGTGGCCTAGGCTTGAACGCGCGCTAGCTCGAGCTGGTTAGGTGTAATTAGTTTTTAAGGCCGTATCGCCGGCCGTATTCGGAAATAAACGGTTGTTAGATTCGAACTCGTGTCGCGTGAGTATCCTGCCTCGCAACGGGGATCCCGATTTCTTAAGTTCCCATCCCTCTCCACCTTCAAGAGGCCAGTCAGGCCTAGATTTCTTAACTTCCCCTGCCGGGTCTTGGTCTGTCCGATCTCGTGTCCAAAATATCCCAACTTACACGAGCGGCCTTCTTGCGAAGGCCTGGCGCCCAAAAGACACGAGACCGGAGGGGCTAACCTGGCCTAAGTTTGCCCTGCACGATTGCCACCCGCGCGACAGGCAGTAATCGTGCAGCTGGGAATACGGTGGCAGTTAAGTTCCATAATAATGGACCAAGCACAGAGCCTTGCGGGACGCCTGCGTGAACTTCGATCTCTTCTTCCAGGCCATCTGTTCTTACGACCAATCTACGACCCTTTAGGTAATCCCTTAGGATTTCTACCAGATATACAGGTAATCTCTTCGATCTAGCAGCATCGATTATCTTTGGCCACCTAATTGAATTAAATGCATTTCGCACATCGATAGTAACGAGTATCGATATTTTCCCATTCCTTGTAGATCTTTTAGCCAAATCGCAAATCATCCCCAGAGCATCTATAGTGGATTTTCCACATCGAAACCCGAATTGATTGGGCGACAGATCACCCCTGTCCTTAATCGCCTTCACCAGTCTTTCCCTCAGCAAGTATTCGTAGCCTTTCGCCACGTTGTCGATAAGTCCCAGCGGCCGGTAAGACTTATTACCGTCTTTATCCGTCTTGTCCTTGGGTATCAGAACAAGTTTCTGCCTTTTCCATATTAGGGGAACTTTACATCTTTGAAGACACGCATTATACATATCGACGAAATACTCCGGTGACCTAAACATCATCCTTCTCAAGGCAGTACCAGGTATCCCATCAGGACCGGGGGCTTTACTGCACTGGATTCTCA
The DNA here is from genome assembly GCA_910591665.1 of Ectemnius continuus. NCBI lineage: Eukaryota > Metazoa > Arthropoda > Insecta > Hymenoptera > Crabronidae > Ectemnius > Ectemnius continuus. Next base: position 770,384 of record CAJUYD010000013.1, on the reverse strand, counting down.
TAAGGGCGCTCATAACTTCTTCTCTAGTGAACCATAATTCAGGTGGAACTGTGACCATCACAGGCAAAGTTTTCCTTTGTTTATATCTGGACGGTTTAGTAACAAAGAGTGTATCTATTATTTCCAGAACCCTATCTCTATTTATTTCACCACCATCCCGTCTGCCCTTCAACTCCTGCATTACGATTTTATACCCAAGGCCCCAGGGGTCCCTTTCTACGGTCTCGCACAGGTTTACCCACTTGCTCTTCTTACTTTCACAAATGGCTCTATTCAATCTATTCCTCGCGCGTTTATATGTCCTTAACTCATTGTCAGCCACGCCATTATTTCTCGCTTTTGCGCGCAGGTATATCCTCCTAGCTTTCCCGGCCTCCTTCCTTAACGCAGCGATATCAGTGGTCCACCAGTACGCGCTTCTGGTATTCTTATTAGCACTTCTTCCGTATCGTGGCATAGAAGCGTCACATGCGATCTCAGAGATAACCGCAGAAGCTTCAGCAAGGTCCTCTGGTGTTAGAGCGTGTTCCCGTCCTTCCTGAATTGACTTAAGTACCTGTCTTCCCACGTCAAAGGTCATATCAAAAGCATTCTCGTCCAGTTTCTTTATTACCCACCCCTTCCTACTATTATCAGGATCTTTTTTCGCTATCTTCTTCCAAGTGTGCAGCACGTATCTATGGTCGGAAGCGTTGTAATCATCAAGAACCTTACTGTCAATTTCATCGTGTAACAACACCAAGTTCACCATCGCGAAATCGATGACGGATGTACTCGACCCTCTTACGAAGGTGGGAACCCCTGACACATCAGTAGGAAAAAAGTTATTGAGCGCCATCGCCTCAGCCAAAATCTCGCCCCTACGATCCTCTTTACCGGCATTCCATACATGTGATTTTGAGTTAAAATCACCAGCTATGAAGACCTTATTCCTGCAGTCACGCACATCAGCAAAGAGCTCATCAACGGATGCTTTGAAGTCAAGTACCGTCACGTTGGGAGGGAAGTAACAGCTGAAGAAGGTTATTCCACCCATTTTGATTCCAACGTAACACTGTCCACGATATAGCTTGTCAACCACACTCATAACTACATTGTGACTAGTCACATATATAGCCGCTTTATCATTATCGTCCGTATACCAATCATTCCGTTTCCTGTAGAGTTCTGATATTATAACTACACAAGCGCGAACTTCCTGTGCCTTTTGCATCAGTAGGTCCTGCGCTAACGGACTATGGTTTACATTACCTTGGAGGACTACCAACCCTGCCATTCTTGAATCCGGGTCTCCTCTTGCACTCCTCCTGGTACACTTTACACTTGTATGTTCCGGCAATATGCCGAATCTCCTCTCCTTCATAGTTAGCCTTCTCGCAAACAAGGCATCTAGGGTTGCTAGTGCACACTTTGATTAAATGACCTTCCTCGCCGCATTTTCGACATGCTTTGGAATCCGTGGACAAAAAGGGACAATTCTTGGCCAAATGCCCCGGCAACTGACATCTATAGCATTTTACCGCCCAGGGGATTTCCCTCACTGCGCAATTCACAAGACCTACTCTTAGTTTACCCTTCTCCTGCAAAAGTTTCGCACTCCGCGCACTCATCCGAAGTACGGCTCGTTGCATCCCAACATATCCTTTCCTAATGTACTTGATCTTAACTTCATCATTACTTATATCCGCAATAGCATTTCTAATGGAAGCCAGTATCTCTTCCTCATCCACTAGTTCATCCAGATCGCGTATTTCGATTTCCTTAACCGGTCTAAGGGTATCTACGCGAGCCTTTTCACCAAGGAGGTTGAGGATCTCCTGTCTCACCAGATCGGCTACCCCACTCTCTTTGGGCACTACCACCAACAAATCGCCAGCTCTCGTTCTCCTAGTGGCGTGTATATCAGCGCCCTCTAGATTCGCATTGGTTTTAATGTTCCTTAACACTTCGGCAAACGTTGACTTATCCTTGAGACGTACTGTAATTCCTTCAGTTTCTTTCCTTTTATCTTGCCTCTGCCTTACCTGTCCTATCGCACTTAATTCCTCATCCTTGTATCGCGAGCCCTTCCTAGATCTCACCTTCTTCCATGTCTCCTTCTCACTTAGTTGCACACCATCATTTCCTTTTCCTACCTTTTCGTCGCCAATCCTCGGAGGAGTCACCTGCATCTGGCGCCTAATCGGCTTCTGTCTCTTACTATCTTCCTTCATCACAACCGGAGATTCCCGTTTCCGCTTACCCAATGTTTCCACGCTTCCAACGTTCACCAGTGCCGGCCCGGATGTATCAACGTTAGAGGCGTCCGTCTGGACGTACTTGGTATCCGTTTCTTTATCTTTTGTGCTCTGCAAGCATCCCTCGCATTTATCCTTTCTCGCATCGGTTATACAGTCCTCGTTTCCACGTGGCTCGGCCACCTCCCTTACTCTCCTAATCAAGTTTAGTACAATGCCACTTCTCATGCTCGCGTTCTCATGTATTCCAGATAGTTTATCCCCAAGACTGTGGAACAGCACGAGCATGCTTGCTCTGGCATCCGCGCTAATTCCGTTTTCACTCTGAATCCATGAACCCAACATTTGGATTTCATTCGAAATCTCCTCCAATGCTTTTTCCTGCATGTTGTCCACTTCGGCCATTTCCTCAAAGCACCTCTTAGCCCTCTTTGGGATGCCCACAAGCATTTCCTGGTTTCCACCGATCTTCACCTCCTCAGCTGTCTTTCGAGCCGCACGCGGAGTAGCCCCTTCCACTGTAATCCTCGGTACCGCCCTACCAGGGTCCGTTCGATCACCCCCCCCTGACTTAGTGTTACGCACAGGAGTTATGCTTATTCCTTTCATCTTGGAGCATGTCTCCAGCGCTAATTTAGGATCTAGATCTTCATCCTGCAAGTCAATGACTTGCGGTGAGCTGGGCAACTCACTTCTTTTTTTTTCCGTTTTATTCTTCTTTGGCACTTTTGTATCCATTCTTACTTTATTCGTATTATTCATTTTTATTAAGCCGCCAACCAACATCAGTAGTGTAAATGTAAATGTAAATGTTTATGTGTATGTGTGCACATACCATACGATCATCATCTCTCGTGTAAGTTTGCATGTCAGTGTATCGATAACCGTGCGTGAGAGTATATGTGTGTATATGCCTATTTGCACCCTCAAGATCTAATCGAGTGCCTCGTCTCTCATGTGTAATTTCACGTCGCGTCGGGAATCACAGTCACCCAAGCACAACGCAGCAACTCAGTGGACCCCACATCCAGGGTTGGCAGCCAGGGCAGCCTCCCGGAACATGCTGCAGGGGCCCATCCGGGCGCCACCCGGCACTACAGACATGCCCAAGTTTTTTCGCCCCATGGATGGGCAGCCTCCCCTTTGGCTAAAAGGGGTTCGGGCCCTTCTACTATAGGGCGGCCTGGAAGTGCCGCAAACCAGTTTCCGTACCCATACCCTACCCCTGGTATCCCCGCGATGTGGTTGGGGATCTGCACCCCCGACAAGTAAGTACACTCAGGCCTATAGATGATACATATGGGTTTACGTACGTGTATGTGGATGAGTCTAAGGTAAGTAATTAAGTATGTAATAAAATAAATTATGATATAAAACAACAGGGTGAAGGTGTAAAATCGAAGTATAAATAACTAGGTACAAGATTATAAAAAAAAAAAAAAAAAAAGAAATCAACAGTAAACATTGTATAAAATATCATAAAATTCTAGATATATGCGCATGCGCTGTTAGAAACTAAAACTCACTCAAAAGCAATAAAAAAACGCAGTAAAAATCAGTGTATGTAAAATATAAAAAGACAGATAACGATAAAACAGAAGCGTCAAGACGGATAAAATCTGTACAATTGTATAATTGTGTGTGTATACGTTGCTCCCGGGCCCTCGCACGAGGCGAGTATACCGGGGTGTGTGTATGGGAGTGTGAATGTGAGTGTAAATGTGCCCCCCACAATGAACTGACCCGCGAGGCAGGGTGCGTGGGGGAGAGTGTTAGTGTGTGTGTGTGTGTGTTGTGTGTGTGTGTGTGTCCGCGCCCGCGCGGGTGTGGATTTTTTATAGCGGTTAACTCCTCGCAGCCCGGCCCGTTAAGACCAAGGCCCCCGGCCCCTGACCCCGCCTCTTCCGACGCCCCGCCAAGGCGCGGTAGGAGGCGGAATCAGGGATTCCGGTATTAGGGGACGGGTGGCGAATGCCATCCCCAGGGTGCCACCCCCTCCGCCACGAAGGGCGAAGAGGACCCCCGGCCCCCTCTCTTTAGGTGGAGGGGTCACCTTGCCGAAGCTGTCCGCGGCGGGCTCCTTTCGAAGACACGCTCCCCGCCGGGCATATGCCCCTTGGGAATCCCCCTATCCGCAACCCGGGGACGCGCCGTGTCGGGAGTCGGCAAACTCCCCTCCCCTCACAGGGCCCGGGCGGGGCCTCGGGGCAAGCCCCGAGTTCCCTAACCCAGTTCCCGCAAAGGGCACGGAACGCGGCACGGACCTTTTTTTTTTTTTTTTTTTTCGTGGGGAAATCCTCATGGACACCCCGCCGCCCTTGTGGGGGCGACGGGGTAGTGCCGGACTCTTACCGGCTAAAACCCCACGGTGGCCATCCTCGGCGCTTACTGGGGCGACACCGGGAACTCTGGAAGAACACGACCGGTGCCGCCCCGCGCCCGCCCCCTATTGGGGGCACGTCTCGTGGTGGGGGAGTGGCCATCCACTCTCTCGCTTTCACGAGAGAGGGAGGCGTCCCCCACTACTCGCGGGGAGACACGTCTCTCCGCACTCCTTCGCCAGCGGCGAAGGAGGAGGGAAACGTGCCTCCCGCACTACTAACAATCCCCTGGGCGGGACGTGCGACCACTACACGTCCCGCCCCGCCTCGGGGACGCTTTGCGGAGACGACAGAGCCACCACTCTGTCGCCTCGCGGCCCCTTGGCACGTGCCCGGCCCACCGGCCGTGAAAAACCCCACCGCCGGCGGGTCCGGGCCGTCAAACTTAGTCGGGGGGAACGGCGTCCCCCCGTGCGGGGCGGCGGCGGGGGCGGGCCCTCCCCAAACGGAAGGGGTCCGTTCGCTCCCGCAGCCGCTCCGCCTCCTCCTTCTGGGAGAGCACTTCCTCGCAGAAGGCGAGGAAGGCTCTCCACGACCTCTCGCTGCCGAGGATCTGTCGGATGACCGTCGGCAGCGAGAGGTCCCTTCCGATATACCGGACCAGGACGCGGCGCTGCTCCCTCCAGGCCCTGTAGTACTGGAGGGTGTGTTGCGCCGTGTCCTGGTCCCCGTCGCAATGGTGGCACTGTGCCGTCGCCTCCTTCCCGATGCGACGCAGGTACTCGCCAAAGCAGCCGTGCCCGGTAAGCACCTGCGTCGCGCGGTAGGAGAGTTGCCCCCTGCCACGACTCACCCAAGCCTCGAGGCTCGGGAGAATCGCCCCGACGGCTCTGTGGCGGGCGTTGGCTGGATCTTCCAGCCTCTCCCGCCACATCTCGACAACGAACCGTCGGATCAGACTGGTGCTCCGTAGAGCAACATGGAACGGACGACTCCCGCGTATAGGCGTCGGACCCCCTCCCACGGTCCCCCGATGTTGGGCAGCAGGCGTCCTAAAGCGCCCGCCGCCTTCTCAACTCGGGGGATAAGCCGGTCGAAGTGCTCGTTAAAGCGCCAGAGGCCGTCCAGCGTGAGACCCAGATACTTCATCGTATCCCTCACCTGGACGCGGGTCTCTCCCACCGCAATCCACCGCTGGGCGGGCGGCCCCGCGGACCGTTGGCGATCGTAAAACCAGATCGCCTCGGTCTTCTGCGGGGCCACCCGAAGGCCCAGTCGGTGGATTCGGGCGACGGCACAGGCCACCGCCATCTCTGCCACGCGGATGGTCCTCGTCCCATCCTCCCCGCTGACTACCACCAGAGTGTCGTCTGCATAGCAGATCATGGTGGCGTCAGCGGGGAGTGCAGCCCGCAAGACGTAATCGTATCCGAGGTCCCACAGCAGGGGGCCCAAAACGGACCCCTGCGGGACCCCGGCGTGCGTCTCCCTCTCGTACTCCTGCGACCGGCCCGTGAAAGTGATGCTCCTGCCGGCGAGGTAGTCCCCGACGACGGCCCGTAACTCAGGGGGCACTCGATGGTGCTCGAGCGCCTCCCTGATGACCCACCAGGGCAGGGTGTTGAAAGCATTCACTATATCGAGCGATATAGCGATGCACACCCTGCCCCGGGTTGCAGCCGACTCCGTCAGGGATCTCAGACGCTTAATCGCGTCTAACGTCGATCGTCCCTGACGGAAGCCGAACTGCCCGTCGTCGAGGTCCGGCCCTGTCGCCGACAGGTGCCGGACGAGGCGGTTGGCAATCACTCTTTCGAAGAGCTTGCCCGCCTCGTCCAGCAAGCATATGGGCCGGTACGCGGAGGGAGAGTCCGCGGGCCGCCCTTCCTTCCTGATGAGGACCATCCGCGCCCGCTTCCAGCAGCGGGGGAACCTGCCGCGCCTCAGACAGCTGTTAAAAAGCTGCCCGAGGCGCGGGACCAGGACGCCCATGGCCATGGCCAAGGCCCTGCCCGGGATGCCGTCCGGGCCCGGCGCTTTGTTCGCGCGGGCCGCGAGACGCGTCACCGCTGCGCGGAGCTCGTCGCCACTGACCCCCATAGTGGCCTCGTCCCACACAAAGTGTGGGGGAGGCCGACCGGGGGCGGGGTCCTCTGCTCCAGCAGGGAACAGAGTGTCCACCACCCGGTCGAGGACATGGGGGTCCAGTAGCTCCGTCGTGGGGGGCGCCCAGGGACGCAATCGTCCCATGACGATTTTGTACGGGCGCCCCCACGCATCACCATCCAGGGTGGCGACGAGCTCGTCCCAGGCACGGGCCTTGGCAGCTCGGATGGCCCGCTGTAGGACGACCACGGACTCGCGGTACGCCGCGTACAGCGGGACCACCCCCGCCGCAGCCTGATTCCGCCGTCTCCGGGCGCGGGTGTACCGGCGTCGGCGGCGCACGCACTCAGTGCGTAGCGCCGCAAGATCTTGGGACCACCAGTACACCCCGCCGACGCGCGGCGGCCTGGCCCGGGGCATCGCGACGTCGCAGACCGACGTCATACTACCCCGGAACCACTCCGCCCCTGCGTCAGGGTCGGGAAACGCCTCCTCGTTCCCCGACCCGTCCGGCCAGGCCACGGCGATCGCTGCCGCCATCAGGGCGTCCCGATCGAGGCGCTTAAGCGCCCATCGCGGTGATGGAGTGTGCCCTCCACCCCCCGGGGTGCACGATGCTGAGCGGCGTGCCGGAGCGGCGGGCGCGGCGGCCACCTCCATCGTCAGATAGAGGTGGTCCGAGAGCGTTTCGCGCTCTTCCGCGACCCGCCACCCCGACACACGGCGCACGGCGGCCGGGGAGCCGAAAGTCAAATCGACGATCGACTCCCCCTGCCACCGAACGCACGTGCTAACGGACCCCCGGTTAACCAACCGGAGGTCGTGCTGCGCCGCCCAGTCGAGCAACATCCCGCCCCTTGCGTCGTCCCGGGGGCTGCCCCACGCTTGGGCGTGAGCGTTGAAGTCCCCCAGAACGAGTACCGGGCGCGGCCGTGTGCGGGAAATGCACCCACCGACCGCACCCAGGTACGCCTCGAAGTCATCGAGGCCGCAGTTGGGCGAGATGTAACACCCCACCACCGCGAGGTCCCCCCACTGCACGGCCACGAATCCCCGCCCCTGCTCCAGGGCTGAGCAGAGTGGGGAGTCGGGCCACCTATTAACAATGATCGCGACAGTGCCGCACGCGTCCCCGACCCAATTCGGGTTCTTGGGCGGGACTACGTACGGCTCCGCCGCGATTGCCAAGCCCACTGTCCACTCGCGCAAGGTTTGGACCAGGAGGTCCTGGGCCCTGCGCGAGTGGTTCAGGTTTGCTTGGAGGAGGCGCTGGTACATTGTTAATCAATGTCCATGGCCCCCTCCAATCCACCCACTCCTTGGGACTGTGTTGCCCCGTCTGCCGCCGCCGCCGGCCTGGCTGGGGCAACCGCGCCCGGACCCGGTGTGGGCTTCGGCGCCGAAGGTGCCGCCACCACTGCCACCTTTAAGGGCGGGACGACAGGCACGTTGGCCACGGCCTTAACGGCCGATCGTCCAGCCCTGCCGCCCCGCGCTTTCGCAGGTGGCACCTTCCCCGCCGGCTGCTTCGCCGGCTTGTCCGCCCCTGTCGGCCTTGCGGCCCTTTGTGTGGCGGCTCGGCAGGCCGTGCCACCAAGGCGGTGGTCGGCCGGGCGCCCGAGGTCCCCGCAAAGCGGACACCGGGGCTTTTCGGCCTTGCAGGCGCCCGCCTTGTGCCCCTCCTCGCCGCACGCGTAGCAGCGGCGGCCTCGGTCGACACCGGACTTGCACTGCCGCCGCACGTGCCCCGTCTCAAGGCAGCGGTAGCACTGCAGCGGCCGTGCAGCCAGTGCCTCCACCTTCACCGAGGTCCACCCCACCACTACGCGGCCCGCCTGCGCCACCTTCCTGGCCGCGGTGACAGTGCACCGCAGCCAGAGGGAGCCAAGCTTGGAGGAGGCGGACGACCGGATTTCCCCAGCCGTCACGTCCTCCTCCCTGCAGCCTCCGTCCTTGGCGATGGCCGAGACGACCTCGCCGACGGTGACCGACTCAATGAGCCCGGTCACCCTCAGCTCGGCCTTCTTTGTGGGACGGGCAATCCGTGCCTCCGTCCCATCAAATATCCCGGCCATCGCCGCCGCCAGCTTGTCGGCCTTCGCGGCACCGTCGGCACCGGGGATCTCGAGGATGAGACCCCCGGTGACGGCGCGCTTCGGCCTTACCTCGGCGATGCCCAGGTCGGCGAGCTTGATGCGCTCGCGTGCCCGGGACATCGCCTCGGCATACGTCAGCCTGGACCCCTCCGAGACCGTAAGCGTTACCGCAGCGGTCTTCGGAGGGCGTCCAGGAATGAGCTTAGTCGCGGCTTCCTTCGCGGCGGCTCCGGCTGGCGAGGCCGGCGGTGGCTTCCGCGCGGCCTCGCGCTTTGCCTTCCTTCCAACCACCTTCGCCCACGTTTCTCCCTGCGTGGGAGGTGCGGGCTGGGGTGGTTTGGGGGACCCACCGGAGCTCGGAGAGCCCCCGGGTGGCTGGACAGCCTCGGCTGCTGCCCCACTCTTCTTCCTCTTCTTCTTCCGCTTCCTCTTCCGGCGGCGGACTGTACCGTCCACCGCCGGAGCCTCCGCGGAAGAAGCGGCGGCTTGGACGGGCTCACACCCACCCGCCCGAGCCGTCGTCTTCACCCCCAATGGAGGCACGCGGCACGGACCTTTTTTTTTTTTTTAAACCCACCATCCTTCCCTCCGCCATCCTCTCGGCATTACCGTCAGGTATCCATCAAGAGGTATGGCCAGTGCTCCTACCACTGTTTACGTCAGAGTCCGGCTGCGCCGCCCTACGTCCTGTATTTCTGTACCTACAGGTTCGGGTCGGACTTGTCTTATACTCCTTTCCCTACTCCTCTCCTCCGATTCCTTAGCCCTCATTACATTCTTTATATATTTAGCGACCTTCTCCCAGTTTTCTCTCCTCGCCAACATAACCTCCACCATCCTTTCCGGCTTTAGTTCCTCGTCCAAATCAACATTGAGGCCCCTTCTTTCCTCTTCCCATTGTACACACTCAAATAGCGTATGTCTCACATTATCCACAGCTACTCCGCAGAACCAGCAAGCAGGCGAAGCTTCCTTGCCAATTTTATTTAAATAGGCTCCAAAACAACCGTGACCAGAAATTACCTGCGATATGTAGTAGTCTACAATTCCGTGTCCTCTGTTTATCCACTTCTCTAACCTCGGTATAAGCTCGTAGGTCCATTTTCTACTGCACTTTTTCTCCCATTCCTTTTGCCACGCCTTTAAGGTTTCACGCCTACAACTTCCAGCTTCAAGACTAGAAGTCCTATGCATTCTATCCTCACTGTTCTCCCCTTTCACACTAGATGCTACCACCGTTTTCCCTGATCAGCGGGTCGTGCAAACTGACCAGGGAGACGAGGAAATGAACGCCGCGCTTCCCCTCCGCAACTCAGGTCCTCCGGGCGCTTCTCTGGGCGCCAGGCCCCGAAAACCGAGACCAATATTTATAATATTTAGCAGCCCGGAGGAGATGGTCGACCTGAGAGGGAGAGCAAGTGCGGCGGACCACGCGGATATTAGCCCGGCCGGCTAGATGTTCGGGAGAGGGGCGGGGAACAAGGGAGGCCGGGGACAACACACTATGCAACACAGATAGCCAAAAGAGACACGACTTCTCTCGATAACAAACGCCCTGTTTATTTATGTCGGGCGAGCCGACGGTGCTACAAACTAATTAACCTACAGCAAACCGGACTATCGCGCTCCCGGTCCTAGGCCACGAAGGCCCCTGTACAATCTAACCCCGCGGTAGCGGGTGGTCAAGAGTGCGGCCGAGAAGCGGCCGGAAATGTGAAGAATCGCGAGGTATGACGGCCGAAGAAAGCGGGATCCGCAATGCCGCACAAGCGGAAAATCTACCGAGCGGTCCCGGCAACAAGTGGCAAGATGGCCACCACTTGTTTGGCGAACGCGATTCTTAATTGCTACCGCGTGACTCAGTGCGACTCGCGAAGTCGCCCCAAGGAAGGCAGGACAGTTTACAGGCTTTTCTGACTCTACTAATCAAACACAGCAAATGCGAGGAACCCGAGTACCGGGCTCGGAACTTCTACGCGAAGAATCTAATGGAAGGGCACGAAGGTGTGAGGCTTACCGGGATGTTGTTACAGCGACTGCTGTTATTATCTCCTTAGGCTCGCCGGCTCTTAAACTCCAGGCTAACTGGGTCGGCTTTACTTCCGGTCGTCCGGTAAGCTTGCAGTCGGTCTCCCAGGCAATCTCCCTTTTTCTCTCTCTCGTCACTCTCTCCTACACTTCGAATAATCGCTCGGATACAAATTGTCGCTAAGACGGTCGCTATCTGAGTGACGAGAGAGAGTCCTTATTTCGCTACGTAGCCTCACACCCTCAGCGCCACTACCCCTCGAATCCTCCCGTGGCTCCATCCATTAGGCGGTGTCGCAATCGACCCCGCGCGTTAGGATCGACTTCGACCTCTTCTATCGACCGCTTGAGACCGCTGTCCTTTCGGTCGACATCAGGAGTGACGGGCTCCCAACTCCTCGCTCCGACGTGCTCGGGTTGGCCGTCCGTCTTCCAGGGCAGCTCCGGCGTCCCGTGTGCTGGCCCCAGCTCGCTCGGCCTGGGAGGATTGACCATCCTCGGAGCCGAACTTATCTCCACGCCTAATGAACAGCCGTTCCACTAGGCGGCTCAGTCCGTCGCGCTCACCTAGGTGCCTCTCGGCGTTCCAAATTCGCATTAGTGCCTGTCTTATTTGCCTGTGCCTGCCTTGGAGCAACGATGGTGACGAGGCCCGAACGCTCGGGCGAGTGAGAGAGAGAGAGAGAGTGGCCACGCGGGCGTTCCCCTGGCCTCCCTTGCGGGGGTGAGGAGTATTCTTGTGGCGAGGCTAGCTTGCCCCGTCACAATGCTATCCTTCCCTCATAAACTTTCCTTCTTTCCTCGATAATCAAATGGTACGGAATCATTCCAGCCATTACCTGCAGCGCAGCAGTGGACACAGTCCGGTATGCACATACAGTTCTAATTGCGTTTCTTCTTTGTACCGCTTCCAATTTTCTGGCCCACTTTTCCGTAAGGATAATTTTGGCCCATATTGGGCACGCATATAAAATTACAGAGTCCACTACTGTTAAAAGAAGTTTCCTCTGCCAACTTCCCGGACCACCCAAATTGGGCATAAGACGAGTTAGACATCCAGCGTATCTCATCGCCTTGCTTATAATATATTCTATATGCGTAGTAAATCTTCGGTCTGAGTCTACCATCACTCCTAGGTATTTTATTTGATTTTTTAAGACTAGTTTGTACTCTCCAAAATCAAGCGGCGGGAAGGTCGCCTTTCTTCTGCCAGTTAACTGTATAATTTCAGTTTTTTCCGGTGCTATCTCCAGTTCTTGTTTTCTCATCCATTCCTGGACTTCCCTCAATGTTTTTGTCGCTCTTTCTTGTGTGTCCACTACGCTGTAACCTGATACGAAAATTGCCAGGTCGTCAGCGTAGGCAACAAACACCGTATTGTGACGGGGCAGAATTGCCCATCACAAATCGCCCGCTCTGAAGCGCTCTCGCCGCGCACTCGCCTCGCGATACAAACAACCGTCGCTCCAAGGGTTACCGCCTAGGTTATGCGCACATAATACTTAAGGAATGCCTCTTTTGTCCGAGCCGCTATCTAGAGACAACTACGTCTAGTCGATCGAGGAGCGGGAGATAAGCTCGTGGAGGAGCGACCGGAATGGCTAGGGCCACGAGCCATGAAGAGGGTGTCGGTCCACTAGGAGAGCCGACCGAACCACTCGGAGCCTGCCGAGACGACGGTAGCCGTGACGTCAGCCAGCAGCCGTCGTGACGTAGGAGCTCCCAGCGTCGCCGACTGAAGACAGCGGCGACTAGCGTAGCGTAGCGAGGCGTCGATCCCAGCGCGCGGGAATCGATACGCCAGCCCTCGACAGCAATCGATAACGATCGATGCGCCGGCACCGAGAGATCGAACCGGTAAAGCGGCAACGTAACGCTGGGTCGAAATTGCGGTAGGACCGGAAATCGGTCACTTTGCGAGCGACTACCCTAGCAGCCAAACGTATCTACGCGAGTGCGCCTAGGAAATAGCGAGCAAGCGATTTAGACGAACTTCGAGAGTACAAGTAAGCCCAGCGATACTTCCTGCCTGCCTGATTATCTGTTGGTCTCGGTGTCGGCCGTCACGCTCCTGAGAGGCATCCCTAGCGCGAGTGACCACCGGTCACTTGAGCGGTCAGCCCTTGGCGCGACCCTTCTGGTCGCAGCAAAGTCCCCGGTTCTACGGCATAGATTGTGAGGCGCACGAAAGCCAGGAGCGACACGGCCGTCATCGCCGTAGTGGGTTTTGCACGAATTGGATTTTTCCGGAATTCGAGGCCAGACCATCGGCCTCCGCGAGCGATCCGCGACCGGTACAATTCAAACGGCGACGTTTGAATTGCGCGAGTACCACCTCACTGGCGTGTTCCAACAACTTTGTACCAGCGTACGGCGAGCGCGAATAGGCCTGGTTATTAGAACTTTGGGAATTAATATTGCCAACGGCTGCGGAAAAGCCGAAAGTCCGAACGGCCTGTGTTCGGACGCGAGCGACAGGGCTTTGGGTTCCGGCCGTTTCCGGCCGAATAAACTAACTTCGCCACCCATCCGCGTGGGTTCTTTAGCTTCCTTTCTCTCCACGTCTTCACTCCGCCACTCTACCGTTTCACAAGCTAGCTAGGTGGACAGCAGCGAGTGCCGCCAAGGACCCCAAGGTCGCCTGGAGGGCTAACAGCCGGTAAGGAGAGTCTACAAGAAATTCGGCCCTTCCCAGGGCCTGGCGCCCACGCGACCCTCCGTTTCTCCACCCTTCTAGGCACCTGAGGACCTTGGCGAAGTTGGAGCGCCTCCACCCGGGGCCAACGCGGACGGAGCCGGGGAAATACGCTTACAAATTGGCGCCCAACGTGGGGCCCACGCCGAGAGAAAGGAGCTAAAATAAAAACCGCCGTTCGCGAATACGAACACGCCAGTCGCGAGCATCTTTTTCGAACCCGTACGTTACAGATCACAAAGGGACTCGAAACAAGGCCGTTACGTAACCGGCAGGTAAGATCACGCCTAACGTAAACACCGGTAACGGCTGAGGAGAGAACGGGAACCCAACAACAAAGTCGGACTGTGCGTTCATCGGCGTAGGCCTCGGTTGTGCCAGTGGCGTCGGAAAACCGCCCAAAAATCGTGCGCGATGGCTTTCATCAGCCGTACCGAAATTGAGCAACTCGCTCGGCTCATGCCGGAGGACCAATTGCGGGTGTTGATGGCGGAACGCGACTTGGACGACACCGGCACGGTGGAGGAGCTGCGAGAGCGGTTCGTGTCGGCCACCGTCCGAAAAGGGGCGGAAGCCAAGGCCGCCGCCGCCGCCCGCAGGGCAGAAGACGGGGAGACGAGCAGCCCTGCACCCAGCGAGTTCGTGGAGTCGTCAGGCGAGGAAGGGGACCGGAGGACAGTCCGCGGGGCCGGAGAGAGCGCCCGCAAGACTCCAAAGAGGAACGACGGCCCGCGAAAACGCTCGGCGGCGCATGAATGCAGCTGGGACTTACCCCCAGCCCTGCATCGCGAGGGGAACGCGAGTCGGGACCACTACCATCACTCCCCCGTGCGCGCCTATCCATACCGCGACGTGTCGCCCGCGACTCGCCCGGAACCAGGACATATCCCGGTCGAACCCGCGTTCGAGCATGTCCGGAAGTGGCCAATGCGCTTCGGAGGAGAGGGGCTGGCGGCCCTGGAACGCTTCCTCTGGCAGATCCGGGAGATGCGGAGTTTGGTAGCCATCGATGGCCGATCGATGGTCAAGTGCATGTCCCTCCTCTTAACCGGAAGCGCCCTCGACTGGCTGCAAGGGGTCGACACCGAGTTCCAGTCGTGGGAGGAGTTCGAGGCTGCACTAGTGGAGCAGTACGACACCGCGTCGGGCATCGACAAGCTACTGAAGGCCGGGGAGCGGAAGCAGCAGCCTGGGGAACGCTTCACCACGTTCAAGACCCAGATCTCGCTCATGGTGAGCCGCTGCATGCCGCCGATTAGCCAGGAGCAGCTCCTCTACCTCCTGTACCGGAACATGCTCCCGCAGTACCGGGGTTGGGTGCAGTTGCACCCCTACATGACCGTCAACGAACTGGCCGCACGAGTCGCGAAGCTCGAGCGGAGCGCGGTCGTACCACCGGACGAGATGTGCAGCCGCGCCGCGCCGCGTGCAGGGCCATCGCGGACCACGCATGGGCAGCTAGCCCTTACGGCGGACGCAGGTCCCAGTGCGTCGGCGGGACCGTCGGACCGACGCGGACCGCAGAAAACCCGCCCCAAGACCCGGGCGAGCAAGTCCCCCACAGTTGACCTCGACGTCAAGTGTTGGCGGTGCGGGGGCTTGGGTCATATGCAGACCGGCTGCCGCGGAATCGCCACCAATTATTGCGTCCGGTGCAACGCCACCGGCACCAGGACGTCCGAGTGCACGCGATGCGCGGGAAACGCGAGAAGCCGGCGCTAATGGAGGCGATAGCGCACGGCGAGGACGAAGATGACGCGACCTCCACCACTTCCGAGGAGTCCTGCGACTTCCTCGACCTGACAGGCTCACCCGACCACCGCAGAACTATTCAGCCAGTGCTCGTGTTCGTCCTCGCCAAGCTCGAGGGTCACCGTGTGCGAGTGTTAGTGGACGGCGGCGCCAGTGACAATTTTATCAGCCCGTCGACCCTGAAACAGCTCGGGTCGCGAGTGACAGTGCAGGTGTCGCAACCGAAATATTATGTGCTCGGGAATGGGGCAGTGGACTGCTCAAAATCGTCAGTGACGGCAAGGTTTACGGTCCAAGGGCGTACGAGACGCCTCGAATTCCGCACCATGGGCGCGTTAGGCGGACCGGTCATCCTCGGCGTGCGCGGGCTCGGAGAACTCGGGATCGCGATCGATTACGCCGTGAACGAGTGGTACTTCCGCGATCGGCCAAACGCGAGATTTCGGTACAGTGCGGAGGGAGATGAGTATCCGCGTTGCTGCGGCATCGCGCATTTGACCGCATCGGAGACGGTGCGGCTACAAAAATTCCTGGAGCGCGTCGTGGGTCAACTTAAGCCGGCCACCGGGCTCACCTCCCTCATAAAACACACGATCGACGTCGGTGACAGCGCGCCGATCAAGCAGCGATACCATCAGGTCTCGCCGAAAGTTCAGGAGGCGATCTACGCGGAAGTTGACCAGCTCCTCGCGGACGGATTTATCGAGCCATCGAACAGCGCGTGGTCAAGTCCGATCGTCATGGTACGCAAAGCGAACGGAAAATATCGGTTCTGTTTAGACTTCCGGAAAGTCAATAGCGTATCGAAAAAGGACGCGTATCCGCTGCCGATCATGACGGGTATTTTGGACAAGCTGCGAGCCGCGAAGTACATCTCGACGCTGGATCTCAGTCAGGCCTACTTTCAAGTGCCTCTCGACGAAAGAAGTCGAGAAATTACGGCTTTTACCGTGCCCGGTCGCGGGCTTTTCCACTTTATACGGATGCCGTACGGCCTGACTGGAGCTCCAGCGACGTTCCAGAAGCTTTTAGATCGTCTGATCGGCCCGGAGATGGAACCCTTCGCTTTCGCGTACCTGGACGACATAATCGTAGTGACGCGAACGTTCAATGACCACCTCGTCTGGCTCGAACGAGTTCTCCGCCGAATCCAAGACGCCGGCCTTACCGTCAATCCCGAAAAGTGCGATTTCTGCAAGCCGGAAGTGCGGTACCTCGGCTTCGTCGTACACGCGGACGGGCTTAAAGTCGACTTAGAAAAAATACGGCCCATTCTCGAGTACCCGGAACCTCGGAACCTCAAACAGTTACGCCGTTTCATCGGGATGGCCTCGTGGTACCGTAAATTCATCCCCGACTTCGCCACCGTGAGTGAACCGCTGACCGGCCTCACGAAGAAAGATCGGAAGTGGCAGTGGACCGCGGACCAGCAAGCCGCGTTCGACAGTTTACGTCATTCGATCGCGACGACTCCAGTCCTCACCTACCCGCACTTCGAGCTTCCCTTCGTCCTACAGACCGACGCGAGTACCATCGGGCTCGGGGCAGTGCTAACGCAGGAGATCGACGGCTGCGAGCGCGTCGTCGCGTACGCGAGCCGAACGCTGTCCGACGCGGAGCGAAAATACTCGACGACCGAGCAGGAATGTCTCGCGGTGCTCTGGGCTATTAAGAAGTTCCGTCCGTACTTGGAAGGTTATCACTTTACCGTGATAACCGACCATAGCAGCCTCCAATGGCTAAGAAACCTCAAAGATCCAGCGGGAAGGCTAGGGCGTTGGGCACTGCAGCTGCAGGAATACGATTTCAAAGTCGTGCATCGAAAGGGCGCGCTACACCATGTCCCTGACGCGCTATCGCGAGCGCACGAAACTGCAGCTGAGGCGGCCGACGAAGACAGCCGAGAGCACCCGAGGACGTCCGAACCCGGTGACGCAAGCGCGGTAGCGGGGGCACTCGCGTGGATGTACGAAGCCCGCGTCGAGCAGCTGTTAGCCGCGATCGCTGCGAGCCCCGATCGCTGGTACGACGGCCAGCTCGAGCGCGTCCGGAAAGACCCGAAGTTACACGAGGACTGGAAGATCGAGAACGAGCGTCTCTACCGCCGCCGCGCCAATGCTATCGAGCGCGATATTTTCGATGACGATTATAATGACTGGAAGCTGGTCCCGCGGAATCCCGAGAAACGGGAGATCATCGCGGAGGCCCACGATGAACCTCAAGCCGGCCACCTCGGCCGAGAGAAAACCTACGAGCGCCTCCTGATACGGTATTTCTGGCCGCGGATGTTCCGAGACGTCGCGAAATACGTGCGCGCATGCGACACCTGCCAAAAGTCAAAGGTTGAACAAGGCGCACCGCTAGGGCTCATGGGCCGCCACTACGTCCACGAACCATGGACCATCGTCGCTGCCGACGTCATGGGTCCATTGCCGCGTAGCAAGGCCGGATACCAATACATCGTGGTGTTTCAAGACCTCTTCACGAAGTGGATCGAAGTGTGCCCGTTACGTGCCGCGAACGGAAAGAAAATAAGTGAAGCGTTCGAGAAGGACGTCCTCTCGCGATGGGGCGTCCCGAAGGTCCTGTTGACCGACAACGGGACAGAGTTCGTGAACCGGACACTCGGCACACTGTCGGAAGAGTATGGTATCCGGCGAGCTACTACTCCGCCATACCACCCGCAAGCGAATCCAGTGGAGCGAGTGAACCGAGTGCTCAAAACGATGATCGTCGCGTACATAAAAAAGGACCACCGAGACTGGGACCTACATCTCGCACACTTCCGGTTCGCGTATAACACGGCAAAGCACACGGCTCTCGGCACGACGCCCGCGTTCCTCAACTTCGGACGCGAGCCGCAGCCGGCTCGCTGTTTCCGAGGGAGGGAGGAGGCGGCCGCCGGAGACGAGGTCTGGCCGACGGCCGATCGAGAGCCGTGGACAGCGCGAATGAAACGCATCGGAGAGCTACGCCAATGGGTCGCCGAAAACATCGCGAACGCGTACGACACGCAAAGCCGGTACTATAACCGAGGACGGCGCGCGCGAAACTTTAAGGTTGGAGATCGGGTTCTCAAACGACAGCATGTTCTCTCCTCAGCAGCTCAGAACGTGGCTGCGAAATTAACAACGAAATTTCATGGACCCTTTGTGATCTCGAAGGTACTGTCAGCGGTAGTATACGAGTGCGAGACACTCGGAGGTAAGCCGGCCGGAAAAGTCCACGTGCAAGATCTTAAGCCGTACGTGGAAACCGGGGATAAGTAGAGTATAAGAGTAGTATTGGTGGGTAGTATGGTGTGTAGGTGGGTTTGGTGATGGGCATTGACGAATACGAAAGAGTATGACCAACCGGCGCCCCTTTCCTCCCCCCCACGTCTCTCTCTAGAAATCCACACGGAAGCACCAGCAATGGATCGGGGTGGCACGTCCTCCAGAGGAAGTTGGAGAGGCCGCCGACGAGTCTACTCGGAGGTAGCGGAGGACAACAGCGCGAGGACCAGGGTAAGGGAGGCCGACCCTGTCCCAACCTGGATGGGGTCCCAGCCTGCCGAGTCCGAGGACTGGGTCCGAACGCTGCAAGCCTGGGCGGATCTCCTCCGCGTGGCGGCCCAGACGCGCCAGGAAAACCCGGCCACAAAAGCCGCCAGGGAGGCGGCCGAACAAGCGGCGGAGCGGCAGAGGGAGGCCTTTGTAGCCGAAGCCCTGAAGCGACTACGACTCACCCGCCAACAGCTACGGGTCGCGAAGGAGCCGCCGAAGACCGGGCGCCCATCGAGCAGCGTCCGGTGCTGGAAGTGCCAACGCGCCGGGCACCTCCACGCCCGGTGCCCCCAGCCCCGACAGGCCACCTTCTGTAAGCGGTGCGGGTACCAGGGGTCCTCCGCTGCAGACTGCCCTTACCGCCAGGAAGCCTGGCACCGACGAGGGCCCGAGCTGGCAGCCTTAGGCCGCCGGTTCGCGGAGGCGCTGGCTAGGGACCGCTAGGCAGCCAACGTGAGAGTGGCGAGACGGCGGCGGACCACACCGTCCGCCCGAGCATAAGTGGAGGGCCACCGATCAGCCGTGGCCACCACACCCCCAGGAGGAACACCGTCCACCGAGGGAAGGATAAGAGGAGCCGAGGGGCACACCATCGGCCGAAAGGCCAGCCCTTGGCCAAGGGCCGAAGTAGGAAGTCATCGTGGCGAGAAGAGCGGCGGCTAAGTGTCACTCGGCCGAGTGGCCGAACGCTGACGGAAGAAGCCGAAGCGGCGAGCGCTTCACCGCTCACGAGCGCGGCCGGCGAGCCGATCAACTCGCCGAGCCGATCGCCGACGAGCGCCGAAGCCAGCCGAAGCCAGACGCCGCCGCAGCCAGCCGACGCCGAGCCGACAGGAGCCGAGCGCGCCCGACTAGGACCGAGCGCGCCACTTCAACGCGGTGTGCCACCAGCGGCACATCACCTGCTCCTGTCACGGGACTTAGCGTCTACGACCGACTTCCACACGGCCTGAAGAGGAAGCAAGACATCCGCTACCTTTCCCAATCCCATTCACCTGAAACCAAAACTTGCACGACCATTTACCATGCGAATGCTACTCATTTAGACGAACGACGTGGAGTTCCGTTAGAACGAACTCCGATACTAGGGTATGTCTCTTAGAAGTTATTTTGCGAGAAACTTTTGGAGCCACGGCCACGCGTTGCGAGGCAAACATCGAGACCCGACAGTGGGAGGCGGAGTGGTTCGCCCGGTGGGCTCACGCTAAGGAGGGGGGAGTTGTGACGGGGCAGAATTGCCCATCACAAATCGCCCGCTCTGAAGCGCTCTCGCCGCGCACTCGCCTCGCGATACAAACAACCGTCGCTCCAAGGGTTACCGCCTAGGTTATGCGCACATAATACTTAAGGAATGCCTCTTTTGTCCGAGCCGCTATCTAGAGACAACTACGTCTAGTCGATCGAGGAGCGGGAGATAAGCTCGTGGAGGAGCGACCGGAATGGCTAGGGCCACGAGCCATGAAGAGGGTGTCGGTCCACTAGGAGAGCCGACCGAACCACTCGGAGCCTGCCGAGACGACGGTAGCCGTGACGTCAGCCAGCAGCCGTCGTGACGTAGGAGCTCCCAGCGTCGCCGACTGAAGACAGCGGCGACTAGCGTAGCGTAGCGAGGCGTCGATCCCAGCGCGCGGGAATCGATACGCCAGCCCTCGACAGCAATCGATAACGATCGATGCGCCGGCACCGAGAGATCGAACCGGTAAAGCGGCAACGTAACGCTGGGTCGAAATTGCGGTAGGACCGGAAATCGGTCACTTTGCGAGCGACTACCCTAGCAGCCAAACGTATCTACGCGAGTGCGCCTAGGAAATAGCGAGCAAGCGATTTAGACGAACTTCGAGAGTACAAGTAAGCCCAGCGATACTTCCTGCCTGCCTGATTATCTGTTGGTCTCGGTGTCGGCCGTCACGCTCCTGAGAGGCATCCCTAGCGCGAGTGACCACCGGTCACTTGAGCGGTCAGCCCTTGGCGCGACCCTTCTGGTCGCAGCAAAGTCCCCGGTTCTACGGCATAGATTGTGAGGCGCACGAAAGCCAGGAGCGACACGGCCGTCATCGCCGTAGTGGGTTTTGCACGAATTGGATTTTTCCGGAATTCGAGGCCAGACCATCGGCCTCCGCGAGCGATCCGCGACCGGTACAATTCAAACGGCGACGTTTGAATTGCGCGAGTACCACCTCACTGGCGTGTTCCAACAACTTTGTACCAGCGTACGGCGAGCGCGAATAGGCCGGGTTATTAGAACTTTGGGAATTAATATTGCCAACGGCTGCGGAAAAGCCGAAAGTCCGAACGGCCTGTGTTCGGACGCGAGCGACAGGGCTTTGGGTTCCGGCCGTTTCCGGCCGAATAAACTAACTTCGCCACCCATCCGCGTGGGTTCTTTAGCTTCCTTTCTCTCCACGTCTTCACTCCGCCACTCTACCGTTTCACAAGCTAGCTAGGTGGACAGCAGCGAGTGCCGCCAAGGACCCCAAGGTCGCCTGGAGGGCTAACAGCCGGTAAGGAGAGTCTACAAGAAATTCGGCCCTTCCCAGGGCCTGGCGCCCACGCGACCCTCCGTTTCTCCACCCTTCTAGGCACCTGAGGACCTTGGCGAAGTTGGAGCGCCTCCACCCGGGGCCAACGCGGACGGAGCCGGGGAAATACGCTTACAGTATCTCCTTCTGTGTGTCGCGAAATCAGAGTATCATAGTTCAGATTCCACAGTAGAGGCCCTAGTATTGAACCCTGCGGTACCCCAGCATATACTTCCATCTCCTCGTCGCCTCCTTCTGTTTTAGTAATAATTCTTCTATCGCTTAAATAATTTTCTAGTAATTTAACCAAGTAGGGGGGTATTCTTTTTGCTCGAGCCGCCTCTATTATCCTATGCCACCTAATTGTATTAAAAGCGTTTCTTACATCTATAGTTATTAAAATTGATATTATCCCGTTATTTGTGGCTCTTTTAGCTAACTCGCATATCTTTTGGAGTGCATCAGTAGTCGACCGTCCACTTCTGAACCCAAACTGATTAGAAGCCAGGCCACCATTCTTTTCTATCGCTGAAATTAGTCTATCATGCATCAGGTATTCCATGCCTTTCGCCACGTTATCAATGAGCCCAAGCGGTCTATACTTCATATCACCTTTTTGATCAGGTTTCGCCTTAGGTATTAACACCAATCTCTGTCTTTTCCAGCGTGCAGGAAAAGAGCATTTAACCAGAGAATTATTATACATATCAACGAGTAGCGAGGGGAAATGGCATACTACTCTTCTAATAGCCTCTCCGGGTATCCTGTCTGGTCCCGGTGCCTTATTGCACCGTACTTTCGTGACTGCGGCGACGACTTCCTCCTTGGTAAAGAGGAGCTCAGACGGGATATTTACCTCAAATGGTATGGTTCCTAATGTTTTAACTTTAAATTTCTTAATAAGAAAAAGCTCTTCAACTATTTTACTCATTTTATCCTTTCCTAATAATACTTTCATTTGCGCTCCTTTTATTTCCCGCATGACAGTTTTATATGGATGTCCCCATGTATCATTCTCAACAGCTTTACATAGATTCTTCCACTTTTGGCTTTTACTTTTATTTATTTCTTTATGTAGTGCATTTCTTGCCCTCTTGTATTGTCTGTGTTCTTCCTCGCATGTGTCGCCGTTTGTCCTTGTCCTAGTCCTTAAGTACAGCCTCCTGGCCTTGCTGGCATCTTTCCTTAATTTCGCAATCTCATTGCTCCACCAATAGGCACATTTCTCGCCCTCCTTTCTCTTTCTACCAAAACGTGGCATAGAGGCATCGCATGCCATTTCCAAGATCGTAGCAGTGGCCTCCACTAATTCATCCGTCGTCAATACACTTTCTTCTTTCATCTTATCAAGCACTGTTTTTCCACAATTCATCACCATATCAAAGGCTTCGTTCACCATTTTTTTAACTATCCAGCCTTTTTCAACCCTATCACTTAGCTTAGTAGATTCTATATGTAATTCGTGTATAATAAACCTATGATCCGATGCATTATAATCATCAAGCACCGTACTAGTTACACCTCTGCGCAGCAGCCTATCATTCGCCATCGCCAGGTCTATTACTGAGGCGCTGGCACCTCTCACAAACGTTGGAGTTCCTGACGTGTCTGTCG
This sequence comes from Ectemnius continuus, assembly GCA_910591665.1. Lineage (NCBI taxonomy): Eukaryota > Metazoa > Arthropoda > Insecta > Hymenoptera > Crabronidae > Ectemnius > Ectemnius continuus. The sequence goes on along the minus strand of CAJUYD010000013.1, from coordinate 747,471 downwards.
GATACAGACCGTATTGCGCCATCAATTCCGCCATATATTTGCCCCTACGATCCTCTACGCCTGCGTTCCATACGTAAGATTTGGCGTTAAAATCACCGGCTAAAAACACATCCCCATCACATCCATCAATATCCTTAAAAAGTTCTAAAATATCATTCATAAAAACATGTAAATTCTCATTTGGGGAAAAATAGCACCCAAAAAGACTTAATCTACCCATTTCAATTCCCACGTGGCATTTTCCTCGATAAATTCTTGTAACCGAGCCCGAATTCTGCTCCACATGATTGACATATATCGCTGACCTTCCACTCCCGTCACTGTACCAGCCATTCAAGGGGTTATATAACTCGGAGACTAGTACAAAGTTTGCCCGTATTTCCAGAGCCTTCTGTATCATTAAATTTTGCGCAAGCGCACTGTGATTAACATTAATTTGTAATATTTTAATGCCCTCCATTTTTGTTGTTACTTTTAACCCACTTCCTATATTCCTCGCGATAGCATTGGCACTGTGTCGTCCCCATTATATGTTCCGTGTCCTTTCCAGAATGTCCTGCACGTATACATATCACGCATCTGGTTTTATTTTCACACTCCTTTATAAAGTGGCCCTCTACACCACAATTCCTGCATACTCTCCCTTCTGCGATTGGGCTGGGACAGTTCCTAGCCATGTGGCCCGGCATCTCACATCGGAAACAACGCGGTACCCAGGGGATCTCTCTAATTCTGCATATAACAAATCCAACTTTGATCTTCCCTTTGCTCAATAGTTCTCCAGCTATGCCTTCGCTCATCTTCAGGACAGCACGTTTCATTCCTGCGTAGCCTCTCCGTATATATTTTAGTTTTATATCTTCCTCATCCCCTTTGACAGGCAGGGCGTTCCTAATTGTCTCCAGGACTTCATTTTCGTCCACTAATTCATCAAGATCGCGGATTTCTATTTCCTTGTATCTCTTTAGTGTTTCAACTTGTGCTTGCTCACCAAGAATTCTCAGGATCTCCTTCCTAACAGTGTCAGCTACTTTGGCCTCTTTCGGGACTTCAAGTAGCAAGTCTCCTCCACGCGTTCTTCTTGCAGCCCTGATTTCTGCGTTGTCAAGTTTCGCATTAGCTTTAATATTCTTTAATACGTCACGCGGCACGGACCTTTTTTTTTTTTTTTTCGTGGGGAAATCCTCATGGACACCCCGCCGCCCTGGTGGGGGCGACGGGGTAGTGCCGGACTCTTACCGGCTAAAACCCCACGGTGGCCATCCTCGGCGCTTACTGGGGCGACACCGGGAACTCTGGAAGAACACGACCGGTGCCGCCCCGCGCCCGCCCCCTATTGGGGGCACGTCTCGTGGTGGGGGAGTGGCCATCCACTCTCTCGCTTTCACGAGAGAGGGAGGCGTCCCCCACTACTCGCGGGGAGACACGTCTCTCCGCACTCCTTCGCCAGCGGCGAAGGAGGAGGGAAACGTGCCTCCCGCACTACTAACAATCTCCTCCCGGGCGGGACGTGCGACCACTACACGTCCCGCCCCGCCTCGGGGCCGCTTTGCGGAGGCGACAGAGCCACCACTCTGTCGCCTCGCGGCCCCTTGGCACGTACCCGGCCCACCGGCAGTGAAAAACCCCACCGCCGGCGGGTCCGGGCCGTCAAACTTAGTCGGGGGGAACGGCGTCCCCCCGTGCGGGGCGGCGGCGGGGGCGGGCCCTCCCCAAACGGAAGGGGTCCGTTCGCTCCCGCAGCCGCTCCGCCTCCTCCTTCTGGGAGAGCACTTCCTCGCAGAAGGCGAGGAAGGCTCTCCACGACCTCTCGCTGCCGAGGATCTGTCGGATGACCGTTGGCAGCGAGAGGTCCCTTCCGATATACCGGACCAGGACGCGGCGCTGCTCCCTCCAGGCCCTGCAATACTGGAGCGTGTGTTGCGCCGTGTCCTGGTCCCCGTCACAATGGTGGCACTGTGCCGTCGCCTCCTTCCCGATGCGACGCAGGTACTCGCCGAAGCAGCCGTGCCCGGTAAGCACCTGCGTCGCGCGGTAGGAGAGTTGCCCTCTGCCGCGACTCACCCAAGCCTCGAGGCTCGGGAGAATCGCCCCGACGGCTCTGTGGCGGGCGTTGGCTGGATCTTCCAGCCTCTCCCGCCACATCTCGACAACGAACCGTCGGGTCTGGCGCTTCAACTCCTCGACCGCCCGCTCCGTGGGAATTCCGCCCCCTTCGCGGAGGACGCGAAGACCCGAATAGGTCCTCGCGTCCCCCATCGCCAGAATGTCTAGGGGCGGAAACCTCGCTAGTAGGGTGGCCGACGCCAGGGAGATCGTGCGATATCCTCGCACGACCCTGACGGCCATCCGACGCTGCACCCTGAATAACAGGGTACAATTGCGTCGACTGGCCGCCAGGTCGTCCGCCCAGACTGGTGCTCCGTAGAGCAACATGGAACGGACGACTCCCGCGTATAGGCGTCGGACCCCCTCCCACGGTCCCCCGATGTTGGGCAGCAGGCATCCTAAAGCGCCCGCCGCCTTCTCAACTCGGGGGATAAGCCGGTCGAAGTGCTCGTTAAAGCGCCAGAGGCCGTCCAGGGTGAGTCCGAGATACTTCATCGTATCCCTCACCTGGACGCGGGTCTCCCCCACCGCAATCCACCGCTGGGCAGGCGGCCCCGCGGACCGTTGGCGATCGTAAAACCAGATCGCCTCGGTCTTCTGCGGGGCCACCCGAAGACCCAGTCGGTGGATCCGGGCGACGGCACAGGCCACCGCCATCTCTGCCACGCGGATGGTCCTCGTCCCATCCTCCCCGCTGACTACCACGAGTGTGTCGTCCGCATAGCAGATCATCGTGGCGTCAGCGGGGAGTGCAGCCCGCAGGACGTAATCGTAGCCGAGGTCCCATAGCAGGGGGCCCAAAACGGACCCCTGCGGGACCCCGGCGCACGTCTCCCTCTCGTACTCCTGCGACCGGCCCGTCAAGGTGATGCTCCTGCCGGCGAGGTAGTCCCCGACGACGGCCCGTAACTCAGGGGGCACTCGATGGTGCTCGAGCGCCTCCCTGATGACCCACCAGGGCAGGGTGTTGAAAGCATTCACTATATCGAGCGATATAGCGATGCACACCCTGCCCCGGGTTGCAGCCGACTCCGTCAGGGATCTCAGACGCTTAATCGCGTCTAACGTCGATCGTCCCTGACGGAAGCCGAACTGCCCGTCGTCGAGGTCCGGCCCTGTCGCCGACAGGTGCCGGACGAGGCGGTTGGCAATCACTCTTTCGAAGAGCTTGCCCGCCTCGTCCAGCAAGCATATGGGCCGGTACGCGGAGGGAGAGTCCGCGGGCCGCCCTTCCTTCCGGATGAGGACCATCCGCGCCCGCTTCCAGCAGCGGGGGAACCTGCCGCGCCTCAGACAGCTGTTGAAAAGCTGCCCGAGGCGCGGGACCAGGACGCCCATGGCCATGGCCAAGGCCCTGCCCGGGATGCCGTCCGGGCCCGGCGCTTTGTTCGCGCGGGCCGCGAGACGCGTCACCGCCGCGCCGAGCTCGTCGCCACTGACCCCCATAGTGGCCTCGTCCCACACAAAGTGTGGGGGAGGCCGACCGGGGGCGGGGTCCTCTGCTCCAGCAGGAAACAGAGCATCCACCACCCGGTCGAGGACATGGGGGTCCAGAAGCTCCGTCGTGGGGGGCGCCCAGGGACGCAATCGTCCCATGACGATTTTGTACGGGCGCCCCCACGGATCACCATCCAGGGTGGCGACGAGCTCGTCCCAGGCACGGGCCTTGGCGGCTCGGATGGCCCGCTGTAGGGCTACCACGGACTCGCGGTACGCCGCGTACAGCGGGACCACCCCCGCCGCAGCCTGATTCCGCCGTCTCCGGGCGCGGGTGTACTGGCGTCGGCGGCGCACGCACTCGGTGCGTAGCGCCGCAAGATCTTGGGACCACCAGTACACCCCGCCGACGCGCGGCGGCCTGGCCCGGGGCATCGCGACGTCGCAAACCGACGTCATACTACCCCGGAACCACTCCGCCCCTGCGTCAGGGTCGGGAAACTCCTCCTCGTCCCCCGACCCGTCCGGCCAGGCCACGGCGATCGCTGCCGCCATCAGGGCGTCCCGGTCGAGGCGCTTAAGCGCCCATCGCGGTGATGGGGTGTGCCCTCCACCCCCAGGGGTGCACGATGCTGAGCGGCGTGCCGGAGCGACGGGCGCGGCGGCCACCTCCATCGTCAGATAGAGGTGGTCCGAGAGCGTTTCGCGCTCTTCCGCGACCCGCCACCCCGACACACGGCGCACGGCGGCCGGGGAGCCGAAAGTCAAATCGACGATCGATTCCCCCTGCCACCGAACGCACGTGCTAACGGACCCCCGGTTAACCAACCGGAGGTCGTGCTGCGCCGCCCAGTCGAGCAACATCCCGCCCCTTGCGTCGTCCCGGGGGCTGCCCCACGCTTGGGCGTGAGCGTTGAAGTCCCCCAGGACGAGTACCGGGCGCGGCCGTGTGCGGGAAATGCACCCACCGACCGCACCCAGGTACGCCTCGAAGTCATCGAGGCCGCAGTTGGGCGAGATGTAACACCCCACCACCGCGAGGTCCCCCCACTGCACGGCCACGAATCCCCGCCCCTGCTCCAGGGCTGAGCAGAGGGGGGAGTCGGGCCACCTATTTACAACGATCGCGACAGAGCCGCACGCGTCCCCGACCCAATTAGGGTTATTGGGCGGGACGACGTACGGCTCCGCCGCGATTGCCAAGCCCACTCTCCACTCGCGCAAGGTTTGGACCAGGAGGTCCTGGGCCCTGCGCGAGTGGTTCAGGTTTGCTTGGAGGAGGCGCTTGGCTTGCGGCTTGGCGGGGGCAACCGCGCCCGGCCCCGTTGTGTGCTTCGGCGCCGAAGGAGCCACCACCACTGCCACCTTTAAGGGCGGGACGACAGGCACGTTGGCCACGGCCTTAACGGCCGATCGTCCAGCCCTGCCGCCCCGCGCCTTCGCAGGCGGCACCTTCCCCGCCGGTTGCTTCACCGGCTTGTCCGCCACTGTCGGCCTTGCGGCCCTTTGTGTGGCGGCACGGCAGGCCGTGCCACCAAGGCGGTGGTCGGCCGGGCGCCCGAGGTCCCCGCAAAGCGGGCACCGGGGCTTTTCGGCCTTGCAGGCGCCCGCCCTGTGGCCCTCCTCGCCGCACACGTAGCAGCGGCGGCCTCGGTCGACACCGGACTTGCACTGCCGCCGCACGTGCCCCGTCTCCAGGCAGCGGTAGCACTGCAGCGGCCGTGCAGCCAGTGCCTCCACCTTCACCGAGGTCCACCCCACCACTACGCGGCCCGCCTGCGCCACCTTCCTGGCCGCGGTGACAGGGCACCGCAGCCAGAGGGAGCCAAGCTTGGAGGAGGCGGACGACCGGATTTCCCCAGCCGTCACGTCCTCCTCCCTGCAGCCTCCGTCCTTGGCGATGGCCGAGACGACCTCGCCGACGGTGACCGACTCAATAAGCCCGGTCACCCTCAGCTCGGCCTTCTTTGTGGGACGGGCAACCCGTGCCTCCGTCCCATCAAATATCCCGGCCATCGCCGCCGCCAGCTTGTCGGCCTTCGCGGCACCGTCGGCACCGGGGATCTCGAGGATGAGACCCCCGGTGACGGCGCGCTTCGGCCTTACCTCGGCGATGCCCAGGTCGGCGAGCGTGAGCGTTACCGCCGCGGTCTTCGGAGGGCGTCCAGGAATGAGCTTCGTCGCCTTCGCGACCGCTCCGGCTGGCGGGGCTGGCGGTGGCTTCGGCGCGGCCTCGCGCTTCGCCTTCCTCCCCACCACCTTCGCCCACGTTTCCCCCTGCGAGGGAGGTGCGGGCTGGGGCGATTTGGGGGACCCACCGGCGCTCGGGGAGCCCCCGGGTGGCTGGACAGCCTCGGCTGCTGCCCCTCCCTTCTTCCCCTTCTTCTTCCGGCGGCGGACAGTACCGTCCACCGCCGGAGCCTCCGCGGAAGAAGCGGCGGTCCGGACGGGCTCACACCCACCCTCCGGAGCCGTCGCCTTCACCCCCAATGGAGGCCTCACCGCCCGCCCAGGGAAGAGCTCCTCCCTGAAGCGGGTCAGCTTGGCCTCCACGAGAGCCCCGATCTGGGCCATCACTCTCTCTTGGAGAGCGAGGCCGACGGGGCTATCGCTGGGGGCGCACTGTGCCGCCGCCGCGGCGCCCGAGGGTCCCGCCCCCTGGCGGCCCAGGAGGTCCACCTTCCTCGAGAGGGAGAGAGTCTCCCCCTCGAGGTCGGCAATCCTGGCCCTCAGACGCCGATTTTCGGCCCTGAGGAAGGCTCCTTCCCCGTCGGAGTTGGCCCTGGCTGCCAACTCCGTCGCCGCCACGGTCGCATCCTGGGCCGCCAGGCGGAACCTACGTTTGTAGGTGCCCTTGAGGCGGGTCGAGGTGGTCGCCAGGTGACGCACCACGTCCATCGCCTCAATGATGTGGGCACCCACATCCGCGGTCGAGCTCACCCGGAGCTTCCGCGCCAGTTCAGCCTCCCTCCTGAGAGCCTGAGCCGCGCCCGTCCTGCGCTTGGTCGCAGGACTACCCGGGTCTGGCGGTTGCCCGGACCCCGAGCCGCCAGAAGGCTGCCCCGCCTCGGGCTCGCTCCCCTCGGGCGCCGCGTCGACCAGGCGTTTCTTCGCCTGTGCCGACACGGCGCCCTCCTCCGCGGATGGGGGTCTCTCTTTCGCCGGGAGCTCCCAGGCCGGCCAGCATAGGAGACCTTTTTTTTTTTTTTTTTTCCCCTCCAACCTTCCCTCCGCCATCCTCTCGGCATTACGCTATGGTATCCTTCGAGAGGTATGGCCAGTGCTTCCTTCCACTGTTTATGATCCCACTATCCACCGTACATCCTGTACATGTTGTCCGTGTACAGGTTCCGGTCGGACCAGTCTCGTGGTTTGCTCTCTCTTTCTTTCTTCGTTCTCCTTAGCACGTAAGACACTTCGGATGTACATTGCTATCCGCTGCCACTGTTCCCTTGACTCTAGCATCTTGTCGACGAGGTTTGTTGGATTTAAAAACCCACCTATATCCTTAAATAAGTCCATTCTTTCCTTCGTCCATTGGGGACACACAAAGAATGTGTGTCTAGCATCGTCCACCGGGGCCTCGCAGAACCAGCACATAGGAGTAGTTTCCTTCTGGATTTTGCATAAATATGCTCCGTAACAGCCGTGTCCAGTTAGCGCCTGTGTTACATAATAGTCCAGTGATCCATGCCTTCGGCTTATCCATCGTGCTACATTCGGGATTAGTTCGAACGTCCATCTTCCAACCTTATTCCTTTCCCATTCGCTCTGCCAGGCTCGTATAGTTTCCTCTCTGTACGTCCTAACATCGATTCCAGCTGTTGTACTTCTATTTCGTTCCACGTCCGTCTTAGATTTTTCCATATCTTCATAAATTCTCTTTCTTTCCACAATAAGCAGTCTATAGGGTATCATACCCACCAAGACCTGTAAAGCCACTGTAGAAACCGTCCGGTAAGCACACACTGTCCTTATTGCACCTTTTCGCTGAACCGATTCAATTTTGCTGGCCCACTTATCTGTCTCAACTGCCTTTGCCCAAATTGGGCTCGCGTACAATATAATCGAGTCTACCACCGTTAAGAGTAGTCTTCTCTGCCAGCTGCTCGGGCCTCCCAGATTAGGCATGAGACGTATCAAGCAAGCCGCAACCCTCATTGCTTTCCCTATTATATATTCAATGTGGACATTGAATCTTCTACCCGCGTCTAACATCACTCCCAAGTATTTAACGACGTTCTTTGTGTCTAATCTATGCCCTGTAAACATAATCGCCGGGAATTTCGCCTTTCGTTTACCAGTCAGCTGGATGATTTCTGTTTTTTCAGTTGCTATATCCATTTCCTGCCGTTTCATCCACTCCTCCACTTCTCTCAGGGCCTCGGTAACTCTGGTATGTGTATCTTCCACATCGTATCCTGAAATGAAAATCGCCAAGTCGTCGGCATATGCAATAAAGACCGTATCTCCGCTTACACGTTTCGAAATTAATGTATCGTACGTTAAATTCCATAACAACGGTCCCAGTACGGAACCCTGGGGTACACCGGCGTAGACCTCTATTTCCTCTTCTCCTTCTTCAGTTTTAATAGCAATCTTGCGCTCGCTAAGATATTCCTTAAGGGTTTGAATCAAATATAGAGGTATTTGCTTCATTCTCGCCGCTTCTATTATCCTGTGCCACTTGATCGTATTAAACGCGTTTCGTACATCGACCGTAACCAGTACAGATATTTTACCATTCCTAGTTGCTTTATTAGCTAGATCGCAGATCGATCGTAATGCGTCCATAGTTGATTTGCCACTCCTAAATCCAAACTGGTTTGGAGCCAAATCGCCTTTTTCTTTAATTGCCGATACTAGCCTCTCGCGAAGCAAATACTCGAAGCCTTTGGCTACATTGTCAATTAGACCAAGCGGCCTATAAGTTCTAACACCAGTGCGCCCCGTTTTTCCCTTAGGTATAAGTACTAATCTTTGTTTTCTCCACCGTGATGGAACGTTACATCTAGTCAAGCATGCGTTATATAGGTCTACAAAAATGTTAGGGCACCGACATAACGCTCTTCTAATAACCACTCCAGGTATGCCATCTGGACCAGGCGGTTTGTTGCACTGTACCCTCATAACCGCTGCAACTACCTCTTCCCTAGAAAAAAGAAGCTCCGGCGGGACCGTAACCATAAAAGGTATGGTCCTTTCTGCCCTTATTTTCGGTTTTTCCGTGACAAAAAGTCCTTTCACCGTTTCCCTCATTTTTTCCTTTTCCAGGACCACTCTTTCTTGGGCTCCTTTCAGCTCTCGCATCACGGTTTTATACGCGTGGCCCCATGTATCTGTTTCGACGGTTTCGCAGAAGTTTCGCCATTTACTTCCTTTACTCTGTCCAATCGCTCTATGTAGAATATTCCTTGCTTTCTTATATAGTTTGAATTCTTCATGGGCTTCTCCATTGTGTCGAACCCTAGCTCTTAAGTATACTCTCCTAGCTCTTCCAGCATCCTTCCTTAATTTCGCAATATCTGAATTCCACCAATAAGCGCATCTCTCACTCTTATTAAGTCTCCTATTTATGCGTGGCATAGAGGCATCACAAGCAAGTTCTAAGACCATTGTGGTGGCCTCTGCTAGTTCACTCGGTAACATTTGACGCTCATGTTCCGCTTGCAAATTTCTGAGAACCTCTCTACCCGTATCCAAAACCATGTTAAAAGCTTCTATATTCAACTTTTTGGTTACCCAGCCCTTCTGTTGTCTATTTGATACCCTCGCTGTCCTTGGGTGTAATTCATGTTTAATATATCTGTGGTCAGATGCGTTGTATGAGTCCATTACTGAGCTATAGATTCCACTGTTCAAAAGTCTGAGATTCACCATCGCGAAATCAATTACCGACGTACTTTTTCCTCTGACGAATGTCGGCGTCCCCGACGTGTCCGTGGGATATAATCCGTTTTGTGCCATTATCTCCGCTAATAACTCCCCTCTACGGTCCTCTGTTCCCGCATTCCATACGTATGACTTTGAATTAAAGTCCCCGGCGACAAAAACATCACCAGTACATCCTCTTATATCATTAAATAGTTCACTCACATCATTTCTGAACGTCTGCAGTTCCTCATTAGGGGGGAAATAGCACCCAAAAAAGGATATTGAGCCTAGTTTTATCCCTACATAGCATTTACCGCGATAAGTTTCCACCACCGATCCAGGCGAATTTGCAGTTCTGTTTGTGTATATTGCTGACCTCCCGCCCCCGTCTGTGTACCACCCGTTTAAGGCTCTATACACCTCTGATATAATAACAACGTTTGCTTCAATTTCCATAGCCTTCTGGATTATCAGGTTTTGTACTAAAGCACTGTGGTTCACATTACCTTGTAGCACCTTGAGGCCGGCCATTTTTGTTTTTACTCTTCATCCACTTTTTAAACTCCTCTTGGTACGATTTACAGTCCCTCGACCCTACAATGTGCTCCACATCCTTTTCTATATAGTTCGCCTTTACACACATCGAACATCTAGGCCTCCCGGTACACGCATTCAGGAAATGCCCACTTTCTCCACACCTACGACACGCTTTTTCATCTACAGAAGGGTTGCTGCAGTTTCTGGCCATATGTCCTGGCATCTGACACCGATAGCAGCGCATAACCCAAGGGACCTCTTTGACTCGGCATCTCACAAATCCCACCTTTAGCTTACCTTCGCCGATCAGCTTCTCCGCGCTATCGCTACTCATACGTAGGACCGCGCGCTTCATTCCCGCGTATCCTTTCCGTACGTATTTTATCTGCAGCTCGTCTGTACCTATTTTTGGGAAGACCTCTCTTATTGACGTTAAAACGTCTTCCTCCTCTACTAGCTCATCCAAATCTCTAATCTCTATCTCCCTCATTCGCTTGGAAGTTTCCACTCTGGCCTTCTCTCCTAAAATCTTGAGTATTTCGGCTCGTACTGTCTCCGCTACTCCGCCTTCCTTTGGGACCTCCAGGAGTAGGTCTCCGCTCCTGGTTCTTCTGGCAGCACGAATCTCTGCATTCTCCAGTTTGGCGTTAGCCTTAATATTCCTCAGTACGTCCGCGAAGGTGGCTTTGTCCTCAAGCCTAATTGTCACTCCTTCTGTTGTGTTTTTTCGATCTCTCCTTTGGTTAAATCTCTTCTCTTCCTCTTTCTTATCTGTCTTGCGATTCGCTCCCTTCCTTGATGCAACCTCCATCCATCCTTCGGTATCCACTGGTGTTTCATTCTTCTCCTCCCCACCACTAGTCGGCGTCATTTCAGTACCTAAGTGGGTCTGCTGTTTCCCAGGTTTTGGTCTCTTATTACCAATTTTGACTATCATGGGTGATTCGCGCTTCCTTTTCCCCATTTGGGCATCCTTTGCACCTAGTTCAAACTCCTTTCCTATTCCGTTTTCACACATCACATCAGTTTGTACGGCCTTTTCACTCCTCGTAGTGCTCTTTTCCCGTTCTCTCCCTTCCTGAATTGCGTTGTCATCCTTGCTCTTCGGGACCTCGTCGCCTCTCTCCTTATTATCCTCCCGCACTATTCTGGCGAGGTTTTTAATAGTTCCACCGCGTAGCAAAAGACCTTCCTGCAACTCTTGCACGCTCTTCTCCACCCTTGTGAATAGCGCCATCATGTTGGCCAGTTCGTTCACACCTACTGCACCTTCGTCTTCCACCGATTTTCTCACAAGGTCCAAATTCTCGGCTAGTGTATCGAGGGTTCTTCCATGGTTGAAATCATACTCCAACAATTCCTCCAAGCATCGCTTGGTACGGTTTGGGATATCCGCTAATACTGCAGCATACTCACGCTTCCTCTTTGCGGTATCCATATTCGAATTCTCTGTTCCTTCATTTCCCTCTGCTCCTATTGAAAGCATCCTCCTACCAGTCCTTTCGTTTTTTCCTATTCGACACGGTGTTATACTGATCCCTGGCATTTTGGCACAGGTTTCCAGTGCAGATTCTGCGTCTAGTTCTTCACTCATATCCAATTCCACGATGTTCTGCGGTGAGCTGGGCGGCTCTAAATTTACTTTTTTACTAATTGGCACCTTTAAATTCAAATTTCCTTTCTTTGTACTGTTCATATTTAAAATAGGACACGGTCCCTAACTCCCTACTTTCGTCTGCGTGTGTGTGTGTGTGTGTGTGTGTGTGTGTATTTGTGCAAGTGCGTGTATCTCTTGCTTTGAATATAAATTTATTAAACTAATTTTAATCTTTCCTTTTTCTTTTTTTTTTTTTTCTTTAGGTACCCGGCAGTGACTTTGAGTGAAGGAGTCGAGTCCCGCGATCCCGTGGCAGCAACGACTTATTCTTTTTTTTTAGGCATTTTCTTTTTTGTGCACTATTGCGCACTCTCGCGGGTGGCCTTGGAGGAGCCTCCCGGGGCAGGGTGCAGGGGCCCATCCGGGCGCCACCCGGCACTACAACCTGCCCCGAGATTATTCGCCCTTGCTGGAGGCGGCCTCCCCGCCGGCTAGCGGGGTTCGGGCCCCCTTTCTAAGGAGCGGCCGCGGGAAATGTGCCAATGCCCGGTTTATCACCCTGTACCCTCCCGCGGCGCCACCGCAACCGAAACGCGGGCGCGTCCCCTCAACCATAGTCCGTTGTTGTGGCCAGGATTAGTATATCAAAGATGGAAACGGAAAAGATTCAGGGTAAAACGATCGATAAATAAATATGTCGAGTAAAATAGATATAAATATTAACAAACATAAAACATAAAGTCAGTGTGTAAATAATTAAAATGTATAAGTAAGTGAATAGGTAGTTAAAATAAAGCTGTACTGTAACACGTGAGTAGTACAAACAGTAAAAAACATTAGAACATTAAAATCAGTAAAAACAGTTAGAACTGTTAGGCAATAAAAGCAGTCGAAGTAGTAAAAATAGTAGATCCTTAACAATCAATTGTGTGAAAAAAAGTTATTATCTTTTAAAAACAAAACAATCAGTCGTAGGAATATAAAATCGTAAAATTAGTTGTAGTGGGGTACGTTTATCGCTGTGTGTGTATGTGTGTGTGATGCTCCCGGGCCCTCGCACTAGGCGAGTATACCGGTTCTGTGTGTGTGTGTCTGTGTATTTTTTCGCGCCCGCGCGAGTGTGGATTTTTAGAGAGGTTTACTCCTCGCGGCCCGGCCCGTTAAAGCCAAGGCCCCCGGCCCCTGACCCCGCCTCTTCCGACGCCCCGCCAAGGCGCGGTAGGAGGCAGAATCAGGGATTCCGGTGTTAGGGGACGGGTGGCGAATGCCATCCCCAGGGTGCCACCCCCTCCGCCACGAAGGACGAAGGGGACCCCCGGCCCCCACGCTTTCGGTGGTGGGGTCACCTCGCCGATGCTGTCCGCGGCGGGCTCCTTTCGAAGACCCGCTCCCCGCCGGGCATATGCCCCTTGGGAATCCCCCTATCCGCAACCCGGGGACGCGCCGTGTCGGGAGTCGGCAAACTCCCCTCCCTTCACAGGGCCCGGGCGGGGCCTCGGGGCAAGCCCCGAGTTCCCTAACCCAGTTCCCGCAAAGGGCACGGCCAGCATAGGAGACCTTTTTTTTTTTTTTTTTTTCCACCATCCACCTCCAAACCGTGTCTCGGACTCACCCTTTCGGGCATATTGCTATAAAGCATCTACGATGACACGGTACAGGCACTACCACTCCTGTTTTAACTCGTACGTCCAGTCGAGTCGCCATGTCTGACGGCTCGATCCTGGTTCCGAGTTAGTTTCGGTTTCCTCAACGCTGTGCGTTCTCTTTCTCTTTCCACAGCCTCCTTCTTTTTAAGTACCACAGTGATAAAACTCGCGATTAGATTCCACTGCTCCTCTCCCTCGAGCATTATATTGACCATATTGCTCGGGGATATCGTGACGCCCAGCCTAGCCTGCATCCGGTCTCTCTCCTCATCCCACTCTCCACACTCGTACAACGTGTGTGCAGCGTCATCAAGGATCTTACCACAGAACCAACAGGCAGGGGTTTCCTCCTTGCCGATTCTATGGAGGTACTCAGAAAAACACCCATGCCCGGTGAGGGCTTGCACCAGGTGATACGTAAGTACACCATGTCTCCTTTGGGTCCATTTCTTAATATCCGGGATCAGACTGAAGGTCCATCTACCCTTTTTCTCGTTAGTCCATCGTTCTTGCCACTCATCTGTGCTATCTGTCACCTCGTCTTCTTCACTTTCATCGTCCTGTTCTTCTTCGTTCTGTCCCGTGCCATCTCTCGCTTCGTAGTCACTTCTTTCTTTCCTCGCTTGTTTATTGCGTTTCCTAGTATACTTATAAGTACGTTCCTTAGCAACTAGATCCAGTGGCATTCTGCCAATCAGGACTAGGAGCGCCGCGGTAGATACGGTCTTATATGCCCGGGCCACCCGGAGGGCATACTGTCTTTGTACCGCCTGTATCTTAAGCGCGTTGACCTGCGTCTTTATTGCATTGTACCAGACCGGTACCGCGTATAGGACAATGGACTCTACTACGGAGAAGAGGAGCATTCTTTTCTTGCTGGTTGGGCCCCCAAGATTGGGCATCAGCCTTGCCAGGCTAGCGGCCACCGAGTGGGCCTTGGCACAAACCTTGTTCACATGCGGGGTACAGATTTTTCTGGCATCGATCACGAAACCCAGATACAGAATCTGATCGGTGGTGGCAAGCTCTATACCTTGGAAGGTTACTCGGGGGATCAGCCCTTTTCTCCTACCAGATGTTTGCATAATTTCTGTTTTATTTAGTGCAATCGCCATCCCTCTCTCCTTCAGCCAGCATTCTACGTCCTCAAGCACCTTATCAATCTTTGCCACAATCGATTGGGGGTCATAGTCCTCTACTAGCAGAGCAAGATCGTCCGCGTATGCTACGGCGTTTACGCCGCCGCCACTAAATTTTCTCACCAGCCCATCGTAGGCAAGGTTCCAAAGCGTGGGGCCTAGGACAGAGCCCTGTGAGACCCCAGCAAATATCTGGCGCTTACTTCTACCCTCTGCTCCTTCTATTAATATAAACCTGCTCTTGAGGTAGTCATTCAGAATCTGGCGAATATATATGGGGACCTTCTTTTCCCGCAGAGCGCTACAGATATCACTCCACCTCACAGTGTTGAAGGCATTCCTAATATCAACAGTAATCATGACGGACACCTTGCATTTCCGAGACGCTTCTTTGATAAGCCGTAGCACCTCCCCTATGGCATCGGTGGTGGATCTACCCTTAATAAAGCCATACTGCCTATCCGACGAGCCGCAGTCAACACCTAATGCCACCTCCATCCTCTCTCTAATCAAATACTCATAAACTTTGGCCAGTGAGTCTATGAGGCTCAGGGGCCTGTAGGACAAGGAGCCGCCACCTCCTTTCCCCTTCGGGATCAGGACGAGTTTTTGTACTTTCCACATGTCGGGAAATTGTCTCTTTCTAAGGCAGCTGTTGTACAGGTCGATTAGTACCGAGGGGCAGTACTTAAATACCAGCTTGATGGCCTCCGGAGGAATGCCATCAGGCCCCGGTGCCTTCTTATTTCTTAACCTCATGATCGCCTTTTCCACCTCGGCTCTAGTGAACTCTTTCGCCTCAGTTACAAGCCACGTATCCAGGCCCACGGGAGGGGCATCAGCTTCCACCGACTTCAGAACGAATAGCTGGCTGGCTACCCGTTCAGCCGCGTCCAGCGAAAGATTTTCCCGCTGTGTCGTTTTGCGCAGGCTCCGCATCACGAGCTTATAGGCCTTGCCCCACGGATCCTCATCGACCATTTCTATTAGTTTTACCCAATTGTCCCGTTTGCTTTTCGCGATCAGTCCTCGTAATTGTCTTTTAATTCTTTTATATTCCGTTTTTAATTCATCGGCATGTCCGGCCCTCTGCATCCTCCTTCTTGCAGTATTGGCTTCCTTCCTTTTTTTTGCAATCTCCTCGTTCCACCAATACTTTGACCTGCTTTTTCTCGGCTTCGCCTTCCTTGTCATCCCAGCGTCGCAAGCTTTGCTGATCATATCCCGGGTTAGAGTCGGCAACCCGTTCTCCATTTCAGCCCGGTTCACCCATCTGGTTCTATGCCACGCTTCCCATAGCTCGGCAGTAAAAGCGTCCTCATCAATGTTCCTAGTATTCCACCCAGGGGGCAGGTCCCTAGGTCTCGTACCCTGCACTGATCGAATCTCGTGCCAAAGGTAACGGTGGTCCGACGCGTTATAATGTTGGAGGACGGTTGTGTCTACCCCCCTATATGCGAGATCAGCTGATACAGCCGCAAAATCAAGCACAGAGGTAGCCGTGCCTCTCTGAAAAGTCGGCACCCCATCCGTCGAGGTAGGCGTCACGTCCAGTCTCGCCAGGACATCTGCAAGCAGTTTGCCCCTTTTATCAATTTTTGCTGACCCCCATAAGGGAGATTTAGCGTTGAAATCTCCTGCAATAAATATTGGGCCACGCCACCTGGTGATAATTCCTTCAAGATCTTGTAGGGCTGCCTTAAACTGACCTATTGTGTCATTTGGAGGAAGGTAGCAGCTAACGAACTTAATCCCATTTATGACCTTAGAACATAGATTGTTGGCCCTGTCTGCATCGTTAAGCATAGTGAGATCATGGCTGTTTACAATACCAATTGCAGCTCCCCCTTTGGTGTCAGTGATCCACCCAGGAGCCTCACGATAATACTCAGATAGCAGGAGGATATCGGCCCCCCTCTCCATCGCCGTTTGCTGGACCAGATCTTGGGCAAGCTTTGCCCTATTCAAATTGCATTGCAGCACTTTCAACGCCATTGTCCCGTTCTCTTCGCCTCTTTTTCATATTCCGGACACCTATAGGACCCAGCAATATGCTCTATTTTAGCTCCCGTGAGTCCCTGCTCTTTGCATAGAAAACATTTGTAAGGGGCTTGACAATCCTTACTAACGTGGCCCTCAAGCCCACACCGACGGCACAGCACAGGTTTTCCAGGATCTAAGCTACATCTACTTGTTTTGTGGCCTAACCGCTGGCACCTATAGCACTGAATAATCTTGGGAATACGCTTTATCCTGCATCGAACATGCCCCACCTTTAACCTTCCAGCAGTCTCAATCATTTCGGCCGCTTTCTTAGATATCCGCACAAATGCCATTTGCGTACAGCCTTTGCCTTTGATCAATCCGGTTACCTCAGCATCGGTGGAACCTTTGCAGCATTCTTCAATTGCCTCAATTACAGCCTGCTCCTGGACCAGCTCATCTAAGTCACGAATCAGGATCTCAACTTTCAACTCCTCTTTTGCCTCATGCTTAGAGATTTTGTGCTCTTCACCAAGTACTCTTTCGACTTCCATTCTAGCTCTTTCTAGCGCACCATCTTCCCGCTGTACTTCAATTAGCATATCGCCTGCTCTGGACTTCCTCATCGATGCTATTCGTATGCCATCAAATTTGGCCTTCTCATTGATGTCCTTCAATACCTCTGAGTAAGTTCGAGTCTCCGTTATTTTGATCGTCAGGGCGTCCGTTCGTGTCTTCCGCTTTTCCTGTTTCGCATCCCTGCCAAAGATAGTTTTCCTTTCCATTCCTTCACCCTTCTCCTTCTCCTGATCCTTTCTGCATGTACTCCCTCTTGTTATTGTTCTTTCCCTTCCTTCGCACGATCTCCCAGACCTTTTCGCCAAGCGGCCCGTCAGATGGCACAGCAGGGGCACATACAGCGGGGGCGTCCTTGCTGTATGATTCCATCTCCACAATAGTTGGGGCTACTCTATTCCTCTTGGTTGCAGAGATCTCAGGGGTAAGGTCCCTTTTTCTCTTACTAATTTGCACACCCTTGCATCGTTCACAGTGGTCCTTATCTCTCAAGGTCCCTACTGCTTCCAAACTCTTCTTATCCTTCTCTACTAGATGCCCATCAATCTGTAGCTGAAATCCGACTTTACAGGCCGATTCCATTACATCTAAAGTTGCTCTTTCGGCAGAACGCATGCATGTCTGTTCGTTTAGCGCAGTATCTCGTACTTTAGCAAAGGCATCTCTCACCTTTCCTACGCTGTTTTTAATTTTTTTATTTATTGATGACCCAATAAGAACATCAACAAGACCCGCTAGGTCAATTAAGGCTGCATCCATCTCTTTTATACTAATCGCGTTACTTTCCACGGCCTGGATCACCATCGACCATGTCTTTCGGATCTTCTTCACATTAGGGTTCGCGCTTGACCGATCAGGTGTCTCATTGGCCTTCTGTGTCGATGTTATACCCGTGGGCGTATTTCTGCGCGAATTCCCCTTCGGGGTCGCCATCATCGACGTATTTCCCACCTTTTGCAGGGTAGTTTCCCGCTTCGGAGTTGCTACTCTCATCAAGCACACGTCTTTGCGCTTCATGTACTCCCCAATAATCATATCCTCAGTGTCATTCTGATTCTCATTCTCTCCCTCCGGTGAGCTGGGTAGCTCGATTACTTTACTTGGCACTTTTGGTACACGGTTTTCATTCGTTGTACTATCCATTTTTACTCAACTCCCTACCTAACATCAACTCTGTATCAGTGTAAGTGTGAAAGTGTAAGGAAAGCACAAATTCATGCCCCAACTTCTCTATCCGATTTGGTCTTCATATCCATCTAATCCGTACCCCAGAGCATCGAAAGTGAGTGAGCAGCCGCCCGACCCAGCTCTGCAGCCAAGCCTCGTGTGGCCGCGGAAAAGCCCCCCGGAGTGTGCTTCAAGGACCCATCCGGGCGCCACCCGGCATTAAAACACCCTCCGAGATTTTTGACTCCTGATAGGGCAGCCTGCGGCCGGACATGGTAGCAAAACCATGCCCGACCTAAGCATGTATGACTTGATCCAATAAAGAACATGTGTTGACAAACTAACCTCAGAATTGTTAATGGGTACATGGTTGCATTAGGCTAATATGGTCATATAATCGCGATTCATGCCGAGCCAGGGAGGCGTAAAGTATTGGCCGCTTCTCGGCAATATTTACACGTACATTGTTATTTTGGCTACACGGCCCAAAGTTAAAAACATCACGCTATATTTGTTTGCAGTCAGGGCCATCGAAAGGCGTGCTTTACAATCGCTGGCCGATGGATTATAACGAATAATAGTTAGAATCAAACTCAATAGTTAACGGCACAGCGTCAAGCCATATACCTAGGATAGGCGGATGACGATTCGCGTCTAGGGGGGCAACGATCGACAATGCGCCGGAGGGGGACAATTGTTGTCTGCAAATAGTAGGGAAACCTGATTAGGCCGGTCATCGAAGTTTGAGGACTCGAATGGGCGGTGTCAGGTACAGCGTTGAGAGTTTCAGGCATTGGGTTGATGGGCCGGCAGATTCTAATTACCCCACTAATTAGACAGTCGATAATTTCTTCATTACGGCAAGCCGGCCCAACGGTCTTACATGCTTTGCGGGATGCTCAACGCGGCGTAAGTTTAGCTGGCGGTCGAACGTCATCCGACCGGCAGGTTTGCAGACAATAGATTGTTTAAACAAAATTTAGGTTGCAACGGGCCGAGGCAAAGTACCATACCAACAGGTAGAAGGGGTGCTCTTATAATTGGAAATGTTGAGAACCCAGCGTGACCGTGCCGTAAAAGCGAGTTAAACAGTTAGTTAACTTAGGGAAACCGTTGGAGTTCTCGGAACGATTGACTGGTTCCTAGAAACGGCCCAACGGTCGTTTTGGGAAACGATAACGGCGCCCAGGTTCCGTGTGTTATAACATCATTTTGGGAATGTTAGTAGACCAATGGTAATTAGCTTTTGACTGGGCCGTGCGTAATTAACATCAACATTTATTAACAAATTTAACATTCAAATTCCACACGCGCTAGGACTCGGCACACATTTCACATTTGACTTAATAATACCAGGGTTGCACTGCGAACTTGTTGCGACAATCGGACTGATGGGCCGTAATATTAGCGTCCTAAAATTAACATAATCAATTAAATTATTGTTCAACCGGCTCACCAGGTTAAACTGGTTGTCAGGCTAGTAAAGCCTATCAAAATTAGTAATATGGGCTTAATTAACCCGGACCGGACCAGGGTTAATTAAGTGCCGTTAGGAGTGGGGACAGTCGCGGTACTATATAAGGACGCGCGGCTGCCCCTACAATTCAGTATCGTTCAACGTGCAACAGCAGTCGGAGCAACCCGGATTACTAGTGTCCAGCAAGTCTCATCAAGTTATACCAGTGTATCTTGTTAGTGAGTGTGGTGCGTCGGTAAAACACACCTTCGCCCTCGGTGCCCGAAGTGCCCGAGGCAAATCTGCCGTCCGAGTGTTTTGAGAAGGTTCGACGTTAAGCTCTGCTCGACCGTGCGTTGACGTGCTCCGGGCACGACACGTTAGTTCGGAGGCCGTCATAGAAGTCCTCGACTGTGAAGAGGCTTTGGCGCAGAAGGGGCGTACCCCCTTGCATGTATCGCGTGTTATAAAACAATAAAAGCCTTGATTATTGTCTATAACCCAAGTGAGAAGTGCTTTAACCCCATTCCGATTAAACACGGTTATACATAGTGAGTGTGGGGGAAATTCCGGCAGTACCGACCAAAAATAAAACGGAAATTGGCTACGTCGCAGCACGCCCGGGGTACTGACCGGCCACACCTCGCTGACGTTCCCAAACGTAAAATTGGGTGGCGACCGGGTCGAACAGTCGGCAGCGCTTCGCAGTACTGACGGGACTCTGCAAACCAACGCCCACTCTGCAACCAGGAGCTACCGAGGAACACCAAATTAAGTCCACGGGCAGGCATCGAGGATCCAACGAGGACAACGAGGATCGACCCCGGGACCTGTGGGGAACACGACGTCTGGTTGCAAGCCTCCCTACCGGCAAGTAGGGTTCGGGCCCCTGTACTATGAGACAGCCCAGGAGTGCCACAACCTGGTTTCTAATCTGTACCCTCACGCAGGTGGTACAGAACCCGATCCGGCGGCTACAAACACTAATGACCAGGATATATGCGAGCATTCGTGCAATGCGCTTGTGTACAAGTGTTTGTAAATGTGTATATATATATATGTATATTTACAAGTCATACTTAATATCATAAGAACGAGTTCAACAAATAAAATTCAGTCAGAAGATAAAAATAAAAGGGTCACAATACAGACCAGGTAAGTAAAAGTGTAAAAGCCGGGTTAAAATCTTAAAAAGGGTAAAAGTAGTAAGTAGATAAAAAAAACATAGTTTGTAAAAAAAAATATGCATGTAAAAATGTACAAAAAAGTTAACACTTAACCTTAGTTAGTTCTAAAATAGTGGTCAAAAACATAAAAACTAATAATAAAAATATCGGTAAAAATTAGCAGGTGCGCATACGGCTGTTTGTATATGTGTTTGCATGTCGTGTGTCTGTATGTGTGTGTGTGCGTGTTCCCCACAATGAACTGCCCCAAGAGGCAGGGTGCGTGGGGGGGGGAGTGTTAGTGTTGGTGTGTATTTGTGTGTGTTTCTGTGTGCATGTGAGTGGGTGTATGTATGCAACTCCCCCTGGTCACCCTGCCACGCGGGGCAGTACATCCCAGGGCGGAGCGCTCCCATATGCGTATGTGAACGCACATGGGGATTTTTTAGAGAGGTTTACTCCTCGCGGCCCGGCCCGTTAAGGCCATGGCCCCCGGTCCCTGACCCGCCTCTTCCGACGCCCCGCCAAGGCGCGGTAGGAGGCGGAATCAGGGATTCCGGTATTAGGGGACGGGTGGCGAATGCCATCCCCAGGGTGCCACCCCCTCCGCCACGAAGGGCGAAGAGGACCCCCGGCCCCCTCTCTTTAGGTGGAGGGGTCACCTTGCCGAAGCTGTCCGCAGCGGGCTCCTTTCGAAGACCCGCTCCCCGCCGGGCATACGCCCCTTGGGAATCCCCCTATCCGCAACCCGGGGACGCGCCGTGTCGGGAGTCGGCAAACTCCCCTCCCCTCACAGGGCCCGGGCGGGGCCTCGGGGCAAGCCCCGAGTTCCCTAACCCAGTTCCCGCAAAGGGCACGGCCAGCATAGGAGACCTTTTTTTTTTTTTTTTTTTGACGCAGTGAAAATCCCTGAACGGATACCCCGTCTCTCTGGGGGGAGAGGCGGGGTTATGTGGGGCTTGCACCCACTAAAAACACTGCGGTGACCTCGGAGACATGACGGGACGGGCCCTGGGGAGACCAGAGGATGCTACCAGGACCCGCCCCTGTCTCGGCACATATAGTGCCACATGCCCGGGGGGGAGGAAATGCCCTCCCCCCGTTCGATACACTGTTGTTGTTTGGGCGATGGGCGGGCCACACACCCATCACCCCTTCACGCGGCCGGAGTGCAAAGGAGGGACTCAGCCCCCCAGCTGAGCCCCCCGCCGACCGCGCGGACGTTTTTGTGCCGCGGGAGAGCCGTGGCTCTCTCCCGCGGCCGTCCCCCGTAGATGTTCCGGAAGGAGGGGAGGGAAGAGGAGGTGGCGACACCATCATGGTGGCGCCTGGAGGTCGGGCCTCCTTCTCCTCCCCCTGCCCCTCCGACCGGGGGGCCCACGTCGCTCGGGATGGCGCTGCCGCTCCCGAGCCCTCTCGGCCGTCTCCTTCGCGAGCATTACGTGCTCGCAGAAGGAGACGACCGCATCCCAACGATCCGCGCCGCCGAGCATCCGACCCACGATGCTCGACAGCGCGAGATCGTCACTCCCTATCTCGTCGACCAGGACGGCGCGCTCGTCCGCCCACGCCGGACAGAACTCCAGCGTGTGCTGCGCGTCGTCCCGGTCGGCTGCACAATGGTGACAGCGGGTCGTGGCCTCCCTGCCAATCCTGGCCAGGTACGCACCGAAGCAACCATGCCCGGTGAGCACCTGGCACAGGCGGTACGTGACACCCCCAAAACCCCTATCCGCCCAGCGTTGGAGATGCGGACAGATAGCCTCGACAGCCCTGGTGGGCTCGATACCCGGCTCGTCGAGCCAGCTGACCCAAGAGTCAACCAGGTACTGCCGGGACTGGCGCTTCAAGTCGGCCATCTTCTCGGTGGTGGCGACTCCCCTTTGCCGCGCATCGGACAGGCCTCTGTAATAGAGTGCCTGCGAGCGGGCTACGATCTCCCACGGGGGAGATCGGGCCACCACACTGGCTGCACGGTGGGATATAGTTCTATATCCCCGGCAGGTCCTTATGGCTACACAGCGGTGTAGCCGGCCCACCCGAGTTCGGGTAGCGGCGTTGCCAGCGCCGCATAAGGCCTCGGACCATACCGGAGAGCCGTACAGGACTTGCGACCTGACGACTCCACCGTACAGCCGACCGACTTTCTCGAGAGGACCGCCCAGATTGGGAAGGAGCCGGCATAACGCGCCGGCCGTCTTCTCCGCCCTGGGAAGGATCCTCTCGAAGTGCTCCTTGAAGCGCCAGCGGTGGTCGAGGTGAACTCCGAGGTACTTAAAGCACCCCTTCACCTCGACCAGAGTGTCACGCACCATGATCCCGGTCTCCGGCAGCCCGGCGTGCAGACTCCGAGGACGGCTGATCCAGGCCGCCTCGGTCTTCTGCGGGGCTACGCGGAGACCCAGGCTCTCCACCTCGGTCACGACCCGCGCGGTTGCCAGACTCGCGAGACGGCTCGTCCTTCTCCAGTCCTCCTCGCTGGCCAGCACTAGAGTGTCGTCCGCGTAGCAGACCAGTGCCGTACCAGCGGGGAGGGCGGCCCGCAGGACTTTGTCATACCCGAGGTTCCACAAGAGGGGTCCCAGGACCGATCCCTGCGGGACACCTCGGGTAACGTCCTTGACTCCCAACCGGCCACCGGCGGCCGGAAAGCCGACCGTCCTGTCCGACAGGTAGGCGCGGACGACCCGCTGCAGGTACAGAGGCACCCGATGGTACTCGAGCGCCTCCATGATCCTGCCCCAGGGGAGGGAGTTGAACGCATTCACGATGTCAAGCGACACCGCCAATGCGACCTCGCCCCGGGCGATCGCCGCGTCCGCGAAGGCCCTAACACGGCTGATGGCATCAACCGTGGAGCGGGCCTCGCGAAACCCGAACTGATGTGGACTCAGATCGGGTCCCACCGTGGACAGGTGCTGGACGAGTCGGTTGGCGATTACTCGCTCAAACCACTTTTCCGACTCGTCCAGCAGACAAATCGGCCGGTAAGCCGACGGGGAGTCAGCGGGCTTTCCCTCCTTGTGGAGAAGGACGAGCCGCGAGTTTCTCCAAGCCCTGGGAAAACAGCCCATCCCCAGGCACTTGGAGAAGAGGTCCCGAACCCTCGGACCCCAGATCCTGCTGGTCAGAGCCCAGGCTTTGCCAGGGATGCCATCCGGACCAGGAGCTTTCTTGCCTGAAAGCTTCCTGGCCGCCCTGGCAAGCTCCTCCTCCGAGACGGCCAGGTCGTCGACCGCCTCGGGGTGCGCCACCATCGCAGTCCCATCCCCGACTCCCGGAGGCACAGCCACCTCCCCCGCCGGAACGTCCGGCGGGAAAAGGGTAGCTATCACCTCGTCCAGGAAGCCGGGGTCGAGGGTCTCCGTCAGCGGGGGCACCCGTGGTCGTAGCTTATGCATGACCATGCGATACGGGCGCCCCCACGGATCCTCGTTAATGGTGGCGACGAGCTCAGCCCAGGCTCTGCTCTTGGCTCCGTGCCGCGGTGACCGGTGCAGTTGGGTGGTCTCTAAGACCTTCCCACAAGCCACTGGCATCGCGGAGGGAGTTGCTGGTCTCCGACACGGCGCGTCCCCAGGTGGCGGATAGGGGGCCCCTCCGGTTCCAACTGGAGGGTTGCGACTCGCGTAAGCAGTCGCCGCGGACCAAAACCAGCGCACACTCACACTTACACACACCATACACACACTCTCCCGTGGTGGGCCGCCTCTTTGAGGTGGTTCACCGCGGGAGAGCACACACACACAGAAACACACCCCACCCTACATTACACTCACACACACACGAGAGGCGGTCTCGCTCGGGGCCGTTCTCCCTGCTCGGGGGGATGGTCGGTCGTTCTGTCGCGGTGGTACCACGGGAGGGTACAGTTGATAAACCGGGGATGGCACACCCGGGCCGCTCCCTAGTACAGGTGCCCGAACCCCGTCTAACCAACGGGGAGGCTGCACTATCAGGGGCGAATAATCTCGGGGCGGGTTGTAGTGCCGGTTGGTGACCGGATGGGACCCTGCAGCCCGTCCCGGGGGGCTCTTCCGAGGCCACCCGTGGATGCCTTAAAAAGCTTAGCCGCCGCGACGGCGTGGCCGGCCCCTCCTCGTTCCGGGGGGTTCGGATTTTCCGGGCGATGACCGTCTCTCAATACACACTACACACACACACACATACACATACACACACACTACCCTACACTTACTCATTGACGTGAACGGGAGGTATGGGCGGAGGCCCCAAAACTCGAATTATGGACAGCGAAAACAATAGAAATAGTGTTGAAACGTGCCAAAAAGTAGACGTGGAGATTCCCAGCTCCAAGGAGGGAGAAGTGGAGGGTGGCAGCACAGCTACCCGTTCCGACAGCGGAATGGGGCCGCCTGCGACCCCCTCCACTCGTAACAGGAAGCGGAGGCGGGTGGTCGTCCGGCCCACGGAGGACAGCGCGGGCGAGTCCGATGATTCGGACACGTCCGTCGCCTCTGTGGTGTCGGTGGCCGAGAGGGCCGTGCCGGGCTGTTCGGTGGTGTTGAGCCGCCTGCCCGACACGGTCCTCTCCCGACGCGCCTCGGCGACATCGGGCGCTTCCGCCGGCGAGGCGTCCGATGCCTCCATGGCATCGGGCTCCTCCCGGCCCGGGAGTTCCCGTCGGAAGACGGGGCCCCCATCCACGAGGGATGGTGCCGTGTCGGCACAGGCGATGAAACGCCTGGTCGACGCGGCGCCCGACGGGAGCGAGCCCGAAGCGGGCCAGCCCCTCGGTGGCCCGCCAGACGGGCCGGAGGAAGGGAGCGCGGCTCAGGACCTCCTGTGGGAGGCGGAGACCGCGCGCAAGATGCGTGTCAGTAGCTCCGCTGACGTGGGTGCCGAAATTATTAAGGCTATGGACGAGGTGCGCCACCTGGCGGCCACCTCGTCCAAATTAAAAACCACGTACAAGCGGAGGCTACGGAAGGCTGCCCAGACGGGAGTCATGGGCGCATCGGAGTTGGCAGCCAGGGCCAACTGCGATGGAGATGCGGCGGCCATTAGGGCCGACAATAGGCGCCTGAGGGCCAGGATTGCGGATCTGGAGGGGGAGGTACTCTCCCTCTCCCTAAAGGTCGAAATCCTGGGCCGCCAGGGGGCGGGACCCTCGGGCGCGCAGGCGACTGCATCCCGGCCCCCGGCGAATGAGGGCTCCACTGGCCTCGCTCTCGATCAGAGAGCGATGGAGCAGATCGGGGCCCTCATGGAGGCCAAACTGTCAACGTTCCGGGAGGAGCTCTTCCCGGGTCGGGCAGTGAGGCCTCCGCTGGGGGTCAAGGTGGCGGCACAAGCGGGCGATAGCGCGCCCGCTGCTGCGCCAGCCGTGGTTCCGGCGACGGGTAGATTCGCCCGTCGTCGGAAAAAGAAGAAGAAGGGGCGGAAAGGGGTGACGGGCGGGACTGCTGGTCCACTCGCCCTCACCCCTGCAACCCCCCCGAGCGTCCCGCAACCGCCCACACCTCCCACGCAAGGAGAGACGTGGGCGACGGTGGTGGGTCGCAGGCGGAAGGGCGACGCGGGTCGCAGCGCTCCGCCCCCTTCTCGTGCCCCTGCGCGGGTTGAGAGGGGGATGAAGGAGACGAAGGCGTCCAAGGTGGTGCCTGGACGCCCTCCGAAGACCGCAGCAGTCACGCTGACGGTCCCGGAGGGGTCCAGGCTCACCTACGCGGAGGCGATGTCCAGGGCGCGCGAGCAGATCAGGCTCGCCGACCTGGGCATCGCCACGGTGAGGCCGAAGCGAGCGGTTACCGGGGGTCTCATTCTCGAGATCCCCGGTGCCGACGGCGCGCAGAAGGCCGATAGGTTGGCCGAGGCGATGGCCGGGATTTTCGAGGGGTCGGAGGCGCGTATTGCCCGCCCCTCGAAGAAGGCCGAGCTGAGGGTGACGGGGCTCATTGACTCCGTCACCGTCGGCGAGGTCATCTCGGCCGTCGCCAAAGCGGGCGGGTGTAAGGAGGGAGACGTGACGGCCGGAGAGATTCGGTCGTCCGCCCCCTCCAAACTCGGCTCCATCTGGCTGCGGTGCCCGTTAGCCGCAGCCAGGAGGGTCACGGAGGCCGGTCGACTCACCGTCGGCTGGACCTCCGTGAGAGTCGAGGTGTTAGCCGCACGGCCGCTGCAGTGCTTCCGCTGCCTTGAGGCGGGGCATGTGCAGCGGCAGTGCAAAGCAGCGGTGGACCGCAGCCGCCGCTGCTACGCGTGTGGCGTGGAGGGCCACAGGGCCGGACAGTGCAAAGCCGGGCGGCTGAACTGCCCGCTTTGCAGCGACCTCGGCCGCCCGGCCGAGCACCGCCTCGGCGGCGACGCCTGCCGCGCCTCGCGGCAGAAGAAGCCTGCGGCGGCGAAAGCGCCGACCCCGAAATCAGGGAAGGCGCCGCCGCCAAAGGCGAAGAGAGGCAGGGGCGCACCACCGGCACTTGGAGTTGTCTCCGACGTCCCGGTGGTACCACCCTTGAAGGTCGTGGTGGCGAAGACGGCTCCAAAGCCCAAATCGCCACCACGACCAAAAGTGGTCGTCCCCGCCGAGCCGTCGGAGGCGGCGACCAAGGGGCCCGACGCGGCCCAACGTGAGGGAGGCTTGGAGGAGGCCATGGAGACTGCGTAACAATGTCCCAGCGCCTCCTCCAAGCCAACCTCAACCACTCGCGTAGGGCCCAGGACCTTCTGGTCCAGACCCTGCGCGAGTGGCGAGTGAGTTTGGCGATCGCGGCGGAGCCGTACGCCGTACCTCCCGGCGACCCTAATTGGGTCGGGGATGCGTGCGGCTCCGTCGCGATTATTGGTACCCATTGGCCCGACTCCCCCCTCTGCTCACCCCTGGAGCGGGGGCGGGG
This sequence comes from Ectemnius continuus, assembly GCA_910591665.1. NCBI lineage: Eukaryota > Metazoa > Arthropoda > Insecta > Hymenoptera > Crabronidae > Ectemnius > Ectemnius continuus. The sequence goes on along the minus strand of CAJUYD010000013.1, from coordinate 719,927 downwards.
ATTCGTGGCGGTACAGTGGGGGAACCTCGCGGTGGTGGGTTGTTACATCTCGCCCAACTGCGGCCTCGACGCGTTCGAGGCGTACCTGGGTGAGGTCGGCAGGTGCATTTCGCGCACACGGCCGCGCCCGGTACTCGTCCTGGGGGACTTCAACGCCCACGCTAGGGCGTGGGGCAACCCCCGTGACGACGCAAGGGGCGGGATGCTGCTGGATTGGGCGGCTCAGCACGACCTCCGGTTAGTCAACCGGGGGTCCGTTAGCACGTGCGTGCGGTGGAATGGGGAGTCGGTGGTCGATTTGACCTTCGGCTCCCCGGCTGCCGTGCGCCGTGTGTCCGGGTGGCGGGTTGCGGAAGAGCAGGAAACGCTCTCAGACCACCTCTATCTGACGATGGAGGTGGTCGCCGTACCCGTCGCCCGGGCGCGCCGCCCGCCGGCAGCAGGCAACCCTCGTGGTGGAGGAGACAGCCCACCACCGCGATGGGCGCTGAGACGCCTAGACCGGGACGCTCTCATGGCGGCAGCGATCGCCGTGGCCTGGCAGGACGAGTCGGGAGACGAGCACGAGTCTCCCGACCCGGACGAGGGGGCCGGGTCTCTTCGGGGCGCAATGACGTCGATCTGCGACGTCGCAATGCCCCGGGCCCGGCCACCCCGCGTCGGCGGGGTGTACTGGTGGACGCAGGACATTGCTGTCCTGCGCTCCGCCTGCGTTCACCGCAGGCGCCAGTACACCCGCGCCAGGAGACGGCGCGGTCAGGTCGCGGCGGAGGTGGCCCAGCTGTATGCGGCGTACCGCGAGTCAGCGGTCGCCCTGCAGCGGGCCATCAAAGCCGCCAAGGCCAGAGCCTGGGACGAGCTCGTCGCCACATTGGACGGAGATCCGTGGGGGCGCCCATATAAGATCGTCATGGGACGATTACGTCCATGGGCGCCCCCAACGACGGAGCTGCTTGACCCCCAGTTTCTCGACCGGGTGGTGACTACTCTGTTCCCTGTTGGAGCAGAGGACCCCACCCCCGGTCGACCTCGTCCCCGTTTTGTGTGGGACGAGGCCACCATGGGGGTAACTGGCGGCGAGCTCGACGCAGCGATCAGGCGTCTCCGGGCCCGCGCGAACAAGGCGCCGGGCCCGGACGGTATCCCAGGCAGGGCCTTGGCCATGGCCATGAGTGTCCTGGTCCCGCGCCTCGGACAGCTGTTTAACAGCTGCCTGGAGCGCGGTAGGTTCCCCCGCTGCTGGAAGCGGGCGCGGCTGGTCCTCCTCCGGAAGGATGGACGGCCCGCGGACTCTCCCTCCGCGTACCGGCCCATTTGTTTGCTGGACGAGGCGGGCAAACTCTTCGAGCGAGTTATCGCCAACCGCCTCGTCCGGCACCTGTCGGCGACAGGTCCGGACCTCGACGACGGGCAGTTCGGCTTCCGCCAGGGACGCTCAACCGTGGACGCGATCTTGCGTCTGCGGTCCCTGGCGGAGTCGGCTGCAGCCCAGGGCGGGGTGTGTTTGGCTATATCGCTAGATATAGTCAACGCTTTCAACACCCTGCCCTGGTGGGTCATCCGGGAGGCGCTCGAGCACCATCGGGTGCCTCCTGAGTTGAGGGCCGTCGTCGAGGACTACCTCGCCGACAGGTGCATCGAGTACATGGGCCGGACGCAACAGAACGTGAGGGAGACGTACGCCGGGGTTCCGCAAGGGTCCGTGTTGGGCCCCCTGCTATGGGACCTCGGCTACGACTACGTCCTGCGGGCCGGCCTCCCCGCTGGCGTAGCACTCATCTGCTACGCCGATGACACCCTCGTGGTGTCCAGCGGGGAGGACGAAGTGAGGACCAGCCGCGTCGCGGAGATGGCGGCGGCCTGTGTCGTCGCCCGGATCCACCGACTGGGCCTGCGGGTGGCCCCCGAAAAGACCGAGGCGATCTGGCTCTACGATCGCCGTCGGTCTGCGGGGCCGTCCGTCCAGCGGTGGATCGCGGTGGGAGGTGCCCGTGTCCGGGTGAGCGATACCATGAGGTATCTCGGGCTCACCCTGGACAGCCGCTGGCGCTTCAACGATCATTTTGACCGGCTGCTCCCCCGAGTTCAGAAGGCAGCGGGCGCTTTGGGTCGCCTGCTGCCAAACATCGGGGGACCGTGGGAAGGGGTCCGACGCCTATACGCGGGAGTCGTCCGTTCCATGGTGCTCTATGGAGCACCAGTTTGGGCGGACGATCTGGCGGCCAGTCGGCGCAATCGTACCCTGTTGTTCAGGGTGCAGCGTCCGATGGCCGTCAGGGTCGTGCGGGGCTACCGCACGATCTCCCTGGCGTCGGCAACCCTCCTAGCGAGGTTTCCGCCCCTGGATATCCTGGCGGCGGGGGACGCGAGGACCTACGCTGGTCTTCGCGCCCTTCGAGACGGGGGCGGAACACCCACGGAACGGTCGGTCGAGGAGTTGAAGCGTCAGACCCGGCGGCTCGTTGTTGAGATGTGGCGGGAGAGACTGGAGAATCCAGAACACTCCCGCCACAGAGCCGTCGGGGCGATTCTGCCGAGCCTCGAAGCTTGGCTGAGTCGCGGCAGGGGTCAACTCTCCTACCGTGCGACGCAGGTGCTCACCGGGCACGGTTGCTTCGGTGAGTACCTGTGTCGCATCGGGAAGGAGGCGACGGCACAGTGCCACCATTGTGACGAGGACCGGGACACGGCGCAGCACACGCTCCAGGACTGTCCTGCCTGGAGCGATCAGCGCCGTGTCCTGGTCCGACACGTTGGAGGTGATCTCTCGCTACCGAGGATTGTCAGGGAGATCCTCGGCAGCGAGAGAGCGTGGAGGGCCTTCCTCGCTTTTTGCGAGGAAGTGCTCCTCCACAAGGAGGAGGCGGAGCGGCGGCGAGAGAGGACGGACCCCTTCCGATTGGAGAGGGCCCGTCCTCGCCGCCGTGCCGCGCGGGGGGATCGAGTCCCCCCGCAGTAAGAGCGACGCCCCGGCCCTGTGGCGGATCTCAACCCGCTGACGGGCTGGGTGCGTGCCGAGGGGTCGTGTGGCGGCAGAGTGGTGGCTCTGCTGCCTGCCTATAGCGGCCCCGAGGCGGGGCGGGGCGTGTAGTGGTCGCGCGTCCCGCCCAATTTGGCGGTTTTTTGGTAATCCGGGAGGCGCGGTTCGCTCCTCCTTCACGGCTAGTGAAGGAGCGGGTCGAGCCGTGCCCTCCCGGGCTTGGAGGGGGGCGCCTCCCTCTCTCGCGCGAGCGAGAGTGGCGATGGTTAACCCCCCCTCCACGAGAAGTGCCCCCAGAAGGGGGCGGGCGCGGGGCGGCACCGGTAGTGTTCGACAAGAGTTCCCGGTGTCGCCCCATTACGCGCGAAGGATGGCCACCGTGGGGTTTTAGCCGGTAGGAGTCCGGCACTCCCCCTCCACCCCCACCAGGGCGGCGGGGGGTCCATGAGGATTTCCCCACGAAAAAAAAAAAAAAAAAAAAAAAAAAAAAAAAGGCTCTGCTCTTGGCTGCCCTGATAGCGGCCTGCAGGAGACGCTTCCTAGCGGAGAAGCTCTCCCACAGAACCGCCTCCTCAGCGAGGCATCTGCGAGCCCTGCGCCTTGCTCTGGTGTACCGGCGTCGGGCGCGGATGGTGGTGCGCCGGAGATCAGCGATCTCCTCCGACCACCAGTACACCTGGCCCCGGGGGACGGATTTCGTAGCGCGGGCCATGGCGACGTCACAAACAGTCGCCATGTCGGCCCGCAAATTCTCCACCTCGTCCCCGGGGTCGACGCAGGGCTGCCTCGCTGGCCAAGTGATGACAAGGGCAGCCGCGACCAGCAGGTCTTCGTCCAGGGTTCGGGACCTCCATCCTGACGGCAGTGTCCTGGGCCCGCCATGGCGGCGGTCCCGGGCAGCCGAGGAGGCCGTGTTCGGGAGGAGGGTCATTGTCACGTATAAGTGATCGGAGAATGACTCCAGACCCTCCTCCACACGCCAGCCCTCGACCCAGCGCACGGTCGAGGGGGAAGCCCATGTCAAGTCGACGATGGACACCCCCTGTACCCGCACGCAGGTGGGGGTGGACCCTTGGTTGAGCAACCTCAGGTCCAACCCCGCTGCCCAGTCCCCGAGAACTGTCCCCCTACGGTCTGTGCTGGGGGACCCCCACGCAGTCGCGTGGGCGTTGAAGTCCCCCACCACGAGCATCCGACCGCCAAGATGCGGACGGATGCTGGCGCCCAGATCGTCGAGCGCCGACTCGTAGTCGTTGAGGGGGATGTTCGGGGACAGGTAGACCGCCACCACCACGAGATCTTTCCACCGCGCGGCCACAAAGCCCCGGCCTCGCCCCAGGAGGCGGGCGGTGCCGAAGCTCGCAGCCGCGGCGGGCCCTACCGCTATGGCGGAGACACCCAGCAGGTTTCCGACCCATAGGGGCGAGTCGGGGATCCTGTGGGGCTCGGACACTGCCGCTAGGGCCACTCCCCTTTCCGCCATAGTCTGCGCCAGCAGACCCTGCGCGTCGGGGGAGTGGTTCAGGTTCGCCTGGAGGAGGGATATCGCCATTACTCGGCGATGTCCATCCCCTCCTCCGGGCGGGCCTCTGTCGTTGCGGGTCTGGCAACCTCAGCCACTTCCGTTTGTTCAGTGGGGGGTGGATCACTCCCCCCGCTGGTTGATGGTATTGGGGCCATCTCCACCTCCGGCGGGGAGATGGTGACGGCCCCTCCGGTGGGGACTGTCCCATCGGCTGGCTGCGGGGCAGAGGGGGCAAGGGCGCGCTTCCCAGCGGGAAGACCCCTCGTCCCTCTCTTAGCCGGGGCTTTGCAAGCCGGGCCACCCAGACGGTGGTCCGACTTGAGCCCCTTCTCCTTGCACACCGGGCAGCTCACGGCTTCCCGGCATGCGCTGGCCAGGTGTCCCGCACCGCCGCACCGAAAACAATGACCGGTGCGGTCAGTGGGGGCCGAGCAGTTGGCCCGCACATGACCCTTCTCCAGGCATCTGAAGCACTCCCCAGCGATAGCCCCGTCGGCCTCGCTCTCCAAGAGAGAGTGATGGCCCAGATCGGGGCTCTCGTGGAGGCCAAGCTGACCCGCTTCAGGGAGGAGCTCTTCCCTGGGCGGGCGGTGAGGCCTCCATTGGGGGTGAAGGCGACGGCTCCGGAGGGTGGGTGTGAGCCCGTCCAAGCCGCCGCTTCTTCCGCGGAGGCTCCGGCGGTGGACGGTACAGTCCGCCGCCGGAAGAGGAAGCGGAAGAAGAAGGGGAAGAAGAGTGGGGCAGCATCCGAGGCTGTCCAGCCACCCGGGGGCTCTCCGAGCGCCGGTGGGTCGCCCAAGCCGCCCCAGCCCGCACCTCCCACGCAGGGAGACACGTGGGCGAAGGTGGTGGGGAGGAAGGCGAAGCGCGAGGCCGCGCCAAAGCCACCGCCAGCCCCGCCAGCCGGAGCGGTCGCGAAGGCGACGAAACTCATTCCTGGACGCCCTCCGAAGACCGCGGCGGTAACGCTCACGGTCTCGGAGGGGTCCAGGCTGACGTATGCCGAGGCGATGTCCCGGGCACGCGAGCGCATCAAGCTCGCCGACCTGGGCATCGCCGAGGTAAGGCCGAAGCGCGCCGTCACCGGGGGTCTCATCCTCGAGATCCCCGGTGCCGACGGTGCCGCGAAGGCCGACAAGCTGGCGGCGGCGATGGCCGGGATATTTGATGGGGCGGAGGCACGGGTTGCCCGTCCCACAAAGAAGGCCGAGCTGAGGGTGACCGGGCTCATTGAGTCGGTCACCGTCGGCGAGGTCGTCTCGGCCATCGCCAAGGACGGAGGCTGCAGGGAGGAGGACGTGACGGCTGGGGAAATCCGGTCGTCCGCCTCCTCCAAGCTTGGCTCCCTCTGGCTGCGGTGCCCTGTCACCGCGGCCAGGAAGGTGGCGCAGGCGGGCCGCGTAGTGGTGGGGTGGACCTCGGTGAAGGTGGAGGCACTGGCTGCACGGCCGCTGCAGTGCTACCGTTGCCTTGAGACGGGGCACGTGCGGCGGCAGTGCAAGTCCGGTGTCGACCGAGGCCGCCGCTGCTACGCGTGCGGCGAGGAGGGGCACAAGGCGGGCGCCTGCAAGGCCGAGAAGCCCCGGTGTCCGCTTTGCGGGGACCTCGGGCGCCCGGCCGACCACCGCCTTGGTGGCACGGCCTGCCGTGCCGCCGCACAAAGGGCCGCAAGGCCGACAGTGGCGGATAAGCCGGCGAAGCAACCGGCGGGGAAGGTGCCGCCTGCGAAGGCGCGGGGCGGCAGGGCTGGACGATCGGCCGTCAAGGCCGTGGCCAACGTACCTGTCGTCCCGCCCTTAAAGGTGGCAGTGGTGGCGGCACCTTCGGCGCCGAAGCCCACACCGGGTCCGGGCGCGGTTGCCCCCGCTAAGCCGGCGGCGGCGGAAGACGGGGCAATACAAGCCCAAGGAGAGGGTGGCTTGGAGGGGGCCATGGACATTGATTAACAATGTACCAGCGCCTCCTCCAAGCAAACCTGAACCACTCGCGCAGGGCCCAGGACCTCCTGGTCCAAACCTTGCGCGAGTGGAGAGTGGGTTTGGCAATCGCGGCGGAGCCGTACGTAGTCCCGCCCAATAACCCTAATTGGGTCGGGGACGCGTGCGGCTCTGTCGCGATCATAGTAAATAGGTGGCCCGACTCCCCCCTCTGCTCAGCCCTGGAGCAGGGGCGGGGATTCGTGGCCGTGCAGTGGGGGGACCTCGCGGTGGTGGGGTGTTACATCTCGCCCAACTGCGGCCTCGATGACTTCGAGGCGTACCTGGGTGCGGTCGGTGGGTGCATTTCCCGCACACGGCCGCGCCCGGTACTCGTCCTGGGGGACTTCAACGCTCACGCCCAAGCGTGGGGCAGCCCCCGGGATGACGCAAGGGGCGGGATGTTGCTCGACTGGGCGGCGCAGCACGACCTCCGGTTGGTTAACCGGGGGTCCGTTAGCACGTGCGTTCGGTGGCAGGGGGAGTCGATCGTCGATTTGACTTTCGGCTCCCCGGCCGCCGTGCGCCGTGTGTCGGGGTGGCGGGTCGCGGAAGAGCGTGAAACTCTTTCGGACCACCTCTATTTGACGATGGAGGTGGCCGCCGCGCCCGTCGCTCCGGCACGCCGCTCAGCATCGTGCACCTCGGGGGGTGGAGGGCACACCCCATCACCGCGATGGGCGCTTAAGCGCCTCGACCGGGACGCCCTGATGGCGGCAGCGATCGCCGTGGCCTGGCCGGAAGGGTCGGGGAACGAGGAGGAGTTTCCCGACCCTGACGCAGGGGCGGAGTGGTTCCGGGGTAGTATGACGTCGGTTTGCGACGTCGCGATGCCCCGGGCCAGGCCGCCGCGCGTCGGCGGGGTGTACTGGTGGTCCCAAGATCTTGCGGCGCTACGCACTGAGTGCGTGCGCCGCCGACGCCGGTACACCCGCGCCCGGAGACGGCGAGATCAGGCTGCGGCGGGGGTGGTCCCGCTGTACGCGGCGTACCGCGAGTCCGTGGTCGCCCTACAGCGGGCCATCCGAGCCGCCAAGGCCCGTGCCTGGGACGAGCTCGTCGCCACCCTGGATGGAGATCCGTGGGGGCGCCCGTACAAAATCGTCATGGGACGATTGCGTCCCTAGGCGCCCCCCACGACGGAGCTTCTGGACCCCCATGTCCTCGACCGGGTGGTGGACACTCTGTTCCCTGCTGGAGCAGAGGACCCCGCCCCCGGTCGGCCTCCCCCGCACTTTGTGTGGGACGAGGCCACTATGGGGGTCAGTGGCGACGAGCTCGGCGCGGCGGTGACGCGTCTCGCGGCCCGCGCGAACAAAGCGCCGGGCCCGGACGGCATCCCGGGCAGGGCCCTGGCCATGGCCATGGGCGTCCTGGTCCCGCGCCTCGGGCAGCTTTTTAACAGCTGTCTGAGGCGCGGCAGGTTCCCCCGCTGCTGGAAGCGGGCGCGGATGGTCCTCATCCGGAAGGAAGGGCGGCCCGCGGACTCTCCCTCCGCGTACCGGCCCATATGCTTGTTGGACGAGGCGGGCAAGCTCTTCGAGAGAGTGATTGCCAACCGCCTCGTCCGGCACCTGTCGGCGACAGGGCCGGACCTCGACGACGGGCAGTTCGGCTTCCGTCAGGGACGATCGACGTTAGACGCGATTAAGCGTCTGAGATCCCTGACGGAGTCGGCTGCAACCCGGGGCAGGGTGTGCATCGCTATATCGCTTGATATAGTGAATGCTTTCAACACCCTGCCCTGGTGGGTCATCAGGGAGGCGCTCGAGCGGGGTGGTGCGGTCCATACTGATGTATGGCGCCCCGGTCTGGGCGACCAGCATGGTGGCCAGTGCGCGGTGTCGCCGGCTAGTCGGGCGGTTGCACCGCAGTATGGCCATCCGGGTCGCCCGGGGCTACCGCACCATCTCCGGTGCGGCGGCGAGCGCCGTGGCGGGTATGCCGCCCTGGGAGTTGGAGGCTCAGTACCTGGCCGAGGTGTATCTCGGCCAGGCTGACCTCCGGCGAAGGGGCGAGCACGTCACGGCAGAGGCGGTCAGGGGCCTGAAGCGCCAGGCTCGGCAGACCCTGCTGGAGAGGTGGCGAGCGTGGCTGTCCGAGCCGCGCCACGCCGCCAGCAGGGCTGTCGGGGCTATCCTCCCCTCCTTGGCGGAGTGGGCGGATAGTGGTAGGAGACACGGCGTCACCTACAGGACGTGCCAGGTGCTCGCCGGGCATGGTTGCTTCGGCGAGTATCTGGCACGCATAGGGCGGGAGGCGGACACCCGCTGCCATCACTGCGGGGCCGACCGGGACGACGCTCAGCACACCCTCGAGGAGTGTCCCTCGTGGGACGCTGAGCGTGCCGTCCTGGTCGGCCAAATTGGGGAGGATCTCTCGCCGGCGGCCGTCGTGCGAGCCATGGTCGCCGGCGAGGAGAATTGGCTGGCGGTGGCCTCCTTCTGCGAGACCGTTCTCTCGCAGAAGGAGGCCGCCGAACGCGACCGGGAGCGGCGTCAAGCTCCCGGTCGCAGAGGACGGGCGAGGGCGAGGGGCGGACGTCTCCGGAGAGGGGCTTATAGGCCCTGACCGGACTGCCCCTCCCCTCGAATTTTTTGTACGAGCCTCGCTTTGTTGGCGACAACGCGCGGCGGGGAGCCACAGCCTCGCCGCGCGCAAGCTCCACCGGCCCTTGGGGGGGTCCCTGCTGAGGACAGGGTCCCCTCCGCCAAAAGGGCCCGGTGAGGGGCGGCTAGGCGTGTGGCCCACCTAGTCGCCAGAGTGCAGGTAACCGGGGGGTCCGCGACACGGGCCCCCCCGGGAGGTAGCGCGTAGCGCGCCGAGGGGCCGAGCAGGGCGGGCTCTGGATGTTGTTCGTCCAGAGTTCCCAGAGTCCGCCCTGGAGGGCCCCAGAGGCTGGCCACCATGGGGGTTTTAGCCGGTAAGAGTCCGGCATATCCCCGTCCCCTCCTCAGGGGGGCGGGGAATCCATGAGGATTTCCCCCATGTAAAAAAAAAAAAAAAAAAAAAGGGAGGCGCTCGAGCACCATCGAGTGCCCCCTGAGTTACGGGCCGTCGTCGGGGACTACCTCGCCGGCAGGAGCATCACTTTCACGGGCCGGTCGCAGGAGTACGAGAGGGAGACGCACGCCGGGGTCCCGCAGGGGTCCGTTTTGGGCCCCCTGCTGTGGGACCTCGGCTACGATTACGTCTTGCGGGCTGCACTCCCCGCTGACGCCACCATGATCTGCTATGCAGACGACACTCTGGTGGTAGTCAGCGGGGAGGATGGGACGAGGACCATCCGCGTGGCAGAGATGGCGGTGGCCTGTGCCGTCGCCCGAATCCACCGACTGGGCCTTCGGGTGGCCCCGCAGAAGACCGAGGCGATCTGGTTTTACGATCGCCAACGGTCCGCGGGGCCGCCCGCCCAGCGGTGGATTGCGGTGGGAGAGACCCGCGTCCAGGTGCGGGATACAATGAAGTATCTCGGACTCACCCTGGACGGCCTCTGGCGCTTTAACGAGCACTTCGACCGGCTTATCCCCCGAGTTGAGAAGGCGGCGGGCGCTTTAGGACGCCTGCTGCCCAACATCGGGGGACCGTGGGAGGGGGTCCGACGCCTATACGCGGGAGTCGTCCGTTCCATGCTGCTCTACGGAGCACCAGTCTGGGCGGACGACCTGGCGGCCAGTCGGCGCAATTGTACCCTGTTATTCAGGGTGCAGCGTCGGATGGCCGTCAGGGTCGTGCGAGGTTATCGCACGATCTCCCTGGCGTCGGCCACCCTATTAGCGAGGTTTCCGCCCCTAGACATCCTGGCGATGGGGGACGCGAGGACCTATTCGGGTCTTCGCGTCCTCCGCGAAGGGAGCGGAATACCCACGGAGCGGGCGGTCGAGGAGTTGAAGCGCCAGACCCGACGGTTCGTTGTCGAGATGTGGCGGGAGAGGCTGGAAGATCCAGCCAACGCCCGCCACAGAGCCGTCGGGGCGATTCTCCCGAGCCTCGAGGCTTGGGTGAGTCGTGGCAGGGGACAACTCTCCTACCGCGCGACGCAGGTGCTTACCGGGCACGGCTGCTTCGGCGGGTACCTGCGTCGCATCGGGAAGGAGGCGACGGCACAGTGCCACCATTGTGACGGGGACCAGGACACGGCGCAACACACCCTCCAGTATTGCGGGGCCTGGAGGGAGCAGCGCCGGGTCCTGGTCCGGTATATCGGAAGGGACCTCTCGCTGCCGACGGTCATCCGACAGATCCTCGGCAGCCAGAGGTCGTGGAGAGCCTTCCTCGCCTTCTGCGAGGAAGTGCTCTCCCAGAAGGAGGAGGCGGAGCGGCTGCGGGAGCGAACGGACCCCTTCCGTTTGGGGAGGGCCCGCCCCCGCCGCCGCCCCGCACGGGGGGACGCCGTTCCCCCCGACTAAGTTTGACGGCCCGGACCCGCCGGCGGTGGGGTTTTTCACTGCCGGTGGGCCGGGCACGTGCCAAGGGGCCGCGAGGCGACAGAGTGGTGGCTCTGTCGCCTCCGCACAGCGGCCCCGAGGCGGGGCGGGACGTGTAGTGGTCGCACGTCCCGCCCGGGAGGAGAAGGTTAGTAGTGCGGGAGGCACGTTTCCCTCCTCCTTCGCCGCTGGCGAAGGAGTGTGGCGAGACGTGTCTCCCCGCGAGTAGTGGGGGACGCCTCCCTCTCTCGTGAAAGCGAGAGAGTGGATGGCCACTCCCCCACCACGAGACGTGCCCCCAATAGGGGGCGGGCGCGGGGCGGCACCGGTCGTGTTCTTCCAGAGTTCCCGGTGTCGCCCCAGTAAGCGCCGAGGATGGCCACCGTGGGGTTTTAGCCGGTAAGAGTCCGGCACTACCCCGTCGCCCCCACCAGGGCGGCGGGGTGTCCATGAGGATTTCCCCACGAAAAAAAAAAAAAAAAAAAAAAAGGTCTCGGCTGTACGGTGGAGTCGTCAGGTCGCAAGTCCTGTACGGCTCTCCGGTATGGTCCGAGGCCTTATGCGGCGCTGGCAACGCCGCTACCCGAACTCGGGTGGGCCGGCTACACCGCTGTGTAGCCATAAGGACCTGCCGGGGATATAGAACTATATCCCACCGTGCAGCCAGTGTGGTGGCCCGATCTCCCCCGTGGGAGATCGTAGCCCGCTCGCAGGCACTCTATTACAGAGGCCTGTCCGATGCGCGGCAAAGGGGAGTCGCCACCACCGAGAAGATGGCCGACTTGAAGCGCCAGTCCCGGCAGTACCTGGTTGACTCTTGGGTCAGCTGGCTCGACGAGCCGGGTATCGAGCCCACCAGGGCTGTCGAGGCTATCTGTCCGCATCTCCAACGCTGGGCGGATAGGGGTTTTGGGGGTGTCACGTACCGCCTGTGCCAGGTGCTCACCGGGCATGGTTGCTTCGGTGCGTACCTGGCCAGGATTGGCAGGGAGGCCACGACCCGCTGTCACCATTGTGCAGCCGACCGGGACGACGCGCAGCACACGCTGGAGTTCTGTCCGGCGTGGGCGGACGAGCGCGCCGTCCTGGTCGACGAGATAGGGAGTGACGATCTCGCGCTGTCGAGCATCGTGGGTCGGATGCTCGGCGGCGCGGATCGTTGGGATGCGGTCGTCTCCTTCTGCGAGCACGTAATGCTCGCGAAGGAGACGGCCGAGGGGGCTCGGGAGCGGCAGCGCCATCCCGAGCGGCGAGGGCCCCCCGGGCGGAGGGGCAGGGGGAGGAGAAGGAGGCCCGACCTCCAGGCGCCACCATGATGGTGTCGCCACCTCCTCTTCCCTCCCCTCCTTCCGGAACATCTACGGGGGACGGCCGCGGGAGAGAGCCACGGCTCTCCCGCGGCACAAAAACGTCCGCGCGGTCGGCGGGGGAGCTTAGCTGGGGGGCTGAGTTCCTCCTTTGCACTCCGACCGCGTGAAGGGGTGATGGGCGTGTGGCCCGCCCGTCTCCCAAACAACAATAGTGTATCGAACGGGGGGAGGGCATTTCCTCCCCCCCGGGCATGTGGCACTACCAGTGCCAAGACAGGGGCGGGTCCTGGTAGCATCCTCTGGTCTCCCCAGGGCCCGTCCTGTCATGTCTCCGAGGTCACCGCAGTGTTTTTAGTGGGTGCAAGCCCCACATAACCCCGCCTCTCCCCTAGAGAGACGGGGTATCCGTTCAGGGATTTTCACTGCGTCAAAAAAAAAAAAAAAAAAAAAAAAAGATCTGGGTTAGGTCTGGGTTCCGTGCCCCTCGCGGGAACCGGGTAAGGGTCACAGGTTCGCCTGTGACCCCCCCGGGCCCTGTGAGGGGATGGGGGTGCCAATACCCCGACACGGCGCGTCCCCGGGTTGCGGATAGGGGGATGCCCAACGGACATGTTCCGGTGGGTAGCGGTTCCCGAAAGGGACCGCCGCGGACAGCCATTGGCATTACACACACTTCACACATACACACACTTACACACCCCTCACGCACCCTACCTCACGGGGTAGTACATTGTGAGGGGCACACATCCACGCACATCTCACACTGACATTCCCCTCTGGTCACCCTGCCTCGCGGGGCAGTACATCCCAGAGGGGCACATACACGCACACATACACCGTCCGGGGGCGGATACCCCCGGGGGTTCCTTCTACCCTAAAAAGAAGGTCGGGGAGAAAACCCCGAACTGAAAAACAGGATGGAGGTCAATAAAGAATTGAAGGTTAGGGTGCAGCGGTGCGACTCCGCAGTACCGGCGTGTGAGGGCGGTCAAGCGGGCCCGAGCATGTCGATATCCAGCAACCGTGGGGGTGTGTCGGTTGGCCACTTGGCCGGCACATCTTATAAAGCCTCAAGCGAGCGAGGAACGAAGAAGGGAGGGCAGGACAGCAGTGCCGCTGGCGGCACTGCCCGTCCTAATGACTATGACGACCCGGCTAACCACAAGGTAAAATCTATGGTCTCTGGAAAGCACAGGAAGGACGCGAAATCAGAGGAAGAGGCGGAAGAGAGGAACGGAGAGCGGGATTCGCTGCGCCCTGCAACATTCCTGGTTCCCTTAGCCCCGTCCCCACGTCCTGTGAGGCGCGGCAGTGTCCCGGCAGATGTTGCCGGAGAAAAGAGTAACGCCCCTGCTGACACGGCTTCCTCAGACACGGGATCATACGCGGATGCGAATGAGTCCCACACCATGGAGATAGAGGGTGAGGAGGGCCAGATCCCGGCACTGGTCTTACCGTCCACCCTGAAGAGAAGGGCCTCCGTGCTCCGTTGTTCCTCTTCCTCCAGTGAGGCTGGAGGCGGGAGCTCCGGTAGCACACTAGGCCGTCACTCCGCATCGTCTTCTGTCGCGCGGAAGAAGACCTCGAGGAAGAGGAGAAGGGATACTGGCGGAGACTCCAGCAAGAGGAGCCCTAAGAACGCCGACCAGGGGAAACACAAACACTCCTCCGCTAGCGACCCGGACGACCTGGAGGACACTCACAGGCAGTCGGCTTCTTCGGTGCACCCATGGCGGATCACCGACATGCGTGGGCAATCCCCCCCAAGAGGGAAGTATTATAAAACGCTACCCCCGTTGGAGGAGATAATAAACCAATTCGAGGTTGAACCGACAGCCAATCTGGGGGTTGAGATCCTGGAATGGAGCCGGGAGTTCGAGAGGATCTCAAATAAGAGCGAGAACCTCAAGGGCGATCTCAAGAGGCGGATGAGGATCGGGGCCTCAGTGATCCGGGCCGCTGCACAAGAGATGGCCAAGAGGTCTGTGAGGTCAGGCGGCGAGGCCGAGTCCGAAGCCAGACTTGTGGAGGTCTACCTTCGCAATGTCAGGCTAGAGTCGGAGCTGAACGCCCTAAAGGGACAGCTGGAGGCCTTGAAGGCATCCAACGCCCCCCCAAGCCGATGCCCCCAACCAGTGTCCACCGCTACCACCCCGAGCCCGTACCCTAACACTAGGGGATCTGCGGCGCGGATGGAGACTGAGGAGTCTAGGACGAGGGAGGAGGAGAGAGACGAGAGACTCTTTAAGAGGCTGTCGGCAGTAATCCTCCTCCAAATGGGCGAGTTAAAGCAGGAGCTATTGGCGAAGACCGCTGGCGATCTGGGGAAGCTCGGAGAAGCCGGGGGTTGCCCGCTAGCAATGCCCTCCTCCGGACAGGTGCCCACGATGAGTGGGAAGAAGAAGAGGGCTCTTCCCAAGGTGGTTTCTTCGGTGGCGGTGAGTCCAGCGCTCCCGGTTGTTGTAGGGAGTGCTAGTGTTGTGCCCTGTGTGGTGACTGCACAGAGCGGGTAGCGGGATCGGAGGAAGTCAGGCTCGTAGCGTTTAAAGGATTAGAATCCACCGGGATTAAACCCAAAACTTGGAGTTTATTGATAGGATATAACCAAAGACTGACACGAAAGGTACAGAGTAACTCGCTGGTACGCACTGATGTGTTCTGTTCGAAATCTGGAGAGCGAGTCCCCGATTGGGGCTTGGAGCAATGGTTTTGCTCGAAGCGGGCGTCGCATCAGCACGAGGCACTGATCAGGCGATGTGACTCAGTGCTGATGTGCAAAACGTGATTTAGTCGCTGTTCGCTCGCTTATTGCTATACTAATATCTTACTTCTTTTATACATTGCAACATCCTTTCAAAGATAGGATTTAGCGGTCTGCTTAGTTTGTGCATTCCGGGAGCCAACCTTGGGCTCGGGCGCAACAATCCCTCCCCCCCTAAGGGAGAAAAGGGCGAAGGCCTTTTCGGAGATGGTGCAATGTTTACAATGGTCATACAGAGTCATTATGGCTAGTATGCGGTATGTGTAGAATATATATATGTGATAGTATAGACTAATGTATTATAAAATTATAGTATGTGGTATATGTATAACGCGATTTTGCATACTGTTGGCAATTGGGTATCGCTGTTACAAGGTTCTGGTAAAAGGTTCTTGTGATTTCGCTCGCGTGTATTGGTTATCGCTTCGCGGTTTAGGCCTTGGGGCCTCTTCGGTCGTAGCGCGTGGGTCAGCACTTCTGCGGCGTGTGGTGTATTTGTATGCGCCAATTACGCTTAGTGCTAGTACAATGAGTAAAGAGAGAGAGGTGAATGTAAAGAATCCATAGTGGTATAATGGGGGTGTGCGAAGGTGTTTTCGTGTAAATGTTTCTTGAAGGTCGCTTAATTTTTGGCTGACCTTGTCTAGTTCTTCTGGGTGTTTTATGATCCGTTTGAGTTTGAAGTTTGTGCCATTATATGAATTTAAGAGGTTTGCTTCTACGGGATCGGCAGGTAAGTGTTCTATTGTTAAGTTGTACTCTGGTAAGTAGTTCCAGGTTTTTTCGATTCCGTAGTATTTTCCAGTTTGGATAGTAAATTCTTTAGCGGTGATTATACATTTTCCTTTTATAGATAGTATACCAGAATCTTTGATGGTTGCGAAATTCGTTATTGTTTGTTTGTCGCATGTTACGCCTAATTTTATGGGGTTCGGCGCGATATATATCCAGGCGCCAGGTTGTTGTAGTTCGATTAGGATAGTGTGGTTTAGGGTCATAACACGCGTTGTACAGCTTGTTACTTCTTCCTGAGTGAGTTTACTATACAGTTGAACTTCGCAGGGGCTATCTGGTGATAATGAGAAGATCGGATGGTACGAAGCGCATAGGTATGTGCTGTGTATTATCTTGCATGCGGCGAGATCGTCTTTGCTGAGGGTTACATATTTCGATGTCGCCTGGTCTATTGTTACGTAAGGTTCGTCGGATTCGAGGTATGCGTACAGTGAACCGCTTTTGCGAGTTGGTACTGGATATGCTTTGATTAATTCAAATACGCGTCCGTTTGTGAGTGGAACGTCGATGGTAACAATTACAGATTTTGCTTCGGAGTATGCCGTGATACGCATAATCTTATACAATAAATGGATGGTTTTAAGGCTTATAGTTAAAGGGAAGGTTAGGCCGGTGGTTAGTTCTGTAGCCACGGCTTTCAAGTGTTTTACTATTTCTGCGGGCGGAATTACTCGTGGGTTGAGGATGCCTTTTCTTATATCGACCACAAAATCTAGTATGTCTTGTGCGTCTCGTAGTAGGGTTTCTGTTGTAGTTTCTAGTAGAATGGAGTTTTCGTCAATTATGTCTTGGAGTTGGAAATTTAGGCTGTTTTGTTGAAGTGCGTATTGTATATGGCGTGTAGCGTTAAGTAGTGTCAGTTCGTTTTGTTCTACGTTGTGTATGGTTTCGTTAAGTAGTTTTGCGTTTGTGCTAATTACATGGAGTTGTCCCTTTATAATACTTTTGAGTGTTCCTGTTTGCTCTTGTAGAAGTGCAATTTGTTCGTTAATTTCGTTTCTGTCTTCGGTATCCATTATTCCGAATAGTGATTTTCCTATGGTCCCTAGTCCATCGATTAGGCCGCGAGTGTCTCGCGTGTCTGAGCCGATAGTTTGCTCTATGTACGTGAGAAGGTCTGTTACGCGGTCTAATTTTTTCTGAATTCCTGTAGTGAAGGTTTGGCAGAAGTGTGCCGATGTGTTTGTAGGAGGACTTTTGCATGTCGCGATTGTTTCATAGAGGATGGCTTGGAGGTTTGATTCGCGTTGGAAGATTGATGCTAAGTTAAGATGTAATACCAGTTTCCAAGTGTCTTGATAGGTTTGTAGTGTTCCTATTCTTTCAAAATAGATACCTGGTTGATGCGTGAATTTGCGGATGCTGAAGTATTTATCGGAGATTGTTCCTTTTGTTGGGGTGGCTCTAATAGCGAGGAGGAAAATTCTGTAATGAGAGTGAGAACGATTGGTGTTTCTGTCTCTCTAGTGGTGGAGATTAGGTGTGTGTGCGTGTGTGTATGTGTTATACTGTCCCTGTCGGGAGTATACAGTTTGTGTTAAAAAAAATAAATTTGGCATTAAGTCTGTATGCGTGTGGAGGTACTTTGCCCATAGCTGGTAGTTGATTTCCAAGAGGAGATGCACGGGTGTTATCTGTGTGGGAGAGTTCTTCGGTCTTTAGGTAGGAGGAGCAGAGTTGGCGGATTCCTTCGCGGTACTGCGGGAGAGGGTGATATATAACGTGGGTGCTCGGTGGTCCAGACCGTTAATTGTCTCGAAGCGACAGGCGAATATGGAGATGTCGAAGAAGGCACGCGGCGAGTTGGTGAGTTGAGGGTTTGGGGCTGTAGTTTGTGTTTCGTGTTTTTTTTTTTTTTTGTGTGTGTTTTGAAATATATAATGTTGTTTTTTGTTTTTAGGGGCGGCTGTATATGCAGATGGCGGGGGAGGTCCAGTGGGTGCGGTCGCATTTGAGGAGCGACCAGATAGATCTGGACGATCCGTGGGGCGGCCCGGAGGCCGATTGGTGGGGCCTGGCGGCCCTGTTCGGTAAGTTATCGTGGTATTAAGGGGTGTAATTCGACCTGGTGTTTATTGTGGTGTGATTATTAATCTCTATATTATGTTTGTTACAGAGCGGAACGGCGAGCAGGGCCGTTGGGCCCGCCTCCGGCAGCTGGCCCTGAAGACTGCAAAGTAAAAAAAAATATGTAAAATAAAAATTAATAGCTGATATCGTGTGTTGGTTTGTTTTATTGTAGAATAAGTTCCGCGTCCTTTTCCTGTCCTTTAGTTTACTTTTAGTTTTACTTTGCGCGTAGTTTGTAATATTTAGTATAAGTAGGATAACGGTAAGTATGTGTTTATTTATATATATACTTTTGTTCTTTTTGGTTCGTATTTTTTGTTTTGTTTTAATTAAATGAATGACTTAAAGTCTATAGTCTGAGATAGTTTTGAGTTGGACTAAATGTTTAGTACGAATATTATTATTTTTTTTTTCTTTCTTTTATTCTATTCTATAAAATTTTTTAGTCTGTTCGCGTGCACACGTTGGGTTCGGCGTCCCATTTTTATCGTATAGGTTTCGTTATCGTGTGTCGCGGTTATTGTGTATGGTCCGATCCATTTAGGCGTAAGTTTTTTTGATCGGCCGCGTCTAACGGTCTCGTCCTTAAGTAGAACTTTGTCGTTGACTTTAAACGTCGGGGTTTTAGTTCCTTTATCATATAACGTTTTGGATTTTTGTTTTTTCTGTTGTAGAGTCTCTCGCGCTACCTCGTGTGACGATCGGATTCGTTCGCGCAGTTCCTCCGCATATTTATCGTACGTGTATGTTAGTCGCGGAGGTTGTTTTAGGGATGTCGGTAAGGTAGCTGTTTGTCCGAAAGTAAGCTCGTATGGAGTATGCCCAGTGGCACTATGTGGTGTAGTATTGTATGTGAACATCGCGTAAGGGAGCCATTCGTCCCAGTCAGTTTGATCTTCGTCAATGTAATGTTTTAGATAGTCGGCTAGTGTTCGATGACTCCTTTCCAGAGCGCCGTTAGATTCCGGGTGGTATGCGCTGGTCTGAATTTTATTTATTTTGAGGAGTTTACAAACGTCTTTAAATACTTCGCTTAGGAAATTCGCTCCTTGGTCGGTAAGGACTTTTTCGGGTATTCCGAAGATGCAGACTATTTTTGTTGCGAAAGCTTTTGCAATGGTTCCGGCTTCTTGGTCGGGTATAGGTATAGCTATGCTGAATTTAGTTAAAGCGTCTTGAAACGTTAGGATGTATTTGTTTCCTTGGTTTGTTATGGTTAGGGGTCCTACTATGTCTAACGCGCATTTCTCGAACGATTTGGTAGGGGTATCTGTTATTACCATGGGTGCTTTACTTGGAGACCATGTTTTATTTTTCTGGCATTTTTCGCATTTGGAGATGTATTCCTCTACGTCTTTCCTCATGGTTGGCCAGTTATGGTATAATTTAATTCGATCGAGGGTTCTTTTAATGCCTAGATGTCCACCTAAAGGTGTGTCGTGGTGTTCGTATAAGATCTTTTTTATTTCATCGATTGTGTATGTATGATTTGGGGGAATGTCTAATGTGTCATCTTGTGGCGGCTGTTTGTCTTATTGGTACACCCTAGCGTGTCGCCTTCTAAGAAGAATATGTCGTTATACCGTTCGCATAGGTCGATCAAATGTCTTTTTTCCTCGGCGTGTAAGTTGTCGAGCATTATCTCCCTGCGCAATGCTTGCATTCTATCTGTACCACTGACTGTCCGTACTGTGTAAGCGTTTTTGCTGTCTACGGTGTCGTGGGGTGGGTCGGTAACCTCGTGTAGCTCGATTGGGTTTAGTTGCACAATCGGTGTTTTGATTTTAGAGTCTTCGAGGTTCGTGTTCATTATACTGATAAGGCATTTGTTTTTGGTCCCCGTGGTGAGGACGTTGCCTATGAATACTCCGGGTTTGATTGTTGCTTGATTTACTATTCCTTCGCCTTGGGTAGCTGTGTGTGCGAGTACTAATGTTTCGGTACGTGCTTTTAAAGTTACGTGGTCTCCACTAGTGAGCGGGAGATGTGTTCCGAGAATGTTAATGGATTGGCCGGGTCGGATTTCGGCGTTGTATTTTGAAAGAAAATCATGTCCTAAGAGTCCGTGTTGTTCCCCGAGTGAGTCGTCTCGTACCAATCGGCAAAGATGTCTAATTTGTTTGTCTCCTATACGGATGGTGAGGTATGCACTACATAGAGTTTGAGATACGTTCGATCCGACGGTATATAGGGTTACGACTTCTTTCACGGCGGGAACGTCACCTAGGACTTGTCCGACTTTTAGCAAGGTGACTTCGGCGCCAGTATCCACTAGCATGACGGCCTTTCCGTTAACCAATTCGGGTGCTTCAATTTCTACTAAAGTACGCGATGACTCGGAACCAGCTGTGATCGTGTTAACCTGATATGAACTGACTCTCGTGTCATCGTCCGGTCTCCTGTCGGAGTCGGGTTGGCGAGGCGCGGCGCGTGCCGGATCATGTGTTTCTGATAGTTGGCGAGGTTCTCGTGAGTAGTGTTGTGTTTGCGGGGGTCGTTGTGCTCGGTTTCTCTCGTTTGCGCGCTGGCGTGCGCGACATTCCTCGAGTGTATGCCCGGGTTTTTTACAATATCTGCATGTCACGGTTACGTGTCGAACTGCCCTATTATTGGTAGGGATGCGAGGGTTGTGGGGATGGGACGGGTTCGGGTCCGAGGAGGGACGGGGCGTACTTAGGCGCGTGTAGCAATTATTGGCGATGTGCCCTATTTTGTGGCACCTCCCGCATTTTGGCGTGTTTCGCGCTGGTCCGTTGCGGTCGTTCCCGCGGTAACGCGAGTTGTTATTGATACGCGGAATATCCGATCCTAGAACCCTTTCTTCCTCAACAGCGGCTATTATCGCCGACTGCAGGTTGTCGAAAGTGCGCGATCTAATTATTGTTCTAAGCGGCCCCCTCAATCCTCGAGTGAAATAGCGTAAGGCTTGTTTGTCTAAGACTTCGATGATTCCTCCAATATTCGACGGGTCGGCGGCGTCCTCGATGGACAGCTGTTTCATTTCGGTTAATAGCCTCTCTAACCTGGAACCGAATTGTTGGGCGCTGTCTCCTTCTCTCTGTCTACAGCTACTGAACTCGGCTTGTGCGGTATCGGATGACCGTTTAGCCGCGAATCGCGTTCTCAATGCGTGTTTCAGTTCCTCGAAGCTATTGATAGTCTTGTTCCGTAACTCTTTTGAGGCTGTGCCTTTTATCTTGTTTAGTAAGACGAGTCGCAGGAGTCGCGATCGTTCGTCCGCGGGTGTGAATTCGAAAGCGCAATCAACGTCGTCTAGGAAAGAAGACAAGTCGGAGTTTCCGTCTCCGTCATATATCCCAATTAGTCCGAGTGCGGCTATCATATCTCGGGCCGACGTGTTATTCGGGCCACTAGGGCCTTGTTCTGTGTGTGACATTTCGGATTCGCTACTTACAAGACTGAAATCGTGTACCCTGATAGGGTATCGGCGCTGTGACGGTACGACGACGTTCTCGGGCGTCGTATGGGTGCTCGATTCGGCGGCGTGATATGTGTCTGTACTCGTGTCTAATTTGGGTGCTCGCACGCGGCGTCGCAAGGGGCCGGTGTTGTCTAAGGAAGCACGCGTTTTTACTTTCGTAGGGTCTACTGGATTGAATATGAGTTTCTTATCAAAGAAAGATTCTAACGATCTACTGAATGACCTTCGATTAGGTAGAAGGTATCTCAGAGCGAGTGCGTCTTCCGTAGGCATACAAGGGCCGTGTAAAGATTCTGGTTAACAATATTTTGCTATCGGATATCGCTACAGCGGTTCGGACGTCTATGTTTACTCACAGGATGGTTGACAGGCGCATGCTGCTGGTCGGTGTCCGCTGGTAGCCTTGGGGTGTCGGTAGACGCAACCGGAGTCGGCAGGGCGGCGATACCTCCTTATCGCCGGTGTCGTGCAGGGTGCTGTCGGCGTGTCGAGTTCTGGAGCTCCTTTTCGCTCGTACAGGGAACCAGGTGTCCTCGGTCCGTGGGTGGATGGTGCGTTCCTTCTCGGTGCCTTGGTGTTCGTCTCCGTTCGGCCAAAGGTCCTCGGATCAGCAATGGCTCGTTGGTGACGTCCGTTCAGGTTTGGTTATACCTTTCCCGTTTGCTGGGCCGTCTGGCCGTCTCTAACGAGAGAGAGCGGCGGTTTTTTGGTGGAGTGCGAGCGTCTCCTAAGAGCTCGTTCGCGCCCTTGGTTTGGTTGGCCTTGCCGGTCTCTACCTCGGCAGAGATTCGACGTCTAGGTCGAGTTGGAGTAACACTGGCGGTCAGGCCACGTTACACAATCGGCAGGCTCACGATTTGACTTCGACGGTGCAGATCCCACCGCTGCCACCATTTAATGTTGTGCCCTGTGTGGTGACTGCACAGAGCGGGTAGCGGGATCGGAGGAAGTCAGGCTCGTAGCGTTTAAAGGATTAGAATCCACCGGGATTAAACCCAAAACTTGGAGTTTATTGATAGGATATAACCAAAGACTGACACGAAAGGTACAGAGTAACTCGCTGGTACGCACTGATGTGTTCTGTTCGAAATCTGGAGAGCGAGTCCCCGATTGGGGCTTGGAGCAATGGTTTTGCTCGAAGCGGGCGTCGCATCAGCACGAGGCACTGATCAGGCGATGTGACTCAGTGCTGATGTGCAAAACGTGATTTAGTCGCTGTTCACTCGCTTATTGCTATACTAATATCTTATTTCTTTTATACATTGCAACATCCTTTCAAAGATAGGATTTAGCGGTCTGCTTAGTTTGTGCATTCCGGGAGCCAACCTTGGGCTCGGGCGCAACACTAGGCAGGAGGGCTTTCCCCCTCTCCCGAAGCCGTCTTCTTCCGGGGATGGGAAACCACACCTGGCTTGGAGCAAGGTGGTCGGCCGCAAGGCGAAGAAGAAGCCTGCGGTCCCGCGTCCTGGGCACTCCGCTCAGTCTGTGCCGCAATCCTGCGCTGCCCCTCCCACGGGGAAGCAGGGAAAGAAGAGGGGCAAGGGGAGTCCTAAAGCCTCCTCACCTAAACCAACGAAGGTTAAGGTGCCGCGCCACGCCGCGGTAACGCTCACCCTCAACCCAGGGTCCAAGCTGGGGTACAGCGATCTCCTCGCCACCGCGAGACGCGAAGTGAGCGCCGAGATCGTCGAGAACTCGGAGCTGTTCCCTCGCCCTGCTCTTAATGGTGGCTTTATCATTGAGGTGCGGGCGGAGGACAGCGAGGGTAAGGCGAGAGCCCTTGGCGATCATCTGCGCAAGGTTTTCGAGGGGAACGGGGACGTCCGGGTGGCCCGTCCAGTCAAGTGCGCGGACCTGCGCTTGTTCAACCTGGACCCGTCAATCACTGCCGCTGAAGTGAAAGACTTCGTCGCGAGGACGACGGAGTGCGACTCTTCCGAGATCTGCACCGGAGAAATCCGGGCAAGAGCTCGCGGGCTTAACACCCTGTGGCTTCGTTGCCCTGCCAAGGCTGCGAAGAAGCTGGCGGAACAAGGCCATATCCGGCTGGGTTGGTCCAACGTGAGGGTGCAGGTGCTGGGAGGAGGGCCTGCGCAGTGTTTCCGTTGTCTTGAAAAGGGCCACGTGAAATCACTGTGCAGGAGTGCAGTTGACCGTAGCAACTTGTGCTACAATTGCGGCGCTCCCGACCACAAGTCGAAAGACTGCAGCGCGAAAACGCACTGTGCGATTTGCGCGGATAGAGGGGTCCCCGCCAACCACAGGGCGGGTTCAGCCAGCTGCAACCCCCCGAGACAAGCCAGGCCGAGGACGGCGAAGCGGGTGATCATCAATCCCCCTCCCTCGTCCGTCCAGGAACCCCCCGCCAAGGAGGGCTACCGGTCTCCCGAAGGAAGTAACACTTCGCCTCCGGACAAGCCGGAGGACGCGGTCGCCGTACCCCCGGTGGACCGGTCACTCACTGGGGAGAAAGGCCCGGAGGAGGCCTCTGATATGGACTGTGCATGATGGGCCACCGAGCCCGCACAGCCATTCTTCAGGCCAACATCAACCACTCGGCCAGGGCGCAGGATCTTCTTCTGCAGTCGCTTGCCGAGAGGTCCATTGGAGTGGCCCTGATAGCGGAGCCCTATAGGGTTCCGAATCATTGCGACTGGTTCGGTGACCAACGGGGACTGACGGCGATTGTGTGCCCACCCCTTCCAGGACTTCCGAGACCAGCATGTCTCGTAAGGGGAACGGGCTATGTCATTGTGGCCTGGGGCCAGTATGGCCTCATTTCGGTCTACGCCCCCCCGAGGTGGAGTCGTTTAAGGTTCGAGGGGTTCCTGGCTGCGCTCTCTATCGAGATTCGGAGATTGGGAAACCGGCCTTGGCTCATTGGGGGAGACTTCAACGGGAGGAACTCCATTTGGGGCGACGTCCGTACTAACCTCCGGGGTCGCCTTATCTTGGACTGGGCGGACAGCCTTGGCCTGGTGCTGCTTAATGCCGGTAACGCCCCTACCTGTTGCCGGAGATACGGCTCTTCCATAGTGGACCTGACCATGGCCAGCGGCAGGGCTGCTCGTGAGATTCGGAACTGGAAAGTCCTTGCGGAAGAGGAGACCCTTAGCGACCACCGCTATATCGCGATGGAGTTGACTTCCTCCTCGCGCGCTGGGGCACCCCCGTCCCTACCTCCCAGGAAGGGGTGGGTCACGAGGAAGAAGGATCGGGACCTCTTCGACGCCGCCCTCCAAGTAGTCGCATGGTCGGGACGTGGCAACGAGACGGTGGTGGATCCGAACCGGGAGGCCCAGTGGTTCCAGGAGGCTCTGTCCGCGGTCTGCGACGCTTCTATGCCCAGGGCAAAGGCGGGTAGGCCCCGCAGAGCCCTGTACTGGTGGTCGGAGGAGATTGCGGACCTAAAGTCCGCCTGCTCACGCGATCGGCGCCAGTACGGAAGGGCCAGGCGCAGGATCTCAAGAGACCTTGCAAACGAGGCGCAGCTGTACCAGCGGTACAGGGACTCCGTCCTCGCCCTCCAGAGGGCTATCTCAGACGCCAAGGCGAGGGCGAATAGGGAGATCGAGGACGACCTCAACCGAGATCCCTGGGGACTTGGATATCTGAGGGCCATGGGTAGGCTCCGCCCCAAAGGTCCGCCCATCACGGCGCAGCTGGACCACGACCTCCGAGAGAAGACGGTGGACGTCTTGTTCCCGGCGGGAGAGGATCTTCCCCCATGGAACCCCCCGTCTCCCGGGGAGTGGTCGGAGGATCTCTCCGTCACTCTGGAGGAGCTCCGGGACGCGGTGAGGAGGATGGCGTCGAGTTCAGGTGCCCCTGGTCCCGATGGCATTACAAGCAAGACGCTTGGCGCAGCAGGGAACCTTCTCCACGGACGGATGACTCGCCTCTTCACGTCCTGTCTCAAGCTTGGCCGCGTCCCGGAGGCTTGGAAGCGGGCACTTCTCGTGCTTATCCCTAAACCAGGGAAAGCGCCCGGCACCCCGTCGTCTTACAGGCCAATTTGCCTGCTAGATGACATGGGCAAACTCTTTGAGCGCGTGGTCGCATCAAGGATTTTGGCGCACCTAGAGAGCAAGGGCCCCGATCTTTCACCGGCCCAATTTGGGTTCCGGAAGGGGACGTCCACAGTAGACGCCATACGCGAGGTGAAGGAGTGGTCGCGCGCGGCCACAGCGAGGGGACAGGTGGTGTTGGCCGTCTCTTTGGACGTATCCAACGCCTTCAATTCTCTTCCCTGGTCCACGATAATGGCGTCGCTGAGAAAGCACCGGATCCCGACATACCTACAGTCGGTGGTTCGAAGCTACCTCCAGGACAGGGTTATTACGTATCCCAGTATGGATGGGCAGTCCGTCGCTAGGCGCATCAACCGCGGTGTTCCTCAGGGCTCCGTTTTAGGACCCCTGTTATGGAACCTGGGGTATAACTCCACGCTGGAGGCTGCCATTCCGTCAGGAGTCAGGGTCATCTGCTATGCAGATGACACCTTGATCCTCGCGGCAGATGCGGAGTGGCAGCGCTGCATACGCTTGGCGGAGCTAGGCGTTGCTAGCGTGGTAGGGCGCATTCGCGCCATTGGTCTTGAGGTGGCAGCCAGCAAGACGGAGGCTATGTGGCTCCACAGCCTCCCCCTCACGTCGTCCCCACCAGAATCCCTCTTCCGGGTCAGAGACTCGTTCCTGGTGGTAGCCGACACCATCAAGTACCTAGGCCTTCGCCTAGATGGTCGTTGGAGGTTCGGGCGGCACATAGAAAGCCTGGTGCCCAAACTTCAGCGGACAGGGAACATGCTGGGTTCCCTCCTCCCGAACGTGGGCGGGCCCTGTAGTAGAGTTCGTCGCCTCTATGCGGGGATTCTGCGCTCCATGGCACTGTACGGCGCTCCAATCTGGGCGACGGACCCGGCGGGAGCCACTAGGAGGCGAGTTTTGCTCCGCCGGGCCGAACGCAGGATTGCGATCCGGACAATCAGGGGGTTCTCCGACCTCTCCTATGCGACGGCCATGGTCCTGTCGGGACTTCTCCCTCTCGACCTTCAGGGAGAAGCAGAGGCCCGCACCTATCAACAGGTCGTGGAACTCAGGAGCGTTGGCCCTCCTCCTTCGTGGGAGAAACGCAGGGATCTCAGGGAGACCCAACTGCGGATCGCCTGGTCACGGTGGGAGGAAGAACTGAAGGATCATCGCATCCTTCGGCGACAGAAGGTGGTCAGGTTGATCCGTCCCCACCTCAAGGAGTGGGTAGAGAGAAGACACGGCGTCCTCTCCTATCGTCTCACGCAGGTCCTTACGGGGCACGGCTCGTTTGGGACGTATCTGTGTGAGATTGGTGCGGAAGAGGACGAGACGTGTGCCTCGTGTGGAGCCGCCCGGGACTCAGTGGACCATACGGTGCAGGAATGCCCTCAGTTCGCAGACCGTAGGGAGTTGCTGAGGACGGAATGTGGAGGAAGGGTCTCCCTCAACTCCATGGTTGCTGCCATGCTGCGCAGCCCCGAGGGATGGCAGGCGGTCGAGTCCTTCTGCGAGGAAGTCATGTCGGCCAAGGAGCAAGCCGAGCGTGAGCGGGAGGTTGCGGACCCTCGACGCCACCAGAGGTATCTGGATCGCTCGAGAAGTAGGAGGGAGAGGAATCGTCGGACCCGCGATTCTTGCGGCTGAAGCCTCTCCCCGCAAGAAAGCTACTCTGGCGTCATTTCTGTAAAGAAATGAGGCCAGATGTAGAAAGTGCCACTGGCCGAAGGATGGAGGTCCTCCGCCCAGGGATGGCGCCCAGGCGTTCTGTCGGACCTTCCAAAGAAGGTCCTGTGCAGCAATGCACAAAGCTTTGTTTTGCTCTAGGCACTTTTGCCAAGGTAAGAAGCCGTCGGGCTAACAACCTCCGAGGCTACCGGTCGCTATTTGATCCCGGGAAACCTCTCCATTGGAGGTAGGGACGCTAAAAGGCAGGGTTTTTTAGTGGGTAAGAGCCCCACACTACCCTCCTCTCCCCCTCCAGGGAGGGGTGGGTGTCTGTTTGCAGATTTTTCCCCGCCAAAAAAAAAAAAAAAAAAAAATGGGTTATGCCGGGCTCGTCCCAGGTCCTCCTGAGGGACAGAGGCGAGGGCTATGTAGTGGCAGATTGGGGCAACTTCTGCCTCGTAGGGATCTACGCCCCACCCAGCTGGACACTAGACCAGTTTGATGACCTGCTGGCCGAGGTCGGGAGCTGCGTAGCCGGGCTTGGAAGCCGCCCTCTGCTGTTAGCGGGTGACTTCAATGCCAAGGCCAGGACATGGGGGAATCCGCGGACTAGCGCGAAAGGAGACTCCCTGGAGAGATGGGCAGCTGCTCGGGATCTACGGATCCTGAACGTTGGTTCCACTCCCACCTGCGTGAGGAGGGGTGGTTGGTCCATTGTCGACTTAACATGGGCCAACGCTTCCGCGGAGCGTCGTATCACGGGCTGGAAGGTGATTGAGGAGTGCGAGACCCTTAGTGACCACAAATATATAACGATGGTCGTCATACCAGCTGGTTCTGCTGCCCCCGCAAATGTCCAGCCACCGTGCTTGCGGAGGACCCGAGGCTGGATGACTAAAAAGTTAGACGAAGATCTCTTCGACGCCGCCATCACCGCGGAGTCCTGGATCCCTACCCCGGAGGGTGAGACCTCAGACGTTGAGGGGGAGGCGAAATGGCTTAGGGAGGCGATTGCCAGGGCCTGCGACGCCTCGATGCCGAGGTCTCGTGGCACGAGGACCAAGAAAGCCGTGTACTGGTGGTCCCAGGACATCAAGGATCTGAGGGACTCGTGCACGAGGGAACGCAGGCGCTTCACGCGGGCTCGCCGGAGACGCATTCGGGATCCCGCCCTGGAGGACGCCCTCTACAGCACGTACCGAGACGCGGTAAAAACCCTACAGAGGGCCATCGTCACGGCCAAGATCCAGTGTCGAATCGACCTGGAACAGTGCCTCAATGGTGATCCATGGGGGCCAGGATACCGCCTTGCTCTGGGCAAACTTCGGTCGAGAGGCCCGCCCTTGACAGAGTCGATGGCGCCCCCGGTGCTGAAGCGGACGGTTGACGCTCTTTTCCCCGCGGGTGTAGATCTCCGCGCCGAGGCTCCTCCCGCTCAAACACCATGGCTCGCCGAACTGGCCATCACGGGGGGAGAATTAAAGAAGGCCATCGCGGAAATGAAAGCTCGATGCGGAGCTCCCGGGCCGGACGGCATTCCCGGTCGGATACTTGCCAGAGCAGCAGGCGCCTTGGGGAAGCGCCTGGCACTGCTCTTCAATGCATGCCTGCGCACGGGGAAGATTCCCACAGCTTGGAAACAGGCCCTGATGGTCCTGATCCCAAAGCCTGGGAGGGTCCCAGGCACCCCCTCTTCATGCAGGCCCATTTGCCTCCTCGACGAGATGGGCAAACTCTTTGAGAGAGTAGTGGGGGCTCGCGTCACGGACCACTTGTCAACAAACGGCCCTAACCTCTCCGAGCTTCAGTTCGGGTTCCGGAGAGACCTGTCAACCATGGACGCGATCTCCTCAGTGCGAAGAGTCTCTGTAGAGACAGCCGATCAAGGCGGAGTGGTGTTGGCGATTTCGCTAGATATCTCCAACGCCTTCAACTCCTTGCCATGGCCGGTAATCATGGACGCAATGACCACCCACGGGATGCCCGACTATCTCAAGTTGGTCATCCGTGATTACCTGAAAGATCGTCAGATCATGTATCCGAGCGCGGGCGGAAACATGATCCGTAGGAAGGTCAACCGAGGGGTTCCACAGGGCTCGGTCCTGGGCCCACTACTATGGAATCTGGGCTACGATTCCACCCTTAGTACCCCACTTCCCGACAACGTGGCCATTGTCTGCTACGCGGACGACACTTTGATTCTCGCCGGTGAGAGGACATGGGATCGTGCTCTACGCCTAGGGGAACTGGGCGTCTCATGCGTCATAGGAGCGATTAGCCGTCTAGGCCTGAAGGTGAACGCTGCCAAAACCGAGTCCATCTGGCTCCACCGGCTCTCCCTGACCCGCAAGCCCCCACAGCTCTGGCTGCGAGTAGACGGCACTGCGGTCAAAATCGGAGAGACCATGAGGTACCTCGGTCTCACGCTCGACGGCCGTTGGAGATTTGAACGCCATCTTGAACTCCGAGCGTCCACAGTGGAAAGGGCGTGCAGCATGCTGGGCGCAATCTTACCCAACGTGGGCGGGCCGGGCGCAAGGGTGCGACGTCTGTATACCGGGGTCATACGCAGTATGATCCTGTACGGCGCACCCATCTGGATGGCGGACCCCGATGTCGGCGGGAAAAAGAAAAGAAACCTCCTACGAAGAGTCCAGAGGAGGATGGCTCTCAGGACAATTCGTGCGTACAGCGACGTCTCTTTCGAGACGGCGACAGTCCTAGCAGGATCGATGCCTTTCGACCTCCAGGCGGAGGCAGAAGCGGCTACATACCGCTCGATTTCTGAAATCCGCGAGGCCGAAGGCGAACTCCCCTCCTGGAAGACCCGCCAGGAACTCAGAGCAAAGAACCTCCGAGATTCCAGGGAAAAGTGGCGTCTCCAACTAATAGAAGGCAGCGGCGCCAGGAAAAGAATCATCAAGGCGATTCTCCCTCACTTTGACGCTTGGCTGGACAGAGAGCACGGAGTTCTCTCCTACAGGCTCTCACAAGTGCTCTCTGGCCACGGGGTGTTCGGCGATTATCTTCACAGGATCGGGGCCGAAGAAGATACACGCTGTTTTTCGTGTGGGGCGGGGCTGGACTCCGCTCGCCACACGCTGGAGCGGTGCCCTAACTACGCGCTGCAACGTGGCGCCTTGCGGGATACGATCGGACAAGACGTCACCTTGGCTTCGCTGGTGGGAGCCATGCTGGCCAGTCGCGAGAACTGGGTCGCGGTGTCCTCCTTTTGTGAAGAGGTCATTCGAGACAAAGAGGAGCTGGAGCGGGATAGAGAGCGCAACGACCCGCGGCGCAGGGAGCGAAGGCGCCGTCGACCGAAAGGGAAGCGTTGAGTACCCTCCTTAGTACAATCCCGGGAATGGCCTCGGAGCGTTCTCCGAAGCAGAAATTCTAATCCCTCCGGTGGGGGTCGGAGGAAATTTTGAATGTTTTTTTTTTTAGGCTTGGGAGGGTGTAGGGGTATGGCCCCCCTAAACTCTTTATTAAATCACACACGGAATGGGGAATTTACCCGCCACAAGGACGAGTCTCGAGCGCGAGACGCATGCGACGAATGCCGCGGTTGCGTTCCTCGGGAGATCCCGGGGCATTCGATTCTCGCATGAGGAAGGCCATCGCAGAGGGTTTTAGTGGGTGGAAATCCCACATAACCCTGTCCCTCCCCCCAGAAGGGCAGGGTATCTTTAAAAGATTTCCCTCTGCGTCAACAAAAAAAAAAAAAAAAAAAAAAATGGGTTAGGTCTGGGTTCCGTGCCCCTCGCGGGAACCGGGTAAGGGTCACAGGTTCGCCTGTGACCCCCCCGGGCCCTGTGAGGGGATGGGGGTGCCAATACCCCGACACGGCGCGTCCCCGGGTTGCGGATAGGGGGATGCCCAACGGACATGTTCCGGTGGGTAGCGGTTCCCGAAAGGGACCGCCGCGGACAGCCATTGGCATTACACACACTTCACACATACACACACACTTACACACCCCTCACGCACCCTACCTCACGGGGTAGTACATTGTGAGGGGCACACATCCACGCACATCTCACACTGACATTCCCCTCTGGTCACCCTGCCTCGCGGGGCAGTACATCCCAGAGGGGCACATACACGCACACACACACACCGACCGGGGGCGGTTACCCCCGGGGATTTCTCCCGCCTCAAGGGGGATAGGGGAAGAAACCCCGAATTAAAATCAATGATGGACCGGACAACGAAAGAACTCCAGATTAGGGTGCAGAGGTGCGAGTCCTCAGTACCGGCGTGCGAGGGTGGGCAAGCGGGCCCGACCACGTCGTTATCCAGCAACCGTAGGGATGCATCGGTTGGCCACTTGGCCGATGCATCTTATGAAGCCACAAGAGTGCAAAACCCAAAGACGGACGGACCCAAGGACCACTCCAGGTCCAAGGACAACGTCTCCGCTGACGACCCGGCTTGTCACATGGAATGCGATTTCGCGGTCCCGAAGAGGCGACCCGAGCGGAGGGATTCTCTGGCTTCCTCCTCCTCGGCTCGCACTACGACCACGACAGAGACGAAGAAGAAGAGGCCATGGGAGAAGCCTTCCTCGACGAACTGGGAGAAGTCCCAGGTGTCGCAGCAGAGGAGCAAAAGGCTCCCTGTCTCCGGTGACGAAAGTTACGACCCCCGCTCTGATTCGGGGTCGTCTGTACGATCGTCGGCCTCAGGGCAGCAGGCCTCAAAGAAGGCCAAACCGACGAGCGAGCCCGCCAAGAACGGGAACAGTTCTTCCTCTCCGACGAAGAAGAAGAAGAGGTTGATAAGGGCGGCGGTGCTGTCCTCGTCATCCTCGGAAGCCGATGCGGTGGACTCCGACCCGGTGTTTGACCCCAAGGTCGACCCGCCTCCAATCTCGCGGAAAAATAAGAAGCTTCCGAAGATGGAGGACCTGGTGGCCAAGGCGAGAGAGGCTCCAACCGCAAAACTTGGAGCGACCATCTTAAACCACCTTAAAACGGTGGAAAAGATCGCCGCCACCTCCGAGAATCTCAAGGGGACGTACAAGCGTTCCCTCAGGGTCACGGCCATGGAGATCCGGGCAAACTCCACCGAGATGGCGACCCGTACCACCGCCACCGGGGGGAGTGCTGCCCTAGAAATGGAGAACATCCAACTCCGGGCAAAGGTCTGGAATATGGAGAAGGAACTCGCGACCCTGAAGTCCGAGATTGAAGAGCTCAAATCCCGGGACAGGCAGCATCCCAGAAATCCCTCCAAGTCTCTGGCCAAGGTTCCCGGTAGCGACCGCTCTAAGCCAGCGCAGGAGGCATGCAGCGAGCAAGATCTCCTGCAAAAGATGTCAGCACTGGTGATCTCCCAGCTGACATCGTTCAAAGCGGAGATCTACGAGGCACTGGGAACGGGTCTCAAAGCCACCACGACGACGCAGGTGGCCACCCCCACTCCCACTCTGCCTACGCTGGTAACCGGCCCCACAGTGAGGAAGTCCATCAGGAAGCCGCCAGGGGAGACATTGGAGGCACGAACCAATCGTATCCGAGAGGAAACGAGGCTCGCGGCATCACTTACCCAGGATCCCACGGATGAGCCTTCCTGGGCAAAGGTTGTCGGCAGGAAGCCCAAACCGAAGAAGGGCACCCAATACAGGCCCACGTCCGTCGCTGGTGCCCCCTCCGCGGCGTCCATACTCACGCACGGCAAAGCCCAAGTGGCCGGGGGTGGGACAAAGAAGCCCCACAAGCCGCAAAAGCCCTCTCATCAGAAGGGGAAAAAGTTGAAGGTGCCGAAGCACGCGGCGGTCACCTTGACGGTAGCTCCGGGGGCGAAGACCTCCTATGCGGAAGTTATGACTTCCGCCAAGGAGAAAATTGACCTGTCGGAATTGGGCATTTCGGAACTACGCACACGCCGTGCGATAAACGGGGGCCTAATTCTGGAGGTCCCCGGCACGGACGGCGCCGTCAAGGCCGAAAAACTCGTGGCCAGTCTTCGCATCGCCCTCGCTGAGGTGGAGGACGTGAGGGTCTCGCTGCCTACGAAGACCGCTGACATGCGAGTCAGTGGCCTCGATGACTCGGTGTCTCCACGTGAAGTGGCAGAGGCAGTTGCCACGGCAGGCGATTGCTCTGCACAGGAAGTCAGGACTGGAGAGATCCGACGCTCCCCGAGGGGCCTGGGGACCGTGTGGGTCCGTTGTCCCGTGGCAACGGCAAAGAAGGTTGGAGAGCTGGGGAGAGTGCGGGTCGGATGGACCTCAGCCAGGGTCCAAATCCTGGAGGCCCGACCTCTCCAGTGCTTCAAATGCTTGGAAAAAGGCCACGTCAGGCAGCTATGCCAATGCCCGACGGATCGCAGCTTACGCTGCTATAATTGCGGCGAGTCGGGTCATCGGGCTAGCGGCTGTTCCGCCCCGCCCAAGTGCCCATTATGCGCGGATCTCGGTGTCACCAGCAACCACCGGCTGGGCACCAAAAAGTGCGCCCCACCGAGGTACGGCAAGGGAGGCCGTGACAAGCACGCTGCTCCAATCTCTGCTCCCGCAGCACAGCAGGCAGCAGTTCGGAAAGAGACAAAGGTCCCGAAGAAGAGCGCGCCACCTTTGGCGCCCGCGGGCCCTCCGGACCAACCCAAAGAGACTGCCAGCCCGGAGGAGGCTATGGACCTCTCTCCGGAATGATGGGCTGCCGCGCCCCCGCAATAAAGATAATGCAGGCAAATATCAACCACTCGGCCAGGTCGCAGGACCTGCTTATGCAGACAATGGCCGAGTGGTCTATCGGGATCGCCTTGGTAGCGGAACCCTACCGCATCCCCGATAACCCAAGCTGGCTGAGTGACCACGACAGGTCTGTGGCCATCGTGCATCAGCCCATGCCGGGCTCGTCCCAGGTCCTCCTGAGGGACAGAGGCGAGGGCTATGTAGTGGCAGATTGGGGCAACTTCTGCCTCGTAGGGATCTACGCCCCACCCAGCTGGACACTAGACCAGTTTGATGACCTGCTGGCCGAGGTCGGGAGCTGCGTAGCCGGACTTGGAAGCCGCCCTCTGTTGGTAGCGGGTGACTTCAATGCCAAGGCCAGGACACGGGGGAATCCGCGGACTAGCGCGAAAGGAGACTCCCTGGAGAGATGGGCAGCTGCTCGGGATCTACGGATCCTGAACGTTGGTTCCACTCCCACCTGCGTGAGGAGGGGTGGTTGGTCCATTGTCGACTTAACATGGGCCAACGCTTCCGCGGAGCGTCGTATCACGGGCTGGAAGGTGATTGAGGAGTGCGAGACCCTTAGCGACCACAAATATATAACGATGGTCGTTATACCAGCTGGTTCTGCTGCCCCCGCAAATGTCCAGCCACCGTGCTTGCGGAGGACCCGAGGCTGGATGACTAAAAAGTTAGACGAAGATCTCTTCGACGCCGCCATCACCGC
Organism: Ectemnius continuus; assembly: GCA_910591665.1. Lineage (NCBI taxonomy): Eukaryota > Metazoa > Arthropoda > Insecta > Hymenoptera > Crabronidae > Ectemnius > Ectemnius continuus. The sequence continues at coordinate 685,536 of CAJUYD010000013.1, read as the reverse complement.
GGAGTCCTGGATCCCTACCCCGGAGGGTGAGACCTCAGACGTTGAGGGGGAGGCGAACTGGCTTAGGGAGGCCATTGCCAGGGCATGCGACGCCTCGATGCCGAGGTCTCGTGGCACGAGGACCAAGAAAGCCGTGTACTGGTGGTCCCAGGATATCAAGGATCTGAGGGACTCGTGCACGAGGGAACGCAGGCGCTTCACGCGGGCTCGCCGGAGACGCATTCGGGATCCCGCCCTGGAGGACGCCCTCTACAGCACGTACCGAGACGCGGTAAAAACCCTACAGAGGGCCATCGTCACGGCCAAGATCCAGTGTCGAATCGACCTGGAACAGTGCCTCAATGGTGATCCATGGGGGCCAGGCTACCGCCTTGCTCTGGGCAAACTTCGGTCGAGAGGCCCGCCCTTGACAGAGTCGATGGCGCCCCCGGTGCTGAAGCGGACGGTTGACGCTCTTTTCCCCGCGGGTGTAGATCTCCGCGCCGAGGCTCCTCCCGCTCCAGCACCTTGGCTCGCCGAACTGGCCATCACTGGGGGAGAATTAAAGAAGGCCATCGCGGAAATGAAAGCTCGATGCGGAGCTCCCGGGCCGGACGGCATTCCCGGTCGGATACTTGCCAGAGCAGCAGGCGCCTTGGGGAAGCGCCTGGCACTGCTCTTCAATGCATGCCTGCGCACTGGGAAGATTCCCACAGCTTGGAAACAGGCCCTGTTGGTCCTGATCCCAAAGCCTGGGAGGGTCCCTGGCACCCCCTCTTCATGCAGGCCCATTTGCCTCCTCGACGAGATGGGCAAACTCTTTGAGAGAGTAGTGGGGGCTCGCGTCACGGACCACTTGTCAACAAACGGTCCTAACCTCTCCGAGCTTCAGTTCGGGTTCCGGAGAGACCTGTCAACCATGGACGCGATCTCCTCAGTGCGAAGAGTCTCTGTAGAGACAGCCGATCAAGGCGGAGTGGTGTTGGCGATTTCGCTAGATATCTCCAACGCCTTCAACTCCTTGCCATGGCCGGTAATCATGGACGCAATGACCACCCACGGGATGCCCGACTATCTCAAGTTGGTCATCCGTGATTACCTGAAAGATCGTCAGATCATGTATCCGAGCGCGGGCGGAAACATGATCCGTAGGAAGGTCAACCGAGGGGTTCCACAGGGCTCGGTCCTGGGCCCACTACTATGGAATCTGGGCTACGATTCCACCCTTAGTACCCCACTTCCCGACAACGTGGCCATTGTCTGCTACGCGGACGACACTTTGATTCTCGCCGGTGAGAGGACATGGGATCGTGCTCTACGCCTAGGGGAACTGGGCGTCTCATGCGTCATAGGAGCGATTAGCCGTCTAGGCCTGAAGGTGAACGCTGCCAAAACCGAGTCCATCTGGCTCCACCGGCTCTCCCTGACCCGCAAGCCCCCACAGCTCTGGCTGCGAGTAGACGGCACTGCGGTCAAAATCGGAGAGACCATGAGGTACCTCGGTCTCACGCTCGACGGCCGTTGGAGATTTGAACGCCATCTTGAACTCCGAGCGTCCACAGTGGAAAGGGCGTGCAGCATGCTGGGCGCAATCTTACCCAACGTGGGCGGGCCGGGCGCAAGGGTGCGACGTCTGTATACCGGGGTCATACGCAGTATGATCCTGTACGGCGCACCCATCTGGATGGCGGACCCCGATGTCGGCGGGAAAAAGAAAAGAAACCTCCTACGAAGAGTCCAGAGGAGGATGGCTCTCAGGACAATTCGTGCGTACAGCGACGTCTCTTTCGAGACGGCGACAGTCCTAGCAGGATCGATGCCTTTCGACCTCCAGGCGGAGGCAGAAGCGGCTACATACCGCTCGATTTCTGAAATCCGCGAGGCCGAAGGCGAACTCCCCTCCTGGAAGACCCGCCAGGAACTCAGAGCAAAGAACCTCCGAGATTCCAGGGAAAAGTGGCGTCTCCAACTAATAGAAGGCAGCGGCGCCAGGAAAAGAATCATCAAGGCGATTCTCCCTCACTTTGACGCTTGGCTGGACAGAGAGCACGGAGTTCTCTCCTACAGGCTCTCACAAGTGCTCTCTGGCCACGGGGTGTTCGGCGATTATCTTCACAGGATCGGGGCCGAAGAAGATACACGCTGTTTTTCGTGTGGGGCGGGGCTGGACTCCGCTCGCCACACGCTGGAGCGGTGCCCTAACTACGCGCTGCAACGTGGCGCCTTGCGGGATACGATCGGACAAGACGTCACCTTGGCTTCGCTGGTGGGAGCCATGCTGGCCAGTCGCGAGAACTGGGTCGCGGTGTCCTCCTTTTGTGAAGAGGTCATTCGAGACAAAGAGGAGCTGGAGCGGGATAGAGAGCGCAACGACCCGCGGCGCAGGGAGCGAAGGCGCCGTCGACCGAAAGGGAAGCGTTGAGTACCCTCCTTAGTACAATCCCGGGAATGGCCTCGGAGCGTTCTCCGAAGCAGAAATTCTAATCCCTCCGGTGGGGGTCGGAGGAAATTTTGAATGTTTTTTTTTTTTTTTTTTTAAAGGCTTGGGAGGGTGTAGGGGTATGGCCCCCCTACACTCTTTTTTAAATCACACACGGAATGGGGAATGTACCCGCACACAAGGACGAGTCTCGAGCGCGAGACGCATGCGACGAATGCCGCGGTTGCGTTCCTCGGGAGATCCCGGGGCATTCGATTCTCGCATGAGGAAGGCCATCGCAGAGGGTTTTAGTGGGTGGAAATCCCACATAACCCTGTCCTTCCCCCCAGAAGGGCAAGGTATCTTTGAAAGATTTCCCTCTGCGTCAACAAAAAAAAAAAAAAATGGGTTAGGTCTGGGTTGGACCTGTTTATGCAAACGGTGTCCGAACGGGTGATTGGGCTGGCTTTCTTGTCGGAACCCTTCCGAATCCCGGACAGCCCGGACTGGTTCGGAGATAGATCTGGCACTTCGGCCATCGTCTGTCGAGTCTTCCCAGGCCTCCCAAAGGCCTCCGTCCGGGGAAAAGGGGAGGGATTTGTCATTGTTGAGTGGGGAAAGTTTACTTTAGCCGCAGTTTATGCCCCGCCTAGGTGGGACCTTCAGCGGTTTGAGTATTTTTTGGGCTGCCTAAGATCGGGAATTCTCAGAGCTAGGGGAGACAGACTCATCGTTGCCGGTGATTTTAACGCCAAGGGGACAGCCTGGGGTAATCCTCGCAACAACGCTAGGGGAACTCTCCTGGAAGAGTGGGCCGAAGCTCTGAGCCTAGCCATCGTGAACCAGGGATCCACGGAAACCTTTTTTTTTTTTTTTTTTTACATGGGGGAAATCCTCATGGATTCCCCGCCCCCCTGAGGAGGGGACGGGGATATGCCGGACTCTTACCGGCTAAAACCCCCATGGTGGCCAGCCTCTGGGGCCCTCCAGGGCGGACTCTGGGAACTCTGGACGAACAACATCCAGAGCCCGCCCTGCTCGGCCCCTCGGCGCGCTACGCGCTACCTCCCGGGGGGGCCCGTGTCGCGGACCCCCCGGGTACCTGCACTCTGGCGACTAGGCGGGCCACACGCCTAGTCGCCCCTCATCGGGCCCTTTTCGCGGAGGGACCCCTGTCCTCAGCAGGGACCCCCCAAGGACCGATGGAGCTTGCGCGCGACGGGGCCGTGGCTCCCCGCCGCGTGCTCTCGCAAAAAGCGAGGCTCACGCTACAAACTAACGAGGGGAGGGGCGGTCCGGTTAGAGCCGATAGGCCCCTCGCCGGAGGCGTCCGCCCCTCGCCCTCGCTCGTCCTCGGCGACCGGGAGCTTGGCGCCGCTCCCGGTCGCGTTCGGCGGCCTCCTTCTGCGAGAGAACGGTCTCGCAGAAGGAGGCCACCGCCACCCAATTCTCCTCGCCGGCGACCATGGCTTTCACGACGGCCGCCGGCGAGAGATCCTCCCCTATCTGGCCGACCAGGACGGCACGCTCAGCGTCCCACGAGGGACACTCCTCGAGGGTGTGCTGAGCGTCGTCCCGGTCGGCCCCGCAATGGTGGCAGCGGGTGTCCGCTTCCCGCCCTATGCGTGCCAGATACTCACCGAAGCAACCATGTCCGGTGAGCACCTGGCACGCCCTGTAGGTGACGCCGTGTCTCCTACCGCTATCCGCCCACTCCGCCAAGGAGGGGAGGATAGCCCCGACAGCCCTGCTGGCGGCGTGGCGCGGCTCGGACAGCCACGCTCGCCACCTCTCCAGCAGGGTCTGCCGAGCCTGGCGCTTCAGGCCCTTGACCACCTCCGCCGCGACGGGCCCGCCCCTTCGCCGGAGGTCAGCCTGGCCGAGATGCACCTCGGCCAGGTACTGAGCCTCCAATTCCCAGGGGGGAATACCCGCCACGGCGCTCGCAGCCGCACCGGAGATGGTGCGGTAGCCCCGGGCGACCCGGATGGCCATACCGCGGTGCAACCGCCCGACTAGGCGGATCCACGGAAACCTGCGTTCGTCTCAATGGGGGTTCAGTAATCGACCTTACATGGGCAAATGCCAAAGCTGCGAGGGAGATCGCGGAATGGCGGGTAATCACTGACGAGGAAACTCTCAGTGATCACAGATACGTTGAATTCTGCTTAACTACGCACTCGGGTATATCCCCCGGGCGTGGCAGGCATGACATTCTTGTCCGCGGCTGGGTCTCCCGCCGCATGAACGAGGACCTCTTTGAGGCTGCCGTCCAGGTCGCGGGGTGGATTAAAACCCCAAACAGCCCTGTCGCGGATGTTTCGGAGGAGGCCCGCAGGCTCCTGGATGCGGTGTCATCTGCTTGCGATACGGCAATGCCCAGATCCAGGGGGACTCGACCTGAAAGGCATGTCTACTGGTGGTCCGAGAATATTGCTCTGCTCCGGAGCATCTGTGTGCGCGAGCGCCGTAAGCTCGCACGTGCGAGGCGGAGGAGGAACCGTGACCCTGAGCGCGAGAGCTCCCTGCACGAGGCATATAAGGCTGCGTCTGGCAACCTTAGGAAGGCCATTAAGGAGGCAAAGAACATGGCCTATCAGCAGCTGCAGTCAGATCTAGACGCTAACCCCTGGGGGCTCGGGTATCGACTGGCTATGGGCAAGCTGCGCCCTGCTGGTGCACCCCTGACCAGGGTCTTGAAGCCGGCAACCCTCAGGAGCATGGTGTCTACCCTCTTTCCCAGAGGAAGGAATCTCCCAGCATGGGAGCCTCCCCAGCCGCTCATCTGGACGGACGACCTTAAAATCTCCCCTCAGGAGTTTAAGGAAGCCCTAGAGAAGATGCGAACTGGGTCCGGAGCCCCTGGTGTGGACGGTGTCACAGGAAGGATCTGGGGGAAGGCTGCGGAAGAGGTAGGAGAACGGATCCTCCGCCTCTTCGACAGCTGTCTTCAACAAGGCAAAGTGCCAGCGGCTTGGAAGCAAGCTTTGCTGGTACTCATCCCTAAGCCCGGGAAGACAATCGAGAGCCCCTCGTCATGTAGGCCTATATGCCTTTTAGATGACATCGGGAAACTCTTCGAGAGAGTCGTCGCTGCTCGCCTCATTAAACATCTTGGCACAGCAGGACCGGACCTCTCCGAGGCTCAATTTGGGTTTCGGGCGCAGCGTTCGACCATGGACGCAATCTCGAGGGTGAGGGCGCTCTCCGACGCGGTTACTTGCCGTGGTGGAGTCATGCTCGCTGTTTCCCTCGACATTGTGAACGCCTTCAACTCGCTGCCGTGGTGGACCATCATGAAAGCTCTTCGGTATCACCGAGTGCCTGTTTACCTTCAGGCGGTGATAAGGAGCTACCTCGATGACCGCAAGATCCTGTTCCCGAAGCAGGACGGCAGAACCGTCACACGCCCGGTAAACAGAGGCGTCCCCCAGGGCTCGGTCCTGGGGCCGTTGCTCTGGAATTTGGGCTACGACAGCACGTTAAGATCGGTGCTCCCTGATGGTGTCGACGTCGTGTGCTACGCCGACGACACACTGGTGCTTGCTGCAGGTAGGGACTGGGGGAGGACTGCGCGCCTCGCCGAACTAGGCATTGCTTGCGTCCTTTCAACCATCAACGGCCTTGGGTTGAGGGTGGGAACAGCGAAGACGGAGGCCCTTTGGCTTCACGAGCTCCCTCTAAATGCAAGGCCTCCCACCTGCGACATACAGGTCAGGGGGCAATACATCAGAGTCAGAGACCGTATGAAGTACCTGGGAGTTGTCTTGGACGGTCGGTGGCGCTTCGGGCCCCACTTCGAGGCTATGGTCCCCCGTATAGAGAGGGCAGGGAACTTCCTTGGCTCTCTCTTGCCGAACGTGAGAGGCCCCAGCACCAGGGTCCGTAGGCTATATGCGGGAATTTTGTGCAGCATGGCTTTATATGGCGCCCCCGTTTGGGCCTCTGGTCAAGGGGGCAAACGCAGAAGGAGCCAGCTGTTGCGAAGAGTGCAGCGCAGGATCGCCCTTCGTGTCATTAGGGGATATGGGGATATCCCCACGGAATCTGGCATCCTCCTAGCAGGCATGATCCCCCTGGATCTACAGGCAGAAGCCGAGGCCAAGACCTACAGTAGGCTCGCGGCTCTCAAAGCAGACGGCTACGTCCCACCCTTCAGCAAAAAGAAGGAGATTAGGGAGAAGCACCTTCTCGAGGCCCAGAAGGAATGGAGGATCCAACTCCATGACAGAAGGGTCCGAAAGCGTCAGCCCGCAGTGGCTCTAATTCTCCCGCATTACGAGCGATGGATGGGGAGGGGCCATGGAGCCCTCTCATACCACATGACCCAGGTTCTGACGGGCCACGGGGTCTTTGGTGACTACCTGTCGGAGATCAGGGCGGAACCCGATGACACCTGCTTCATGTGTGGTGCCGAATCAGATTCGGTTATCCACACGGTCGAGGAATGCACGGCATTCTCCGACCAGCGTGAAGCGCTAGGAACGGCCCTGAATTCACAGGTCTCGCTAGCTGTCATGGTTAGCGGGATGCTGGAAACCGAGGAGAAGTGGCAGGCTGTCCATGATTTCTGCAAAGAAATCATGTCGGCGAAGGAGTCTGGTGAGCGACATCGAGAAGCGACAGACCCTGATAGGGCCGCGCGAAGGCTCCAACGCAATAGGCGCAGACGTGGTATGCCCCCGAGAGCGGATCAATGATCCCTTCTCCTTCTCTCTACTATGGGGCCTCAGTTCATCTTTCTTTCGCTACCACTGTTCAGGCGGGGGCCGAACAGCGGTCAGCTCGCAGTTGGTGTGGACCAGAGGAGGCGACCCCTCCTTCAAGCTCCATTATACACTCCGGGCAACACAGGAACCTTTTTTCCTGTTAACGAGATGGGCCAGTTCTTCCTGGCACGGTCGCGGGCATACTGGTCGTGTTTACCCAAGTTCCCAGGATGCCCGCACACGACCTGGTAGTAGATTTACCGTTGGTGTTTTAGTGGGTGAGAGCCCCACATAACCCCGTCCTCTCCCCCGGGAGGCGGGGTATCTGGGAGAGATTTCACCAACGAAAAAAAAAAAAAAAAAATGGGTTAGGTCTGGGTTCCGTGCCCCTCGCGGGAACCGGGTAAGGGTCACAGGTTCGCCTGTGACCCCCCCGGGCCCTGTGAGGGGATGGGGGTGCCAATACCCCGACACGGCGCGTCCCCGGGTTGCGGATAGGGGGATGCCCAACGGACATGTTCCGGTGGGTAGCGGTTCCCGAAAGGGACCGTCGCGGACAGCCATTGGCATTACACACACTTCACACATACACACACACTTACACACCCCTCACGCACCCTACCTCACGGGGTAGTACATTGTGAGGGGCACACATCCACGCACATCTCACACTGACATTCCCCTCTGGTCACCCTGCCTCGTGGGGCAGTACATCCCAGAGGGGCACACGCACGCACACATACACCGTCCGGGGGCGGTTACCCCCGGGGATTTCTCCCGCCTCAAGGGGGATAGGGGAAGAAACCCCGAATTAAAATCAATGATGGACCGGACAACGAAAGAACTCCAGATTAGGGTGCAGAGGTGCGAGTCCTCAGTACCGGCGTGCGAGGGTGGGCAAGCGGGCCCGACCACGTCGTTATCCAGCAACCGTAGGGATGCATCGGTTGGCCACTTGGCCGATGCATCTTATGAAGCCACAAGAGTGCAAAACACAAAGACGGACGGACCCACGGACCACTCCAGGTCCAAGGACAACGTCCCCGCTGACGACCCGGCTTGTCACATGGAATGCGATTTCGCGGTCCCGAAGAGGCGACCCGAGCGGAGGGATTCTCTGGCTTCCTCCTCCTCGGCTCGCACTACGACCACGACAGAGACGAAGAAGAAGAGGCCATGGGAGAAGCCTTCCTCGACGAACCGGGAGAAGTCCCAGGTGTCGCAGCAGAGGAGCAAAAGGCTCCCTGTCTCCGGTGACGAAAGTTACGACCCCCGCTCCGATTCGGGGTCGTCTGTACGATCGTCGGCCTCAGGGCAGCAGGTCTCAAAGAAGGCCAAACCGACGAGCGAGCCCGCCAAGAACGGGAACAGTTCTTCCTCCCCGAAGAAGAAGAAGAAGAGGTTGATAAGGGCGGCGGTGCTGTCCTCGTCATCCTCGGAAGACGATGCGGTGGACTCCGACCCGGTCTTTGACCCCAAGGTCGACCCGCCTCCAATCTCGCGGAAAAACAAGAAGCTTCCGAAGATGGAGGACCTGGTGGCCAAGGCGAGAGAGACTCCAACCGCAAAACTTGGAGCGACCATCTTAAACCACCTTAAAACGGTGGAAAAGATCGCTGCCACCTCCGAGAACCTGAAGGGGACGTACAAGCGTTCCCTCAGGGTCACGGCCATGGAGATCCGGGCAAACTCCACCGAGATGGCGACCCGTACCACCGCCACCGGGGGGAGTGCTGCCCTAGAAATGGAGAATATCCAACTCCGGGCAAAGATCTGGAATATGGAGAAGGAACTCGCGACCCTGAAGTCTGAGATTGAAGGGCTCAAATCCCGGGACAAGCAGCATCCCAGAAATCCCTCCAAGTCTCTGGCCAAGGTCCCCGCTAGTGACCGCTCTAAGCCAGCGCAGGAGGCAAGCAGCGAGCAAGATCTCCTGCAAAAGATGTCAGCACTGGTGATCTCCCAGCTGACATCGTTCAAAGCGGAGATCTACGAGGCACTGGGAACGGGTCTCAAAGCCACCGTGACGACGCCGGTGGCCACCCCCACTCCCACCCTGCCCACGCTGGTAACCGGCCCCAAAGCCAGGCCGTCCATGAGGAAGCCGCCAGGGGAGACACTGGAAGCACGAACCAACCGTATCCGAGAGGAAACGAGGATCGCGGCATCACAAACCCAGGATCCCAGGGACGAGCCTTCCTGGGCAAAGGTTGTCGGCAGGAAGCCCAAACCGAAGAAGGGCATCCAAGACAGACCAACGTCCGTCACCGCCGCCCCCTCTGCGACGTCCATACCCACACGCGGCAAGTCCCAAGCGCCCGGGGGTGGGACAAAGAAGCCCCACAAGCCGCAAAAGCCCTCTCAACAACAGGGTAAAAAGTTAAAGGTGCCGAAGCACGCTGCGGTTACCTTGACGGTGGCTCCGGGGGCGAAAACCTCCTATGCGGAAGTTATGACTTCCGCCAAGGAGAAGATTGACTTGTCCGAATTGGGCATTTCAGAACTGCGCACACGCCGTGCGATAAACGGGGGCCTGATTCTGGAGGTCCCCGGCACGGACGGCGCCGTCAAGGCCGAAAAACTCGTGGCGAGTCTCCGCACCGCCCTCGCTGAGGTGGAGGACGTGAGGGTCTCGCTACCAACGAAGACCGCGGACATGCGAGTAAGTGGCCTTGATGATTCGGTGTCTCCGCGCGAAGTGGCAGAAAGCATTGCCACGGCAGGCGAGTGCTCCGCAAAGGATGTCAGGACCGGAGAAATCCGACGCTCTCCGAGGGGTCTGGGGACCGTGTGGGTCCGTTGTCCCGTGGCAACGGCAAAGAAGGTTGGAGAGCTGGGGAGAGTGCGGGTCGGATGGACCTCAGCCAGGGTCCAAATCCTGGAGGCCCGACCTCTCCAGTGCTTCAAATGCTTGGAAAAAGGCCACGTCAGGCAGCTATGCCAATGCCCAACGGATCGCAGCTTACGCTGCTATAACTGCGGCGAGACGGGTCATCGGGCTAGTGGTTGTTCCGCCCCGCCCAAGTGCCCACTGTGCGCTGACCTCGGCATTCCCAGCAACCATAGGCTGGGAACCAAAAAGTGCTGCCCACCGAGGAACAGCAAGGGAGGACGGGATAGGACTTCCCCACGGTCCGCCCCCTCTGTGCAACAGGCAGCAGAGCGGAAACCGCCGGAAACCCAGGAGAAGAGCACTGCACCACCCCCGGCGTCCTCACATCCAGCGGACCAACCCGCCGAAGTCGCCAGCCCGGAGGAGGCTATGGACCTCTCTCCAGAATGATGGGCTGCCACGCCCCTGCTGTAAAGATTTTGCAGGCGAATATTAACCACTCGGCTAGGTCTCAGGATCTGCTCATGCAGATAATGGCCGAATGGTCCATTGGGATCGCCTTGGTTGCGGAACCCTACCGCGTACCTGATAACTCAACGTGGCTAAGTGACAACGACGGCACCGTGGCCATCATAAGTCAGCCCGTATCAGGTTCGTCCCAGGTCCTCCTGAGAGACAGAGGAGACGGTTACATTGTGGCAGACTGGGGCAAGTTCTGCCTCGTGGCAATCTACGCCCCACCCAGTTGGACGTTGGAAGAATTCGAGGACCTGCTTGTCGAAATCAGGAATTGTGTCGCTGGTCTCGGAAGCCGCCCTGTCCTGATAGCGGGCGACTTCAACGCCAAGGCAACGTCATGGGGGAACCGGCGTACAAGTGCGAAAGGGGACTCCCTGGAGAAATGGGCGGCCGCGCAGGATCTCCGGATTCTGAATGTGGGTTCTGCCCCCACCTGCGTAAGGAGAGATGGTTGGTCGATTGTCGATCTGACATGGGCCAACGCTTCCGCGCAACAACAAATCCAGGGTTGGAAGGTAATGGAGCAGTGCGAGACCCTCAGCGATCATAAATACATCTGTATGATGATCGGTCCAGCTGGTCCCGCTGCCCCCGCAAATTTCCAGCCACCTTGCTCGCGGAGGACACGAGGCTGGATGACGAAGAAAATCAACGATGATCTCTTCGATGCCGCTATCACCGCAGAATCCTGGGCCCTTCCCTCTGAGGATGAGACTCCAGACGTCGAGGTAGAAGCTACATGGCTCCGGGAGGCCATAGCCAGGGCCTGTGACGCCTCGATGCCGAGATGCCGCGGCACGAGAACGAAGAAGGCTGTGTACTGGTGGTCCCAAGACATCAAAGACATAAGGGACAGGTGTACGCGGAAACGCCGGTGCTTCGCACGGGCCCGACGAAGGCGTCTCCGGGACTCCGTCGCGGAAGACACCCTCTACAGGGCGTATCGAGACGCTGTCAGGGATCTTCAAAAAGCTATTGTCAAGGCCAAGATTCAATGCCGAATCGACCTTGAACAATGCCTGAACAGTGAACCTTGGGGGCCGGGATACCGCCTGGCCCTTGGAAAACTTCGATCGCGAGGCCCGCCTCTGACGGAGACGATGGCACCCCCGGTGCTGAAACAGATGGTCGACTCTCTCTTCCCCGCTGGCGAGGACCTTCAACCCGAGATCCCTCGCGCCCCGACACCTTGGCCTGCCGAACTGGCCATCACGGGGGAAGAGATGAAGAAGGCTGTCCGCGACATGAAAGCCCGATGTGGAGCTCCCGGACCGGACGGCATTCCCGGCCGGATCATCGCCAGAGCTGCACGCGCCCTGGGGAGGCGCCTGACATCCCTCTTCGACGCGTGCCTGCGTGCAGGGAAGATTCCCACAGCGTGGAAGCAGGCCCTTATGGTCCTAATCCCAAAGCCTGGGAAAGCGCTCGGTACTCCATCATCGTGCAGGCCCATTTGTCTCCTCGATGAGCTGGGCAAACTGTTCGAACGAGTAGTGGGGGCTCGCTTAACCGACCACCTGTCGACGACCGGTCCCAACCTCTCCGAGCTCCAATTCGGGTTCCGAAGAGGTCTCTCGACCATGGATGCTATCTCTCTGGTGAGAAACACCTTCGTAGAGACGGCCGATCGAGGCGGAGTGTTGCTGGCAATATCCCTGGACATCTCCAATGCCTTCAATTCTCTGCCGTGGTCGGTAATTTTGGACGCACTAACCACCCACGGCGTGCCTGTCTACCTTAAATCGGTCGTCCGCGACTATCTTAAGGATCGACAAATCATGTACCCGAGTGCGGGCGGAAACATGATCCGTAGAGCGGTCAACCGAGGGGTCCCTCAGGGCTCGGTCCTGGGCCCCCTCTTATGGAACCTGGGATACGACCACACTCTTAGCATCCCTCTTCCAGACAACGTAGCCATTGTCTGCTACGCGGACGATACCCTGATCCTCGCAGGAGAGAAGTCCTGGAATCGCGCACTACGCCTGGCGGAACTGGGCGTTTCGTGCGTAATCAGGGCGATTGGCTCCCTGGGCCTGTCAGTGAATGCCGCCAAAACCGAGGCCATCTGGCTTCACCGACTCTCCCTGACTCGCAGCCCCCCACAGCTCTGGCTGCGAGTGGACGGTTCCACCGTAAGAATCGGGGATACGATGAAATACCTTGGTCTTACGTTGGACAGTCGTTGGAGGTTTGAGCGCCACCTGGAACTCCGAGCGCCCAAAGCGGAGAGGGCGTGCAACCAGTTAGGAGCAATCCTCCCCAACGTCGGCGGGCCGGGTGCAAGGGTGCGGCGCCTGTACACTGGAGTCATACGTAGTATGATCTTGTACGGCGCACCCATTTGGATGGCAGACCCTGAGGTCGGCGGTAAGAAGAAGCGCAACCTCCTCCGAAGAGTCCAGAGGAGGATGGCTCTCCGGACGATCCGCGCGTATTCTGACGTGTCATTCGAGACGGCCACAGTGCTGGCAGGCTCGATGCCTTTCGACCTCCAGGCGGAGGCCGAAGCATCGGTTTACCGCGACATCAGCGCGATTCGCGAGGCGGAAGGCGAACTTCCCCCCTGGAAAGTCCGCCACGAACTCCGGGCGAAGTGTCTCGACGCTGCTAGGGAGAAGTGGAGACGGCAACTCCTCGAAGGTAGCGGCGCCAAAAAGAGAGTTGTCAAGGCGATTCTCCCACATTTCGACGCCTGGCTGGACAGGGAGCACGGAGTGCTCTCTTACAGAGTCTCCCAAATGCTTTCCGGTCACGGTGTGTTTGGGGACTATCTTTTCCGGATCGGGGCCGAGGAAGACACTCGGTGCTTCTCGTGTGGAGCGAGGCTGGACACTGCTCGCCACACGCTGGAGAGATGCCCCAGCTACGAGGTGCAGCGGGACGCTCTGAGCAGCACGATTGGCCGGGAGGTCACACTGGCTTCGGTCGTGGAAGCCATGTTGGCCAGTCCTGACAACTGGGTCGCGGTGTCCTCCTTTTGTGAAGAGGTCATTCGGGATAAAGAGGACCTGGAACGGGACAGGGAGCGCAACGATCCGAGGCGCAGAGAACGAAGGCGTCGAAGACCTCCAAAGAAGAGGAAACGCTGAGCAGCCTCTTTTACATAATCTCGGTAATGGCTTCGGTGCACTTCCCGAAGCGGAGATACTAATTCCTCCGGTGGGGGTCGGAGGAATCAGGTAAGTATTTCGAGTTCGCCAGGGTGTAGGGGTATGGTCCCCCTACACACTTTAAATCACAAGTGGAATGGGGAATTTACCCACCACATGGAACGAGTCTCGAGCACGAGACGCATGCGACGAATGCCGCGGTTGCGTTCCTCGGGAGATCCCGGGGCATTCGGATTTCGCAAGAGGAAGGCCATCGCAGAGGGTTTTAGTGGGTGGAAATCCCACATAACCCTGTCCTTCCCCCCAGAAGGGCAGGGTATCTTTGAAAGATTTCCCTCTGCGTCAACAAAAAAAAAAAAAAAAAAAAAAATGGGTTAGGTCTGGGTTAGGTCTCAGTTCGCTCCAGACCCGACGGTTCGTTGTCGAGATGTGGCGGGAGAGGCTGGAAGATCCAGCCAACGCCCGCCACAGAGCCGTCGGGGCGATTCTCCCGAGCCTCGAAGCTTGGGTGAGTCGCGGCAGAGGGCAACTCTCCTACCGCGCGACGCAGGTGCTTACCGGGCACGGCTGCTTCGGCGAGTACCTGCGTCGCATCGGGAAGGAGGCGACGGCACAGTGCCACCATTGTGACGGGAACCAGGACACGGCGCAACACACCCTCCAGTATTGCAGGGCCTGGAGGGAGCAGCGCCGCGTCCTGGTCCGGTATATCGGAAGGGACCTCTCGCTGCCGACGGTCATCCGACAGATCCTCGGCAGCGAGAGGTCGTGGAGAGCCTTCCTCGCCTCCTGCGAGGAAGTGCTCTCCCTGAAGGAGGAGGCGGAGCGGCGGCGGGAGCGAACGGACCCCTTCCGTTTGGCGATGGCCCGTCCCCGCCGCCGCCCCGCACGGGGGGACGCCGTTCCCCCCGACTAAGTTTGACGGCCCGGACCCGCCGGCGGGGGGGTTTTCCACTGCCGGTGGGCCGGGCACGTGCCAAGGGGCCGCGAGGCGACAGAGTGGTGGCTCTGTCGCCTCCGCGAAGCGGCCCCGAGGCGGGGCGGGAGGTGTAGTGGTCGCACGTCCCGCCCGGGAGGAGATTGCTAGTAGTGCGGGAGGCACGTTTCCCTCCTCCTTCGCCGCTGGCGAAGGAGTGCGGAGAGACGTGTCTCCCGGCGAGTAGTGGGGGACGCCTCCCTCTCTCGTGAAAGCGAGAGAGTGGATGGTCACTCCCCCACCACGAGACGTGCCCCCCAAATAGGGGGCGGCCGCGGGGCGGCACCGGTCGTGTTCTTCCAGAGTTCCCGGTGTCGCCCCAGTAAGCGCCGAGGATGGCCACCGTGGGGTTTTAGCCGGTAAGAGTCCGGCACTACCCCGTCGCCCCCACCAGGGCGGCGGGGTGTCCATGAGGATTTCCCCACGAAAAAAAAAAAAAAAAAAAAAAAAAAAAAAGGTCTGGGTTAGGTCTCCGTGCCCTGCCCTCCCCCGAGTTGAGAAGGCGGCGGGCGCTTTAGGACACCTGCTGCCCAACATCGGGGGACCGTGGGAGGGGGTCCGACGCCTATACGCGGGAGTCGTCCGTTCCATGTTGCTCTACGGAGCACCAGTCTGGGCGGACGACCTGGCGGCCAGTCGGCGCAATTGTACCCTGCTATTCAGGGTGCAGCGTCGGATGGCCGTCAGGGTCGTGCGAGGATATCGCACGATCTCCCTGGCGTCGGCCACCCTATTAGCGAGGTTTCCGCCCCTAGACATTCTGGCGATGGGGGACGCGAGGACCTATTCGGGTCTTCGCGTCCTCCGCGAAGGGGGCGGAATTCCCACGGAGCGGGCGGTCGAGGAGTTGAAGCGCCAGACCCGACGGTTCGTTGTCGAGATGTGGCGGGAGAGGCTGGAAGATCCAGCCAACGCCCGCCACAGAGCCGTCGGGGCGATTCTCCCGAGCCTCGAGGCTTGGGTGAGTCGTGGCAGGGGACAACTCTCCTACCGCGCGACGCAGGTGCTTACCGGGCACGGCTGCTTCGGCGAGTACCTGCGTCGCATCGGGAAGGAGGCGACGGCACAGTGCCACCATTGCGACGGGGACCAGGACACGGCGCAACACACCCTCCAGTACTGCAGGGCCTGGAGGGAGCAGCGCCGCGTCCTGGTCCGGTATATCGGAAGGGACCTCTCGCTGCCGACGGTCATCCGACAGATCCTCGGCAGCGAGAGGTCGTGGAGAGCCTTCCTCGCCTTCTGCGAGGAAGTGCTCTCCCAGAAGGAGGAGGCGGAGCGGCTGCGGGAGCGAACGGACCCCTTCCGTTTGGGGAGGGCCCGCCCCCGCCGCCGCCCCGCACGGGGGGACGCCGTTCCCCCCGACTAAGTTTGACGGCCCGGACCCGCCGGCGGTGGGGTTTTTCACTGCCGGTGGGCCGGGCACGTGCCAAGGGGCCGCGAGGCGACAGAGTGGTGGCTCTGTCGTCTCCGCAAAGCGGCCCCGAGGCGGGGCGGGACGTGTAGTGGTCGCACGTCCCGCCCAGGGGATTGTTAGTAGTGCGGGAGGCACGTTTCCCTCCTCCTTCGCCGCTGGCGAAGGAGTGCGGAGAGACGTGTCTCCCCGCGAGTAGTGGGGGACGCCTCCCTCTCTCGTGAAAGCGAGAGAGTGGATGGCCACTCCCCCACCACGAGACGTGCCCCCAATAGGGGGCGGGCGCGGGGCGGCACCGGTCGTGTTCTTCCAGAGTTCCCGGTGTCGCCCCAGCAAGCGCCGAGGATGGCCACCGTGGGGTTTTAGCCGGTAAGAGTCCGGCACTACCCCGTCGCCCCCACCAGGGCGGCGGGGTGTCCATGAGGATTTCCCCACGAAAAAAAAAAAAAAAAAAAAAAAAAAAAAAAAGGTCTGGGTTAGGTCTCCGTGCCCTGCCCTCCCCCGAGTTGAGAAGGCGGCGGGCGCTTTAGGACACCTGCTGCCCAACATCGGGGGACCGTGGGAGGGGGTCCGACGCCTATACGCGGGAGTCGTCCGTTCCATGTTGCTCTACGGAGCACCAGTCTGGGCGGACGACCTGGCGGCCAGTCGGCGCAATTGTACCCTGCTATTCAGGGTGCAGCGTCGGATGGCCGTCAGGGTCGTGCGAGGATATCGCACGATCTCCCTGGCGTCGGCCACCCTATTAGCGAGGTTTCCGCCCCTAGACATTCTGGCGATGGGGGACGCGAGGACCTATTCGGGTCTTCGCGTCCTCCGCGAAGGGGGCGGAATTCCCACGGAGCGGGCGGTCGAGGAGTTGAAGCGCCAGACCCGACGGTTCGTTGTCGAGATGTGGCGGGAGAGGCTGGAAGATCCAGCCAACGCCCGCCACAGAGCCGTCGGGGCGATTCTCCCGAGCCTCGAGGCTTGGGTGAGTCGCGGCAGAGGGCAACTCTCCTACCGCGCGACGCAGGTGCTTACCGGGCACGGCTGCTTCGGCGAGTACCTGCGTCGCATCGGGAAGGAGGCGACGGCACAGTGCCACCATTGCGACGGGGACCAGGACACGGCGCAACACACCCTCCAGTATTGCAGGGCCTGGAGGGAGCAGCGCCGTGTCCTGGTCCGGTATATCGGAAGGGACCTCTCGCTGCCGACGGTCATCCGACAGATCCTCGGCAGCGGGAGGTCGTGGAGAGCCTTCCTCGCCTTCTGCGAGGAAGTGCTCTCCCTGAAGGAGGAGGCGGAGCGGCGGCGGGAGCGAACGGACCCCTTCCGTTTGGCGAGGGCCCGTCCCCGCCGCCGCCCCGCACGGGGGGACGCCGTTCCCCCCGACTAAGTTTGGCGGCCCGGACCCGCCGGTGCGGGGGAGTTCGCTGCCGGTGGGCCGGGCACGTGCCAAGGGGCCGCGAGGCGACAGAGTGGTGGCTCTGTCGCCTCCGCAAAGCGGCCCCGAGGCGGGGCGGGACGTGTAGTGGTCGCACGTCCCGCCCAGGAGATTGTTAGTAGTGCGGGAGGCACGGTTCCCTCCTCCTTCGCCGCTGGCGAAGGAGTGCGGCGAGACGTGTCTCCCCGCAAGTAGTGGGGGACGCCTCCCTCTCTCGTGAAAGCGAGAGAGTGGATGGCCACTCCCCCACCACGAGACGTGCCCCCAATAGGGGGCGGGCGCGGGGCGGCACCGGTCGTGTTCTTCCAGAGTTCCCGGTGTCGCCCCAGTAAGCGCAGAGGATGGCCACCGTGGGGTTTTAGCCGGTAAGAGTCCGGCACTACCCCGCCGCCCCCACCAGGGCGGCGGGGTGTCCATGAGGATTTCCCCACGAAAAAAAAAAAAAAAAAAAAAAAAGGTCTCCGTGCCCTTTGCGGGAACTGGGTTAGGGAACTCGGGGCTTGCCCCGAGGCCCCGCCCGGGCCCTGTGAGGGGAGGGGAGTTTGCCGACTCCCGACACGGCGCGTCCCCGGGTTGCGGATAGGGGGATTCCCAAGGGGCATATGCCCGGCGGGGAGCGGGTCTTCGAAAGGAGCCCGCCGCGGACAGCTTCGGCAAGGTGACCCCTCCACCTAAAGAGAGGGGGCCGGGGGTCCTCTTCGCCCTTCGTGGCGGAGGGGGTGGCACCCTGGGGATGGCATTCGCCACCCGTCCCCTAATACCGGAATCCCTGATTCCGCCTCCTACCGCGCCTTGGCGGGGCGTCGGAAGAGGCGGGGTCAGGGGCCGGGGGCCTTGGTCTTAACGGGCCGGGCTGCGAGGAGTTAACCTCTATAAAAAAATCCACACCCGCGCGGGCGCGGACACACACACACACACAACACACACACACACACACACACTAACACTCTCCCCCACGCACCCTGCCTCGCGGGTCAGTTCATTGTGGGGGGCACATTTACACTCACATTCACACTCCCATACACACACCCCGGTATACTCGCCTCGTGCGAGGGCCCGGGAGCAACGTATACACACACAATTATACAATTGTACAGATTTTATCCGTCTTGACGCTTCTGTTTTATCGTTATCTGTCTTTTTATATTTTACATACACTGATTTTTACTGCGTTTTTTATTGCTTTTGAGTGAGTTTTAGTTTCTAACAGCGCATGCGCATATATCTAGAATTTTATGATATTTTATACAATGTTTACTGTTGATTTCTGTTTTTTATATATAATCTTGTACCTAGTTATTTATACTTCGATTTTACACCTTCACCCTGTTGTTTTATATCATAATTTATTTTATTACATACTTAATTACTTACCTTAGACTCATCCACATACACGTACGTAAACCCATATGTATCATCTATAGGCCTGAGTGTACTTACTTGTCGGGGGTGCAGATCCCCAACCACATCGCGGGGATACCAGGGGTAGGGTATGGGTACGGAAACTGGTTTGCGGCACTTCCAGGCCGCCCTATAGTAGAAGGGCCCGAACCCCTTTTAGCCAAAGGGGAGGCTGCCCATCCATGGGGCGAAAAAACTTGGGCATGTCTGTAGTGCCGGGTGGCGCCCGGATGGGCCCCTGCAGCATGTTCCGGGAGGCTGCCCTGGCTGCCAACCCTGGATGTGGGGTCCACTGAGTTGCTGCGTTGTGCTTGGGTGACTGTGATTCCCGACGCGACGTGAAATTACACATGAGAGACGAGGCACTCGATTAGATCTTGAGGGTGCAAATAGGCATATACACACATATACTCTCACGCACGGTTATCGATACACTGACATGCAAACTTACACGAGAGATGATGATCGTATGGTATGTGCACACATACACATAAACATTTACATTTACATTTACACTACTGATGTTGGTTGGCGGCTTAATAAAAATGAATAATACGAATAAAGTAAGAATGGATACAAAAGTGCCAAAGAAGAATAAAACGGAAAAAAAAAGAAGTGAGTTGCCCAGCTCACCGCAAGTCATTGACTTGCAGGATGAAGATCTAGATCCTAAATTAGCGCTGGAGACATGCTCCAAGATGAAAGGAATAAGCATAACTCCTGTGCGTAACACTAAGTCAGGGGGGGGGTGATCGAACGGACCCTGGTAGGGCGGTACCGAGGATTACAGTGGAAGGGGCTACTCCGCGTGCGGCTCGAAAGACAGCTGAGGAGGTGAAGATCGGTGGAAACCAGGAAATGCTTGTGGGCATCCCAAAGAGGGCTAAGAGGTGCTTTGAGGAAATGGCCGAAGTGGACAACATGCAGGAAAAAGCATTGGAGGAGATTTCGAATGAAATCCAAATGTTGGGTTCATGGATTCAGAGTGAAAACGGAATTAGCGCGGATGCCAGAGCAAGCATGCTCGTGCTGTTCCACAGTCTTGGGGATAAACTATCTGGAATACATGAGAACGCGAGCATGAGAAGTGGCATTGTACTAAACTTGATTAGGAGAGTAAGGGAGGTGGCCGAGCCACGTGGAAACGAGGACTGTATAACCGATGCGAGAAAGGATAAATGCGAGGGATGCTTGCAGAGCACAAAAGATAAAGAAACGGATACCAAGTACGTCCAGACGGACGCCTCTAACGTTGATACATCCGGGCCGGCACTGGTGAACGTTGGAAGCGTGGAAACATTGGGTAAGCGGAAACGGGAATCTCCGGTTGTGATGAAGGAAGATAGTAAGAGACAGAAGCCGATTAGGCGCCAGATGCAGGTGACTCCTCCGAGGATTGGCGACGAAAAGGTAGGAAAAGGAAATGATGGTGTGCAACTAAGTGAGAAGGAGACATGGAAGAAGGTGAGATCTAGGAAGGGCTCGCGATACAAGGATGAGGAATTAAGTGCGATAGGACAGGTAAGGCAGAGGCAAGATAAAAGGAAAGAAACTGAAGGAATTACAGTACGTCTCAAGGATAAGTCAACGTTTGCCGAAGTGTTAAGGAACATTAAAACCAATGCGAATCTAGAGGGCGCTGATATACACGCCACTAGGAGAACGAGAGCTGGCGATTTGTTGGTGGTAGTGCCCAAAGAGAGTGGGGTAGCCGATCTGGTGAGACAGGAGATCCTCAACCTCCTTGGTGAAAAGGCTCGCGTAGATACCCTTAGACCGGTTAAGGAAATCGAGATACGCGATCTGGATGAACTAGTGGATGAGGAAGAGATACTGGCTTCCATTAGAAATGCTATTGCGGATATAAGTAATGATGAAGTTAAGATCAAGTACATTAGGAAAGGATATGCTGGGATGCAACGAGCCGTACTTCGGATGAGTGCGCGGAGTGCGAAACTTTTGCAGGAGAAGGGTAAACTAAGAGTAGGTCTTGTGAATTGCGCAGTGAGGGAAATTCCCTGGGCGGTAAAATGCTATAGATGTCAGTTGCCGGGGCATTTGGCCAAGAATTGTCCCTTTTTGTCCACGGATTCCAAAGCATGTCGAAAATGCGGCGAGGAAGGTCATTTAATCAAAGTGTGCACTAGCGACCCTAGATGCCTTGTTTGCGAGAAGGCTAACTATGAAGGAGAGGAGATTCGGCATATTGCCGGAACATACAAGTGTAAAGTGTACCAGGAGGAGTGCAAGAGGAGACCCGGATTCAAGAATGGCAGGGTTGGTAGTCCTCCAAGGTAATGTAAACCATAGTCCGTTAGCGCAGGACCTACTGATGCAAAAGGCACAGGAAGTTCGCGCTTGTGTAGTTATAATATCAGAACTCTACAGGAAACGGAATGATTGGTATACGGACGATAATGATAGAGCGGCTATATATGTGACTAGTCACAATGTAGTTATGAGTGTGGTTGACAAGCTATATCGTGGACAGTGTTACGTTGGAATCAAAATGGGTGGAATAACCTTCTTCAGCTGTTACTTCCCTCCCAACGTGACGGTACCTGACTTCAAAGCATCCGTTGATGAGCTCTTTGCTGATGTGCGTGACTGCAGGAATAAGGTCTTCATAGCTGGTGATTTTAACTCAAAATCACATGTATGGAATGCTGGTAAAGAGGATCGTAGGGGCGAGATTTTGGCTGAGGCGATGGCGCTCAATAACTTTTTTCCTACTGATGTGTCAGGGGTTCCCACCTTCGTAAGAGGGTCGAGTACATCCGTCATCGATTTCGCGATGGTGAACTTGGTGTTGTTACACGATGAAATTGACAGTAAGGTTCTTGATGATTACAACGCTTCTGACCATAGATACGTGCTGCACACTTGGAAGAAGATAGCGAAAAAAGATCCTGATAATAGTAGGAAGGGGTGGGTAATAAAGAAACTGGACGAGAATGCTTTTGATATGACCTTTGACGTGGGAAGACAGGTACTTAAGTCAATTCAGGAAGGACGGGAACACGCTCTAACACCAGAGGACCTTGCTGAAGCTTCTGCGGTTATCTCTGAGATCGCATGTGACGCTTCTATGCCACGATACGGAAGAAGTGCTAATAAGAATACCAGAAGCGCGTACTGGTGGACCACTGATATCGCTGCGTTAAGGAAGGAGGCCGGGAAAGCTAGGAGGACATACTTGCGCGCAAAAGCGAGAAATAATGGCGTGGCTGACAATGAGTTAAGGACATATAAACGCGCGAGGAATAGATTGAATAGAGCCATTTGTGAAAGTAAGAAGAGCAAGTGGGTAAACCTGTGCGAGACCGTAGAAAGGGACCCCTGGGGCCTTGGGTATAAAATCGTAATGCAGGAGTTGAAGAGCAGACGGGATGGTGGTGAAATAAATAGAGATAGGGTTCTGGAAATAATAGATACACTCTTTGTTACTAAACCGTCCAGATATAAACAAAGGAAAACTTTGCCTGTGATGGTCACAGTTCCACCTGAATTATGGTTCACTAGAGAAGAAGTTATGAGCGCCCTTATGAGGATCCAGTGCAGTAAAGCCCCCGGTCCTGATGGGATACCTGGTACTGCCTTGAGAAGGATGATGTTTAGGTCACCGGAGTATTTCGTCGATATGTATAATGCGTGTCTTCAAAAATGTAAAGTTCCCCTAATATGGAAAAGGCAGAAACTTGTTCTGATACCCAAGGACAAGACGGATAAAGACGGTAATAAGTCTTACCGGCCGCTGGGACTTATCGACAACGTGGCGAAAGGCTACGAATACTTGCTGAGGGAAAGACTGGTGAAGGCGATTAAGGACAGGGGTGATCTGTCGCCCAATCAATTCGGGTTTCGATGTGGAAAATCCACTATAGATGCTCTGGGGATGATTTGCGATTTGGCTAAAAGATCTACAAGGAATGGGAAAATATCGATACTCGTTACTATCGATGTGCGAAATGCATTTAATTCAATTAGGTGGCCAAAGATAATCGATGCTGCTAGATCGAAGAGATTACCTGTATATCTGGTAGAAATCCTAAGGGATTACCTAAAGGGTCGTAGATTGGTTGTAAGAACAGATGGCCTGGAAGAAGAGATCGAAGTTCACGCAGGCGTCCCGCAAGGCTCTGTGCTTGGTCCATTATTATGGAACTTAACATATGACGGTTTAATCGAACGACATACATCCGGAGAAACGGTCTTCATTGCCTATGCAGACGACCTCGCGATTTTTATCTCAGGGTATGATGTGGAGTCCGTCTATTGCAGGGTCGAGGAGGTCCTACACGAAGTCGAGGAGTGGATGGCACAACAGGAACTGGACATAGCAGTTGATAAGACGGAAGTTTTACAGCTCACTGGCATGCGTAAAGCGGTTTTTCCCCCCGTGCGTTTCAGGGGCCAAGCACTTGTGCTAAAAAATAGTGTGAAGTATTTGGGTGTCATATTGGATCAAAGCAGAAGATTCAATCTGCATATAGAATTTGTGATCGGTAAGGCCATGAGGGCGGTTGCATGCTTAGCACGTCTTATGCCTAATCTCGGAGGGCCGGGCAGTTGCAAAAGGAGACTTCTACTGAGCGTGGTGGATTCAATAGTGTTATATGCTAGTCCCATATGGGCAAATATTGTTGAGACGGATAAGTGGGCTAGGAAGTTAGAGCTGGTGCAACGAAGAGGTGCGGTTAGAATGATTTGCGCATATCGGACGGTATCCACTGTGGCGTTACAAGTACTGGCGGGAATGCTACCATACAAATTGCTGGTGAAAGAGAGGCAGCTAGTCTACGAGGCAATAAGAACAAGTAGGGAAAGTACCCAGGGTCTGACGGGGAGTGATGCGAAGGCTTGCGGTAATGAGATTAGGGATAAATCCCTACTGCAATGGCAAAAAGAATGGAGTGAATGCAAGGTAGGCAGGTGGACTTTTGAATTAATTCCTGATATTAGGAGATGGATTATGAGGAGACATGGGTCCGTTGACTTCTATCTATCACAAGCACTGACGGGGCACGGGTGTTTTGGCTCATATCTACATAAGATCGGAAAGGAGGAGTCCGCTGTATGTTGGGGATGCGGTGCACCTGTGGATGATGCAAGGCATACTCTGTTTGAATGTCCGGAGTGGGAGGATGCCAGAGGAGAGTTGTACACTGCAGTTGGCAGCATCCTTGGGCCCAGTAACATGGTGGATAAGATGATGGAATCTTCCGGTAACTGGAATAGGATCCAGCTATATGTTCGGCACATCCTAACGCAAAAGGAGAAGATAGAAAGAAGGAGAGAGAAAACTGTCAGGCTCAGCACCAGAACCTGGACCCGAACATCAGGTGCAGGATGTATGGTGAATGTAGCCGATGGTTTTGACGAATGAAACAGTGGTAGGAAAGCACTGGCCACACCCCTTGAAGGATACCGTAAGGTAATGCCGAGGGGGTGGCGGAGGGAAGGTTGGTGGGGAAAAAAAAAAAAAAAAAAAAAAAAAAAAAAAGTCTGGGTTAGGTCTGGGTTAGGTCTGGGTTAGGTCTCCGTGCCGCCGAGATGTGGCGGGAGAGGCTGGAAGATCCAGCCAACGCCCGCCACAGAGCCGTCGGGGCGATTCTCCCGAGCCTCGAGGCTTGGGTGAGTCGTGGCAGGGGACAACTCTCCTACCGCGCGACGCAGGTGCTTACCGGGCACGGCTGCTTCGGCGAGTACCTGCGTCGCATCGGGAAGGAGGCGACGGCACAGTGCCACCATTGTGACGGGGACCAGGACACGGCGCAACACACCCTCCAGTATTGCAGGGCCTGGAGGGAGCGGCGCCGCGTCCTGGTCCGGTATATCGGAAGGGACCTCTCGCTGCCGACGGTCATCCGACAGATCCTCGGCAGCGGGAGGTCGTGGAGAGCCTTCCTCGCCTTCTGCGAGGAAGTGCTCTCCCAGAAAGAGGAGGCGGAGCGGCGGCGGGAGCGAACGGACCCCTTCCGTTTGGCGAGGGCCCGTCCCCGCCGCCGCCCCGCACGGGGGGACGCCGTTCCCCCCGACTAACTTTGGCGGCCCGGACCCGCCGTTGCGGTGGTTTTCGCTGCCGGTGGGCCGGGCACGCGCCAAGGGGCCGCGAGGCGACAGAGTGGTGGCTCTGTCGCCTCCGCAAAGCGGCCCCGAGGCGGGGCGGCACGTGTAGTGGTCGCACGTCCCGCCCAGGAGGAGATTGTTAGTAGTGCGGGAGGCACGTTTCCCTCCTCCTTCGCCGCTGGCGAAGGAGTGCGGAGAGACGTGTCTCCCCGCGAGTAGTGGGGGACGCCTCCCTCTCTCGTGAAAGCGAGAGAGCGGATGGCCACTCCCCCACCACGAGACGTGCCCCCAATAGGGGGCAGGCGCGGGGCGGCACCGGTCGTGTTCTTCCAGAGTTCCCGGTGTCGCCCCAGTAAGCGCCGAGGATGGCCACCGTGGGGTTTTAGCCGGTAAGAGTCCGGCACTACCCCGTCGCCCCCACCAGGGCGGCGGGGTGTCCATGAGGATTTCCCCACGAAAAAAAAAAAAAAAAAAAAAAGGTCTCCGTGCCGCGTTGCTGGTGCAGTTGGGCCGACTTTAAGTCGTTCCCACAACCACCAGTCTCGCGGAGGGAGTTGCTGGTCTCCGACACGGCGCGTCCCCGGGTGGCGGATAGGGGGCCCCTCCGGTTCCAACTGGAGGGTTGCGACTTGCGTAAGCGGTCGCCGCGGACCAAAACCAGCGCTCACACTTACATACACTTACACTGACACATTTACACACACCTACACTACACACCGTCCGGGGGCGGATACCCCCGGGGATTTCTCCCGCCTCAAGGGGGATAGGGGAAGAAACCCCGAAAAGAAATCAAATATGGAGGGTGCTATCAAAAAAGTACAGTTTAGGGAGCAGGGGTGCGAATCCCCAGTTCCGGCGTGCGAGGGTGAGAAAGCGGGCCCGAGCACGTCGTCATCCTGCAACCGCAGCGGTGCGTCGGTTGGCCACTTGGCCGGCGCATCGTGCAAAGCCACAAGCGTGCTTAAGGAGGGAGTGGCTGGAGGGGGATCTTCTCCAGCGGGCAGTTCCGTGACTGCGGGCGGGCCGGGGGGGATGATTCCTCCCGTAGCTCGCTCGGAGCCGGGTCCTCGTCCATTGGACGAGAGTGGGCGTGTCTCCCAAAGTCCGGGGGGACGACCCGGGTCTTCGGACCCTGGGTCTAACCCTGGGCCAAAGAGCCACGCCCAGGGGATGCGGGAGTTGGTGGTCCGGGTGAGCCGCCTGGACCTACCGGCCCTCGCAGCACCCGCGGCGGGGTCTTCGTCTTCCTCTTCAAATAAGAAGAGGAGGAAGAAGGCCCCGAAACGCAGACGGATCCTGTCCGACTCGTCCTCCGCTGAGGACGAGTCGGAGACCGGGTCCCGCCGTCCGGAGACGGTGTCGGGGGCTGGAAAGCCCTCGTCATCGGGGGCGACGAGTGCCGGTGTGCCGGCGCCGCCGCCCAGAGAGGAGTTCCCGCCCCTGCCTCCTCCCCGCTCTGCAGAGGCAGAGCGGTCGAGGAGACGCAGGGAGAATAAAGACCAGCAGGCCGACCTGGGGGTCACCCAGAAGGTGAGACGTATGTCCACCTCTGACGTGGGCTCCAGGTTGCTGGAGAAAGCCCAGGCTGTGCTGGGGGTCGCCTCGGTGTCCACGGGGCTGAAGGGGACCTGCCAGGAGGACCTGAAAGATGCGGCTCGGTGGCTGTCAGCAGGCACCGCCGAGCTCGCGCTCAGGGCAGGTGCCTCCGGGTCCTCGGTGGACGGCCGCGTCGAGGCGATCCGCCTGCACCAGCAGGTGGCCGTACTCGCGAGCGAGCTGGAGGCATCCCGCAGGGAGGTGGCGGAGCTTCGCCTCCAGATCGCCTCCCTCACCGGGTCGGGTGCAAATACGGCCCCACCCTCCCGGGAGCCAAAACCGCCCCAGGACATGCATGTCTTGGAGCGGCGCATCCTCGAGAGGGTGGGGTCGCTGATAGAGAGCCGCCTTCACGCGGCTCTCGGTGGGGTGGCTGTACAGCCCCCCCTCGCCACGCCACTCTTGGCCACTAGTCCGGCCGCTATACCCGCGACACCGTCTGCCGCGGGTGGTGACGGCGAGTGGGCCGCTGTGGTGAGGAGGGGAAAAGGCGGGAGGAAGAAGGAGGCCGGAGGGCCCCTTCCCTCCACGACCGCTACCAGCAAGGCGGGCGGGACGTCCCGAGCGGCGGCGGCCATTGCCCGGCCAGCGTCCAAGCCCCCCGGCGCCGCAAGGACGAAGCCGGCTAAACCGGCTAAGCCTGCCGCCGCCGCAGGGACAAAAACGGCCGGGAGCCAACCACCCGCTTCGCGGACAGGGGTAAAGCTCCCGAGGAGCAGGGCCCATGCCGCGGTGGCTCTTACCCTCGACGGTAGTGTCGAGGGTATGAGCTACGCGGAGGTGATGCGCCGTGCCCGAGATCGGATAAATATATCCGATCTCGGGATCAAGGAGATCCGGCCCAAGAGGGCCGTTACAGGAGCCCTGCTCCTTGAAATCCCTGGCGAGGGCGGTGCGGAGAAGGCGAAAGCCCTATCCCAGCGCCTCTCCCAGGTGATGGAGGATACGGGGGTGAGGGTTACCAGGCCGGTTAAGAGCGCGGAGCTACGCGTGACCGGCCTGGATGACTCCGTCACCCCGGAGGAGGTCCTTGCGGCGGTGGCGCGCGAAGGGGACTGTCCCCCCGCGGAGGTCAGGGTGGGGCGGATCGCCACCCGTGCGGGTGGCGGTCTTGGCTCCATCTGGGTGAGGTGCCCACTGACCTCCGCGAAGAAGCTGGTGGCTGCGGGGCGTCTGCTGGTCGGGTGGTCGTCGGCCCGGATAGTTGCGCTGGCGCAGCGCCCTCTCCAGTGCTTCAGATGCCTGGAGAAGGGTCATGTGCGGGCCAACTGCTCGGCCCCCACCGACCGCACTGGTCATTGTTTCCGGTGCGGCGGTGCGGGACACCTGGCCAGCGCATGCTGGGAAGCCGTGTGCTGCCCGGTGTGCAAGGAGAAGGGGCTCAAGTCGGACCACCGTCTGGGTGGCCCGGCTTGCAAAGCCCCGGCTAAGAGGGTGACGAGGGGTCTTCCCGCTGGGAAGCGCGCCCTTGCCCCCTCTGACCCGCAGCCAGCCGGCGGGACAGTCCCCACCGGAGGGGCCGTCACCACCTCCCAGCCGGAGGTGGAGATGGCCCCAATACCATCAACCAGTGGGGGGAGTGATCCACCCCCCACTGAACGAACAGAAGTGGCTGAGGTTGCCAGACCCGCAACGACAGAGGCCCGCCCGGAGGAGGGGATGGACATCGCCGAGTAATGGCGATATCCCTCCTCCAGGCGAACCTGAACCACTCCCCCGACGCCCAGGGTCTGCTGGCGCAGACTATGGCGGAAAGGGGAGTGGCCCTGGCGGCAGTGTCCGAGCCCCACAGGATCCCCGACTCACCCCTATGGGTCGGAGACCTGCTGGGTGTCTCCGCCATAGCGGTAGGGCCCGCCGCGGCTGCGAGCTTCGGCACCGCCCGCCTCCTGGGGCGAGGCCGGGGCTTCGTGGCCGCGCGGTGGAAAGATCTCGTGGTGGTGGCGGTCTACCTGTCCCCGAACATCCCCCTCAACGATTACGAGTCGGCGCTCGACGATCTGGGCGCCAGCATCCGGCCGCATCTGGGCGGTCGGATGCTCGTGATGGGGGATTTCAACGCCCACGCGACTGCGTGGGGGTCCCCCAGCACGGACCGTAGGGGGACAGTTCTCGGGGACTGGGCAGCGGGGTTGGACCTGAGGTTGCTGAACCAAGGGTCCACCCCCACCTGCGTGCGGGTGCAGGGGGTGTCCATCGTCGATTTGACATGGGCTTCCCCCTCGACCGTGCGCTGGGTCGAGGGCTGGCGTGTGGAGGAGGGTCTGGAGTCATTCTCCGATCACTTATACGTGACAATGACCCTCCTTCCGAACACGGCCTCCTCGGCTGCCCGGGACCGCCGCCATGGCGGGCCCAGGACACTGCCGTCAGGATGGAGGTCCCGAACCCTGGACGAAGACCTGCTGGTCGCGGCTGCCCTGGTCATCACTTGGCCAGCGAGGCAGCCCTGCGTCGACCCCGGGGACGAGGTGGAGAATTTGCGGGCCGACATGGCGACTGTTTGTGACGTCGCCATGGCCCGCGCTACGAAATCCGTCCCCCGGGGCCAGGTGTACTGGTGGTCGGAGGAGATCGCTGATCTCCGGCGCACCACCATCCGCGCCCGACGCCGGTACACCAGAGCAAGGCGCAGGGCTCACAGATGCCTCGCTGAGGAGGCGGTTCTGTGGGAGAGCTTCTCCGCTAGGAAGCGTCTCCTGCAGGCCGCTATCAGGGCAGCCAAGAGCAGAGCCTGGGCTGAGCTCGTCGCCACCATTAACGAGGATCCGTGGGGGCGCCCGTATCGCATGGTCATGCATAAGCTACGACCACGGGTGCCCCCGCTGACGGAGACTCTCGACCCCGGCTTCCTGGACGAGGTGATGGCTACCCTTTTCCCGCCGGACGTTCCGGTGGGGGAGGTGGCTGTGCCTCCGGGAGTCGGGGATGGGACTGCGATGGTGGCGCACTCCGAGGCGGTCGACGACCTGGCCGTCTCGGAGCACGAGCTTGCCAGGGCGGCCAGGAAGCTTTCAGGCAAGAAAGCTCCTGGTCCGGACGGCATCCCTGGCAAAGCCTGGGCTCTGACCAGCAGGATCTGGGGTCCGAGGGTTCGGGACCTCTTCTCCAAGTGCCTGGTGATGGGCTGTTTTCCCAGGGCTTGGAGAAACTCGCGGCTCGTCCTTCTCCACAAGGAGGGAAAGCCCGCTGACTCCCCGTCGGCTTACCGGCCGATTTGTCTGCTGGACGAGTCGGAAAAGTGGTTTGAGCGAGTAATCGCCAACCGACTCGTCCAGCACCTGTCCACGGTGGGACCCGATCTGAGCCCACATCAGTTCGGGTTTCGCGAGGCCCGCTCCACGGTTGATGCCATCAGCCGTGTTAGGGCCTTCGCGGACGCGGCGATCGCCCGGGGCGAGGTCGCATTGGCGGTGTCGCTTGACATCGTCAATGCGTTCAACTCCCTCCCCTGGGGCAGGATCATGGAGGCGCTCGAGTACCACCGGGTGCCTCTGTACCTGCAGCGGGTCGTCCGCGCCTACCTGTCGGACAGGACGGTCGGCTTTCCGGCCGCCAGTGGCCGGTTGGGAGTCAAGGACGTTACCCGAGGTGTCCCGCAGGGATCGGTTCTGGGACCCCTGCTGTGGAACCTCGGGTATGACAAAGTCCTGCGGGCCGCCCTCCCCGCTGGTACGGCACTGGTCTGCTACGCGGACGACACTCTGGTGCTGGCCAGCGAGGAGGACTGGAGAAGGACGTGCCGCCTCGCGGGTCTGGCAACCGCGCGGGTCGTGGCAGAGGTGGAGAGCCTGGGTCTCCGCGTAGCCCCGCAGAAGACCGAGGCGGCCTGGATCAGCCGTCCTCGGAGTCTGCACGCCGGACTGCCGGAGACCGGGATCATGGTGCGTGACACTCTGGTCGAGGTGAAGGGGTACTTTAAGTACCTCGGAGTTCACCTCGACCACCGCTGGCGCTTCAAGGAGCACTTCGAGAGGATCCTTCCCAGGGCGGAGAAGACGGCCGGCGCGTTATGCCGGCTCCTTCCCAACCTGGGCGGTCCTCTCGAGAAAGTCGGTCGGCTGTACGGTGGAGTCGTCAGGTCGCAAGTCCTGTACGGCTCTCCGGTATGGTCCGAGGCCTTATGCGGCGCTGGCAACGCCGCTACCCGAGCTCGGGTGGGCCGGCTACACCGCTGTGTAGCCATAAGGACCTGCCGGGGATATAGAACTATATCCCACCGTGCAGCCAGTGTGGTGGCCCGATCTCCCCCGTGGGAGATCGTAGCCCGCTCGCAGGCACTCTATTACAGAGGCCTGTCCGATGCGCGGCAAAGGGGAGTCGCCACCACCGAGAAGATGGCCGACTTGAAGCGCCAGTCCCGGCAGTACCTGGTTGACTCTTGGGTCAGCTGGCTCGACGAGCCGGGTATCGAGCCCACCAGGGCTGTCGAGGCTATCCGTCCGCATCTCCAACGCTGGGCGGATAGGGGTTTTGGGGGTGTCACGTACCACCTGTGCCAGGTGCTCACCGGGCATGGTTGCTTCGGTGCGTACCTGGCCAGGATTGGCAGGGAGGCCACGACCCGCTGCCACCATTGTGCAGCCGACCGGGACGACGCGCAGCACACGCTGGAATTCTGTCCAGCGTGGGCGGACGAGCGCGCCGTCCTGGTCGACGAGATAGGGAGTGACGATCTCGCGCCGTCGAGCATCGTGGGTCGGATGCTCGACGGCGCGGATCGTTGGGATGCGGTCGTCTCCTTCTGCGAGCACGTAATGCTCGCGAAGGAGACGGCCGAGAGGGCTCGGGAGCGGCGACGCCATCCCGAGCGGCGTGGGCCCCCCGGGCGGAGGGGCAGAGGGAGGAGAAGGATGCCCGACCTCCAGGCGCCACCGTGATGGTGTCGTCACCTCCTCTTCCCTCCCCTCCTTCCGGAACATCTACGGGGGACGGCCGCGGGAGAGAGCCACGGCTCTCCCGCGGCACAAAAACGTCCGCGCGGTCGACGGGGGGACTTAGCTGGGGGGCTGAGTCCCTCCTTTGCACTCCGGCCGCGTGAAGGGGTGATGGGCGTGTGGCCCGCCCATCGCCCAAACAACAACAGTGTATCGAACGGGGGGAGGGCATTTCCTCCCCCCCGGGCATGTGGCACTACCAGTGCCAAGACAGGGGCGGGTCCTGGTAGCATCCTCTGGTCTCCCCAGGGCCCGCCCCGTCATGTCTTCGAGGTCACCGCAGTGTTTTTAGTGGGTGCAAGCCCCACATAACCCCGCCTCTCCCCCCAGAGAGACAGGGTATCCGTTCAGGGATTTTCACTGCGTCAAAAAAAAAAAAAGGTCTGGGTTAGGTCTCAGTTCACTCCCCCCTTCGATGGTGTCCCGCCTTGTCGTGGCGGAGGGGCTTGCGTGGGGCAATGATCCTGAGAGCTATGCCGGCGGGGACTCGTTCCCTGGCAGGTACTACCATGCCGGATTGGTCTCAGGGGAGCCTCCAGACTAAGAGGACACCAAGCACACATACACACACTTCACATTTACACATACACATACACTTACACTCACACGATTCGGGATCTCGTTGCGGTGCCGTTCTCCCTGGCTGGGGGGATGGTCGGCCGTATTGCCGCGGTGGTACCACGGGAGGGTACAGGAGATAAACCGGGTTAGGCACTCCCGGGCCGCTCCCTAGTACAGGTGCCCGAACCCCGTCTAACCAACGGGGAGGCTGCACTATCAGGGGCGAATAATCTCGGGGCGGGTTGTAGTGCCGGTTGGTGACCGGATGGGACCCTGCAGCTCGCTCCGGGGGGCTCTCCCGAGGCCACCCGTGGATGCCGTAAAAAAGCTTAGCCGCCGCGGCGGTGCGGCCGGCCCCTCCTCGTTTCGGGGGTTCGGATTTTCTCGCGCGAGATCCCGTTTCAGCACACTATCGCACACACACATACAAACATACACACTCACGCACACACACACTTTGACGATTGTTTGGGAGGGGAAAACCATGGAGAGTAAAATAATAGCAACAAGTTTTGAAAAGTGCCGAGAAGAAGAGGACGCGGAGATTCCCAGCTCCAAAGAGGTAGGAGAGGAGTGCGGTAGCGCGGCTACCCCCTCCGTTAGCGGAATGGGGCCGCCTGCGGCCCCATCCGCTGGAAAAAAGAAGTCGAGGCGAGTGGTCATCCGGCCCACGGAGGACAGCGCGGGCGAGTCCGATGATTCGGACTCGTCCGCCGCCTCTGTGGCGACGGTGACCGAGAGGGCCGTGTCGGGCTGTTCGGTGGTGTTGAGCCGCCTGCCCGACGCGGTCCTCTCCCGACGCGCCTCGGCGACGTCGGTCGTTTCCGCCGGCGGGGGGTCCGATGCCTCGATGGCTTCGGCCTCCTCCCGGCCTGGGAACTCCCGGCGAAAGAGAGGGCCCCCATCCGCGGAGGAGGGTGCCGTGTCGGCACAGGCGAAGAAACGCCTGGTCGACGCGGCGCCCGAGGGGAGCGAGCCCGAGGCGGGGCAGCCTTCTGGCGGCTCGGGGTCCGGGCAACCGCCAGCCCTGGGCAGTCCTGCGACGAAACGCAGGAGGGGCGCGGCTCAGGCTCTGAAGAGGGAGGCTGAGCTGGCGCGGAAGCTCCGAGTGAGCTCGACCGCGGATGTGGGTGCCCACATCATGGAGGCGATGGACGTGGTGCGTCACCTGGCGACCACCTCGACCCGCCTCAAGGGCACCTACAAACGTAGGTTCCGCCTGGCGGCCCAGGATGCGACCGTGGCGGCGACGGAGTTGGCAGCCAGGGCCAACTCCGACGGGGAAGGAGCCTTCCTTAGGGCAGAAAATCGGCGTCTGAGGGCCAGGATTGCCGATCTCGAGGGGGAGGTTCTCTCCCTCTCGAGGAAGGTGGACCTCCTGGGCCGCCAGGGGGCGGGACCCTCGAGCGCCGCGGCGACGGCACAGTGCGCCCCCAGCGATAGCCCCGTTGGCCTCGCTCTCCAAGAGAGAGTGATGGCCCAGATCGGGGCTCTCGTGGAGGCCAAGCTGACCCGCTTCAGGGAGGAGCTCTTCCCTGGGCGGGCGGTGAGGCCTCCATTGGGGGTGAAGGCGACGGCTCCGGAGGGTGCGTGTGAGCCCGTCCGGACCGCCGCTTCTTCCGCGGAGGCTCCGGCGGTGGAAGGTACAGTCCGCCGCCGGAAGAGGAAGCGGAAGAATAAGGGGAAGAAGGGCGGGGCAGCAGCCGAGGCTGTCCAGCCACCCGGGGGCTCCCCGAGCGCCGGTGGGTCCCCCAAACCGCCCCAGCCCGCACCTCCCACGCAGGGAGAAACGTGGGCGAAGGTGGTGGGGCGGAAGGCCAAGCGCGAGGCCGCGCGGAAGCCACCGCCAGCCCCGCCAGCCGGAGCGGTCGCCAAGGTGACTAAGCTCATTCCTGGACGCCCTCCGAAGACCGCGGCGGTAACGCTCACGGTCTCGGAGGGGTCCAGGCTGACGTACGCCGAGGCGATGTCCCGGGCACGCGAGCGCATCAAGCTCGCCGACCTGGGCATCGCCGAGGTAAGGCCGAAGCGCGCCGTCACCGGGGGTCTCATCCTCGAGATCCCCGGTGCCGACGGTGCCGCGAAGGCCGACAAGCTGGCGGCGGCGATGGCCGGGATATTTGATGGGACGGAGGCACGGGTTGCCCGTCCCACAAAGAAGGCCGAGCTGAGGGTGACCGGGCTCATTGAGTCGGTCACCGTCGGCGAGGTCGTCTCGGCCATCGCCAAGGACGGAGGCTGCAGGGAGGAGGACGTGACGGCTGGGGAAATCCGGTCGTCCGCCTCCTCCAAGCTTGGCTCCCTCTGGCTGCGGTGCCCTGTCACCGCGGCCAGGAAGGTGGCGCAGGCGGGCCGCGTAGTGGTGGGGTGGACCTCGGTGAAGGTGGAGGCACTGGCTGCACGGCCGCTGCAGTGCTACCGCTGCCTTGAGACGGGGCACGTGCGGCGGCAGTGCAAGTCCGGTGTCGACCGAGGCCGCCGCTGCTACGCGTGCGGCGAAGAGGGGCACAAGGCGGGCGCCTGCAAGGCCGAAAAGCCCCGGTGTCCGCTTTGCGGGGACCTCGGGCGCCCGGCCGACCACCGCCTTGGTGGCACGGCCTGCCGTGCCGCCGCACAAAGGGCCGCAAGGCCGACAGTGGCGGATAAGCCGGCGAGGCAACCGGCGGGGAAGGTGCCGCCTGCGAAGGCGCGGGGCGGCAGGGCTGGACGATCGGCCGTTAAGGCCGTGGCCAACGTACCTGTCGTCCCGCCCTTAAAGGTGGCAGTGGTGGCGGCACCTTCGGCGCCGAAGCCCACACCGGCTCCGGGCGCGGTTGCCCCCGCTAAGCCGGCGGCGGCGGAAGACGGGGCAATACAAGCCCAAGGAGAGGGTGGCTTGGAGGGGGCCATGGACATTGATTAACAATGTACCAGCGCCTCCTCCAAGCAAACCTGAACCACTCGCGCAGGGCCCAGGACCTCCTGGTCCAAACCTTGCGCGAGTGGAGAGTGGGTTTGGCAGTCGCGGCGGAGCCGTACGTAGTCCCGCCCAATAACCCTAATTGGGTCGGGGACGCGTGCGGCTCTGTCGCGATCATTGTAAATAGGTGGCCCGACTCCCCCCTCTGCTCAGCCCTGGAGCAGGGGCGGGGATTCGTGGCCGTGCAGTGGGGGGACCTCGCGGTGGTGGGGTGTTACATCTCGCCCAACTGCGGCCTCGATGACTTCGTGGCGTACCTGGGTGCGGTCGGTGGGTGCATTTCCCGCACACGGCCGCGCCCGGTACTCGTCCTGGGGGACTTCAACGCTCACGCCCAAGCGTGGGGCAGCCCCCGGGACGACGCAAGGGGCGGGATGTTGCTCGACTGGGCGGCGCAGCACGACCTCCGGTTGGTTAACCGGGGGTCCGTTAGCACGTGCGTTCGGTGGCAGGGGGAATCGATCGTCGATTTGACTTTCGGCTCCCCGGCCGCCGTGCGCCGTGTGTCGGGGTGGCGGGTCGCGGAAGAGCGCGAAACGCTCTCGGACCACCTCTATCTGACGATGGAGGTGGCCGCCGCGCCCGCCGCTCCGGCACGCCGCTCAGCATCGTGCACACCGGGGGGTGGAGGGCACACCCCATCACCGCGATGGGCGCTTAAGCGCCTCGATCGGGACGCCCTGATGGCGGCAGCGATCGCCGTGGCCTGGCCGGACGGGTCGGGGAACGAGGAGGAGTTTCCCGACCCGGACGCAGGGGCGGAGTGGTTCCGGGGTAGTATGACGTCGGTCTGCGACGTCGCGAT
Organism: Ectemnius continuus; assembly: GCA_910591665.1. NCBI lineage: Eukaryota > Metazoa > Arthropoda > Insecta > Hymenoptera > Crabronidae > Ectemnius > Ectemnius continuus. The sequence continues at coordinate 649,820 of CAJUYD010000013.1, read as the reverse complement.
GCCCCGGGCCAGGCCGCCGCGCGTCGGCGGGGTGTACTGGTGGTCCCAAGATCTTGCGGCGCTACGCACTGAGTGCGTGCGCCGCCGACGCCGGTACACCCGCGCCCGGAGACGGCGAAATCAGGCTGCGGCGGGGGTGGTCCCGCTGTACGCGGCGTACCGCGAGTCCGTGGTCGCCCTGCAGCGGGCCATCCGAGCTGCCAAGGCCCATGCCTGGGACGAGCTCGTCGCCACCCTGGATGGTGATCCGTGGGGGCGCCCGTACAAAATCGTCATGGGACGATTGCGTCCCTGGGCGCCCCCCACGACGGAGCTTCTGGACCCCCATGTCCTCGACCGGGTGGTGGATACTCTGTTTCCTGCTGGAGCAGAGGACCCCGCCCCCGGTCGGCCTCCCCCACACTTTGTGTGGGACGAGGCCGCTATGGGGGTCAGTGGCGACGAGCTCGGCGCGGCGGTGACGCGTCTCGCGGCCCGCGCGAACAAAGCGCCGGGCCCGGACGGCATCCCGGGCAGGGCCTTGGCCATGGCCATGGGCGTCCTGGTCCCGCGCCTCGGGCAGCTTTTCAACAGCTGTCTGAGGCGCGGCAGGTTCCCCCGCTGCTGGAAGCGGGCGCGGATGGTCCTCATCCGGAAGGAAGGGCGGCCCGCGGACTCTCCCTCCGCGTACCGGCCCATATGCTTGCTGGACGAGGCGGGCAAGCTCTTCGAAAGAGTGATTGCCAACCGCCTCGTCCGGCACCTGTCGGCGACAGGGCCGGACCTCGACGACGGGCAGTTCGGCTTCCGTCAGGGACGATCGACGTTAGACGCGATTAAGCGTCTGAGATCCCTGACGGAGTCGGCTGCAACCCGGGGCAGGGTGTGCATCGCTATATCGCTCGATATAGTGAATGCTTTCAACACCCTGCCCTGGTGGGTCATCAGGGAGGCGCTCGAGCACCATCGAGTGCCCCCTGAGTTACGGGCCGTCGTCGGGGACTACCTCGCCGGCAGGAGCATCACCTTCACGGGCCGGTCGCAGGAGTACGAGAGGGAGACGTGCGCCGGGGTCCCGCAGGGGTCCGTTTTGGGCCCCCTGCTCTGGGACCTCGGCTACGATTACGTCCTGCGGGCTGCACTCCCCGCTGACGCCACCATGATCTGCTATGCAGACGACACACTGGTGGTAGTCAGCGGGGAGGATGGGACGAGGACCATCCGCGTGGCAGAGATGGCGGTGGCCTGTGCCGTCGCCCGAATCCACCGACTGGGCCTTCGGGTGGCCCCGCAGAAGACCGAGGCGATCTGGTTTTACGATCGCCAACGGTCCGCGGGGCCGCCCGCCCAGCGGTGGATTGCGGTGGGAGAGACCCGCGTCCAGGTGAGAGATACGATGAAGTATCTGGGTCTCACGCTGGACGGCCTCTGGCGCTTTAACGAGCACTTCGACCGGCTTATCCCCCGAGTTGAGAAGGCGGCGGGCGCTTTAGGACGCCTGCTGCCCAACATCGGGGGACCGTGGGAGGGGGTCCGACGCCTATACGCGGGAGTCGTCCGTTCCATGTTGCTCTACGGAGCACCAGTCTGGGCGGACGACCTGGCGGCCAGTCGGCGCAATTGTACCCTGCTATTCAGGGTGCAGCGTCGGATGGCCGTCAGGGTCGTGCGAGGATATCGCACGATCTCCCTGGCGTCGGCCACCCTACTAGCGAGGTTTCCGCCCCTAGACATTCTGGCGATGGGGGATGCGAGGACCTATTCGGGTCTTCGCGTCCTCCGCGAAGGGGGCGGAATTCCCACGGAGCGGGCGGTCGAGGAGTTGAAGCGCCAGACCCGACGGTTCGTTGTCGAGATGTGGCGGGAGAGGCTGGAAGATCCAGCCAACGCCCGCCACAGAGCCGTCGGGGCGATTCTCCCGAGCCTCGAGGCTTGGGTGAGTCGCGGCAGAGGGCAACTCTCCTACCGCGCGACGCAGGTGCTTACCGGGCACGGCTGCTTCGGCGAGTACCTGCGTCGCATCGGGAAGGAGGCGACGGCACAGTGCCATCATTGCGACGGGGACCAGGACACGGCGCAACACACCCTCCAGTATTGCAGGGCCTGGAGGGAGCAGCGCCGTGTCCTGGTCCGGTATATCGGAAGGGACCTCTCGCTGCCGACGGTCATCCGACAGATCCTCGGCAGCGAGAGGTCGTGGAGAGCCTTCCTCGCCTTCTGCGAGGAAGTGCTCTCCCTGAAGGAGGAGGCGGAGCGGCGGCGGGAGCGAACGGACCCCTTCCGTTTGGGGAGGGCCCGTCCCCGCCGCCGGCCCGCACGGGGGGACGCCGTTCCCCCCGACTAAGTTTGACGGCCCGGACCCGCCGGCGGTGGGGTTTTTCACTGCCGGAGGGCCGGGCACGTGCCAAGGGGCCGCGAGGCGACAGAGTGGTGGCTCTGTCGCCTCCGCACAGCGGCCCCGAGGCGGGGCGGGACGTGTAGTGGTCGCACGTCCCGCCCAGGAGGAGACTGTTAGTAGTGCGGGAGGCACGTTTCCCTCCTCCTTCGCCGCTGGCGAAGGAGTGCGGAGAGACGTGTCTCCCCGCGAGTAGTGGGGGACGCCTCCCTCTCTCGTGAAAGCGAGAGAGTGGATGGCCACTCCCCCACCGCGAGACGTGCCCCCCAATAGGGGGCGGGCGCGGGGCGGCACCGGTCGTGTTCTTACAGAGTTCCCGGTGTCGCCCCAGTAAGCGCAGAGGATGGCCACCGTGGGGTTTTAGCCGGTAAGAGTCCGGCACTACCCCGCCGCCCCCACCAGGGCGGCGGGGTGTCCATGAGGATTTCCCCACGAAAAAAAAAAAAAAAAAAAAAAAAAAAAAAAAGGTCTCAGTTCACTCCCGGGACGAGCTCGTCGCCACCCTGGATGGTGATCCGTGGGGGCGCCCGTACAAAATCGTCATGGGACGATTGCGTCCGTGGGCGCCCCCCACGACGGAGCTTCTGGACCCCCATGTCCTTGACCGGGTGGTGGATACTCTGTTTCCTGCTGGAGCAGAGGACCCCGCCCCCGGTCGGCCTCCCCCACACTTTGTGTGGGACGAGGCCACTATGGGGGTCAGTGGCGACGAGCTCGGCGCGGCGGTGACGCGTCTCGCGGCCCGCGCGAACAAAGCGCCGGGCCCGGACGGCATCCCGGGCAGGGCCTTGGCCATGGCCATGGGCGTCCTGGTCCCGCGCCTCGGGCAGCTTTTCAACAGCTGTCTGAGGCGCGGCAGGTTCCCCCGCTGCTGGAAGCGGGCGCGGATGGTCCTCATCAGGAAGGAAGGGCGGCCCGCGGACTCTCCCTCCGCGTACCGGCCCATATGCTTGTTGGACGAGGCGGGCAAGCTCTTCGAGAGAGTGATTGCCAACCGCCTCGTCCGGCACCTGTCGGCGACAGGGCCGGACCTCGACGACGGGCAGTTCGGCTTCCGTCAGGGACGATCGACGTTAGACGCGATTAAGCGTCTGAGATCCCTGACGGAGTCGGCTGCAACCCGGGGCAGGGTGTGCATCGCTATATCGCTGGATATAGTGAATGCTTTCAACACCCTGCCCTGGTGGGTCATCAGGGAGGCGCTCGAGCACCATCGAGTGCCCCCTGAGTTACGGGCCGTCGTCGGGGACTACCTCGCCGGCAGGAGCATCACCTTCACGGGCCGGTCGCAGGAGTACGAGAGGGAGACGTGCGCCGGGGTCCCGCAGGGGTCCGTTTTGGGCCCCCTGCTGTGGGACCTCGGCTACGATTACGTCCTGCGGGCTGCACTCCCCGCTGATGCCACCATGATCTGCTATGCGGACGACACACTGGTGGTAGTCAGCGGGGAGGATGGGACGAGGACCATCCGCGTGGCGGAGATGGCGGTGGCCTGTGCCGTCGCCCGAATACACCGACTGGGCCTTCGGGTGGCCCCGCAGAAGACCGAGGCGATCTGGTTTTACGATCGCCAACGGTCCGCGGGGCCGCCCGCCCAGCGGTGGATTGCGGTGGGAGAGACCCGCGTCCAGGTGAGGGATACGATGAAGTATCTCGGACTCACCCTGGACGGCCTCTGGCGCTTTAACGAGCACTTCGACCGGCTTATCCCCCGAGTTGAGAAGGCGGCGGGCGCTTTAGGACGCCTGCTGCCCAACATCGGGGGACCGTGGGAGGGGGTCCGACGCCTATACGCGGGAGTCGTCCGTTCCATGTTGCTCTACGGAGCACCAGTCTGGGCGGACGACCTGGCGGCCAGTCGGCGCAATTGTACCCTGTTATTCAGGGTGCAGCGTCGGATGGCCGTCAGGGTCGTGCGAGGATATCGCACGATCTCCCTGGCGTCGGCCACCCTATTAGCGAGGTTTCCGCCCCTAGACATTCTGGCGATGGGGGACGCGAGGACCTATTCGGGTCTTCGCGTCCACCGCGAAGGGGGCGGAATTCCCACGGAGCGGGCGGTCGAGGAGTTGAAGCGCCAGACCCGACGGTTCGTTGTCGAGATGTGGCGGGAGAGGCTGGAAGATCCAGCCAACGCCCGCCACAGAGCCGTCGGGGCGATTCTCCCGAGCCTCGAGGCTTGGGTGAGTCGCGGCAGAGGGCAACTCTCCTACCGCGCGACGCAGGTGCTTACCGGGCACGGCTGCTTCGGCGAGTACCTGCGTCGCATCGGGAAGGAGGCGACGGCACAGTGCCACCATTGTGACGGGGACCAGGACACGGCGCAACACACCCTCCAGTATTGCAGGGCCTGGAGGGAGCAGCGCCGTGTCCTGGTCCGGTATATCGGAAGGGACCTCTCGCTGCCGACGGTCATCCGACAGATCCTCGGCAGCGAGAGGTCGTGGAGAGCCTTCCTCGCCTTCTGCGAGGAAGTGCTCTCCCTGAAGGAGGAGGCGGAGCGGCGGCGGGAGCGAACGGACCCCTTCCGTTTGGCGAGGGCCCGTCCCCGCCGCCGCCCCGCACGGGGGGATGCCGCTCCCCCCGACTAAGTTTGGCGGCCAGGACCCGCCGGTGGTGTTTTTGCTGCCGATGGGCCGGGCACGCGCCAAGGGGCCGCGAGGCGACAGAGTGGTGGCTCTGTCGCCTCCGCAAAGCGGCCCCGAGGCGGGGCGGGACGTGTAGTGGTCGCACGTCCCGCCCGGGAGGAGAAGGTTAGTAGTGCGGGAGGCACGTTTCCCTCCTCCTTCGCCGCTGGCGAAGGAGTGTGGCGAGACGTGTCTCCCCGCGAGTAGTGGGGGACGCCTCCCTCTCTCGAGAAAGCGAGAGAGTGGATGGTCACTCCCCCACCACGAGACGTGCCCCCAATAGGGGGCGGGCGCGGGGCGGCACCGGTCGTGTTCTTCCAGAGTTCCCGGTGTCGCCCCAGTAAGCGCCGAGGATGGCCACCGTGGGGTTTTAGCCGGTAAGAGTCCGGCACTACCCCGTCGCCCCCACCAGGGCGGCGGGGTGTCCATGAGGATTTCCCCACGAAAAAAAAAAAAAAAAAAAAAAAAAAAAAAGGTCTCAGTTCACTCCCGAGGCGATGTCCCGGGCACGCGAGCGCATCAAGCTCGCCGACCTGGGCATCGCCGAGGTAAGGCCGAAGCGCGCCGTCACCGGGGGTCTCATCCTCGAGATCCCCGGTGCCGACGGTGCCGCGAAGGCCGACAAGTTGGCGGCGGCGATGGCCGGGATATTTGATGGGACGGAGGCACGGGTTGCCCGTCCCACAAAGAAGGCCGAGCTGAGGGTGACCGGGCTCATTGAGTCGGTCACCGTCGGCGAGGTCGTCTCGGCCATCGCCAAGGACGGAGGCTGCAGGGAGGAGGACGTGACGGCTGGGGAAATCCGGTCGTCCGCCTCCTCCAAGCTTGGCTCCCTCTGGCTGCGGTGCCCTGTCACCGCGGCCAGGAAGGTGGCGCAGGCGGGCCGCTTAGTGGTGGGGTGGACCTCGGTAAAGGTGGAGGCACTGGCTGCACGGCCGCTGCAGTGCTACCGCTGCCTGGAGACGGGGCACGTGCGGCGGCAGTGCAAGTCCGGTGTCGACCGAGGCCGCCGCTGCTACGCGTGCGGCGAGGAGGGCCATAAGGCGGGCGCCTGCAAGGCCGAAAAGCCCCGGTGTCCGCTTTGCGGGGACCTTGGGCGCCCGGCCGACCATCGTCTTGGTGGCACGGCCTGCCGTGCCGCCGCACAAAGGGCCGCAAGGCCGACAGTGGCGGATAAGCCGGCGAAGCAACCGGCGGCGAAGGTGCCGCCTGCGAAGGCGCGGGGCGGCAGGGCTGGACGATCGACCGTTAAGGCCGTGGCCAACGTGCCTGTCGTCCCGCCCTTAAAGGTGGCAGTGGTGGCGGCACCTTCGGCGCCGAAGCCCACACCGGGTCCGGGCGCGGTTGCCCCCGCTAAGCCGGCGGCGGCCGAAGACGGGGCAATACAAGCCCAAGGAGAGGGTGGCTTGGAGGGGGCCATGGACATTGATTAACAATGTACCAGCGCCTCCTCCAAGCCAACCTGAACCACTCGCGCAGGGCCCAGGACCTCCTGGTCCAAACCTTGCGCGAGTGGAGAGTGGGCTTGGCAATCGCGGCGGAGCCGTACGTAGTCCCGCCCAATAACCCTAATTGGGTCGGGGACGCGTGCGGCTCTGTCGCGATCATTGTAAATAGGTGGCCCGACTCCCCCCTCTGCTCAGCCCTGGAGCAGGGGCGGGGATTCGTGGCCGTGCAGTGGGGGGACCTCGCGGTGGTGGGGTGTTACATCTCGCCCAACTGCGGCCTCGATGACTTCGAGGCGTACCTGGGTGCGGTCGGTGGGTGCATTTCCCGCACACGGCCGCGCCCGGTACTCGTCCTGGGGGACTTCAACGCTCACGCCCAAGCGTGGGGCAGCCCCCGGGACGACGCAAGGGGCGGGATGTTGCTCGACTGGGCGGCGCAGCACGACCTCCGGTTGGTTAACCGGGGGTCCGTTAGCACGTGCGTTCGGTGGCAGGGGGAATCGATCGTCGATTTGACTTTCGGCTCCCCGGCCGCCGTGCGCCGTGTGTCGGGGTGGCGGGTCGCGGAAGAGCGCGAAACGCTCTCGGACCACCTCTATCTGACGATGGAGGTGGCCGCCGCGCCCGCCGCTCCGGCACGCCGCTCAGCATCGTGCACCTCGGGGGGTGGAGGGCACACCCCATCACCGCGATGGGCGCTTAAGCGCCTTGACCGGGACGCCCTGATGGCGGCAGCTATCGCCGTGGCCTGGCCGGACGGGTCGGGGGACGAGGAGGAGTTTCCCGACCCTGACGCAGGGGCGGAGTGGTTCCGGGGTAGTATGACGTCGGTTTGCGACGTCGCGATGCCCCGGGCCAGGCCGCCGCGCGTCGGCGGGGTGTACTGGTGGGCCCAAGATCTTGCGGCGCTACGCACTGAGTGCGTGCGCCGCCGACGCCGGTACACCCGCGCCCGGAGACGGCAGAATCAGGCTGCGGCGGGGGTGGTCCCGCTGTACGCGGCGTACCGCGAGTCCGTGGTAGCCCTACAGCGGGCCATCCGAGCTGCCAAGGCCCGTGCCTGGGACGAGCTCGTCGCCACCCTGGATGGTGATCCGTGGGGGCGTCCGTACAAAATCGTCATGGGACGATTGCGTCCCTGGGCGCCCCCCACGACGGAGCTTCTGGACCCCCATGTCCTCGACCGGGTGGTGGACACTCTGTTCCCCGCTGGAGCAGAGGACCCCGCCCCCGGTCGGCCTCCCCCACACTTTGTGTGGGACGAGGCCACTATGGGGGTCAGTGGCGACGAGCTCGGCGCGGCGGTGACGCGTCTCGCGGCCCGCGCGAACAAAGCGCCGGGCCCGGACGGCATCCCGGGCAGGGCCTTGGCCATGGCCATGGGCGTCCTGGTCCCGCGCCTCGGGCAGCTTTTCAACAGCTGTCTGAGGCGCGGCAGGTTCCCCCGCTGCTGGAAGCGGGCGCGGATGGTCCTCATCCGGAAGGAAGGGCGGCCCGCGGACTCTCCCTCCGCGTACCGGCCCATATGCTTGCTGGACGAGGCGGGCAAGCTCTTCGAAAGAGTGATTGCCAACCGCCTCGTCCGGCACCTGTCGGCGACAGGGCCGGACCTCGACGACGGGCAGTTCGGCTTCCGTCAGGGACGATCGACGTTAGACGCGATTAAGCGTCTGAGATCCCTGACGGAGTCGGCTGCAACCCGGGGCAGGGTGTGCATCGCTATATCGCTCGATATAGTGAATGCCTTCAACACCCTGCCCTGGTGGGTCATCAGGGAGGCGCTCGAGCACCATCGAGTGCCCCCTGAGTTACGGGCCGTCGTCGGGGACTACCTCGCCGGCAGGAGCATCACCTTCACGGGCCGGTCGCAGGAGTACGAGAGGGAGACGCACGCCGGGGTCCCGCAGGGGTCCGTTTTGGGCCCCCTGCTGTGGGACCTCGGCTACGATTACGTCTTGCGGGCTGCACTCCCCGCTGACGCCACCATGATCTGCTATGCAGACGACACTCTGGTGGTAGTCAGCGGGGAGGATGGGACGAGGACCATCCGCGTGGCAGAGATGGCGGTGGCCTGTGCCGTCGCCCGAATCCACCGACTGGGCCTTCGGGTGGCCCCGCAGAAGACCGAGGCGATCTGGTTTTACGATCGCCAACGGTCCGCGGGGCCGCCTGCCCAGCGGTGGATTGCGGTGGGAGAGACCCGCGTCCAGGTGAGAGATACGATGAAGTATCTGGGACTCACCCTGGACGGCCTCTGGCGCTTTAACGAGCACTTCGACCGGCTTATCCCCCGAGTTGAGAAGGCGGCGGGCGCTTTAGGACGCCTGCTGCCCAACATCGGGGGACCGTGGGAGGGGGTCCGACGCCTATACGCGGGAGTCGTCCGTTCCATGTTGCTCTACGGAGCACCAGTCTGGGCGGACGACCTGGCGGCCAGTCGGCGCAATTGTACCCTGTTATTTAGGGTGCAGCGTCGGATGGCCGTCAGGGTCGTGCGAGGATATCGCACGATCTCCCTGGCGTCGGCCACCCTATTAGCGAGGTTTCCGCCCCTAGACATTCTGGCGATGGGGGACGCGAGGACCTATTCGGGTCTTCGCGTCCTCCGCGAAGGGGGCGGAATTCCCACGGAGCGGGCGGTCGAGGAGTTGAAGCGCCAGACCCGACGGTTCGTTGTCGAGATGTGGCGGGAGAGGCTGGAAGATCCAGCCAACGCCCGCCACAGAGCCGTCGGGGCGATTCTCCCGAGCCTCGAGGCTTGGGTGAGTCGCGGCAGAGGGCAACTCTCCTACCGCGCGACGCAGGTGCTTACCGGGCACGGCTGCTTCGGCGAGTACCTGCGTCGCATCGGGAAGGAGGCGACGGCACAGTGCCACCATTGCGACGGGGATCAGGACACGGCGCAACACACCCTCCAGTATTGCAGGGCCTGGAGGGAGCAGCGCCGTGTCCTGGTCCGGTATATCGGAAGGGACCTCTCGCTGCCGACGGTCATCCGACAGATCCTCGGCAGCGAGAGGTCGTGGAGAGCCTTCCTCGCCTTTTGCGAGGAAGTGCTCTCCCTGAAGGAGGAGGCGGAGCGGCGGCGGGAGCGAACGGACCCATTCCGTTTGGGGAGGGCCCGTCCCCGACGCCGCCCCGCACGGGGGGACGCCGTTCCCCCCGACTAACTTTGGCGGCCCGGACCCGCCGTTGCGGTGGTTTTCGCTGCCGGTGGGCCGGGCACGCGCCAAGGGGCCGCGAGGCGACAGAGTGGTGGCTCTGTCGCCTCCGCAAAGCGGCCCCGAGGCGGGGCGGGACGTGTAGTGGTCGCACGTCCCGCCCGGGAAGAGATTGTTAGTAGTGCGGGAGACGCGTTTCCCTCCTCCTTCGCCGCTGGCGAAGGAGTGCGGAGAGACGTGTCTCCCCGCGAGCAGTGGGGGACGCCTCCCTCTCTCGTGAAAGCGAGAGAGTGGATGGCCACTCCCCCACCACGAGACGTGCCCCCCCAAATAGGGGGCGGGCGCGGGGCGGCACCGGTCGTGTTCTTCCAGAGTTCCCGGTGTCGCCCCAGCAAGCGCCGAGGATGGCCACCGTGGGGTTTTAGCCGGTAAGAGTCCGGCACTACCCCGTCGCCCCCACCAGGGCGGCGGGGTGTCCATGAGGATTTCCCCACGAAAAAAAAAAAAAAAAAAAAAGGTCTCAGTTCACTCCGAGACTTCATCGTGGTCGGACGTGTCTCCAGTCGCGCTCCGTACGAGATCTAGTGTTCGAGTGGTCTAAAGTGGTAATCAAGTGCTAATTTTGTGCTCATCGCCTTCGGTGTATAAGTATTGTTAACAGGCCGCAGTGCTGTGATGGTATCTTCTGCCGTTGTTGTGTTATTTGCAAAAGTGTAATTTCTAACGTCTCGCCAACGCCTGGTCGACTTCAACTCGCTCCAACTTCGTTTCCGGGTGCCCGATCGGGCTCCCGTGAGGGCTAGTAGTTCCAGTGGACGATCATCTTTCTACCGGACCCCGTTGGACCCAGCTCGCACTAAGGATTGTTGAGATTTTACACGATAACATCGAGTCAAGGTCGGTCAACTTTAAAATTTCTCGCCATCTTTCACCGTTCAGCGAGACAACGTGCTCGCCAGCCTCGGCCGTCGGATCACTTCGTCAATCTTCGTTGATCACGTGCCTTGCCGATCATCCCGCGCATGTCTGAACAGGCGGCGAGCCGACAGTCGCGACGCCGCCTTGGATTAGCCTCTCAGTTACACGGCACACTTAAGGGAGTAAACATCCCCCCCCTCCCCACGTCACCCGACTCACAAGTCACTTGCACTGACTCACAGGCACCTGAATGGCAGTATACATCGCGTTCATAACACTCCTACGTACACAGCACACGCGGCGTAGCATAGTTTCCCATTAGGGAACCCCCTCCCCGCGCCGCGCACTGTTGCGCCGGCTCACGGGGACCTTAGTCTATGCTGAGACGTCGCGACGAACACATCTCCCCCACCACGTCGTTCCGAGGCTACCCTGCTGCTATATTAGTCTCACAGTCTCACTTGGCACGGAATAGTAAACACCTCTGGAGAAGAAGAAATGGCGGCGACACGCTAATTTTCTACACCTGTGTTGTCATCACGATACCAATATACTTTAGAAGGAAGGCCGCGCGGTCTTGTTTATCTCCGACGCTTGCTAGCTTACGCGCTGCGGTGTGGCCGCCGCGCCGGCTCCCGGTACACGCGCGCCCGCTCAGTGTTTACATTTCTGTCTCGCACTCGGAGTATTACGTTCTCGCTTCTATTAGCACACTCTCCTGGCTTCACAACTTGTCATAGCGAACTCATAGCACTGGCACTTATCCACGTAATGAAAAGCAGCAGCTGCTGTTTTCCCACGATAACACTGGTCATTATTGCACTTCTCTCCCCTCTCACCTGTCATTAGACAGTCTATCCGCTGCAGGCCTGCGCTGGTGGCGCGGCCTGCTCCATCTAATCTTATGAAAACATGGCGTCGCTACACACGAACACTGGCACGTCAACAAGTGTCCCGTCGGGAAAGTCGAGAAACAATTCACTGTCAGAAAGTGAGGTAGAAATAACGGGCTCTCCGTTTTTGCCGGCTCGCGTTATGCAACGCACTCCGCCGCGTATAAGCGACGTTGGCTCGGAGCTCACTGCACTTTTTACACCAGTACAGAGTAAAAATCCTGTTAAAGAAACAGAGGGTTCAGATGCTACAGGAAACCAGCTGTCTTTTTCCCAAACACCACAACAATCTAAGGAGGTGGAAGTTGTTGAAATAACGTCACCGCAAATAAATTCTTTACAAGAAGCTACAAATGTCCTGGATGAGACACTTGCAATCGCGCAGATTACTGCTGCCAAATGGGCGGAAGTCACGGATATAATTTCCCAATTGCGCTCCGAAGCGCTAGGGAAACAGAACACGAGTAGGCCTATTAAGGAATTTTTAAATAATATACACGGAAAGATCAGGAAAATAATGCAGGCTCCTAAGAAAATAGAACCTGAACGTGCAAGGGCAGCTTTAGAGTTTATAAAATCAAATGCTGCAAGAACTGAGAATCCCCCTCCGATGAGATGTGGCAGTGATTGCCCACGAAAAGGAAACACTGTCGAAGTAATAAATGAGTATCCCTCACTTAAACAACTTTTAGCGGCCGGGAAAAGGAAATTGAAGTCTACGCCGTCTCCGCCGGTGACAGCTAGGAAAAAGCAGAGGCAGCAGCCTATGTTTGTTGACGCGGATCGCGTAAGCACTGAACCACATGACCAGACGACGAACACAGATGCCGACGGAAGTTGGCAGACGTTTGGCAGAAAGCGTCGCCCTCTGCTGGAGAATGAGTCTGCTGTAGCTAATATCAGGCAGCAAGAGAAGCCGCCAAATGTAAATCTAAGCGTGCCAAAGTCGGTCTTTGACACGGCGCCACAAAAGAAAGCCGTAGTTATTGAATTAAAAACAGGAGTCTCTTTCGCGGATGTTCTGCGGAAAGTGAAGAGAGAGGCTAAGATCGCGGATGCAGGAATTACGGCTGCGCGGACAACTAGAAATGGAAATATTATAATGGAGCTTCCCTCTGCTACGACAGGAGAGGAGCTGGCTAAAGTTAGAAGGGAAATTGATCGTGCCCTAAACGAAGAGTTAAGAACGTCGACACTTGCAAGAAAAGCTATGCTCGAGATAAGAGACATAGACTTTTCAACTGATGAAGAGGAGCTTAAAGAGGCGGTAGCCACAGCACTAGAATCAAATGATTTCCAGTTTGTCTCATTAAAGCCAGGTCCTCAAAATATGAAGAGAGGGGTGTGTATAGTGGATACTGAAATCCTAAAGAACATCAAGGATAAGCAGCACCTAAGAGTTGGTTTTGTTTCATGCAGGATCCGATGTTTACCACTTATTACCAGGTGTTTCAAGTGCCATGAATTTGGGCACGTTGCTGCCAAATGCGTGTTACCACAGGATGCCCCGCTGGTGTGCAGAAAATGCGGGGAAACGGGACACTCTATTGAAAACTGTACAAATCAATTTTCTTGCAGTGCCTGTCAACGCGCAGGAAAAACAGGGAAAGAATTAAAACACTTAAGAGCTTCGGTGGCGTGCCCGGAATATATTAAAAGAACTCATCGACTAAGATAATGGCGGAAATTAAGATTTTACAAATCAACCTAAACAACACCAAGGTTGCACAGGACTTGCTGATCCAACAGATCGCCGTAAAAAACCCGGAAGTCATTATTATCTCGGAACCTTTTAGGTGTGCACCTACGTGGTTGGCAGACAAAACAGGAAAAGCGGCACTTGCTATAAGGGGTTTCCTTAGAGCCCAAGGTCTTAATTCTATCGCCGGAAAACATTTTGCGGCGTATTACAACAGAGAATTAATGATATGCAGTTGCTATATGCCGCCAAATGACTCGTTGGAAGAATTTGAGGAAGCTCTACAAGAACTGGCCAATGCTATGAGACGTGCTCGAAATGACGTCATATTAGCCGGAGATTTTAATGCAAAATCGCAGATGTGGGGATCGAAAAAATCAGACAAACGAGGCAGACTTTTGGAGGCGCTCCTCATGGCAATGAAACTTACTCCTACGATGAACAATGGAGTCCCCACTTTCAGTAGAAACGGTAAAACGTCGGTAATAGATTTTCTTGCATGTAACGATGGCATGATGAATAAACTGAAAATAGCTGCAGTGATGGACGAATATAATGCCTCTGACCATGCTTACATTTGGCATGTTTTCTCTCCAAAGGCAAAAACTGCTATTCTATACGGGGAAAAGTGTCTTTTTCATAAATGGAACTTGAGGGACAAGTCGCACAAAGAGATCCACAAGGTTGTTTCCAGTGCTCTGGGAATTGCGAGTAAATTTATTGAAGAGCAAAATCCTGCACTAAATACACAGGTGATAGAATATGCTCTACAGGCAGCTTGTGACACGCTGACGGGTAATCGAAAAAACCCTGCTGGTGCTGGAAGAAGAAGAAACGTTTATTGGTGGTCTGCTGAAATATCAGAGGCCAGGAAAAGATGTATACGTGCCAGGAGGGAACTTACACGTGCTAGAAGAGCGCCCCTCTCTCCAGCTCTGGAAGAAGCGTACAAATTGGAAAATAGAAAAGCCAAGAAAGCCCTCCGCAAAGAAATTGCCAAGGCCAAGGCTGAAGCATGGAAAAAGCTAATCCAAAGCGTAGACGACGATGTCTGGGGCAGACCATATAAGGTTGTAATGAGCAAGATCAAGGCTAGAGCAGATTTCCAAGAATTCTCTAGGGAGGCAGTAGTTTCCATTATTAAAGAACTTTTTGTCCTGGAACCTGAAAAAGAGTCGGAAAGTTATTCTTTCAAGGAATATAGTAAATAAAAATCTCGTTATGTTCTCACCAGAAGAAGTAAGAGCGGCTGTCAAAAGAGCAAAACCCAACAAAGCTCCAGGGGCAGATGGAGTCCCCATGAAGATTATAAAAAGCTGGGCAGAGGTAGATCCGCTATCTCTCACGGCTCTCTACAATGATTGTCTTAAGCATAGGAGTTTTCCAAAAAACTGGAAGCTCCAGAAACTAATACTAATCCCTAAAAAGAGCTCTGGGCAGAATACCCCTGTAAAATACAGGCCTATTAGTCTGATTCCCAATCTTGCAAAAATTTACGAATACCTTTTGAGAGAGAGAATGGTGGCACACCTTATGTCCAAGGGCGGCTGGGCGCCAAACCAATTCGGCTTTAGAAAAGGAAAGTCCACCACAGACGCCATTCTTAAACTGAGACAGTATGCCAGTGAAGCTACTGCCGCTGGAAAAATTGCCTTATTAATTCTAGTTGATGTAAAAAATGCCTTCAACACTGTGAGATGGCCAGACATTATAAAAGCACTCAGACGCCTAAGTTTTCCGGATTACATTATCGAAACAATGACGGATTATCTACGGGACAGGCATATCGTTATAGAGACTACCGATGGCTTGGCAAAATTCAAATTCTATGCCGGAGTTCCACAGGGCTCGATTCTTGGCCCCTTTTTGTGGAACTTAGTCTATAATGATCTAGTGATTAAACACCACATTATGGCGGAAGTATCGTTTATAGCCTACGCAGACGATTTGGCGATTGTATGCGCTCATAGGGATTTGGCTACACTGCTAAGCATTGTGAAGAACGCGTATCGCACGACCTCGGAGTGGATGTCAGCTCATGGCCTCGAAGTTGCTGGAAATAAGACAGAGGTGTTACAGATAGCTGGGCACAAGAGAGTAAACATAACTTCTTTAAATTTGGGCACGGAAGCTCCAATCACTCTTACCCCAGTTGTCAAATATCTTGGCGTCCATCTTGATGGAAAATTCATTTTTCATGAGCATCTGGAGAGAACTAAGGCTAAGACGATCAAAATAATAAACACGCTGTCCAGACTGATGCCCAATATATTGGGTCCCACAGGAAGATCGAGAGCTACGCTGATGTCTGTGGCGAAGTCGGTGTTACTGTACGCAGTGCCGGTTTGGGAGTCCGCTCTAAAAAACAACTGGGCTAATGTAGAAATTATGGCGATACAGAGGCTAGTTAATATAAAAATAGCGATGGCTTACCATACGGTATCGGCGGACGCGTTATGCGTCATTACTGGAAATCTGCCACTTCCACTGGAAATACGTAAGAGGATTTTCCTCTTAGAAGCCAAGCAGGAGGTGCGTAAATATACAGACAGCAATCTCTGCAATACAGCGATCAGTATGATTAACAAAGAAGTGAAACAAGATATTCTAAACATGGAGGAAACTCTGGCTGCCAAGTGGCAGCTTGATTGGAAAAACTCGGAAAAAGGGAGATGGACGTTCAGACTCATAAGCAATATAAGCGAATGGAACAAATGCTCACATAAATATCTCTCCTTTTACGTCACCCAACTGCTGACAGGACATGGGTGCTATGCAAGCTATCTATATAGAATAAAAAAGGTAGACTCACCAGCATGCTGGTTCTGTGCTGAGTTAAATGATACACCAGAACATACGTTTTTCCAATGTCAACACTGGCGCCTCCACAGAGAGGAGCTTAGTGCAGGCGAAGATCTTAGTTTAACTCCTGATAACATTATCCAGTGGGCTTGTAAATCTCCTGATAGTTGGAACAAACTTGCTGCATATACAGAGAATATCCTAAAAGCCAAAGAGAATGAAGAAAGAAATAGAGAAGCGGAGCTACTAACGCGGGGGATACTTGCTTAAAACAAATCCAAGAAGCTCGGCATGGAATCCCAATAACGTTTTCTGTTGCACTGTACACAGCTAGCTTGCTAATTTTTATCCACACGTAGTGCGAGACAGGTTTGTTGACACTGCACGTCGTAGACTTCGCCATAATGGCGGACGGAGACTTGGTTGAGGCGTCCCAATGATGCGCGGCAGGATACGTAACTACTGAGTACTGCAGCGGTAGGCCAGAAGAGGTACGCCGCGCTGGCGATCGATAACCCCGGCCGCGGTTACCGACCGTCGTCGGTACACCGAATGGTCGGTAAATCACTCCGGGTGATAAGTTACCTGCACGGTCGGTAATATACAACAGCCGGTACACTCTACAGTCGGTATTTTCACTCCGGATATGGTAAACAGCTGAGTTTACGTATAGATTGAAGTATTAACGGTATTACAGCCCCTTATGGGGCACCGATACACAATTCGATGTACCATTGTACCCTGGGTCGTTTCTACAGCCGGAAACAGGGGTGTCGGAGTGTTTATCGACGCACCCCCCATAAATGACCGACAGGATACTGTCGCTGTTCAAGCAAGCTACTCGAGGAAGCCTTGATACTTTGTTTTATTGTTAATTAGTTTTAGATAGTTGTAGTTAGGCTTAAGTAGGTTTAGTTAGATGATAGTATTCTTTAGGTGTATAGATTAGGATAGGTCGTGAGAGACTTTTGTTCGGTTAATAAATATGTATTGTACCACCAAATTACTTGCACCACGTCCTTTCTCCACAATTGAATTCTGGCGAATTGTTTACACTTGTATGATCGTGATCGAGCAGTTAAGTTGGAGCGAGCTACTCCGATCGTATGGTTAGGATGAGCAAGCACTCTACCTTGATAGTGAAAGATTTAGAGCAAGCGACTCTTAGCGTTTTCAATGATGTCCGAGACACGAGAGAGCAAGAGTTCGGACCTCCCTGCTATTTATAACCTTTTCCGTCCTTCTGGAAAGTTCCGTTACAGTGGTCACTTCCGGGCTAGAAGTATCGTGAACTTTTCAGAAGGAACGGACGGTTTACACTACAAAAAGTTTGTCCGAGCGCGGCTAATTACCGGTAAGTGTGGTCTTAGAACACAGCACTGCCGCGCTCGCTGAATGACTGATGAGGGAAGCCGACTCAGGTGATAAGGAGCGAACTTTGAATTCGCGACATTCCGCCCGCCTCGCCGTGTCGGCGAAAGATGTTAATTTTCAAATTTTTCCTGTGGTGCAGAAGTGACATTAACAAGCTTACAAGATAATGGAAGTGCACTGAATAGCAGATTGCGAGCAGAAGTGCAATTAGCAAGATTATGTTGAGTGCAGTGTACATGGTAGCAGTGAACTATTTTCAAGCTGATGACAGTAAGCGGTGGAAGAATTACGAAAGTAAGTATGATGAAAAGCAAGCAACTTAGTGAATGAAGTAAGTAACATAGTTTATCGAATAGCAAGCGTGGACTTAGCTCTACTCAGCAGATGGCAATAAGACGATCTTCGTGATTGGTCTCCTGAGCACGGAACTACTAGTTTTGATTTCTACCACTCTCACGTGATCGTCTGGACCAGGGAAAACGGCGCTGATGCGGCCCAAAGGCCACCGGGCTGGAGGCGTGGCTTCAGATTTGATCAAACAAAGAAGGCCCGGCTTGATCTCTCTAGTCCCTTCCGTCTGCCATTTGCTCCTCTGAGCCAACGTGTGGAGGTACTCAGTTTTCCAGCGCTTCCAGACACGATCACGTAATTGGGTAATTAATTGCCATCTGCTAAGTAGGTTCGGTCTTACGTCTAGAAGTTGCGGTTCAGGGACAGCGTTCAGAGGAGATCCCACAAGGAAATGCCCAGGAGTCAGCGCCTGGTAGTCTTCTGCGTCGTCCGTCAGGGCGCACAATGGGCGAGAATTCAGGCACGCTTCTATTTGGGTGAGTAAAGTAGTCAGTTCTTCGAACGTGAGCGTGGTTTCCCCGATGACTCTCCGCAAGTGATGTTTTGTCGATTTGACTGCAGCTTCCCAAATTCCGCCGAAATGCGGAGCTCCTGGTGGGTTGAAGTGCCAGGATACTTTCAGCGTCGACAGGAAGTCAGCCATCTTGTGGGCCTCATTGTTGCTAGCTGAGAACAACTTGGTGAGTTCGGAGTCAGCTCCGACGAAATTCGTCCCTTGGTCACTATATAAATCAGAGCAAAGTCCACGACGTGAGACAAAACGTTTAAATGCAGCAATAAATGCTTCAGTAGTATAATTGGAAACAGCTTCCAAGTGGACTGCCTTGGTACTTAGGCAGACAAAGATGGCTAGGAATCCCTTGTAGGCCTTGTGTCCACGTCCAGGTGATGTTCTCATCATGATGGGTCCAGCATAATCTACTCCGGTTTTCAGAAACGGACGAGAAGGGCGCACTCGAGGGCCAGGAAGGTCTCCCATGAGGAAGGAGGGAGATTCCGCCCGCCATCGGGTGCAGGTGACGCACTGGTGGATTGCTGACTTGACTGAGTTGCGGCCTGATAGAATCCAGAAGCGCTGCCTGAGCTTGGTCAAGGTTAGTTGCGTGCCTCCATGGAGAGTATCCTTGTGTGCCTGTTCGACGAGAAGTTTAGTAACCTTGGACAGAGGGGAGAGTATTATTAGATGCTTTTGTTGGTGGTCTAAGGCTGCATGTCGAAGACGGCCTCCGACACGCATGATTCCCTCTGGGTCTAGGAAAGGCGTTAGTGATTTCAGGGGACTCTTGAGTGGAAGAGTAAGTCCCTGTTGTAGAGCAGTGAGTTCTGCTGAGTGGTGCTCAGCTTGGGCCTTGCGAATCCAGATTGCCTCTGCTCTGTTCAATTCTTCTACTGACAGGTGGATATTCTTCTCAGGTGCTGGCTGGAGGCAACGCAGCCAACGCAGGCAGTAAGCTGTGCTTCTGATGAGTCGATGGTAAGTGGAGAACCTCTTTAATATTTCATTTTCCTCTTGAAGTTTGACGGTTGCTGTACAACTTTTGACTTCCCGGAGCTCAGGAAGGTCTTCTTCATGAGGTGGATACTCATCATGGGAGTATTCGTCTGGGTTGAGAGGGCATTGCCACCAGAGTGGATGACTCACCAGTTCGACAGGAGATAAGCCTCTGGACGCGCAATCAGCTGGGTTTTGGGTCCCAGGGATATGATGCCACTTCGCCTCTGGTAATAATGTCTGGATTTCTGACACTCTATTTGCCACATAGGTTTTCCATCGGTTGGGGTGTCCCCTGATCCACCCCAACGTAACAGTGGAGTCAGTCCAGAGCTTGGTTGGGACGTCCCTCATCTGTAAGACCTGCTTCAAGTGGTGCCCTAGCAGAGCTAAAAGTCTAGCAGCACAAAGTTCCAATCTGGGTAATGAAATCTGTTTTAAAGGGGCTACCTTGCTTTTGGCTGTTAGTAAGGAGACTTGCGGTGTTCCCTCCTCATCTTCAGTCTTGAGGTATAAGACGGCGGCATAGGCTTGCTCAGAAGCATCACAGAAGCCCCACAGTTCCATTTCCTTGGGATTCTCAGTCAGAATGAAGCGAGGCAATCTTACAGAGGAGAGAACGTCCCACTGGCTCCTAAATTCTTTCCATTTGGTGGCAACTGATGGAGGGAGTGGCTCGTCCCAGTCAAGCTGAAGTAACCAAGTGCTTTGAATCATTATCTTTGCTCGCACAGTGACTGGAGTTAGCCACCCCAGAGGGTCGAAGAGCTGAGCGGCCTGGGAGAGGAGGCTGCGTCTGGTGAGGGGACCTGGGCAGACTTCCTTGACGGTGAAGGAGAACGTGTCTGAGGAAGGTCGCCATATCAAGCCCAAGGTTTGATGAGTCTCCCCCTTGTCTGAGATGGTGAGTGTAACACTTTCCTGATTCGTGTCAGGGGTTGCTGCCAGAATGCTAGGAATATTGGAGGCCCACTTTTGGAGCGGGAACCCGCCCGCCCTGCACAGATCTGTTAGCTGATTTTTAAGAGTTAGTAGCTCTTCTTCACTGTTCGCTCCAGTGAGAATGTCGTCCATGTACATGTCATTTAGTATCGCTTCGGAGCCCAATGGAAACCGGCTGGCTTCATCTCGAGCCAGTTGGTGCATAGTTCGGATGGCAAGAAAGGGAGCACAAGCCATTCCATACGTCACCGTATTCAGTTGAAACTCCTGGATTTCAGCAGACGACTGGTCACGCCAAAGGATGCGTTGATAATTGCGATCCTGAGGGTGTACCAGAATCTGGCGATACATTTTTTCTATATCGGTCGCGAAGACACACCGATGCTTTCTCCATTTCAATAGCAGATCTGAGAGGGCGGGCAACAGATTCTGGCCTACTAGTAAGTTGTCGTTTATCGACTCACCAGACGCAGTCCTGGCTGATCCGTTGAAGACAACTCGCAGTTTGGTAGTAGAGCTACTCTCTCTCAGGACTCCGTGATGGGGAAGGTAAGCTACAGGAGCCACAGGAGCTGGCGCGGCCACTGTCATGTGACCCAATCGTGAGTACTGTTGCATAAAGTCGTGGTAGAGGCGTTCATATTCTGGGTTCCGGCTGAACTTTCTCTCGGTGTGGAGTAGTGCTCGCTTAGAGTTCAGTCTGGTGGCTGGAAGATTAATGTTATTGGTTTTGAATGGCAGTCTCACCATATAACGCCCGTCCGGAGTCCTGGAGTGAGTTTTTAAGAAGAAGTCTTCGCTGGCGAGTTCGTCCGGAGTGAGAGGAGCCACAGGAGCAGGAACTTCCTCCTGCTCCCAGAAGGCCCTCACCAAGTTGGTCAGTGGGTCTCCAAGAGAACACTGGTAAGCGGATACTTGTCCTGGAGATCTTTCAGTATTAAGCCGGCCAGAGAGTATCCATCCAAGAGTTGTCCTTTGCGCTATTGGCTCAGAGGGTCTTCCTTTGCGGAGCCCGTCCAAAATGATGGAGCTGTGTAAGTCAGCTCCCAGGATAAGGTCAATGTCGTCGCTCTTGAGGAATTCGGGATCGGCCAGGGTGAGCCCTTCCAGGTGACTCCACAGAATTGAGCTCACATTGAGCTTCGAGGCGTAGACGGAGAGCCTAGGCATAATAAGAGCGTTGGTAGAAATTTCATTTTCGCCAGTGCGAGAGCGGATTTTTAGCGAGACTTGGCCGCGGGCCACCCCAGTCTGTACTCCTCCGACTCCGAAGATAGCGACATTTGATTTTCGTCTTTTAAGGTGAAGACGTTGAGCTAATGTCTCTGACATCATAGTGGATTCGGACCCTTGATCGATCAGCGCTCGAGCGGAATGGAACTGGCCGAATTGGTCCGCAACCTGAATCCGAGCGGTGGCGAGCAAGACCGGGGCTGACGCTGAAAAGGTGCATTGGTGAGTAGTTTTGGAGTTGGTGAGCTTACCGAAGGCCTCATGTAGTGATGTGTGGTGGCGCTCATTGCAAATCTGGCACGTTTTCGCGGATTTACAATCTGCTTGAATGTGCTTCCCAAGGCAATTAAAGCACAAAGCCTTAGATTCCACAGTAGATTTTCGCTCAAGTCCCGTCTGTGCTCGATATTGATTGCAGAACATCAGAATGTGATCCTTGTGACAGAGTGGACATCTGCCAACCTGCGGCGAGCTTCTCTGTGTATAAAAGCTTTTGACTTTTGGCTTAGGTGGAGCGGTCGTGCCTTTGCTCGGTCCGGCTTGCAGAGATGGAAGGACAGTGAGTGCTTGTATTCTCCGAGTCATGAACTCTTTGAGCGTTTGGAACGTAGGTGGCTCCGCCGAGGAGTTAGTATTCATTTCCCACTCGTGACGGGAATTGGGGTCCAGCAGCTCCACTACGAGGTAAACTAGCAGGTCCTCGTGTGAGCCGACTGGCCGGCCAATCCCTTCTAGAGTGTGGACCATAGAATTGATGCTGACGTAAATGTGCTGCAACTCAGTGACAGAGGCGCTCTTCATCCTTGCGAGTGGGCGCAATTTCGACAGCGCCCGACTCACGAGGATTCTCTTGTTCTCATAATGCTCGGCGAGAATCCTCCACGCCCGTTCATAGTTAGTTGAGGTAGTAGGCAAAGCACTGAGGAGGGTATAGGCTTCTCCTCTAAGGTTTACCTTTAAATGTTGCAGCTTCTCGACTGCACTCAGCCCGGCGGAGCCATCGATGATGGAGAGGAAAAGTTCCTTAAATGAAGGCCACGCTTCGTAGGAACCATCGAACACAGGTAAGTCCAAGGGCCTAACATTTGACCTAGTTCCAGCACTAATCGTCGCCTCGGAAGATTTGCGCTTTGTATCTTTAACAAGCAAGGCATTTAAATAATCAAGTAATTGACCTTTCTGAATAACGTATAGCTCCTCGGTTTGATCCAACCAATCCTCAGTCCAGTAGGGGTGCGTGCGCAGCGAGTCTCGATGGTCGGCCATGAGCACCTCATGATTTTCCAGGAATAGAGCGTTGTGTTTATCTAGACTGGCTATCCGAGCTTCCACTGCTCCTTTCGTTATTTTATCCTTTCCTCCCTTCCGAAGATTTTCCACTGTATTGCCTATCCATTTGTTGATGCGTATTTGAGCAGTAATCAAGTCTTCCATTTTGCAGGTTATGCCGGCACACGTGGCGGAGATCCGGCTCGAAGGACCAAATGTTCAAGCAAGCTACTCGAGGAAGCCTTGATACTTTGTTTTATTGTTAATTAGTTTTAGATAGTTGTAGTTAGGCTTAAGTAGGTTTAGTTAGATGATAGTATTCTTTAGGTGTATAGATTAGGATAGGTCGTGAGAGACTTTTGTTCGGTTAATAAATATGTATTGTACCACCAAATTACTTGCACCACGTCCTTTCTCCACAATTGAATTCTGGCGAATTGTTTACACTTGTATGATCGTGATCGAGCAGTTAAGTTGGAGCGAGCTACTCCGATCGTATGGTTAGGATGAGCAAGCACTCTACCTTGATAGTGAAAGATTTAGAGCAAGCGACTCTTAGCGTTTTCAATGATGTCCGAGACACGAGAGAGCAAGAGTTCGGACCTCCCTGCTATTTATAACCTTTTCCGTCCTTCTGGAAAGTTCCGTTACAGTGGTCACTTCCGGGCTAGAAGTATCGTGAACTTTTCAGAAGGAACGGACGGTTTACACTACAAAAAGTTTGTCCGAGCGCGGCTAATTACCGGTAAGTGTGGTCTTAGAACACAGCACTGCCGCGCTCGCTGAATGACTGATGAGGGAAGCCGACTCAGGTGATAAGGAGCGAACTTTGAATTCGCGACAGTCGCTGATACAATTATTATGGGTTTTCCTTTACAATATGGGAAATCTTGGCTATTTCGACGAACTTTTTCGTGCATTTATAGGCACCAACGGGGGGGACAATACAATCCCCCTCAGCAGATAGTCTCGCCAGCCATTCAGAGCCCCCTTGATAGGTTCTAAAACCTATAGGAGCTACCCTGTATTAAAAATCTAACTAGAGGGCGTGATATTTTCCCGCCCTAAGGGATTTAGTGCTTTTCCACAATAGGAAAGAAGAGGATGGACAGCCGGGATCCGGTATCCAGGACCAGCCGGAGAACCGGGGCACTCTCTCTACCGTGATTTTTCTGTCACGGACGTGGGGAGGGGCTCCATGGGTAAAAACAAGGTATGACATATCTCCCCCCTCCCTGGGGGGGGCAACGTGGGAGACATTTGGGCACCCGAACCAGGACCGGGACAATGGCTCAGCCTGAAAAGGCTGGAAGTCGTCCCGGCTGGAGTAGGGTAAGCCACAGGCGAGGACCAGTGCCTGGCCACGTCCACTGACGAGATACCCAAGAGGGTGGTTCCAGTGGCGTGGTTAGAGAGGTGGATGGAGGGTTAAAAAAAAAAAAAAAAAAAAGGTCTGGGTTAGGTCTGGGTTAGGTCTGGGTTAGGTCTGGGTTACTACACCACTCGCGCAGGGCCCAGGACCTCCTGGTCCAAACCTTGCGCGAGTGGAGAGTGGGTTTGGCAATCGCGGCGGAGCCGTACGTAGTCCCGCCCAATAACCCAAATTGGGTCGGGGACGCGTGCGGCTCTGTCGCGATTATTGTAAATAGGTGGCCCGACTCCCCCCTCTGCTCAGCCCTGGAGCAGGGGCGGGGATTCGTGGCCGTGCAGTGGGGGGACCTCGCGGTGGTGGGGTGTTACATCTCGCCCAACTGCGGCCTCGATGACTTCGAGGCGTGCCTGGGTGCGGTCGGTAGGTGCATTTCCCGCACACGGCCGCGCCCGGTACTCGTCCTGGGGGACTTCAACGCTCACGCCCAAGCGTGGGGCAGCCCCCGGGACGACGCAAGGGGCGGGATGTTGCTCGACTGGGCGGCGCAGCACGACCTCCGGTTGGTTAACCGGGGGTCCGTTAGCACGTGCGTTCGGTGGCAGGGGGAGTCGATTGTCGATTTGACTTTCGGCTCCTCGGCCGCCGTGCGCCGTGTGTCGGGGTGGCGGGTCGCGGAAGAGCGCGAAACGCTCTCGGACCACCTCTATCTGACGATGGAGGTGGCCGCCGCGCCCGCCGCTCCGGCACGCCGCTCAGCATCGTGCACCTCTCGGGGTGGAGGGCACACCCCATCACCGCGATGGGCGCTTAAGCGCCTCGATCGGGACGCCCTGATGGCGGCAGCGATCGCCGTGGCCTGGCCGGAAGGGTCGGGGGACGAGGAGGAGTTTCCCGACCCTGACGCAGGGGCGGAGTGGTTCCGGGGTAGTATGACGTCGGTTTGCGACGTCGCGATGCCCCGGGCCAGGCCGCCGCGCGTCGGCGGGGTGTACTGGTGGTCCCAAGATCTTGCGGCGCTACGCACTGAGTGCGTGCGCCGCCGACGCCGGTACACCCGCGCCCGGAGACGGCAGAATCAGGCTGCGGCGGGGGTGGTCCCGCTGTACGCGGCGTACCGCGAGTCCGTGGTAGCCCTACAGCGGGCCATCCGAGCTGCCAAGGCCCGTGCCTGGGACGAGCTCGTCGCCACCCTGGATGGTGATCCGTGGGGGCGCCCGTACAAAATCGTCATGGGACGATTGCGTCCCTGGGCGCCCCCCACGACGGAGCTTCTGGACCCCCATGTCCTCGACCGGGTGGTGGACACTCTGTTCCCCGCTGGAGCAGAGGACCCCGCCCCCGGTCGGCCTCCCCCACACTTTGTGTGGGACGAGGCCACTATGGGGGTCAGTGGCGACGAGCTCGGCGCGGCGGTGACGCGTCTCGCGGCCCGCGCGAACAAAGCGCCGGGCCCGGACGGCATCCCGGGCAGGGCCTTGGCCATGGCCATGGGCGTCCTGGTCCCGCGCCTCGGGCAGCTTTTCAACCGCTGTCTGAGGCGCGGCAGGTTCCCCCGCTGCTGGAAGCGGGCGCGGATGGTCCTCATCCGGAAGGAAGGGCGGCCCGCGGACTCTCCCTCCGCGTACCGGCCCATATGCTTGCTGGACGAGGCGGGCAAGCTCTTTGAAAGAGTGATTGCCAACCGCCTCGTCCGGCACCTGTCGGCGACAGGGCCGGACCTCGACGACGGGCAGTTCGGCTTCCGTCAGGGACGATCGACGTTAGACGCGATTAAGCGTCTGAGATCCCTGACGGAGTCGGCTGCAACCCGGGGCAGGGTGTGCATCGCTATATCGCTCGATATAGTGAATGCTTTCAACACCCTGCCCTGGTGGGTCATCAGGGAGGCGCTCGACCACCATCGAGTGCCCCCTGAGTTACGGGCCGTCGTCGGGGACTACCTCGCCGGCAGGAGCATCACTTTCACGGGCCGGTCGCAGGAGTACGAGAGGGAGACGCACGCCGGGGTCCCGCAGGGGTCCGTTTTGGGCCCCCTGCTGTGGGACCTCGGCTACGATTACGTCTTGCGGGCTGCACTCCCCGCTGACGCCACCATGATCTGCTATGCAGACGACACTCTGGTGGTAGTCAGCGGGGAGGATGGGACGAGGACCATCCGCGTGGCAGAGATGGCGGTGGCCTGTGCCGTCGCCCGAATCCACCGACTGGGCCTTCGGGTGGCCCCGCAGAAGACCGAGGCGATCTGGTTTTACGATCGCCAACGGTCCGCGGGGCCGCCCGCCCAGCGGTGGATTGCGGTGGGAGAGACCCGCGTCCAGGTGAGGGATACGATGAAGTATCTGGGACTCACCCTGGACGGCCTCTGGCGCTTTAACGAGCACTTCGACCGGCTTATCCCCCGAGTTGAGAAGGCGGCGGGCGCTTTAGGACGCCTGCTGCCCAACATCGGGGGTCCGTGGGAGGGGGTCCGACGCCTATACGCGGGAGTCGTCCGTTCCATGTTGCTCTACGGAGCACCAGTCTGGGCGGACGACCTGGCGGCCAGTCGGCGCAATTGTACCCTGTTATTCAGGGTGCAGCGTCGGATGGCCGTCAGGGTCGTGCGAGGATATCGCACGATCTCCCTGGCGTCGGCCACCCTATTAGCGAGGTTTCCGCCCCTAGACATTCTGGCGATGGGGGACGCGAGGACCTATTCGGGTCTTCGCGTCCTCCGCGAAGGGGGCGGAATTCCCACGGAGCGGGCGGTCGAGGAGTTGAAGCGCCAGACCCGGCGGTTCGTTGTCGAGATGTGGCGGGAGAGGCTGGAAGATCCAGCCAACGCCCGCCACAGAGCCGTCGGGGCGATTCTCCCGAGCCTCGAGGCTTGGGTGAGTCGCGGCAGAGGGCAACTCTCCTACCGCGCGACGCAGGTGCTTACCGGGCACGGCTGCTTCGGCGAGTACCTGCGTCGCATCGGGAAGGAGGCGACGGCACAGTGCCACCATTGCGACGGGGACCAGGACACGGCGCAACACACCCTCCAATATTGCAGGGCCTGGAGGGAGCAGCGCCGTGTCCTGGTCCGGTATATCGGAAGGGACCTCTCGCTGCCGACGGTCATCCGACAGATCCTCGGCAGCGAGAGGTCGTGGAGAGCCTTCCTCGCCTTCTGCGAGGAAGTGCTCTCCCAGAAGGAGGAGGCGGAGCGACGGCGGGAGCGAACGGACCCCTTCCGTTTGGGGAGGGCCCGTCCCCGCCGCCGCCCCGCACGGGGGGACGTCGTTCCCCCCGACTAAGTTTGACGGCCCGGACCCGCCGGCGGTGGGGTTTTTCACTGCCGGTGGGCCGGGCACGTGCCAAGGGGCCGCGAGGCGACAGAGTGGTGGCTCTGTCGTCTCCGCAAAGCGGCCCCGAGGCGGGGCGGGACGTGTAGTGGTCGCACGTCCCGCCCAGGGGATTGTTAGTAGTGCGGGAGGCACGTTTCCCTCCTCCTTCGCCGCTGGCGAAGGAGTGTGGCGAGACGTGTCTCCCCGCGAGTAGTGGGGGACGCCTCCCTCTCTCGTGAAAGCGAGAGAGCGGATGGCCACTCCCCCACCACGAGACGTGCCCCCCAATAGGGGGCGGGCGCGGGGCGGCACCGGTCGTGTTCTTAGAGAGTTCCCGGTGTCGCCCCAGTAAGCGCAGAGGATGGCCACCGTGGGGTTTTAGCCGGTAAGAGTCCGGCACTACCCCGTCGCCCCCACCAGGGCGTCGGGGTGTCCATGAGGATTTCCCCACGAAAAAAAAAAAAAAAAAAAAAAAAAGGTCTGGGTTCCGTGCCCTTCGTGGGGACTGGGTTAGGGAACTCGGGGCTTGCTCCGAGGCCCCGCCCGGGCCCTGTGAGGGGAGGGGAGTTTGCCGACTCCCGACACGGCGCGTCCCCGGGTTGCGGATAGGGGGATGCCCAAGGGACATAGTCCTGAGGGTAGCAGGTCTTCGAAAGGAGCCTGCCGCGGACAGCATCGGTAAGGTGACCCCTCCACCTAAAGAGAGGGGGCCGGGGGTCCCTCCTGTCCTTCGTGGCAGGGGGGGTGGCACCCTGGGGACGGATGCGCCACCGTCCCCTAATACCGGAAACCCTCGTTCATCTCCCACCGTGCTCTCGGCGCAGGGCATGGAAGAGGCGGGCGAGGGGCCGGGGGTCTGGCCCTAGGGCCGGGCTGCGAGGAGGCCAACCTCTAACAAAGTGGCGGGGTTGCTTCTCCCCTACCCTAAAAAAAAAAGGGGGAGACCTACACATAGGCACTGACAGTCACACTTACACTCTCACCTACACTCCCCTCTGGTCACCCTGCCTCGCGGGGCAGTACATTCCAGAGGGGCACACACACACACACACACAAACACCGCAGTATACCCGCGGCGTACTTACCATGCGCCGCGGGGGCCTGCGGGGAAACACATTCACGTACACATACACGCCGGCCGGAGGCGGCCCCTCCGGGGACTTCTCCCGCCACAGAGGAGATAGGGGAAGAAACCCCGAACAAAAAATCAACATGGTCGGAGTTATAAAAGACTGTTCGATTACGGTGCAGAGGTGCGAATCCTCAGTGCCGGCGTGTGCGGGTGGGCAAGCAGGCCCAAGCACGTCGAGATCCAGTAACTGTAGCGTTGCGTCGGTTGGCCACTTGGCCGACGCCTCGTTAAAAGCCCCAAGTGTGCCAGAGAAACGTACAGGAGGTAAGGATGGCCCAAACAACGACGACACGGCTACAACCAAAAAGGCTCACTCTCGACCAGGTACACCACTCTTTGCGATACCCAAAGAGAAGGAGACCAAGTCGCACAAGAAACCCTCTACCTCGAGGGACTCCTCTTCCACAAGAGAGGAAATAGAAGACCGTCTGACTGCCCCAACGAGACCGGGACAGCAGATTAGTACAGACACCGTAAAAAGTGCGAGAGGGGGGAAGGCAAAGGCTTCCAAAGCCGCCCCTGCTGGGACAGGCCCTGCCAAGGGCAGGAAACTCATTATCTCTGAGAGTGATGACTCCAGCTCTTCCAGTGGACTGTCCAGATACTCTTCGGCCCACTCTGAAAGGACGCTTCGAAGCAAAAGAGCTAGAAGCAGCAACTCCGGCGAGAAAGATGGTCCGCCGAGTTTCAAGAAGAAGACCATGCAGACCTGCGGAAATGAGAAGGAGGATATTCCTACCCAGGAGGTGGATATGCTCTCCAGCGGCTCGGAAGAGGAACTGTCCCCGATCGAGGCAAGCAGAAGGAATAGGAGGTACCGGACTCTGCCAAAGCCGGAGGACATCGCCGCTGAACTCAGAGACCTCCCCACTGCGGAGCTGGGAACCACCGTCCTCAAACACATGAGGGAAGTTGAGAGGGTAGCAGACACCTCTAAAAACTTAAAAGGCAACTTCAAACGCTACCTTCGGCTAGCAGCCTTAAACGCTAGAACTGCCACTGTGGAGATGGCGAAGCGGACTACGGCCTCCGGCAGCAACGCCGCCCTCGAGGAGTCAAACATCAAACTCCGCTCGCAGGTTTACACACTGCAGCAGGAGGTTGACTCCTTGAAGGCCAAACTAGAGAGACTGGAGAAGAGCACTTCTCCCGAGGTAAAAGGCAACCGGGAGGTGCCCTTAACGGACACTGAACGCGAAGCTTTCCCCACGACGAGGTCTCGAGGAGGATCTTCCATCAGGCCAAGTGAGAACCCTAGAGACGAAGACCTCCTGAACAGGGTTACTACCCTAGTTCAAGTACAGCTGGATGCCTTCAAGCGGGAACTCCTGCCGGTAATCTCATCGAGCGTGGGAAATAAGAGGAAGCCCGGGAAGGATAAACCCACAGATTCCACCCCAGGGACTTCTGAAGGCGGTAAGGGTAGGAAAGTGGCTCCAAAGGTGATGTCCTCAGTGGCGGCTCAGGTTCCACCTTTGCTGATAAAGCAAATGCTGAGCAAGCCGGGAGGCATCCCTCTCCCCTCCACTTCCAAGAGTGTAGAGGTAACCTGGACTAAGGTAGTGGGAAGAAAAGGGAACAAGAAGGACGGGAAGAACGCCTTACCTCGCACCGTTCCTCAGTCCAAGGAACGACGCAGCGGTGGGGCCCCACAAAAGAAGTCTGTGGGTGCTGCGAAGTCCCCCATCTCCTCGATCCACACGGCTAAACCTGTCAAGGTCCCCAACAGCTCTGCTGTTACTTTGACGGTTAAGACTGGAGCCAAGATCTCTTACGCTGAAGCTTTGGCAGAAGCGAAGCGAAAAATCGATCTATCGGAGGTCGGTATTACCGACATCCGTACAAGGAGGGCGGTTAATGGGGGGATCATCCTCGAACTTCCCGGAAAGGAAAACTCCCAGAAGGCAGAAGCCCTTACGGCTCGCCTGCGGGAGACCTTCGCAGACAACGAGGAAGTGAGGGTAGCTATGCCCCACAAGTACATTCCGCTGCGGTTGAACGGCCTCGATGACTCCGCCACTATGGCGGAGGTGGTCGATAGGGTCGCCTCCATTGGAGGATGCCCTGAGTCGCATATCCGTGCGGGGGAGATCCGAAGAAACCGCAGAGGACTAGGCACGACCGTGATCCGGTGCCCGGCGACCGCGGCCAAGAAGGTGGTCGACGAAGGAAAGGTCAGGATCGGCTGGACCAACGTCAGGGTCGTAGCCCTCAGCGCAAAACCCCTCAGGTGCTTCAGATGCCTTGAGGAAGGACATACGTCTCAGCTTTGCCAGTCCGAAGCAGACCGCAGCGGCCGATGCTTCAACTGCGGAGAACCTGGACACATTGCCAAGGTCTGTGAACAGAAACCCGGCTGTCCTCTGTGCAGAGACTTAGGGATCCCTAACAACCATCGCCTGGGATCGGAGCGATGCAAGCCTCCGAAGAAAAGGAGGAAACCTAGGGCCGATGTAGCCCCTGCGAAGGTCCAAACCTCTGCAAATTCGGGGCCATCGCCCCCTGCCCCCTGTGATGTACAGAAGGAGGTAGCGAAAACTGGCGAGGATCCGGGGCAACCGGATGCTCCGACGGAGCGTGAAGCCGCCCAGGGTCTGGAGGAACCCATGGAAGTTTCCGCCAATGATGGGCCCGCGGGCCCGAATTAAAGCGATCCAAGCCAACCTAAATCACTCTGCCGGGGCCCAGGACCTGTTTATGCAAACGGTGTCCGAACGGGTGATTGGGCTGGCTTTCTTGTCGGAACCCTTCCGAATCCCGGACAGCCCGGACTGGTTCGGAGATAGATCTGGCACTTCGGCCATCGTCTGTCGAGCCTTCCCAGGCCTCCCAAAGGCCTCCGTCCGGGGAAAAGGGGAGGGATTTGTCATTGTTGAGTGGGGAAAGTTTACTTTAGCCGCAGTTTATGCCCCGCCTAGGTGGGACCTTCAGCGGTTTGAGTATTTTTTGGGCTGCCTAAGATCGGGAATTCTCAGAGCTAGGGGAGACAGACTCATTGTTGCCGGTGATTTTAACGCCAAGGGGACAGCCTGGGGTAATCCTCGCAACAACGCTAGGGGAACTCTCCTGGAAGAGTGGGCCGAAGCTCTGAGCCTAGCCATCGTAAACCAGGGATCCACGGAAACCTGCGTTCGTCTCAATGGGGGTTCAGTAATCGATCTTACATGGGCAAATGCCAAAGCTGCGAGGGAGATCGCGGAATGGCGGGTAATCACTGATGAGGAAACTCTCAGTGATCACAGATACGTTGAATTCTGCTTAACTACGCACTCGGGTATATCCCCCGGGCGTGGCAGGCATGACATTCTTGTCCGCGGCTGGGTCTCCCGCCGCATGAACGAGGACCTCTTTGAGGCTGCCGTCCAGGTCGCGGGGTGGATTAAAACCCCAAACAGCCCTGTCGCGGATGTTTCGGAGGAGGCCCGCAGGCTCCTGGATGCGGTGTCATCTGCTTGCGATACGGCAATGCCCAGATCCAGGGGGACTCGACCTGAAAGGCATGTCTACTGGTGGTCTGAGAATATTGCTCTGCTCCGGAGCATCTGTGTGCGCGAGCGCCGTAAGCTCGCACGTGCGAGGCGGAGGAGGAACCGTGACCCTGAGCGTGAGAGCTCCCTGCACGAGGCATATAAGGCTGCGTCTGGCAACCTTAGGAAGGCCATTAAGGAGGCAAAGAACATGGCCTATCAGCAGCTGCAGTCAGATCTAGACGCTAACCCCTGGGGGCTCGGGTATCGACTGGCTATGGGCAAGCTGCGCCCTGCTGGTGCACCCCTGACCAGGGTCTTGAAGCCGGCAACCCTCAGGAGCATGGTGTCTACCCTCTTTCCCAGAGGAAGGAATCTCCCAGCATGGGAGCCTCCCCAGCCGCTCATCTGGACGGACGACCTTAAAATCTCCCCTCAGGAGTTTAAGGAAGCCCTAGAGAAGATGCGAACTAGGTCCGGAGCCCCTGGTGTGGACGGTGTCACAGGAAGGATCTGGGGGAAGGCTGCGGAAGAGGTAGGAGAACGGATCCTCCGCCTCTTCGACAGCTGTCTTCAACAAGGCAAAGTGCCAGCGGCTTGGAAGCAAGCTTTGCTGGTACTCATCCCTAAGCCCGGGAAGACAATCGAGAGCCCCTCGTCATGTAGGCCTATATGCCTTTTAGATGACATCGGGAAACTCTTCGAGAGAGTCGTCGCTGCTCGCCTCATTAAACATCTTAGCACAGCAGGACCGGACCTCTCCGAGGCTCAATTTGGGTTTCGCGCGCAGCATTCGACCATGGACGCAATCTCGAGGGTGAGGGCGCTCTCCGACGCGGTTACTTGCCGTGGTGGAGTCATGCTCGCTGTCTCCCTCGACATTGTGAACGCCTTCAACTCGCTGCCGTGGTGGACCATCATGAAAGCTCTTCGGTATCACCGAGTGCCTGTTTACCTTCAGGCGGTGATAAGGAGCTACCTCGATGACCGCAAGATCCTGTTCCCAAAGCAGGACGGCAGAACCGTCACACGCCCGGTAAACAGAGGCGTCCCCCAGGGCTCGGTCCTGGGGCCGTTGCTCTGGAATTTGGGCTACGACAGCACGTTAAGATCGGTGCTCCCTGATGGTGTCGACGTCGTGTGCTACGCCGACGACACACTGGTGCTTGCTGCAGGTAGGGACTGGGGGAGGACTGCGCGCCTCGCCGAACTAGGCATTGCTTGCGTCCTTTCAACCATCAACGGCCTTGGGTTGAGGGTGGGAACAGCGAAGACGGAGGCCCTTTGGCTTCACGAGCTCCCTCTAAATGCAAGGCCTCCCACCTGCGACATACAGGTCAGGGGGCAATACATCAGAGTCAGAGACCGTATGAAGTACCTGGGAGTTGTCTTGGACGGTCGGTGGCGCTTCGGGCCCCACTTCGAGGCTATGGTCCCCCGTATAGAGAGGGCAGGGAACTTCCTTGGCTCTCTCTTGCCGAACGTGAGAGGCCCCAGCACCAGGGTCCGTAGGCTATATGCGGGAATTTTGTGCAGCATGGCTTTATATGGCGCCCCCGTTTGGGCCTCTGGTCAAGGGGGCAAACGCAGAAGGAGCCAGCTGTTGCGAAGAGTGCAGCGCAGGATCGCCCTTCGTGTCATTAGAGGATATGGGGATATCCCCACGGAATCTGGCATCCTCCTAGCAGGCATGATCCCCCTGGATCTACAGGCAGAAGCCGAGGCCAAGACCTACAGTAGGCTCGCGGCTCTCAAAGCAGACGGCTACGTCCCACCCTTCAGCAAAAAGAAGGAGATTAGGGAGAAGCACCTTCTCGAGGCCCAGAAGGAATGGAGGATCCAACTCCATGACAGAAGGGTCCGAAAGCGTCAGCCCGCAGTGGCTCTAATTCTCCCGCATTACGAGCGATGGATGGGGAGGGGCCATGGAGCCCTCTCATACCACATGACCCAGGTTCTGACGGGCCACGGGGTCTTTGGTGACTACCTGTCGGAGATCAGGGCGGAACCCGATGACACCTGCTTCATGTGTGGTGCCGAATCAGATTCGGTTATCCACACGGTCGAGGAATGCACGGCATTCTCCGACCAGCGTGAAGCGCTAGGAACGGCCCTGAATTCACAGGTCTCGCTAGCTGTCATGGTTAGCGGGATGCTGGAAACCGAGGAGAAGTGGCAGGCTGTCCATGATTTCTGTAAAGAAATCATGTCGGCGAAGGAGTCTGGTGAGCGACATCGAGAAGCGACAGACCCTGATAGGGCCGCGCGAAGGCTCCAACGCAATAGGCGCAGACGTGGTATGCCCCCGAGAGCGGATCAATGATCCCTTCTCCTTCTCTCTACTATGGGGCCTCAGTTCATCTTTCTTTCGCTACCACTGTTCAGGCGGGGGCCGAACAGCGGTCAGCTCGCAGTTGGTGTGGACCAGAGGAGGCGACCCCTCCTTCAAGCTCCATTATACACTCCGGGCAACACAGGAACCTTTTTTCCTGTTAACGAGATGGGCCAGTTCTTCCTGGCACGGTCGCGGGCATACTGGTCGTGTTTACCCAAGTTCCCAGGATGCCCGCACACGACCTGGTAGTAGATTTACCGTTGGTGTTTTAGTGGGTGAGAGCCCCACATAACCCCGTCCTCTCCCCCGGGAGGCGGGGTATCTGGGAGAGATTTCACCAACGAAAAAAAAAAAAAAAAAAAAAAATGGGTTAGGTCTGGGTTCCGTGCCCTTCGTGGGGACTGGGTTAGGGAACTCGGGGCTTGCTCCGAGGCCCCGCCCGGGCCCTGTGAGGGGAGGGGAGTTTGCCGACTCCCGACACGGCGCGTCCCCGGGTTGCGGATAGGGGGATGCCCAAGGGACATAGTCCTGAGGGTAGCAGGTCTTCGAAAGGAGCCTGCCGCGGACAGCATCGGTAAGGTGACCCCTCCACCTAAAGAGAGGGGGCCGGGGGTCCCTCCTGTCCTTCGTGGCAGGGGGGGTGGCACCCTGGGGACGGATGCGCCACCGTCCCCTAATACCGGAAACCCTCGTTCATCTCCCACCGTGCTCTCGGCGCAGGGCATGGAAGAGGCGGGCGAGGGGCCGGGGGTCTGGCCCTAGGGCCGGGCTGCGAGGAGGCCAACCTCTAACAAAGTGGCGGGGTTGCTTCTCCCCTACCCTAAAAAAAAAAGGGGGAGACCTACACATAGGCACTGACAGTCACACTTACACTCTCACCTACACTCCCCTCTGGTCACCCTGCCTCGCGGGGCAGTACATTCCAGAGGGGCACACACACACACACACACAAACACCGCAGTATACCCGCGGCGTACTTACCATGCGCCGCGGGGGCCTGCGGGGAAACACATTCACGTACACATACACGCCGGCCGGAGGCGGCCCCTCCGGGGACTTCTCCCGCCACAGAGGAGATAGGGGAAGAAACCCCGAACAAAAAATCAACATGGTCGGAGTTATAAAAGACTGTTCGATTACGGTGCAGAGGTGCGAATCCTCAGTGCCGGCGTGTGCGGGTGGGCAAGCAGGCCCAAGCACGTCGAGATCCAGTAACTGTAGCGTTGCGTCGGTTGGCCACTTGGCCGACGCCTCGTTAAAAGCCCCAAGTGTGCCAGAGAAACGTACAGGAGGTAAGGATGGCCCAAACAACGACGACACGGCTACAACCAAAAAGGCTCACTCTCGACCAGGTACACCACTCTTTGCGATACCCAAAGAGAAGGAGACCAAGTCGCACAAGAAACCCTCTACCTCGAGGGACTCCTCTTCCACAAGAGAGGAAATAGAAGACCGTCTGACTGCCCCAACGAGACCGGGACAGCAGATTAGTACAGACACCGTAAAAAGTGCGAGAGGGGGGAAGGCAAAGGCTTCCAAAGCCGCCCCTGCTGGGACAGGCCCTGCCAAGGGCAGGAAACTCATTATCTCTGAGAGTGATGACTCCAGCTCTTCCAGTGGACTGTCCAGATACTCTTCGGCCCACTCTGAAAGGACGCTTCGAAGCAAAAGAGCTAGAAGCAGCAACTCCGGCGAGAAAGATGGTCCGCCGAGTTTCAAGAAGAAGACCATGCAGACCTGCGGAAATGAGAAGGAGGATATTCCTACCCAGGAGGTGGATATGCTCTCCAGCGGCTCGGAAGAGGAACTGTCCCCGATCGAGGCAAGCAGAAGGAATAGGAGGTACCGGACTCTGCCAAAGCCGGAGGACATCGCCGCTGAACTCAGAGACCTCCCCACTGCGGAGCTGGGAACCACCGTCCTCAAACACATGAGGGAAGTTGAGAGGGTAGCAGACACCTCTAAAAACTTAAAAGGCAACTTCAAACGCTACCTTCGGCTAGCAGCCTTAAACGCTAGAACTGCCACTGTGGAGATGGCGAAGCGGACTACGGCCTCCGGCAGCAACGCCGCCCTCGAGGAGTCAAACATCAAACTCCGCTCGCAGGTTTACACACTGCAGCAGGAGGTTGACTCCTTGAAGGCCAAACTAGAGAGACTGGAGAAGAGCACTTCTCCCGAGGTAAAAGGCAACCGGGAGGTGCCCTTAACGGACACTGAACGCGAAGCTTTCCCCACGACGAGGTCTCGAGGAGGATCTTCCATCAGGCCAAGTGAGAACCCTAGAGACGAAGACCTCCTGAACAGGGTTACTACCCTAGTTCAAGTACAGCTGGATGCCTTCAAGCGGGAACTCCTGCCGGTAATCTCATCGAGCGTGGGAAATAAGAGGAAGCCCGGGAAGGATAAACCCACAGATTCCACCCCAGGGACTTCTGAAGGCGGTAAGGGTAGGAAAGTGGCTCCAAAGGTGATGTCCTCAGTGGCGGCTCAGGTTCCACCTTTGCTGATAAAGCAAATGCTGAGCAAGCCGGGAGGCATCCCTCTCCCCTCCACTTCCAAGAGTGTAGAGGTAACCTGGACTAAGGTAGTGGGAAGAAAAGGGAACAAGAAGGACGGGAAGAACGCCTTACCTCGCACCGTTCCTCAGTCCAAGGAACGACGCAGCGGTGGGGCCCCACAAAAGAAGTCTGTGGGTGCTGCGAAGTCCCCCATCTCCTCGATCCACACGGCTAAACCTGTCAAGGTCCCCAACAGCTCTGCTGTTACTTTGACGGTTAAGACTGGAGCCAAGATCTCTTACGCTGAAGCTTTGGCAGAAGCGAAGCGAAAAATCGATCTATCGGAGGTCGGTATTACCGACATCCGTACAAGGAGGGCGGTTAATGGGGGGATCATCCTCGAACTTCCCGGAAAGGAAAACTCCCAGAAGGCAGAAGCCCTTACGGCTCGCCTGCGGGAGACCTTCGCAGACAACGAGGAAGTGAGGGTAGCTATGCCCCACAAGTACATTCCGCTGCGGTTGAACGGCCTCGATGACTCCGCCACTATGGCGGAGGTGGTCGATAGGGTCGCCTCCATTGGAGGATGCCCTGAGTCGCATATCCGTGCGGGGGAGATCCGAAGAAACCGCAGAGGACTAGGCACGACCGTGATCCGGTGCCCGGCGACCGCGGCCAAGAAGGTGGTCGACGAAGGAAAGGTCAGGATCGGCTGGACCAACGTCAGGGTCGTAGCCCTCAGCGCAAAACCCCTCAGGTGCTTCAGATGCCTTGAGGAAGGACATACGTCTCAGCTTTGCCAGTCCGAAGCAGACCGCAGCGGCCGATGCTTCAACTGCGGAGAACCTGGACACATTGCCAAGGTCTGTGAACAGAAACCCGGCTGTCCTCTGTGCAGAGACTTAGGGATCCCTAACAACCATCGCCTGGGATCGGAGCGATGCAAGCCTCCGAAGAAAAGGAGGAAACCTAGGGCCGATGTAGCCCCTGCGAAGGTCCAAACCTCTGCAAATTCGGGGCCATCGCCCCCTGCCCCCTGTGATGTACAGAAGGAGGTAGCGAAAACTGGCGAGGATCCGGGGCAACCGGATGCTCCGACGGAGCGTGAAGCCGCCCAGGGTCTGGAGGAACCCATGGAAGTTTCCGCCAATGATGGGCCCGCGGGCCCGAATTAAAGCGATCCAAGCCAACCTAAATCACTCTGCCGGGGCCCAGGACCTGTTTATGCAAACGGTGTCCGAACGGGTGATTGGGCTGGCTTTCTTGTCGGAACCCTTCCGAATCCCGGACAGCCCGGACTGGTTCGGAGATAGATCTGGCACTTCGGCCATCGTCTGTCGAGCCTTCCCAGGCCTCCCAAAGGCCTCCGTCCGGGGAAAAGGGGAGGGATTTGTCATTGTTGAGTGGGGAAAGTTTACTTTAGCCGCAGTTTATGCCCCGCCTAGGTGGGACCTTCAGCGGTTTGAGTATTTTTTGGGCTGCCTAAGATCGGGAATTCTCAGAGCTAGGGGAGACAGACTCATTGTTGCCGGTGATTTTAACGCCAAGGGGACAGCCTGGGGTAATCCTCGCAACAACGCTAGGGGAACTCTCCTGGAAGAGTGGGCCGAAGCTCTGAGCCTAGCCATCGTAAACCAGGGATCCACGGAAACCTGCGTTCGTCTCAATGGGGGTTCAGTAATCGATCTTACATGGGCAAATGCCAAAGCTGCGAGGGAGATCGCGGAATGGCGGGTAATCACTGATGAGGAAACTCTCAGTGATCACAGATACGTTGAATTCTGCTTAACTACGCACTCGGGTATATCCCCCGGGCGTGGCAGGCATGACATTCTTGTCCGCGGCTGGGTCTCCCGCCGCATGAACGAGGACCTCTTTGAGGCTGCCGTCCAGGTCGCGGGGTGGATTAAAACCCCAAACAGCCCTGTCGCGGATGTTTCGGAGGAGGCCCGCAGGCTCCTGGATGCGGTGTCATCTGCTTGCGATACGGCAATGCCCAGATCCAGGGGGACTCGACCTGAAAGGCATGTCTACTGGTGGTCTGAGAATATTGCTCTGCTCCGGAGCATCTGTGTGCGCGAGCGCCGTAAGCTCGCACGTGCGAGGCGGAGGAGGAACCGTGACCCTGAGCGTGAGAGCTCCCTGCACGAGGCATATAAGGCTGCGTCTGGCAACCTTAGGAAGGCCATTAAGGAGGCAAAGAACATGGCCTATCAGCAGCTGCAGTCAGATCTAGACGCTAACCCCTGGGGGCTCGGGTATCGACTGGCTATGGGCAAGCTGCGCCCTGCTGGTGCACCCCTGACCAGGGTCTTGAAGCCGGCAACCCTCAGGAGCATGGTGTCTACCCTCTTTCCCAGAGGAAGGAATCTCCCAGCATGGGAGCCTCCCCAGCCGCTCATCTGGACGGACGACCTTAAAATCTCCCCTCAGGAGTTTAAGGAAGCCCTAGAGAAGATGCGAACTAGGTCCGGAGCCCCTGGTGTGGACGGTGTCACAGGAAGGATCTGGGGGAAGGCTGCGGAAGAGGTAGGAGAACGGATCCTCCGCCTCTTCGACAGCTGTCTTCAACAAGGCAAAGTGCCAGCGGCTTGGAAGCAAGCTTTGCTGGTACTCATCCCTAAGCCCGGGAAGACAATCGAGAGCCCCTCGTCATGTAGGCCTATATGCCTTTTAGATGACATCGGGAAACTCTTCGAGAGAGTCGTCGCTGCTCGCCTCATTAAACATCTTAGCACAGCAGGACCGGACCTCTCCGAGGCTCAATTTGGGTTTCGCGCGCAGCATTCGACCATGGACGCAATCTCGAGGGTGAGGGCGCTCTCCGACGCGGTTACTTGCCGTGGTGGAGTCATGCTCGCTGTCTCCCTCGACATTGTGAACGCCTTCAACTCGCTGCCGTGGTGGACCATCATGAAAGCTCTTCGGTATCACCGAGTGCCTGTTTACCTTCAGGCGGTGATAAGGAGCTACCTCGATGACCGCAAGATCCTGTTCCCAAAGCAGGACGGCAGAACCGTCACACGCCCGGTAAACAGAGGCGTCCCCCAGGGCTCGGTCCTGGGGCCGTTGCTCTGGAATTTGGGCTACGACAGCACGTTAAGATCGGTGCTCCCTGATGGTGTCGACGTCGTGTGCTACGCCGACGACACACTGGTGCTTGCTGCAGGTAGGGACTGGGGGAGGACTGCGCGCCTCGCCGAACTAGGCATTGCTTGCGTCCTTTC
This sequence comes from Ectemnius continuus, assembly GCA_910591665.1. NCBI lineage: Eukaryota > Metazoa > Arthropoda > Insecta > Hymenoptera > Crabronidae > Ectemnius > Ectemnius continuus. The sequence continues at coordinate 609,895 of CAJUYD010000013.1, read as the reverse complement.
AACCATCAACGGCCTTGGGTTGAGGGTGGGAACAGCGAAGACGGAGGCCCTTTGGCTTCACGAGCTCCCTCTAAATGCAAGGCCTCCCACCTGCGACATACAGGTCAGGGGGCAATACATCAGAGTCAGAGACCGTATGAAGTACCTGGGAGTTGTCTTGGACGGTCGGTGGCGCTTCGGGCCCCACTTCGAGGCTATGGTCCCCCGTATAGAGAGGGCAGGGAACTTCCTTGGCTCTCTCTTGCCGAACGTGAGAGGCCCCAGCACCAGGGTCCGTAGGCTATATGCGGGAATTTTGTGCAGCATGGCTTTATATGGCGCCCCCGTTTGGGCCTCTGGTCAAGGGGGCAAACGCAGAAGGAGCCAGCTGTTGCGAAGAGTGCAGCGCAGGATCGCCCTTCGTGTCATTAGAGGATATGGGGATATCCCCACGGAATCTGGCATCCTCCTAGCAGGCATGATCCCCCTGGATCTACAGGCAGAAGCCGAGGCCAAGACCTACAGTAGGCTCGCGGCTCTCAAAGCAGACGGCTACGTCCCACCCTTCAGCAAAAAGAAGGAGATTAGGGAGAAGCACCTTCTCGAGGCCCAGAAGGAATGGAGGATCCAACTCCATGACAGAAGGGTCCGAAAGCGTCAGCCCGCAGTGGCTCTAATTCTCCCGCATTACGAGCGATGGATGGGGAGGGGCCATGGAGCCCTCTCATACCACATGACCCAGGTTCTGACGGGCCACGGGGTCTTTGGTGACTACCTGTCGGAGATCAGGGCGGAACCCGATGACACCTGCTTCATGTGTGGTGCCGAATCAGATTCGGTTATCCACACGGTCGAGGAATGCACGGCATTCTCCGACCAGCGTGAAGCGCTAGGAACGGCCCTGAATTCACAGGTCTCGCTAGCTGTCATGGTTAGCGGGATGCTGGAAACCGAGGAGAAGTGGCAGGCTGTCCATGATTTCTGTAAAGAAATCATGTCGGCGAAGGAGTCTGGTGAGCGACATCGAGAAGCGACAGACCCTGATAGGGCCGCGCGAAGGCTCCAACGCAATAGGCGCAGACGTGGTATGCCCCCGAGAGCGGATCAATGATCCCTTCTCCTTCTCTCTACTATGGGGCCTCAGTTCATCTTTCTTTCGCTACCACTGTTCAGGCGGGGGCCGAACAGCGGTCAGCTCGCAGTTGGTGTGGACCAGAGGAGGCGACCCCTCCTTCAAGCTCCATTATACACTCCGGGCAACACAGGAACCTTTTTTCCTGTTAACGAGATGGGCCAGTTCTTCCTGGCACGGTCGCGGGCATACTGGTCGTGTTTACCCAAGTTCCCAGGATGCCCGCACACGACCTGGTAGTAGATTTACCGTTGGTGTTTTAGTGGGTGAGAGCCCCACATAACCCCGTCCTCTCCCCCGGGAGGCGGGGTATCTGGGAGAGATTTCACCAACGAAAAAAAAAAAAAAAAAAAAAAAAAAAAAAGGGTTAGGTCTGGGTTAGGTCTGGGTTAGGTCTCAGTTCGCTCCCCCCTTCGATGGTGTCCCGCCTTGTCGAGGCGGAGGGGCTTGCGTGGGGCAATGATCCTGAGAGCTATGCCGGCGGGGACGCGTTCCCTGGCAGGTACTACCATGCCGGATTGGTCTCAGGGGAGCCTCCAGACTAAGAGGACACCAAGCACACATACATACACACACTTTTCACATTTACACATACACATACACTTACACTCACACGATTCGGGATCTCGTTGCGGTGCCGTTCTCCCTGGCCGGGGGGATGGTCGGCCGTATTGCCGCGGTGGTACCACGGGAGGGTACAGGAGATAAACCGGGTTAGGCACTCCCGGGCCGCTCCCTAGTACAGGTGCCCGAACCCCGTCTAACCAACGGGGAGGCTGCACTATCAGGGGCGAATAATCTCGGGGCGGGTTGTAGTGCCGGTTGGTGACCGGATGGGACCCTGCAGCTCGCTCCGGGGGGCTCTCCCGAGGCCACCCGTGGATGCCGTAAAAAAGTTTAGCCGCCGCGGCGGTGCGGCCGGCCCCTCCTCGTTTCGGGGGTTCGGACTTTCTCGCGCGAGATCCCGTTTCAATACACTATCACACACACACATACAAACATACACATGCACGCACACACACATTTTGATGTTTGCTTGGGAGGTTTTTTAAGTATGGACGGTAACAATAAAGAGAAAAGTTCCGAAAAGTGCCGCAAAGACGATGTGGAGATTCCCAGCTCCAAAGAGGTAGGAGAGGAGTGTGGTAGCGCGGCTACCCCCTCCGTTAGCGGCATGGGGCCGCCTGCGGCCCCATCCGCGGGAAAGAAGAAGTCGAGGCGCGTGGTCATCCGGCCCACGGAGGACAGCGCGGGCGAGTCCGATGATTCGGACTCGTCCGCCGCCTCTGTGGCGACGGTGACCGAGAGGGCCGTGTCGGGCTGTTCGGTGGTGTTGAGCCGCCTGCCCGACGCGGTCCTCTCCCAACGCGCCTCGGCGACGTCGGTCGCTTCCGCCGGCGGGGGGTCCGATGCCTCGATGGCTTCGGCCTCCTCCCGGCCTGGGAGCTCCCGGCGGAAGAGAGGGCCTCCATCCGCAGAGGAGGGCGCCGTGTCGGCACAGGCGAAGAAACGCCTGGTCGACGCGGCGCCCGAGGGGAGCGAGCCCGAGGCGGGGCAGCCTTCTGGCGGCTCGGGGTCCGGGCAACCGCCAGCCCCGGGTAGTCCTGCGACCAAGCGCAGGAGGGGCGCGGCTCAGGCTCTGAGGAGGGAGGCTGAGCTGGCGCGGAAGCTCCGGGTGAGCTCGACCGCGGATGTGGGTGCCCACATCATTGAGGCGATGGACGTGGTGCGTCACCTGGCGACCACCTCGACCCGCCTCAAGGGCACCTACAAACGTAGGTTCCGCCTGGCGGCCCAGGATGCGACCGTGGCGGCGACGGAGTTGGCAGCCAGGGCCAACTCCGACGGGGAAGGAGCCTTCCTTAGGGCCGAAAATCGGCGTCTGAGGGCCAGGATTGCCGACCTCGAGGGGGAGACTCTCTCCCTCTCGAGGAAGGTGGACCTCCTGGGCCGCCAGGGGGCGGGACCCTCGGGCGTCGCGGCGACGGCGCCGTGCGCCCCCACCGACAGCCCCGTCGGCCTCGCTCTCGAAGAGAGAGCGATGGCGCGGATCGGGGCTCTCGTGGAGGCCAAGCTGACCCGCTTCAGGGAGGAGCTCTTCCCTGGGCGGGCGGTGAGGCCTCCATTGGGGGTGAAGGCGACGGCTCCGGCGGGTGGGAGCGAGCCCGTCCAAGCCGCCGCTTCTTCCGCGGAGGCTCCGGCGGTGGACGGTACAGTCCGCCGCCGGAAGAGGAAGCGGAAGAAGAAGGGGAAAAAGAGTGGGGCAGCAGCCGAGGCTGTCCAGCCACCCGGGGGCTCTCCGGGCGCCGGTGGGTCGCCCAAGCCGCCCCAGCCCGCACCTCCCACGCAGGGAGATACGTGGGCGAAGGTGGTGGGGAGGAAGGCGAAGCGCGAGGCCGCGTCGAAGCCACCGCCAGCCCCGCCAGCCGGAGCGGTCGCGAAGGCGACGAAGCTCATTCCTGGACGCCCTCCGAAGACCGCGGCGGTAACGCTCACGGTCTCGGAGGGGTCCAGGCTGACGTACGCCGAGGCGATGTCCCGGGCACGCGAGCGCATCAAGCTCGCCGACCTGGGCATCGCCGAGGTAAGGCCGAAGCGCGCCGTCACCGGGGGTCTCATCCTCGAGATCCCCGGTGCCGACGGTGCAGCGAAGGCCGACAAGCTGGCGGCGGCGATGGCCGGGATATTTGATGGGACGGAGGCACGGGTTGCCCGTCCCACAAAGAAGGCCGAGCTGAGGGTGACCGGGCTCATTGAGTCGGTCACCGTCGGCGAGGTCGTCTCGGCCATCGCCAAGGACGGAGGCTGCAGGGAGGAGGACGTGACGGCTGGGGAAATCCGGTCGTCCGCCTCCTCCAAGCTTGGCTCCCTCTGGCTGCGGTGCCCTGTCACCGCGGCCAGGAAGGTGGCGCAGGCGGGCCGCGTAGTGGTGGGGTGGACCTCGGTGAAGGTGGAGGCACTGGCTGCACGGCCGCTGCAGTGCTACCGTTGCCTTGAGACGGGGCACGTGCGGCGGCAGTGCAAGTCCGGTGTCGACCGAGGCCGCCGCTGCTACGCGTGCGGCGAGGAGGGGCACAAGGCGGGCGCCTGCAAGGCCGAAAAGCCCCGGTGTCCGCTTTGCGGGGACCTCGGGCGCCCGGCCGACCACCGCCTTGGTGGCACGGCCTGCCGTGCCGCCGCACAAAGGGCCGCAAGGCCGACAGTGGCGGATAAGCCGGCGAAGGTGCCGCCTGCGAAGGCGCGGGGCGGCAGGGCTGGCCGATCGGCCGTTAAGGCCGTGGCCAACGTGCCTGTCGTCCCGCCCTTAAAGGTAGCGGTGGTGGCGGCACCTTCGGCGAAGAAGCCCAAGCCGGGTCTGGGCGCGGTTGCCCCAGCCAAGCCGGCGGCGGCGGCAGACGGGGCAACACAGGCCCAAGGAGAGGGTGGCTTGGAGGGGGCCATGGACATTGAGTAACAATGTATCAGCGCCTCCTCCAAGCCAACCTGAACCACTCGCGCAGGGCGCAGGACCTCCTGGTCCAAACCTTGCGCGAGTGGAGAGTGGGTTTGGCAATCGCGGCGGAGCCGTACGTAGTCCCGCCCAATAACCCTAATTGGGTCGGGGACGCGTGCGGCTCTGTCGCGATCATTGTAAATAGGTGGCCCGACTCCCCCCTCTGCTCAGCCCTGGAGCAGGGGCGGGGATTCGTGGCCGTGCAGTGGGGGGACCTCGCGGTGGTGGGGTGTTACATCTCGCCCAACTGCGGCCTCGATGATTTCGAGGCGTACCTGGGTGCGGTCGGTGGGTGCATTTCCCGCACACGGCCGCGCCCGGTACTCGTCCTGGGGGACTTCAACGCTCACGCCCAAGCGTGGGGCAGCCCCCGGGACGACGCAAGGGGCGGGATGTTGCTCGACTGGGCGGCGCAGCACGACCTCCGGTTGGTTAACCGGGGGTCCGTTAGCACGTGCGTTCGGTGGCAGGGGGAATCGATCGTCGATTTGACTTTCGGCTCCCCGGCCGCCGTGCGCCGTGTGTCGGGGTGGCGGGTCGCGGAAGAGCGCGAAACGCTCTCGGACCACCTCTATCTGACGATGGAGGTGGCCGCCGCGCCCGCCGCTCCGGCACGCCGCTCAGCATCGTGCACCCCGGGGGGTGGAGGGCACACCCCATCACCGCGATGGGCGCTTAAGCGCCTCGATCGGGACGCCCTGATGGCGGCAGCGATCGCCGTGGCCTGGCCGGACGGGTCGGGGAACGAGGAGGAGTTTCCCGACCCGGACGCAGGGGCGGAGTGGTTCCGGGGTAGTATGACGTCGGTTTGCGACGTCGCGATGCCCCGGGCCAGGCCGCCGCGCGTCGGCGGGGTGTACTGGTGGTCCCAAGATCTTGCGGCGCTACGCACTGAGTGCGTGCGCCGCCGACGCCGGTACACCCGCGCCCGGAGACGGCGAAATCAGGCTGCGGCGGGGGTGGTCCCGCTGTACGCGGCGTACCGCGAGTCCGTGGTCGCCCTGCAGCGGGCCATCCGAGCTGCCAAGGCCCATGCCTGGGACGAGCTCGTCGCCACCCTGGATGGTGATCCGTGGGGGCGCCCGTACAAAATCGTCATGGGACGATTGCGTCCCTGGGCGCCCCCCACGACGGAGCTTCTGGACCCCCATGTCCTCGACCGGGTGGTGGATACTCTGTTTCCTGCTGGAGCAGAGGACCCCGCCCCCGGTCGGCCTCCCCCACACTTTGTGTGGGACGAGGCCACTATGGGGGTCAGTGGCGACGAGCTCGGCGCGGCGGTGACGCGTCTCGCGGCCCGCGCGAACAAAGCGCCGGGCCCGGACGGCATCCCGGGCAGGGCCTTGGCCATGGCCATGGGCGTCCTGGTCCCGCGCCTCGGGCAGCTTTTCAACAGCTGTCTGAGGCGCGGCAGGTTCCCCCGCTGCTGGAAGCGGGCGCGGATGGTCCTCATCCGGAAGGAAGGGCGGCCCGCGGACTCTCCCTCCGCGTACCGGCCCATATGCTTGCTGGACGAGGCGGGCAAGCTCTTCGAAAGAGTGATTGCCAACCGCCTCGTCCGGCACCTGTCGGCGACAGGGCCGGACCTCGACGACGGGCAGTTCGGCTTCCGTCAGGGACGATCGACGTTAGACGCGATTAAGCGTCTGAGATCCCTGACGGAGTCGGCTGCAACCCGGGGCAGGGTGTGCATCGCTATATCGCTCGATATAGTTAATGCTTTCAACACCCTGCCCTGGTGGGTCATCAGGGAGGCGCTCGAGCACCATCGAGTGCCCCCTGAGTTACGGGCCGTCGTCGGGGACTACCTCGCCGGCAGGAGCATCGCTTTCACGGGCCGGTCGCAGGAGTACGAGAGGGAGACGCACGCCGGGGTCCCGCAGGGGTCCGTTTTGGGCCCCCTGCTGTGGGACCTCGGCTACGATTACGTCCTGCGGGCTGCACTCCCCGCTGACGCCACGATGATCTGCTATGCGGACGACACACTCGTGGTAGTCAGCGGGGAGGATGGGACGAGGACCATCCGCGTGGCAGAGATGGCGGTGGCCTGTGCCGTCGCCCGGATCCACCGACTGGGCCTTCGGGTGGCCCCGCAGAAGACCGAGGCGATCTGGTTTTACGATCGCCAACGGTCCGCGGGGCCGCCTGCCCAGCGGTGGATTGCGGTGGGAGAGACCCGCGTCCAGGTGAGAGATACCATGAAGTATCTCGGACTCACCCTGGACGGCCTCTGGCGCTTTAACGAGCACTTCGACCGGCTTATCCCCCGAGTGGAGAAGGCGGCGGGCGCTTTAGGACGCCTGCTGCCCAACATCGGGGGACCGTGGGAGGGTGTCCGTCGCCTATACGCGGGAGTCGTCCGTTCCGTGTTGCTCTACGGAGCACCAGTCTGGGCGGACGACCTGGCGGCCAGTCGGCGCAATTGTGCCCTGTTACTCAGGGTACAGCGTCGGATGGCCGTCAGGGTCGTGCGAGGATATCGCACGATCTCCCTGGCGTCGGCCACCCTATTAGCGAGGTTTCCGCCCCTAGACATTCTGGCGATGGGGGACGCGAGGACCTATTCGGGTCTTCGCGTCCTCCGCGAAGGGGGCGGAATACCCACGGAGCGGGCGGTCGAGGAGTTGAAGCGCCAGACCCGACGGTTCGTTGTCGAGATGTGGCGGGAGAGGCTGGAAGATCCAGCCAACGCCCGCCACAGAGCCGTCGGGGCGATTCTCCCGAGCCTCGAGGCTTGGGTGAGTCGCGGCAGGGGGCAACTCTCCTACCGCGCGACGCAGGTGCTTACCGGGCACGGCTGCTTCGGCGAGTACCTGCGTCGCATCGGGAAGGAGGCGACGGCACAGTGCCACCATTGCGACGGGGACCAGGACACGGCGCAACACACCCTCCAGTATTGCAGGGCCTGGAGGGAGCAGCGCCGTGTCCTGGTCCGGTATATCGGAAGGGACCTCTCGCTGCCGACGGTCATCCGACAGATCCTCGGCAGCGAGAGGTCGTGGAGAGCCTTCCTCGCCTTCTGCGAGGAAGTGCTCTCCCAGAAGGAGGAGGCGGAGCGGCGGCGGGAGCGAACGGACCCCTTCCGTTTGGCGAGGGCCCGTCCCCGCCGCCGCCCCGCGCGGTGGGACGCCGTTCCCCCCGACTAAGTTTGACGGCCCGGACCCGCCGGCGGTGGGGTTTTTCACTGCCGGTGGGCCGGGCACGTGCCAAGGGGCCGCGAGGCGACAGAGTGGTGGCTCTGTCGCCTCCGCACAGCGGCCCCGAGGCGGGGCGGGACGTGTAGTGGTCGCACGTCCCGCCCAGGAGGAGATTGTTAGTAGTGCGGGAGGCACGTTTCCCTCCTCCTTCGCCGCTGGCGAAGGAGTGCGGAGAGACGTGTCTCCCCGCGAGTAGTGGGGGACGCCTCCCTCTCTCGTGAAAGCGAGAGAGTGGATGGCCACTCCCCCACCACGAGACGTGCCCCCAATAGGGGGCGGGCGCGGGGCGGCACCGGTCGTGTTCTTACAGAGTTCCCGGTGTCGCCCCAGTAAGCGCCGAGGATGGCCACCGTGGGGTTTTAGCCGGTAAGAGTCCGGCACTACCCCGTCGCCCCCACCAGGGCGTCGGGGTGTCCATGAGGATTTCCCCACGAAAAAAAAAAAAAAAAAAAAAAAAAAAAAAGGTCTCAGTTCGCTCCGCTCCCGAGCCTCGAGGCTTGGGTGAGTCGTGGCAGGGGACAACTCTCCTACCGCGCGACGCAGGTGCTTACCGGGCACGGCTGCTTCGGCGAGTACCTGCGTCGCATCGGGAAGGAGGCGACGGCACAGTGCCACCATTGCGACGGGGACCAGGACACGGCGCAACACACCCTCCAGTATTGCAGGGCCTGGAGGGGGCAGCGCCGTGCCCTGGTCCGGTATATCGGAAGGGACCTCTCGCTGCCGACGGTCATCCGACAGATCCTCGGCAGCGAGAGGTCGTGGAGAGCCTTCCTCGCCTTCTGCGAGGAAGTGCTCTCCCAGAAGGAGGAGGCGGAGCGGCGGCGGGAGCGAACGGACCCCTTCCGTTTGGGGAGGGCCCGTCCCCGCCGCCGCCCTGCACGGGGGGACGCCGTTCCCCCCGACTAAGTTTGACGGCCCGGACCCGCCGGTGGTGTTTTTGCTGCCGGTGGGCCGGGCACGTGCCAAGGGGCCGCGAGGCGACAGAGTGGTGGCTCTGTCGCCTCCGCAAAGCGGCCCCGAGGCGGGGCGGGACGTGTAGTGGTCGCACGTCCCGCCCGGGAAGAGATTGTTAGTAGTGCGGGAGACGCGTTTCCCTCCTCCTTCGCCGCTGGCGAAGGAGTGCGGAGAGACGTGTCTCCCCGCGAGCAGTGGGGGACGCCTCCCTCTCTCGTGAAAGCGAGAGAGTGGATGGCCACTCCCCCACCACGAGACGTGCCCCCCAAATAGGGGGCGGGCGCGGGGCGGCACCGGTCGTGTTCTTCCAGAGTTCCCGGTGTCGCCCCAGCAAGCGCCGAGGATGGCCACCGTGGGGTTTTAGCCGGTAAGAGTCCGGCACTACCCCGTCGCCCCCACCAGGGTGGCGGGGTGTCCATGAGGATTTCCCCACGAAAAAAAAAAAAAAAAAAAAAAAAAAGGTCTCAGTTCGCTCCGAGACGCCACGGCGGACGGACGTGTCTTGGATGCGCTCCGCCGATCGTCTCTACTGAGGTACACTAATAGTGCCCCAAGCGAGTAAACTCTTAGCCTAGCGGCGACGTAGCATCGAGCAGTGACTTGAGTGATATTAGATCTGTGACGGCAGGTGTTATTGTGGTTTATTTCGAGGGTTTAAGTGTGCCGGCGCTTAACCTCGCTGACGAGCACGTGCTTGCTCCGTATATCGGGTTTCTCTTTGAGTGATTCTGGGCGCGGACTAGTGTATGAAGATCGTGAGTGTGTGCTGAGTGAAGTTTCCCCCCCTGATGCTGTGCTAGCACAGCCAGGGAGGCACACGCTCCGAATCGGCGTCAATATTAACCGACACGTGCTCAGTTTCCACCATCTTGCTACGGCAATCCTTCACCGATCAGCCTTAGTGCTTCTTCTATATCCCTGCAGTGACGTCACGAACGGAGTCGGCGCACTCCGCCTTCTCCCGTCTACACACCACCTGTGGCTGAAGCGCCAGCCGCAGAGCTCACTTGCTAGCGTACTGTGCTACGGCGCACATCTATCCATCTTTATTGCTCTCTCTCTGCACTCGCTTGTCCCGACGGACAGACTTCAGTCTCGCGATCGCGCTCTCCCTTCCCCTCACGGCGTCAGAACTTAGAGCAGCCAAGCGTCGAATCTGTATTCTGGCATTAGCTATCACTGGCACGAGCGCGCGGCGCTATCCCCTCTCCTAGCGCCTGCGCGGCGGGCCGCGGACTCCTCAGTCTCTCCATAGCGCTCGCGGCGAACACGTCGTCTACTGCGCATATCACCCTGCGCAGACAGCTCGCACTCTCGTCCTTACATCATAGCCTTGTACAACACGTAATGGCCGCCTGTCGGTCTCTCTAAGCACGCAACACTATTACTTCACAGCGCTCTCGAGCCACGGCTCAACGTAAATATTTACATCACGCTCACGAGTCGCGCGCCGCTCACTCGCGGCTGCCTCCCGAGCGATCGCTCACTCGGGCTCACTTGCGCTCTCGTTTTCTCACGATCGCACTACGAGCACTTCTTTTGGTTTCTTCCACCTCACAATTACACTGCACTCCACTACTAATTGTCTTTCACTCGCACTTCTGACGACGTGCTTGTCAATTTCCACTCTTCTCATCACTCATACGTCTCGGCTGCCCTGACGTTTCCTCTCCTCCGCTTTACGTAATAATCTTTCTCACTCACTCTTCATGCCGTTCACACTGGCCACTAGTTTTCCTTGAATTTCGATGGCCAGCTCGCAAAAGAGGCTGAGCTTTGCAAACGCTCAATGTACGCCTCCCAATAACGCGGACAATACGCCGACGAGACTGCAGAAGGAGCTCGCGGAGTCTCTTCCCTTCTCGCCGTTCACACCGGCGAACAGAATGATTAGAACTCCGCCGAATGAATTGAGAAAGGGAGGAGATAATTCTTTCTCCATCCCTACTCTTCCGGAGATCGAGGTCCTCTCACAGAAGATCGTAGCACAAGATGTTTCTCTCACTACAGATAATGAGCACAACAGCAGTACTAGTCACTCGTGCACTTTAACCAAAAAGCAATCGCACAGCGACGATGTACTTCAATCACCCGCTGGCACTCTCACTGGGCCTCGTTATCCAGCGGTAGACGATTTCCAAAAAATCGAGAAAACACTTGCTGGTATGCAGATCCTTTTTTCAAGAGTTTCCGCAATTCAGGAACAAATCTATGCATTGTACACCGAAGCACATGATAAACAAAACACCAGTCGCACGATTAAAGATCAAACGAAGAAGTTGATGGAGCAGGCAGAGAAAATCAAACGTGCTACTAAACTAATAGATGTTCACGAGGCTAACTCTGCTCTTCTGTCTATTCAAAGGGATGTTAACGCGAAATCGATTGCAATTAAGGAGCTACACAAAAATAAACAAAGCACGGTGACAGCTGAGACTGCTCCGCTGACGCCAACTCCTCGCGCAGACGAAGCGCTATCCTTTCGGGCAGCGCTGGTATCGAAAAGGAAAAACAAGCCTTCCCCGTCTCCCCCCGAAGCTGCCCGTAAGAAGCAAAAGGCATACGGAGTAAATAGCTCTAACTCGAGGTCTCTCCCTTCTGCGCAGACTCCAGATGCTCCCGTAGCACAAGAGGAAGAATGGAGCGCGGTGGGATCGCGCCGCGCAATTCGAAAGTCTGCTAAAAACCAGCAGGCAAATAAACAAGAGAAGCGGGATACAATAGCGCCGCTGATACCTAAGCCGGTGTTCGATATGAAACCCCAGAAAAAGGCGGTGGTTATCGAAGTAAATAAAGAGGCGTCGTTCGCGGATCCTGAAAAGAGTAAAAGAACAGGCTAACCTGAAAGACGCATGCGTTACCGCTGCCAGAGAAACAAGAGCGGGAAATCTGATGGTGGAATTAGCGCCATCCACGACTCTTGAAACTCTTAATCTAGTTCGAGATGAAATTAAGAAGGCAGTGGGAGATACCCACAAAACAACTACGTTCTCTAAAAAAGCCATGCTAGAGATTAGGGATATGGAGTGTACGACTACCAGAGATGAGTTACATGAGGCAGTCCGTACAGCACTGGCATCTGAAAATTTCCAAATTGCCTCATTTAAAGCAGGCTTCCAGCGCATGATGAGAGCAATGATAATCGCAGACCTGGATACACTCCAATCGATTAAAGATTCTAAACATATCAGGATAGGTTTTGTATCCTGTAGAATTAGATTCCTGCCGTTAGTTACGCGATGCTTTAGATGCCATTCATTCGGCCACGTTGCAGCGAGATGTAATTTACCACCAGATGCCCCTCCGATTTGCCGTAAGTGTGGAGAAAGCGGGCACATAATTGAGACCTGTAGAAACAAATATAAATGCTTGGCCTGTGTTGAAGACGGAAAATCGGGGAAAGACGTCGAACACCTCAGGGCTTCCACTAATTGCCCCGAGTATACTAAGCGGACTCACGCAATAAAATAATGGCGGAGCTGAAAATACTGCAATGCAACTTAAACTGCACTAGAGCTGCACAGGATCTCCTCGCTCAAGAAATTGCTATTCGAAACCCTGACGCAGTTATTATTGCCGAGCCTTATCGAATTATGGAAGGATGGATTGCGGATTCCGAACAAAGATCAGCCATCGTCATAAGAAACCATCTTGTCGCTGAAAATCCTGCGATCTTGATAGGCAAACATTTTTCTGCATACATCTTTAAGACCTTCATTATCTGCGGATGTTATTTCCCGCCTAATGAGTCTAAGGAAGAGTTCGCTGAAGCAATCCATGATCTCGCTGCAAAGATTATTCGCCTTCACAAGCCGGTCATCATCGCCGGAGATTTTAACGCGAAATCGCAGCTCTGGGGAGCCAGTAGCTGCGACGCAAGAGGAAGGAAGGTAGAGGGTCTGTTGGCTGCGCTGAAAATCTCTCCAACTATGGACGACGGTGCTCCTACGTTTGAGAAGAATGGTAAGTCGTCCGTCATAGATTTTCTAGCATGCGATGGGCATTGGTATAGTAAAATGACAACGGCAGTGGTACTAGATGGGTTTAATGCGACGGATCACAAATACTTGTGGCATAAATTCGGCCTTGCTACTCCTGCAAAACTCTCTCGATCCCCATGTAATGACGCGATGCCTTTCCCGGCCTGGAAAGCGAGAACTAACGATCTCCCAGCTCTTAGGAATGCAGTAGATAAGGGACTAGACGTTATCACAGAGCTAATAACTGAATCTGATCATGCCCTCAATACTCAGATCGTTCAGATTATGCTCCAAACTGTGTGTGACACGGTCCTTAGGAAAAAGCGTAGCAAGACTGTTGACTCCAAAGACGTCTACTGGTGGAATAAATCTGTTGAGGCGCAGAGGACCTCGTGCTGCAAAATAAGAAGACGATTAACCAAAGAAAGACGTAAAGGTGCACCTTACGAGAACATTACCTGTCTTACGTCTGAGCTAAAAATAGCTAAGAAACAGCTGGCTAAGGAGATCGCGATAGCCAAGGTACAGGCATGGAAGAAACTACTGGAAGTCGTAGACCACGATATTTGGGGAAGGCCTTATAAAACTGTGATGGCAAAAATTAAATCTAAGGGCGCTCCACAATCGTTTTCCAGGGACAATATGGATTCCATAATTAACGAGCTCTTTACCTTGTCTCCTCCCCCCCCTAGTGGGGGTACTGAGCCAGATGCTACTGCACTCCATGCAAAGGAGACCGACTTTCTTCCGTTTACCAGTGAAGAAATCCATAGTGCTGTGAAAAACGCGAAGAGCAATAAAGCGCCTGGAGTGGACGGAATCCCCATGCACCTTATTAAAGCCTGGCACGACGTACATCCTCAGTCTCTTAAGGCGTATTTTAATTCTCTCCTGGCGAGCGGATCATTTCCTGCTCCCTTAAAAGCGCAACGACTGATCCTCATCGCTAAAAAGAAGTCTGCCCCAGATGCACCTGCAAAATTTCGTCCAATCAGTCTCATTTCCAATATTGCAAAAATCTTCGAGACCTTACTCAAAATTAGGCTAGAAGAGCACCTGCAGAATCATGGAGGCTGGTCTCAGAATCAATTTGGCTTCAAGAAGGGTTCTTCTACGACCGATGCTATACAAAGAGTCGTGGATTACGCAAAAAATGCCACAGCAGCTGGTCAACCTGCAATCATGATTTTAGTGGACGTGAAAAACGCGTTTAATACGGTTGGATGGAGAGACATCATTACTGCTCTCACAGATATGAGATTCCCGGAGTACATCGTTCAGATCATGAAAAACTATCTCCACGATCGTAGTATATCAGTCGAGACTCTTGAAGGCAGAGCCACGTATAGCTTCTATGCCGGCGTCCCACAGGGGTCGATTTTGGGCCCCTTCCTATGGAACTTAGTGTATCATGATCTGGTGAAAAGGCATGAGTGTCTGGGACCGACGTCGTATATTGCGTACGCGGATGATCTTGCTATCCTAGTCTCAGACAGGAGGAATAGAATTCTGCATCGTGCTAAACAGGCTTATGGAGCTGTAGCGATATGGATGAATAAGCATAACCTGGAAATAGCAGAGAATAAGACTGAAATTATCCAGATAGCAGGACATAGACTAACAAATATAAAGGAAATGACTCTGGGAACGGGGACCTGCTGTACTCTTGCGAGCCATATAAAGTACCTTGGAGTCGTCATTGACAAAAAACTCACCTTTCACGACCACATAGAATACTCCAGAAAGAAGACCCTTAAAACAATCGCTGCCCTCTCGAGAATCATGCCGAATATAAACGGCCCATCAATATCGACACGTACCATGCTAATGAATGTCGCTCGCTCTATTCTTCTTTACGCGGTGCAAGTCTGGGAGCCAGTTCTAAGATTTGCATGGGCAATGTCAGCAATTACCTCGATTCAGAGGCAGGTAAATATTAGAATAGCAGCCGCATACTGTACAGTGTCTGCCGATGCACTCGCAGTAATTACAGGACATCCTCCGATTACCTCTGAAATAAAGAAACGATTAGCACTGTTGGAATTCAAGAGAGACATGAGGCAGTTTAAAAATACGCATCTCCTCAAGAAAACTTCTGAGATTCTCAAAGCAGAATACAAGGAATTGCTCACAAACCTGGACGATGATATAGTAGAAGAATGGCAGGCATTTTGGGATTCATCTTCCAAGGGCAGATGGACTTACCGGCTTATCCCAATACTAAAAAACTGGATCACTGCCAGACATAGGAGCATAGGTTATTATACTACACAAGCGCTGACCGGACACGGCTGTTTTGCAGCCTACTTATTCAAGATTAAGAAAGAACTATCTGCGGAATGCTGGTTTTGTAATGATCCAGAAGATGATGCTTACCATACATTTTTCATATGCCCTAAATGGGAGAGTAATAGGGCGGCCTTCAGCCATGAAGCCGGCTTTCCGGTGCAACCAGAAAACATTATCCCGTGGGCCTCGAAATCTCCCGGTAACTGGTTATATTTCGAGTCATACGTTGAAAATATTCTAAAAGCAAAGGAGACAGCTGAAAGGAACAGAGAGCTCACGATTAGATTATCGACTCACTCGCTCTCCACTTGAGTGTCTTTCTCACTCTCCAGATTAATCCAAAGCATGTGTTGCGCACTCCGTTAACCACGAACGATCCCGAGGGATCTCTCACAGGTCCCACGCTTAGTTAATCGACAGGCACTGATAAGCAGCCGCACTTTCTGCTCATTTTCCCTGAGCAGCTCGACATGCTTGACGTTGTTTACACTCGCGATCAGCCATTTTGACGTGCGCGCTGTGTGCGCACCGCGTGGCCTCCGATTGCAGCTGCAACCGGAGCCTGGCTCTGCTGACTGACTCCCGTTGGCCGATAACTTCGGTCGGGTTACCGACTGGTCGGTAATATACGGCGGCCGGTATTCACTCACGGGGCAATGGCGGTCCACGGAGGTAACTTTGCTCCTGACTTAGAGTATAGCCTAGTGAGCACATGAGTGGACTAGCATCACGCTGGCCTGAGTTCGATCCCAGGCCAAGGATACATATTTTTACATTTTTATATGATAGATTAATCACGCACAATACCGTAGAGCCACACGGCTAGCTACTATGCT
This sequence comes from Ectemnius continuus, assembly GCA_910591665.1. Taxonomy (NCBI): domain Eukaryota; kingdom Metazoa; phylum Arthropoda; class Insecta; order Hymenoptera; family Crabronidae; genus Ectemnius; species Ectemnius continuus. The sequence continues at coordinate 594,032 of CAJUYD010000013.1, read as the reverse complement.
CCGTCGCTTATCTACGGTATAAAATAAGAGGCTGCACAGAGGTTATATACAGCTATGGCTGAGTTAGGAGATAACACAGCGTTGGCACAGTGGTCTGAGCACTTGCCCCGCATGTCGGGATCCCGAGATCGACCCCAGCGGGAGGGAAGAAAAATTTTTGATATTTATATGAGAGTTCCCACGCATGAAAGTCACACTGGCGCAGTATCTAAGGGCCTAGACAAAGTATTCCCTGGGACAAATTAATTTTTGCCCCTCCATGTCGCCTCTTGCGAATTATAAGCGATACAACATAGGCTCTTACCGACCAATAGATATATCCCACCAGTAGCATGGTGACTAGAGTTCTGGACTCGCACGGTGGGATCCCGAGATCGATCCCAGCGGGAGGAAAGAAAAATTTTTGAAATTTATATGAGAGTTTCCATGCATGAAAGTCATACTAGCGCAGTATCTAAGGGGCTAGACAAAGTATTCCCTGGGACAAATTAATTTTTGCCCCTCCAAGTCGCCTTTTGCGAATTATAAGCGATACATCATAGACTCTTATCGATCAACAGATATATCCCATCAGTAGCATGGTGACTAGAGTACTGGACTCGCACGGCGGGATCCCAGGATCGAGTCCAACGGGAGGAAAGAAAAAATTTTTTTTTTTGGTAATATACGAGAGTGTTCACATAGGCAACTAATAGCAGTATAGTCTCCAAGGGGCTGGACGTAGTACTCAGTGCGATAAAATATTTTTGCTTTACTACGGCCCTTGGTAATGTATGACTGATATATGTACATGTTCTCCCTGCCAAAAGATACACCCGCACCTTTGGCACGGTGGACCGAACGCTGGTCTCGCACGTCGGGATCCCAGGTTCGATCCCAAGGAGTGGAAAGAAATTTTTGCCTAAAAGGGCATAATTCTAACATCACTGACCAGCCTTACCGAGTAAAGACGTAACGTACCCGGCACAGCGAGAAGTTGCGACGACTCCGCAGTACGGGATCCCATGTTCGATCCCAGGAGGAGGAAAGAAATTTTCGTAACTTATCTCTGATGTCCCCAAGTGTAAAATCGCTTACTAAACCTAAATACTAAGTGTTGGACGAGTCACTCCCAGAGACAAACCTTTAGTGTTCCGATTACACGTTTGTACGAAGACTTCTTACATGAGGAGGAGCTCTGCTCTTCCCACCACATGTCTCCATACACGTACCCCCAGCAGAGCTATTGTATATAGGAATCACCTTCTGCGAGCTCCTACATCGGGTACAAATCCGACATGGTGATACGAGGGGCACGGGGAGGGGAGCAAATTGATACATCCCCCCCCACCCCCCCCAGAAAGCCTAACCATCGTGGGATTTTCTCGTGTCTTAAGTTTCCTTCAAGTCTTTTCAACCCAGTAGCAACAGAAGTGGTACACATACCAACGGTAACTGATAATCACCTACGTAAACAAGTGACGTAATCTCCCTTCTTGCAAGTGAAGGCATCGGGGGATTGGGCACCCGAACCAGGACCGGGACAGGGCTCAGTCGAAAGACTGGAAGTCGTCCCGGCTGGAGTAGGGTAAGCCACAGGCGTGGACCAGAGCCTGGCCATGCCCGCTGACGGTATACCCTTGAGGGTGGTTCCAGCGGGATGGTTGAGAGGTGGAAGGAGGGTAAAAAAAAAAAAAAAAAAAGGTCTGGGTTAGGTCTGGGTTAGGTCTGGGTTAGGTCTGGGTTCCGTGCCCCTCGCGGGAACCGGGTAAGGGTCACAGGTTCGCCTGTGACCCCCCCGGGCCCTGTGAGGGGATGGGGGTGCCAATACCCCGACACGGCGCGTCCCCGGGTTGCGGATAGGGGGATGCCCAACGGACATGTTCCGGTGGGTAGCGGTTCCCGAAAGGGACCGTCGCGGACAGCCATTGGCATTACACACACTTCACACATACACACACACTTACACACCCCTCACGCACCCTACCTCACGGGGTAGTACATTGTGAGGGGCACACATCCACGCACATCTCACACTGACATTCCCCTCTGGTCACCCTGCCTCGTGGGGCAGTACATCCCAGAGGGGCACACGCACGCACACATACACCGTCCGGGGGCGGTTACCCCCGGGGATTTCTCCCGCCTCAAGGGGGATAGGGGAAGAAACCCCGAATTAAAATCAATGATGGACCGGACAACGAAAGAACTCCAGATTAGGGTGCAGAGGTGCGAGTCCTCAGTACCGGCGTGCGAGGGTGGGCAAGCGGGCCCGACCACGTCGTTATCCAGCAACCGTAGGGATGCATCGGTTGGCCACTTGGCCGATGCATCTTATGAAGCCACAAGAGTGCAAAACACAAAGACGGACGGACCCACGGACCACTCCAGGTCCAAGGACAACGTCCCCGCTGACGACCCGGCTTGTCACATGGAATGCGATTTCGCGGTCCCGAAGAGGCGACCCGAGCGGAGGGATTCTCTGGCTTCCTCCTCCTCGGCTCGCACTACGACCACGACAGAGACGAAGAAGAAGAGGCCATGGGAGAAGCCTTCCTCGACGAACCGGGAGAAGTCCCAGGTGTCGCAGCAGAGGAGCAAAAGGCTCCCTGTCTCCGGTGACGAAAGTTACGACCCCCGCTCCGATTCGGGGTCGTCTGTACGATCGTCGGCCTCAGGGCAGCAGGTCTCAAAGAAGGCCAAACCGACGAGCGAGCCCGCCAAGAACGGGAACAGTTCTTCCTCCCCGAAGAAGAAGAAGAAGAGGTTGATAAGGGCGGCGGTGCTGTCCTCGTCATCCTCGGAAGACGATGCGGTGGACTCCGACCCGGTCTTTGACCCCAAGGTCGACCCGCCTCCAATCTCGCGGAAAAACAAGAAGCTTCCGAAGATGGAGGACCTGGTGGCCAAGGCGAGAGAGACTCCAACCGCAAAACTTGGAGCGACCATCTTAAACCACCTTAAAACGGTGGAAAAGATCGCTGCCACCTCCGAGAACCTGAAGGGGACGTACAAGCGTTCCCTCAGGGTCACGGCCATGGAGATCCGGGCAAACTCCACCGAGATGGCGACCCGTACCACCGCCACCGGGGGGAGTGCTGCCCTAGAAATGGAGAATATCCAACTCCGGGCAAAGATCTGGAATATGGAGAAGGAACTCGCGACCCTGAAGTCTGAGATTGAAGGGCTCAAATCCCGGGACAAGCAGCATCCCAGAAATCCCTCCAAGTCTCTGGCCAAGGTCCCCGCTAGTGACCGCTCTAAGCCAGCGCAGGAGGCAAGCAGCGAGCAAGATCTCCTGCAAAAGATGTCAGCACTGGTGATCTCCCAGCTGACATCGTTCAAAGCGGAGATCTACGAGGCACTGGGAACGGGTCTCAAAGCCACCGTGACGACGCCGGTGGCCACCCCCACTCCCACCCTGCCCACGCTGGTAACCGGCCCCAAAGCCAGGCCGTCCATGAGGAAGCCGCCAGGGGAGACACTGGAAGCACGAACCAACCGTATCCGAGAGGAAACGAGGATCGCGGCATCACAAACCCAGGATCCCAGGGACGAGCCTTCCTGGGCAAAGGTTGTCGGCAGGAAGCCCAAACCGAAGAAGGGCATCCAAGACAGACCAACGTCCGTCACCGCCGCCCCCTCTGCGACGTCCATACCCACACGCGGCAAGTCCCAAGCGCCCGGGGGTGGGACAAAGAAGCCCCACAAGCCGCAAAAGCCCTCTCAACAACAGGGTAAAAAGTTAAAGGTGCCGAAGCACGCTGCGGTTACCTTGACGGTGGCTCCGGGGGCGAAAACCTCCTATGCGGAAGTTATGACTTCCGCCAAGGAGAAGATTGACTTGTCCGAATTGGGCATTTCAGAACTGCGCACACGCCGTGCGATAAACGGGGGCCTGATTCTGGAGGTCCCCGGCACGGACGGCGCCGTCAAGGCCGAAAAACTCGTGGCGAGTCTCCGCACCGCCCTCGCTGAGGTGGAGGACGTGAGGGTCTCGCTACCAACGAAGACCGCGGACATGCGAGTAAGTGGCCTTGATGATTCGGTGTCTCCGCGCGAAGTGGCAGAAAGCATTGCCACGGCAGGCGAGTGCTCCGCAAAGGATGTCAGGACCGGAGAAATCCGACGCTCTCCGAGGGGTCTGGGGACCGTGTGGGTCCGTTGTCCCGTGGCAACGGCAAAGAAGGTTGGAGAGCTGGGGAGAGTGCGGGTCGGATGGACCTCAGCCAGGGTCCAAATCCTGGAGGCCCGACCTCTCCAGTGCTTCAAATGCTTGGAAAAAGGCCACGTCAGGCAGCTATGCCAATGCCCAACGGATCGCAGCTTACGCTGCTATAACTGCGGCGAGACGGGTCATCGGGCTAGTGGTTGTTCCGCCCCGCCCAAGTGCCCACTGTGCGCTGACCTCGGCATTCCCAGCAACCATAGGCTGGGAACCAAAAAGTGCTGCCCACCGAGGAACAGCAAGGGAGGACGGGATAGGACTTCCCCACGGTCCGCCCCCTCTGTGCAACAGGCAGCAGAGCGGAAACCGCCGGAAACCCAGGAGAAGAGCACTGCACCACCCCCGGCGTCCTCACATCCAGCGGACCAACCCGCCGAAGTCGCCAGCCCGGAGGAGGCTATGGACCTCTCTCCAGAATGATGGGCTGCCACGCCCCTGCTGTAAAGATTTTGCAGGCGAATATTAACCACTCGGCTAGGTCTCAGGATCTGCTCATGCAGATAATGGCCGAATGGTCCATTGGGATCGCCTTGGTTGCGGAACCCTACCGCGTACCTGATAACTCAACGTGGCTAAGTGACAACGACGGCACCGTGGCCATCATAAGTCAGCCCGTATCAGGTTCGTCCCAGGTCCTCCTGAGAGACAGAGGAGACGGTTACATTGAGGCAGACTGGGGCAAGTTCTGCCTCGTGGCAATCTACGCCCCACCCAGTTGGACGTTGGAAGAATTCGAGGACCTGCTTGTCGAAATCAGGAATTGTGTCGCTGGTCTCGGAAGCCGCCCTGTCCTGATAGCGGGCGACTTCAACGCCAAGGCAACGTCATGGGGGAACCGGCGTACAAGTGCGAAAGGGGACTCCCTGGAGAAATGGGCGGCCGCGCAGGATCTCCGGATTCTGAATGTGGGTTCTGCCCCCACCTGCGTAAGGAGAGATGGTTGGTCGATTGTCGATCTGACATGGGCCAACGCTTCCGCGCAACAACAAATCCAGGGTTGGAAGGTAATGGAGCAGTGCGAGACCCTCAGCGATCATAAATACATCTGTATGATGATCGGTCCAGCTGGTCCCGCTGCCCCCGCAAATTTCCAGCCACCTTGCTCGCGGAGGACACGAGGCTGGATGACGAAGAAAATCAACGATGATCTCTTCGATGCCGCTATCACCGCAGAATCCTGGGCCCTTCCCTCTGAGGATGAGACTCCAGACGTCGAGGTAGAAGCTACATGGCTCCGGGAGGCCATAGCCAGGGCCTGTGACGCCTCGATGCCGAGATGCCGCGGCACGAGAACGAAGAAGGCTGTGTACTGGTGGTCCCAAGACATCAAAGACATAAGGGACAGGTGTACGCGGAAACGCCGGTGCTTCGCACGGGCCCGACGAAGGCGTCTCCGGGACTCCGTCGCGGAAGACACCCTCTACAGGGCGTATCGAGACGCTGTCAGGGATCTTCAAAAAGCTATTGTCAAGGCCAAGATTCAATGCCGAATCGACCTTGAACAATGCCTGAACAGTGAACCTTGGGGGCCGGGATACCGCCTGGCCCTTGGAAAACTTCGATCGCGAGGCCCGCCTCTGACGGAGACGATGGCACCCCCGGTGCTGAAACAGATGGTCGACTCTCTCTTCCCCGCTGGCGAGGACCTTCAACCCGAGATCCCTCGCGCCCCGACACCTTGGCCTGCCGAACTGGCCATCACGGGGGAAGAGATGAAGAAGGCTGTCCGCGACATGAAAGCCCGATGTGGAGCTCCCGGACCGGACGGCATTCCCGGCCGGATCATCGCCAGAGCTGCACGCGCCCTGGGGAGGCGCCTGACATCCCTCTTCGACGCGTGCCTGCGTGCAGGGAAGATTCCCACAGCGTGGAAGCAGGCCCTTATGGTCCTAATCCCAAAGCCTGGGAAAGCGCTCGGTACTCCATCATCGTGCAGGCCCATTTGTCTCCTCGATGAGCTGGGCAAACTGTTCGAACGAGTAGTGGGGGCTCGCTTAACCGACCACCTGTCGACGACCGGTCCCAACCTCTCCGAGCTCCAATTCGGGTTCCGAAGAGGTCTCTCGACCATGGATGCTATCTCTCTGGTGAGAAACACCTTCGTAGAGACGGCCGATCGAGGCGGAGTGTTGCTGGCAATATCCCTGGACATCTCCAATGCCTTCAATTCTCTGCCGTGGTCGGTAATTTTGGACGCACTAACCACCCACGGCGTGCCTGTCTACCTTAAATCGGTCGTCCGCGACTATCTTAAGGATCGACAAATCATGTACCCGAGTGCGGGCGGAAACATGATCCGTAGAGCGGTCAACCGAGGGGTCCCTCAGGGCTCGGTCCTGGGCCCCCTCTTATGGAACCTGGGATACGACCACACTCTTAGCATCCCTCTTCCAGACAACGTAGCCATTGTCTGCTACGCGGACGATACCCTGATCCTCGCAGGAGAGAAGTCCTGGAATCGCGCACTACGCCTGGCGGAACTGGGCGTTTCGTGCGTAATCAGGGCGATTGGCTCCCTGGGCCTGTCAGTGAATGCCGCCAAAACCGAGGCCATCTGGCTTCACCGACTCTCCCTGACTCGCAGCCCCCCACAGCTCTGGCTGCGAGTGGACGGTTCCACCGTAAGAATCGGGGATACGATGAAATACCTTGGTCTTACGTTGGACAGTCGTTGGAGGTTTGAGCGCCACCTGGAACTCCGAGCGCCCAAAGCGGAGAGGGCGTGCAACCAGTTAGGAGCAATCCTCCCCAACGTCGGCGGGCCGGGTGCAAGGGTGCGGCGCCTGTACACTGGAGTCATACGTAGTATGATCTTGTACGGCGCACCCATTTGGATGGCAGACCCTGAGGTCGGCGGTAAGAAGAAGCGCAACCTCCTCCGAAGAGTCCAGAGGAGGATGGCTCTCCGGACGATCCGCGCGTATTCTGACGTGTCATTCGAGACGGCCACAGTGCTGGCAGGCTCGATGCCTTTCGACCTCCAGGCGGAGGCCGAAGCATCGGTTTACCGCGACATCAGCGCGATTCGCGAGGCGGAAGGCGAACTTCCCCCCTGGAAAGTCCGCCACGAACTCCGGGCGAAGTGTCTCGACGCTGCTAGGGAGAAGTGGAGACGGCAACTCCTCGAAGGTAGCGGCGCCAAAAAGAGAGTTGTCAAGGCGATTCTCCCACATTTCGACGCCTGGCTGGACAGGGAGCACGGAGTGCTCTCTTACAGAGTCTCCCAAATGCTTTCCGGTCACGGTGTGTTTGGGGACTATCTTTTCCGGATCGGGGCCGAGGAAGACACTCGGTGCTTCTCGTGTGGAGCGAGGCTGGACACTGCTCGCCACACGCTGGAGAGATGCCCCAGCTACGAGGTGCAGCGGGACGCTCTGAGCAGCACGATTGGCCGGGAGGTCACACTGGCTTCGGTCGTGGAAGCCATGTTGGCCAGTCCTGACAACTGGGTCGCGGTGTCCTCCTTTTGTGAAGAGGTCATTCGGGATAAAGAGGACCTGGAACGGGACAGGGAGCGCAACGATCCGAGGCGCAGAGAACGAAGGCGTCGAAGACCTCCAAAGAAGAGGAAACGCTGAGCAGCCTCTTTTACATAATCTCGGTAATGGCTTCGGTGCACTTCCCGAAGCGGAGATACTAATTCCTCCGGTGGGGGTCGGAGGAATCAGGTAAGTATTTCGAGTTCGCCAGGGTGTAGGGGTATGGTCCCCCTACACACTTTAAATCACAAGTGGAATGGGGAATTTACCCACCACATGGAACGAGTCTCGAGCACGAGACGCATGCGACGAATGCCGCGGTTGCGTTCCTCGGGAGATCCCGGGGCATTCGGATTTCGCAAGAGGAAGGCCATCGCAGAGGGTTTTAGTGGGTGGAAATCCCACATAACCCTGTCCTTCCCCCCAGAAGGGCAGGGTATCTTTGAAAGATTTCCCTCTGCGTCAACAAAAAAAAAAAAAAAAAAAAAAATGGGTTAGGTCTGGGTTAGGTCTGCGGCCAAGGAGGGACCTGAGGAAGGACCAACTCAGGATTGCTCTATCGCGGTGGGAGGAGGAGCTCAAAGACCACCGAATCCTCCGTCGATGGACGATGGTGCGCCTGATCCTCCCTCGTTTCAAGGATTGGATGGGAAGGCGCCACGGCGTTCTCACCTACCGCCTCACCCAAGTCCTCACAGGGCACGGCGTCTTCGGCACCTACCTGTGGGAAATAGGGGCAGAGGAGGACGAGTCGTGCGCAAATTGCGGGGCCGCGAGCGACTCCGTGGAGCACACGGTGCGGGACTGTCCTCAGTTCGAGGACCAAAGAAGAACGCTCGAGCCTCAGTGCGGAGGCAGGGTGACGCTCGATTCTATGGTCGCCGCGATGATTCGCAGTGCCGACGGATGGAAGGCCGTCGAGGACTTCTGCGAGGAAGTCATGTCGGCCAAGGAAGCAGAAGAACGCGAGAGGGAGCGGTCGGATCCTCGTCGACACCAGAGGAATGTGGACCGTTCCAGGAGACGGCGGCAGAGACATCGCCAGACCCGCGAATCCCGCGGCTGAAGTCTCTCCTCCGAAGAAAGCCGCTTCGGACTCATTCCTGTTCTCTCAGGATGCCAGTCCGAATGAAGATATGCCACTGGTCGGGGGATGGGGGTCCTCCGCCCAGAGATGGCATACAGGGAAAGCGGACCTCGAGACATAGGTCCAGTGCTACATAGCACAACCCGGAATGCAGCTCTTACAGCACCTAGCAGAGCATGAGGTCGTCAGACCAGCCTCCGAGGTCTACCGGTTGCTGAACAGATCCCGGGAAGCCTCTCTCGGAGATAGGCGAGCAATAAGGCTGGGTTTTTTTAGTGGGTAAGAGCCCCACACTACCCTTCCCTCTCCCCCCAGAGAGTGAAGGGTGTCTGTTAGCAGATTTTTCCCAGCCGAAAAAAAAAAAAAAAAAAAAAAAAAAAAAAAAATGGGTTAGGTCTGCGGCCCAGGATGCGACCGTGGCGGCGACGGAGTTGGCAGCCAGGGCCAACTCCGACGGGGAAGGAGCCTTCCTCAGGGCCGAAAATCGGCGTCTGAGGGCCAGGATTGCCGACCTCGAGGGGGAGACTCTCTCCCTCTCGAGGAAGGTGGACCTCCTGGGCCGCCAGGGGGCGGGACCCTCGGGCGTCGCGGCGACGGCGCCGTGCGCCCCCACCGACAGCCCCGTCGGCCTCGCTCTCGAAGAGAGAGCGATGGCGCGGATCGGGGCTCTCGTGGAGGCCAAGCTGACCCGCTTCAGGGAGGAGCTCTTCCCTGGGCGGGCGGTGAGGCCTCCATTGGGGGTGAAGGCGACGGCTCCGGCGGGTGGGAGCGAGCCCGTCCAAGCCGCCGCTTCTTCCGCGGAGGCTCCGGCGGTGGACGGTACAGTCCGCCGCCGGAAGAGGAAGCGGAAGAAGAAGGGGAAGAAGAGTGGGGCAGCAGCCGAGGCTGTCCAGCCACCCGGGGGCTCTCCGAGCGCCGGTGGGCCCGCGAGACCGTCCCAGCCCGCACCTCCCACGCAGGGAGACACGTGGGCGAAGGTGGTGGGGAGGAAGGCGAAGCGCGAGGCCGCGCCGAAGCCACCGCCAGCCCCGCCAGCCGGAGCGGTCGCGAAGGCGACGAAACTCATTCCTGGACGCCCTCCGAAGACCGCGGCGGTAACGCTCACGGTCTCGGAGGGGTCCAGGCTGACGTACGCCGAGGCGATGTCCCGGGCACGCGAGCGCATCAAGCTCGCCGACCTGGGCATCGCCGAGGTAAGGCCGAAGCGCGCCGTCACCGGGGGTCTCATCCTCGAGATCCCCGGTGCCGACGGTGCCGCGAAGGCCGACAAGCTGGCGGCGGCGATGGCCGGGATATTTGATGGGACGGAGGCACGGGTTGCCCGTCCCACAAAGAAGGCCGAGCTGAGGGTGACCGGGCTCATTGAGTCGGTCACCGTCGGCGAGGTCGTCTCGGCCATCGCCAAGGACGGAGGCTGCAGGGAGGAGGACGTGACGGCTGGGGAAATCCGGTCGTCCGCCTCCTCCAAGCTTGGCTCCCTCTGGCTGCGGTGCCCTGTCACCGCGGCCAGGAAGGTGGCGCAGGCGGGCCGCGTAGTGGTGGGGTGGACCTCGGTGAAGGTGGAGGCACTGGCTGCACGGCCGCTGCAGTGCTACCGCTGCCTGGAGACGGGGCACGTGCGGCGGCAGTGCAAGTCCGGTGTCGACCGAGGCCGCCGCTGCTACGCGTGCGGCGAGGAGGGCCATAAGGCGGGCGCCTGCAAGGCCGAAAAGCCCCGGTGTCCGCTTTGCGGGGACCTTGGGCGCCCGGCCGACCATCGTCTTGGTGGCACGGCCTGCCGTGCCGCCGCACAAAGGGCCGCAAGGCCGACAGTGGCGGATAAGCCGGCGAAGCAACCGGCGGCGAAGGTGCCGCCTGCGAAGGCGCGGGGCGGCAGGGCTGGACGATCGGCCGTTAAGGCCGTGTCCAACGTGCCGGTCGTCCCGCCCTTAAAGGTAGCGGTGGTGGCGGCACCTTCGGCGAAGAAGCCCACGCCGGGTCCGGGCGCGGTTGCCCCAGCCAAGCCGGCGGCGGCGGCAGACGGGGCAGCACAGGCCCAAGGAGAGGGAGGCTTGGAGGGGGCCATGGACATTGATTAACAATGTACCAGCGCCTCCTCCAAGCAAACCTGAACCACTCGCGTAGGGCCCAGGACCTCCTGGTCCAAACCTTGCGCGAGTGGAGAGTGGGTTTGGCAATCGCGGCGGAGCCGTACGTAGTCCCGCCCAATAACCCAAATTGGGTCGGGGGCGCGTGCGGCTCTGTCGCGATTATTGTAAATAGGTGGCCCGACTCCCCCCTCTGCTCAGCCCTGGAGCAGGGGCGGGGATTCGTGGCCGTGCAGTGGGGGGACCTCGCGGTGGTGGGGTGTTACATCTCGCCCAACTGCGGCCTCAATGACTTCGAGGCGTACCTGGGTGCGGTCGGTGGGTGCATTTCCCGCACACGGCCGCGCCCGGTACTCGTCCTGGGGGACTTCAACGCTCACGCCCAAGCGTGGGGCAGCCCCCGGGACGACGCAAGGGGCGGGATGTTGCTCGACTGGGCGGCGCAGCACGACCTCCGGTTGGTTAACCGGGGGTCCGTTAGCACGTGCGTTCGGTGGCAGGGGGAATCGATCGTCGATTTGACTTTCGGCTCCCCGGCCGCCGTGCGCCGTGTGTCGGGGTGGCGGGTCGCGGAAGAGCGCGAAACGCTCTCGGACCACCTCTATCTGACGATGGAGGTGGCCGCCGCGCCCGCCGCTCCGGCACGCCGCTCAGCATCGTGCACCCCGGGGGGTGGAGGGCACACCCCATCACCGCGATGGGCGCTTAAGCGCCTCGATCGGGACGCCCTGATGGCGGCAGCGATCGCCGTGGCCTGGCCGGACGGGTCGGGGAACGAGGAGGAGTTTCCCGACCCTGACGCGGGGGCGGAGTGGTTCCGGGGTAGTATGACGTCGGTCTGCGACGTCGCGATGCCCCGGGCCAGGCCGCCGCGCGTCGGCGGGGTGTACTGGTGGTCCCAAGATCTTGCGGCGCTACGCACTGAGTGCGTGCGCCGCCGACGCCGGTACACCCGCGCCCGGAGACGGCGAAATCAGGCTGCGGCGGGGGTGGTCCCGCTGTACGCGGCGTACCGCGAGTCCGTGGTCGCCCTGCAGCGGGCCATCCGAGCTGCCAAGGCCCGTGCCTGGGACGAGCTCGTCGCCACCCTGGATGGTGATCCGTGGGGGCGCCCGTACAAAATCGTCATGGGACGATTGCGTCCCTGGGCGCCCCCCACGACGGAGCTTCTGGACCCCCATGTCCTTGACCGGGTGGTGGATACTCTGTTTCCTGCTGGAGCAGAGGACCCCGCCCCCGGTCGGCCTCCCCCACACTTTGTGTGGGACGAGGCCACTATGGGGGTCAGTGGCGACGAGCTCGGCGCGGCGGTGACGCGTCTCGCGGCCCGCGCGAACAAAGCGCCGGGCCCGGACGGCATCCCGGGCAGGGCCTTGGCCATGGCCATGGGCGTCCTGGTCCCGCGCCTCGGGCAGCTTTTCAACAGCTGTCTGAGGCGCGGTAGGTTCCCCCGCTGCTGGAAGCGGGCGCGGATGGTCCTCATCCGGAAGGAAGGGCGGCCCGCGGACTCTCCCTCCGCGTACCGGCCCATATGCTTGTTGGACGAGGCGGGCAAGCTCTTCGAGAGAGTGATTGCCAACCGCCTCGTCCGGCACCTGTCGGCGACAGGGCCGGACCTCGACGACGGGCAGTTCGGCTTCCGTCAGGGACGATCGACGTTAGACGCGATTAAGCGTCTGAGATCCCTGACGGAGTCGGCTGCAACCCGGGGCAGGGTGTGCATCGCTATATCGCTTGATATAGTGAATGCTTTCAACACCCTGCCCTGGTGGGTCATCAGGGAGGCGCTCGAGCACCATCGAGTGCCCCCTGAGTTACGGGCCGTCGTCGGGGACTACCTCGCCGGCAGGAGCATCACTTTCACGGGCCGGTCGCAGGAGTACGAGAGGGAGACGCACGCCGGGGTCCCGCAGGGGTCCGTTTTGGGCCCCCTGCTGTGGGACCTCGGCTACGATTACGTCTTGCGGGCTGCACTCCCCGCTGACGCCACCATGATCTGCTATGCAGACGACACTCTGGTGGTAGTCAGCGGGGAGGATGGGACGAGGACCATCCGCGTGGCAGAGATGGCGGTGGCCTGTGCCGTCGCCCGAATCCACCGACTGGGCCTTCGGGTGGCCCCGCAGAAGACCGAGGCGATCTGGTTTTACGATCGCCAACGGTCCGCGGGGCCGCCTGCCCAGCGGTGGATTGCGGTGGGAGAGAGCCGCGTCCAGGTGAGGGATACGATGAAGTATCTGGGACTCACCCTGGACGGCCTCTGGCGCTTTAACGAGCACTTCGACCGGCTTATCCCCCGAGTTGAGAAGGCGGCGGGCGCCTTAGGACGCCTGCTGCCCAACATCGGGGGACCGTGGGAGGGGGTCCGACGCCTATACGCGGGAGTCGTCCGTTCCATGTTGCTCTACGGAGCACCAGTCTGGGCGGACGACCTGGCGGCCAGTCGGCGCAATTGTACCCTGTTATTCAGGGTGCAGCGTCGGATGGCGGTCAGGGTCGTGCGAGGATATCGCACGATCTCCCTGGCGTCGGCCACCCTATTAGCGAGGTTTCCGCCCCTAGACATTCTGGCGATGGGGGACGCGAGGACCTATTCGGGTCTTCGCGTCCTCCGCGAAGGGGGCGGAATTCCCACGGAGCGGGCGGTCGAGGAGTTGAAGCGCCAGACCCGACGGTTCGTTGTCGAGATGTGGCGGGAGAGGCTGGAAGATCCAGCCAACGCCCGCCACAGAGCCGTCGGGGCGATTCTCCCGAGCCTCGAGGCTTGGGTGAGTCGCGGCAGAGGGCAACTCTCCTACCGCGCGACGCAGGTGCTTACCGGGCACGGCTGCTTCGGCGAGTACCTGCGTCGCATCGGGAAGGAGGCGACGGCACAGTGCCACCATTGCGACGGGGACCAGGACACGGCGCAACACACCCTCCAGTATTGCAGGGCCTGGAGGGAGCAGCGCCGTGTCCTGGTCCGGTATATCGGAAGGGACCTCTCGCTGCCGACGGTCATCCGACAGATCCTCGGCAGCGAGAGGTCGTGGAGAGCCTTCCTCGCCTTCTGCGAGGAAGTGCTCTCCCTGAAGGAGGAGGCGGAGCGGCGGCGGGAGCGAACGGACCCCTTCCGTTTGGCGAGGGCCCGTCCCCGCCGCCGCCCCGCGCGGGGGGACGCCGTTCCCCCCGACTAAGTTTGACGGCCCGGACCCGCCGGCGGTGGGGTTTTTCACTGCCGGTGGGCCGGGCACGTGCCAAGGGGCCGCGAGGCGACAGAGTGGTGGCTCTGTCGCCTCCGCACAGCGGCCCCGAGGCGGGGCGGGACGTGTAGTGGTCGCACGTCCCGCCCAGGGGATTGTTAGTAGTGCGGGAGGCACGTTTCCCTCCTCCTTCGCCGCTGGCGAAGGAGTGCGGAGAGACGTGTCTCCCCGCGAGTAGTGGGGGACGCCTCCCTCTCTCGTGAAAGCGAGAGAGTGGATGGCCACTCCCCCACCACGAGACGTGCCCCCAATAGGGGGCGGGCGCGGGGCGGCACCGGTCGTGTTCTTCCAGAGTTCCCGGTGTCGCCCCAGTAAGCGCCGAGGATGGCCACCGTGGGGTTTTAGCCGGTAAGAGTCCGGCACTACCCCGCCGCCCCCACCAGGGCGGCGGGGTGTCCATGAGGATTTCCCCACGAAAAAAAAAAAAAAAAAAAAAAAAAAAAAGGTCTGGGTTAGGTCTGCGGCCAGGAAGGTGGCGCAGGCGGGCCGCGTAGTGGTGGGGTGGACCTCGGTGAAGGTGGAGGCACTGGCTGCACGGCCGCTGCAGTGCTACCGCTGCCTGGAAACGGGGCACGTGCGGCGGCAGTGCAAGTCCGGTGTCGACCGAGGCCGCCGCTGCTACGCGTGCGGCGAGGAGGGCCACAAGGCGGGCGCCTGCAAGGCCGAAAAGCCCCGGTGTCCGCTTTGCGGGGACCTCGGGCGCCCGGCCGACCATCGCCTTGGTGGCACGGCCTGCCGAGCCGCCACACAAAGGGCCGCAAGGCCGACAGGGGCGGACAAGCCGGCCAAGCAACCGGCGGGGAAGGTGCCGCCTGCGAAGGCGCGGGGCGGCAGGGCTGGACGATCGGCCGTTAAGGCCGTGGCCAACGTGCCTGTCGTCCCGCCCTTAAAGGTGGCAGTGGTGGCGGCACCTTCGGCGCCGAAGCCCACACCGGGTCCGGGCGCGGTTGCCCCAGCCAAGCCGGCGGCGGCGGGAGACGGGGCAACACAGGCCCAAGGAGAGGGTGGCTTGGAGGGGGCCATGGACATTGATTAACAATGTACCAACGCCTCCTCCAAGCAAACCTGAACCACTCGCGCAGGGCCCAGGACCTCCTGGTCCAAACCTTGCGCGAGTGGAGAGTCGGCTTGGCAATCGCGGCGGAGCCGTACGTCGTCCCGCCCAATAACCCTAATTGGGTCGGGGACGCGTGCGGCTCTGTCGCGATCATTATAAATAGGTGGCCCGACTCCCCCCTCTGCTCAGCCCTGGAGCAGGGGCGGGGATTCGCGGCCGTGCAGTGGGGGGACCTCGCGGTGGTGGGGTGTTACATCTCGCCCAACTGCGGCCTCGATGACTTCGAGGCGTACCTGGGTGCGGTCGGTGGGTGCATTTCCCGCACACGGCCGCGCCCGGTACTCGTCCTGGGGGACTTCAACGCTCACGCCCAAGCGTGGGGCAGCCCCCGGGACGACGCAAGGGGCGGGATGTTGCTCGACTGGGCGGCGCAGCACGACCTCCGGTTGGTTAACCGGGGGTCCGTTAGCACGTGCGTTCGGTGGCAGGGGGAATCGATCGTCGATTTGACTTTCGGCTCCCCGGCCGCCGTGCGCCGTGTGTCGGGGTGGCGGGTCGCGGAAGAGCGCGAAACGCTCTCGGACCACCTCTATCTGACGATGGAGGTGGCCGCCGCGCCCGCCGCTCCGGCACGCCGCTCAGCATCGTGCACCCCGGGGGGTGGAGGGCACACCCCATCACCGCGATGGGCGCTTAAGCGCCTCGATCGGGACGCCCTGATGGCGGCAGCGATCGCCGTGGCCTGGCCGGAAGGGTCGGGGGACGAGGAGGAGTTTCCCGACCCTGACGCAGGGGCGGAGTGGTTCCGGGGTAGTATGACGTCGGTTTGCGACGTCGCGATGCCCCGGGCCAGGCCGCCGCGCGTCGGCGGGGTGTACTGGTGGTCCCAAGATCTTGCGGTGCTACGCACTGAGTGCGTGCGCCGCCGACGCCAGTACACCCGCGCCCGGAGACGGCGGAATCAGGCTGCGGCGGGGGTGGTCCCGCTGTACGCGGCGTACCGCGAGTCCGTGGTAGCCCTACAGCGGGCCATCCGAGCTGCCAAGGCCCGTGCCTGGGACGAGCTCGTCGCCACCCTGGATGGTGATCCGTGGGGGCGCCCGTACAAAATCGTCATGGGACGATTGCGTCCCTGGGCGCCCCCCACGACGGAGCTTCTGGACCCCCATGTCCTCGACCGGGTGGTGGATACTCTGTTTCCTGCTGGAGCAGAGGACCCCGCCCCCGGTCGGCCTCCCCCACACTTTGTGTGGGACGAGGCCACTATGGGGGTCAGTGGCGACGAGCTCGGCGCGGCGGTGACGCGTCTCGCGGCCCGCGCGAACAAAGCGCCGGGCCCGGACGGCATCCCGGGCAGGGCCTTGGCCATGGCCATGGGCGTCCTGGTCCCGCGCCTCGGGCAGCTTTTCAACAGCTGTCTGAGGCGCGGCAGGTTCCCCCGCTGCTGGAAGCGGGCGCGGATGGTCCTCATCCGGAAGGAAGGGCGGCCCGCGGACTCTCCCTCCGCGTACCGGCCCATATGCTTGCTGGACGAGGCGGGCAAGCTCTTCGAAAGAGTGATTGCCAACCGCCTCGTCCGGCACCTGTCGGCGACAGGGCCGGACCTCGACGACGGGCAGTTCGGCTTCCGTCAGGGACGATCGACGTTAGACGCGATTAAGCGTCTGAGATCCCTGACGGAGTCGGCTGCAACCCGGGGCAGGGTGTGCATCGCTATATCGCTGGATATAGTGAATGCTTTCAACACCCTGCCCTGGTGGGTCATCAGGGAGGCGCTCGAGCACCATCGAGTGCCCCCTGAGCTACGGGCCGTCGTCGGGGACTACCTCGCCGGCAGGAGCATCACTTTCACGGGCCGGTCGCAGGAGTACGAGAGGGAGACGCACGCCGGGGTCCCGCAGGGGTCCGTTTTGGGCCCCCTGCTGTGGGACCTCGGCTACGATTACGTCCTGCGGGCTGCACTCCCCGCTGACGCCACGATGATCTGCTATGCGGACGACACACTCGTGGTAGTCAGCGGGGAGGATGGGACGAGGACCATCCGCGTGGCAGAGATGGCGGTGGCCTGTGCCGTCGCCCGAATCCACCGACTGGGCCTTCGGGTGGCCCCGCAGAAGACCGAGGCGATCTGGTTTTACGATCGTCAACGGTCCGCGGGGCCGCCCGCCCAGCGGTGGATTGCGGTGGGAGAGACCCGCGTCCAGGTGAGGGATACGATGAAGTATCTGGGACTCACCCTGGACGGCCTCTGGCGCTTTAACCAGCACTTCGACCGGCTTATCCCCCGAGTTGAGAAGGCGGCGGGCGCTTTAGGACGCCTGCTGCCCAACATCGGGGGACCGTGGGAGGGGGTCCGACGCCTATACGCGGGAGTCGTCCGTTCCATGTTGCTCTACGGAGCACCAGTCTGGGCGGACGACCTGGCGGCCAGTCGGCGCAATTGTACCCTGCTATTCAGGGTGCAGCGTCGGATGGCCGTCAGGGTCGTGCGAGGTTATCGCACGATCTCCCTGGCGTCGGCCACCCTATTAGCGAGGTTTCCGCCCCTAGACATCCTGGCGATGGGGGACGCGAGGACCTATTCGGGTCTTCGCGTCCTCCGCGAAGGGGGCGGAATACCCACGGAGCGGGCGGTCGAGGAGTTGAAGCGCCAGACCCGACGGTTCGTTGTCGAGATGTGGCGGGAGAGGCTGGAAGATCCAGCCAACGCCCGCCACAGAGCCGTCGGGGCGATTCTCCCGAGCCTCGAGGCTTGGGTGAGTCGCGGCAGAGGGCAACTCTCCTACCGCGCGACGCAGGTGCTTACCGGGCACGGCTGCTTCGGCGAGTACCTGCGTCGCATCGGGAAGGAGGCGACGGCACAGTGCCACCATTGCGACGGGGACCAGGACACGGCGCAACACACCCTCCAGTATTGCAGGGCCTGGAGGGAGCAGCGCCGTGTCCTGGTCCGGTATATCGGAAGGGACCTCTCGCTGCCGACGGTCATCCGACAGATCCTCGGCAGCGAGAGGTCGTGGAGAGCCTTCCTCGCCTTCTGCGAGGAAGTGCTCTCCCAGAAGGAGGAGGCGGAGCGGCGGCGGGAGCGAACGGACCCCTTCCGTTTGGCGAGGGCCCGTCCCCGCCGCCGGCCCGCGCGGGGGGACGCCGTTCCCCCCGACTAAGTTTGACGGCCCGGACCCGCCGGCGGTGGGGTTTTTCACTGCCGGTGGGCCGGGCACGTGCCAAGGGGCCGCGAGGCGACAGAGTGGTGGCTCTGTCGCCTCCGCAAAGCGGCCCCGAGGCGGGGCGGGACGTGTAGTGGTCGCACGTCCCGCCCAGGGGATTGTTAGTAGTGCGGGAGGCACGGTTCCCTCCTCCTTCGCCGCTGGCGAAGGAGTGCGGCGAGACGTGTCTCCCCGCGAGTAGTGGGGGACGCCTCCCTCTCTCGTGAAAGCGAGAGAGTGGATGGCCACTCCCCCACCGCGAGACGTGCCCCCCAATAGGGGGCGGGCGCGGGGCGGCACCGGTCGTGTTCTTACAGAGTTCCCGGTGTCGCCCCAGTAAGCGCAGAGGATGGCCACCGTGGGGTTTTAGCCGGTAAGAGTCCGGCACTACCCCGCCGCCCCCACCAGGGCGGCGGGGTGTCCATGAGGATTTCCCCACGAAAAAAAAAAAAAAAAAAAAAAAAAAGGTCTGGGTTAGGTCTGGGTTCGGACAATCAGGGGGTTCTCCGACCTCTCCTATGCGACGGCCATGGTCCTGTCGGGACTTCTCCCTCTAGACCTTCAGGGAGAGGCAGAGGCCCGCACCTATCAACAGGTCGTGGAACTCAGGAGCGTTGGCCCTCCTCCTTCGTGGGAGAAACGCAGGGATCTCAGGGAGACCCAACTGCGGATCGCCTGGTCACGGTGGGAGGAAGAACTGAAGGATCATCGCATCCTTCGGCGACAGAGGGTGGTCAGATTGATCCGTCCCGACCTGAAGGAGTGGGTAGAGAGAAGACACGGCGTCCTCTCCTATCGTCTCACGCAGGTCCTTACGGGGCACGGCTCCTTTGGGACGTATCTGTGTGAGATTGGTGCGGAAGAGGACGAGACGTGTGCCTCGTGTGGAGCCGCCCGGGACTCAGTGGACCATACAGTGCAGGAATGCCCTCAGTTCGCAGACCGTAGGGAGTTGCTGAGGACGGAATGTGGAGGAAGGGTCTCCCTCGACTCCATGGTTGCTGCCATGCTGCGCAGCCCCGAGGGATGGCAGGCGGTCGAGTCCTTCTGCGAGGAAGTGATGTCGGCCAAGGAGCAAGCCGAGCGTGAGCGGGAGGTTGCGGACCCTCGACGCCACCAGAGGTATCTGGATCGCTCGAGAAGTAGGAGGGAGAGGAATCGTCGGACCCGCGATTCTTGCGGCTGAAGCCTCTCCCCGCAAGAAAGCTACTCTGGCGTCATTTCTGTAAAGAAATGAGGCCAGATGTAGAAAGTGCCACTGGCCGAAGGATGGAGGTCCTCCGCCCAGGGATGGCGCCCAGGCGTTCTGTCGGACCTTCCAAAGAAGGTCCTGTGCAGCAATGCACAAAGTTTTGTCTTGCTCTAGGCACTTTTGCCAAGGTAAGAAGCCGTCGGGCTAACAACCTCCGAGGCTACCGGTCGCTATTTGATCCCGGGAAACCTCTCCATTGGAGGTAGGGACGTTAAAAGGCAGGGTTTTTTAGTGGGTAAGAGCCCCACACTACCCTCCTCTCCCCCTCCAGGGAGGGGAGGGTGTCTGTTTGCAGATTTTTCCCCGCCGAAAAAAAAAAAAAAAAAAAAAAAAAAAAAAAAAAAATGGGTTAGGTCTGGGTTAGGTCCCCTTCGATGGTGTCCCGCCTTGTCGTGGCGGAGGGGCTTGCGTGGGGCAATGATCCTGAGAGCTATGCCGGCGGGGACTCGTTCCCTGGCAGGTACTACCATGCCGGATTGGTCTCAGGGGAGCCTCCAGACTAAGAGGACACCAAGCACACATACACACACTTCACATTTACACATACACATACACTTACACTCACACGATTCGGGATCTCGTTGCGGTGCCGTTCTCCCTGGCTGGGGGGATGGTCGGCCGTATTGCCGCGGTGGTACCACGGGAGGGTACAGGAGATAAACCGGGTTAGGCACTCCCGGGCCGCTCCCTAGTACAGGTGCCCGAACCCCGTCTAACCAACGGGGAGGCTGCACTATCAGGGGCGAATAATCTCGGGGCGGGTTGTAGTGCCGGTTGGTGACCGGATGGGACCCTGCAGCTCGCTCCGGGGGGCTCTCCCGAGGCCACCCGTGGATGCCGTAAAAAAGCTTAGCCGCCGCGGCGGTGCGGCCGGCCCCTCCTCGTTTCGGGGGTTCGGATTTTCTCGCGCGAGATCCCGTTTCAGCACACTATCGCACACACACATACAAACATACACACTCACGCACACACACACTTTGACGATTGTTTGGGAGGGGAAAACCATGGAGAGTAAAATAATAGCAACAAGTTTTGAAAAGTGCCGAGAAGAAGAGGACGCGGAGATTCCCAGCTCCAAAGAGGTAGGAGAGGAGTGCGGTAGCGCGGCTACCCCCTCCGTTAGCGGAATGGGGCCGCCTGCGGCCCCATCCGCTGGAAAAAAGAAGTCGAGGCGAGTGGTCATCCGGCCCACGGAGGACAGCGCGGGCGAGTCCGATGATTCGGACTCGTCCGCCGCCTCTGTGGCGACGGTGACCGAGAGGGCCGTGTCGGGCTGTTCGGTGGTGTTGAGCCGCCTGCCCGACGCGGTCCTCTCCCGACGCGCCTCGGCGACGTCGGTCGTTTCCGCCGGCGGGGGGTCCGATGCCTCGATGGCTTCGGCCTCCTCCCGGCCTGGGAACTCCCGGCGAAAGAGAGGGCCCCCATCCGCGGAGGAGGGTGCCGTGTCGGCACAGGCGAAGAAACGCCTGGTCGACGCGGCGCCCGAGGGGAGCGAGCACGAGGCGGGGCAGCCTTCTGGCGGCTCGGGGTCCGGGCAACCGCCAGCCCTGGGCAGTCCTGCGACGAAACGCAGGAGGGGCGCGGCTCAGGCTCTGAAGAGGGAGGCTGAGCTGGCGCGGAAGCTCCGAGTGAGCTCGACCGCGGATGTGGGTGCCCACATCATGGAGGCGATGGACGTGGTGCGTCACCTGGCGACCACCTCGACCCGCCTCAAGGGCACCTACAAACGTAGGTTCCGCCTGGCGGCCCAGGATGCGACCGTGGCGGCGACGGAGTTGGCAGCCAGGGCCAACTCCGACGGGGAAGGAGCCTTCCTTAGGGCAGAAAATCGGCGTCTGAGGGCCAGGATTGCCGATCTCGAGGGGGAGGTTCTCTCCCTCTCGAGGAAGGTGGACCTCCTGGGCCGCCAGGGGGCGGGACCCTCGAGCGCCGCGGCGACGGCACAGTGCGCCCCCAGCGATAGCCCCGTTGGCCTCGCTCTCCAAGAGAGAGTGATGGCCCAGATCGGGGCTCTCGTGGAGGCCAAGCTGACCCGCTTCAGGGAGGAGCTCTTCCCTGGGCGGGCGGTGAGGCCTCCATTGGGGGTGAAGGCGACGGCTCCGGAGGGTGCGTGTGAGCCCGTCCGGACCGCCGCTTCTTCCGCGGAGGCTCCGGCGGTGGAAGGTACAGTCCGCCGCCGGAAGAGGAAGCGGAAGAATAAGGGGAAGAAGGGCGGGGCAGCAGCCGAGGCTGTCCAGCCACCCGGGGGCTCCCCGAGCGCCGGTGGGTCCCCCAAACCGCCCCAGCCCGCACCTCCCACGCAGGGAGAAACGTGGGCGAAGGTGGTGGGGCGGAAGGCCAAGCGCGAGGCCGCGCGGAAGCCACCGCCAGCCCCGCCAGCCGGAGCGGTCGCCAAGGTGACTAAGCTCATTCCTGGACGCCCTCCGAAGACCGCGGCGGTAACGCTCACGGTCTCGGAGGGGTCCAGGCTGACGTACGCCGAGGCGATGTCCCGGGCACGCGAGCGCATCAAGCTCGCCGACCTGGGCATCGCCGAGGTAAGGCCGAAGCGCGCCGTCACCGGGGGTCTCATCCTCGAGATCCCCGGTGCCGACGGTGCCGCGAAGGCCGACAAGCTGGCGGCGGCGATGGCCGGGATATTTGATGGGACGGAGGCACGGGTTGCCCGTCCCACAAAGAAGGCCGAGCTGAGGGTGACCGGGCTCATTGAGTCGGTCACCGTCGGCGAGGTCGTCTCGGCCATCGCCAAGGACGGAGGCTGCAGGGAGGAGGACGTGACGGCTGGGGAAATCCGGTCGTCCGCCTCCTCCAAGCTTGGCTCCCTCTGGCTGCGGTGCCCTGTCACCGCGGCCAGGAAGGTGGCGCAGGCGGGCCGCGTAGTGGTGGGGTGGACCTCGGTGAAGGTGGAGGCACTGGCTGCACGGCCGCTGCAGTGCTACCGCTGCCTTGAGACGGGGCACGTGCGGCGGCAGTGCAAGTCCGGTGTCGACCGAGGCCGCCGCTGCTACGCGTGCGGCGAAGAGGGGCACAAGGCGGGCGCCTGCAAGGCCGAAAAGCCCCGGTGTCCGCTTTGCGGGGACCTCGGGCGCCCGGCCGACCACCGCCTTGGTGGCACGGCCTGCCGTGCCGCCGCACAAAGGGCCGCAAGGCCGACAGTGGCGGATAAGCCGGCGAGGCAACCGGCGGGGAAGGTGCCGCCTGCGAAGGCGCGGGGCGGCAGGGCTGGACGATCGGCCGTTAAGGCCGTGGCCAACGTACCTGTCGTCCCGCCCTTAAAGGTGGCAGTGGTGGCGGCACCTTCGGCGCCGAAGCCCACACCGGCTCCGGGCGCGGTTGCCCCCGCTAAGCCGGCGGCGGCGGAAGACGGGGCAATACAAGCCCAAGGAGAGGGTGGCTTGGAGGGGGCCATGGACATTGATTAACAATGTACCAGCGCCTCCTCCAAGCAAACCTGAACCACTCGCGCAGGGCCCAGGACCTCCTGGTCCAAACCTTGCGCGAGTGGAGAGTGGGTTTGGCAGTCGCGGCGGAGCCGTACGTAGTCCCGCCCAATAACCCTAATTGGGTCGGGGACGCGTGCGGCTCTGTCGCGATCATTGTAAATAGGTGGCCCGACTCCCCCCTCTGCTCAGCCCTGGAGCAGGGGCGGGGATTCGTGGCCGTGCAGTGGGGGGACCTCGCGGTGGTGGGGTGTTACATCTCGCCCAACTGCGGCCTCGATGACTTCGTGGCGTACCTGGGTGCGGTCGGTGGGTGCATTTCCCGCACACGGCCGCGCCCGGTACTCGTCCTGGGGGACTTCAACGCTCACGCCCAAGCGTGGGGCAGCCCCCGGGACGACGCAAGGGGCGGGATGTTGCTCGACTGGGCGGCGCAGCACGACCTCCGGTTGGTTAACCGGGGGTCCGTTAGCACGTGCGTTCGGTGGCAGGGGGAATCGATCGTCGATTTGACTTTCGGCTCCCCGGCCGCCGTGCGCCGTGTGTCGGGGTGGCGGGTCGCGGAAGAGCGCGAAACGCTCTCGGACCACCTCTATCTGACGATGGAGGTGGCCGCCGCGCCCGCCGCTCCGGCACGCCGCTCAGCATCGTGCACACCGGGGGGTGGAGGGCACACCCCATCACCGCGATGGGCGCTTAAGCGCCTCGATCGGGACGCCCTGATGGCGGCAGCGATCGCCGTGGCCTGGCCGGACGGGTCGGGGAACGAGGAGGAGTTTCCCGACCCGGACGCAGGGGCGGAGTGGTTCCGGGGTAGTATGACGTCGGTCTGCGACGTCGCGATGCCCCGGGCCAGGCCGCCGCGCGTCGGCGGGGTGTACTGGTGGTCCCAAGATCTTGCGGCGCTACGCACTGAGTGCGTGCGCCGCCGACGCCGGTACACCCGCGCCCGGAGACGGCGAAATCAGGCTGCGGCGGGGGTGGTCCCGCTGTACGCGGCGTACCGCGAGTCCGTGGTCGCCCTGCAGCGGGCCATCCGAGCTGCCAAGGCCCATGCCTGGGACGAGCTCGTCGCCACCCTGGATGGTGATCCGTGGGGGCGCCCGTACAAAATCGTCATGGGACGATTGCGTCCCTGGGCGCCCCCCACGACGGAGCTTCTGGACCCCCATGTCCTCGACCGGGTGGTGGATACTCTGTTTCCTGCTGGAGCAGAGGACCCCGCCCCCGGTCGGCCTCCCCCACACTTTGTGTGGGACGAGGCCGCTATGGGGGTCAGTGGCGACGAGCTCGGCGCGGCGGTGACGCGTCTCGCGGCCCGCGCGAACAAAGCGCCGGGCCCGGACGGCATCCCGGGCAGGGCCTTGGCCATGGCCATGGGCGTCCTGGTCCCGCGCCTCGGGCAGCTTTTCAACAGCTGTCTGAGGCGCGGCAGGTTCCCCCGCAGCTGGAAGCGGGCGCGGATGGTCCTCATCCGGAAGGAAGGGCGGCCCGCGGACTCTCCCTCCGCGTACCGGCCCATATGCTTGCTGGACGAGGCGGGCAAGCTCTTCGAAAGAGTGATTGCCAACCGCCTCGTCCGGCACCTGTCGGCGACAGGGCCGGACCTCGACGACGGGCAGTTCGGCTTCCGTCAGGGACGATCGACGTTAGACGCGATTAAGCGTCTGAGATCCCTGACGGAGTCGGCTGCAACCCGGGGCAGGGTGTGCATCGCTATATCGCTCGATATAGTGAATGCTTTCAACACCCTGCCCTGGTGGGTCATCAGGGAGGCGCTCGAGCACCATCGAGTGCCCCCTGAGTTACGGGCCGTCGTCGGGGACTACCTCGCCGGCAGGAGCATCACCTTCACGGGCCGGTCGCAGGAGTACGAGAGGGAGACGTGCGCCGGGGTCCCGCAGGGGTCCGTTTTGGGCCCCCTGCTCTGGGACCTCGGCTACGATTACGTCCTGCGGGCTGCACTCCCCGCTGACGCCACCATGATCTGCTATGCAGACGACACACTGGTGGTAGTCAGCGGGGAGGATGGGACGAGGACCATCCGCGTGGCAGAGATGGCGGTGGCCTGTGCCGTCGCCCGAATCCACCGACTGGGCCTTCGGGTGGCCCCGCAGAAGACCGAGGCGATCTGGTTTTACGATCGCCAACGGTCCGCGGGGCCGCCCGCCCAGCGGTGGATTGCGGTGGGAGAGACCCGCGTCCAGGTGAGAGATACGATGAAGTATCTGGGTCTCACGCTGGACGGCCTCTGGCGCTTTAACGAGCACTTCGACCGGCTTATCCCCCGAGTTGAGAAGGCGGCGGGCGCTTTAGGACGCCTGCTGCCCAACATCGGGGGACCGTGGGAGGGGGTCCGACGCCTATACGCGGGAGTCGTCCGTTCCATGTTGCTCTACGGAGCACCAGTCTGGGCGGACGACCTGGCGGCCAGTCGGCGCAATTGTACCCTGCTATTCAGGGTGCAGCGTCGGATGGCCGTCAGGGTCGTGCGAGGATATCGCACGATCTCCCTGGCGTCGGCCACCCTACTAGCGAGGTTTCCGCCCCTAGACATTCTGGCGATGGGGGATGCGAGGACCTATTCGGGTCTTCGCGTCCTCCGCGAAGGGGGCGGAATACCCACGGAACGGGCGGTCGAGGAGTTGAAGCGCCAGACCCGACGGTTCGTTGTCGAGATGTGGCGGGAGAGGCTGGAAGATCCAGCCAACGCCCGCCACAGAGCCGTCGGGGCGATTCTCCCGAGCCTCGAGGCTTGGGTGAGTCGCGGCAGAGGGCAACTCTCCTACCGCGCGACGCAGGTGCTTACCGGGCACGGCTGCTTCGGCGAGTACCTGCGTCGCATCGGGAAGGAGGCGACGGCACAGTGCCATCATTGCGACGGGGACCAGGACACGGCGCAACACACCCTCCAGTATTGCAGGGCCTGGAGGGAGCAGCGCCGTGTCCTGGTCCGGTATATCGGAAGGGACCTCTCGCTGCCGACGGTCATCCGACAGATCCTCGGCAGCGGGAGGTCGTGGAGAGCCTTCCTCGCCTTCTGCGAGGAAGTGCTCTCCCTGAAGGAGGAGGCGGAGCGGCGGCGGGAGCGAACGGACCCCTTCCGTTTGGGGAGGGCCCGTCCCCGCCGCCGGCCCGCACGGGGGGACGCCGTTCCCCCCGACTAAGTTTGACGGCCCGGACCCGCCGGCGGTGGGGTTTTTCACTGCCGGAGGGCCGGGCACGTGCCAAGGGGCCGCGAGGCGACAGAGTGGTGGCTCTGTCGCCTCCGCACAGCGGCCCCGAGGCGGGGCGGGACGTGTAGTGGTCGCACGTCCCGCCCAGGAGGAGACTGTTAGTAGTGCGGGAGGCACGTTTCCCTCCTCCTTCGCCGCTGGCGAAGGAGTGCGGAGAGACGTGTCTCCCCGCGAGTAGTGGGGGACGCCTCCCTCTCTCGTGAAAGCGAGAGAGTGGATGGCCACTCCCCCACCGCGAGACGTGCCCCCCAATAGGGGGCGGGCGCGGGGCGGCACCGGTCGTGTTCTTACAGAGTTCCCGGTGTCGCCCCAGTAAGCGCAGAGGATGGCCACCGTGGGGTTTTAGCCGGTAAGAGTCCGGCACTACCCCGCCGCCCCCAC
Organism: Ectemnius continuus; assembly: GCA_910591665.1. Lineage (NCBI taxonomy): Eukaryota > Metazoa > Arthropoda > Insecta > Hymenoptera > Crabronidae > Ectemnius > Ectemnius continuus. Next base: position 567,358 of record CAJUYD010000013.1, on the reverse strand, counting down.
CAGGGCGGCGGGGTGTCCATGAGGATTTCCCCACGAAAAAAAAAAAAAAAAAAAAAGGTCTGGGTTAGGTCTCCCCTTCGCCATGGGACGAGGACCATCCGCGTGGCAGAGATGGCGGTGGCCTGTGCCGTCGCCCGAATCCACCGACTGGGCCTTCGGGTGGCCCCACAGAAGACCGAGGCGATCTGGTTTTACGATCGCCAACGGTCCGCGGGGCCGCCTGCCCAGCGGTGGATTGCGGTGGGAGAGACCCGCGTCCAGGTGAGGGATACGATGAAGTATCTGGGGCTCACCCTGGACGGCCTCTGGCGCTTTAACGAGCACTTCGACCGGCTTATCCCCCGAGTTGAGAAGGCGGCGGGCGCTTTAGGACGCCTGCTGCCCAACATCGGGGGACCGTGGGAGGGGGTCCGACGCCTATACGCGGGAGTCGTCCGTTCCATGTTGCTCTACGGAGCACCAGTCTGGGCGGACGACCTGGCGGCCAGTCGGCGCAATTGTACCCTGTTATTCAGGGTGCAGCGTCGGATGGCCGTCAGGGTCGTGCGAGGTTATCGCACGATCTCCCTGGCGTCGGCCACCCTATTAGCGAGGTTTCCGCCCCTAGACATCCTGGCGATGGGGGACGCGAGGACCTATTCGGGTCTTCGCGTCCTCCGCGAAGGGGGCGGAATACCCACGGAGCGGGCGGTCGAGGAGTTGAAGCGCCAGACCCGACGGTTCGTTGTCGAGATGTGGCGGGAGAGGCTGGAAGATCCAGCCAACGCCCGCCACAGAGCCGTCGGGGCGATTCTCCCGAGCCTCGAGGCTTGGGTGAGTCGCGGCAGAGGGCAACTCTCCTACCGCGCGACGCAGGTGCTTACCGGGCACGGCTGCTTCGGCGAGTACCTGCGTCGCATCGGGAAGGAGGCGACGGCACAGTGCCACCATTGCGACGGGGACCAGGACACGGCGCAACACACCCTCCAGTATTGCAGGGCCTGGAGGGAGCAGCGCCGTGTCCTGGTCCGGTATATCGGAAGGGACCTCTCGCTGCCGACGGTCATCCGACAGATCCTCGGCAGCGGGAGGTCGTGGAGAGCCTTCCTCGCCTTCTGCGAGGAAGTGCTCTCCCAGAAGGAGGAGGCGGAGCGGCGGCGGGAGCGAACGGACCCCTTCCGTTTGGCGAGGGCCCGTCCCCGCCGCCGCCCCGCGCGGGGGGATGCCGTTCCCCCCGACTAAGTCTGGCGGCCCGGACCCGCCGGTGGGTTTTTCGCTGCCGGTGGGCCGGGCAAGTGCCAAGGGGCCGCGAGGCGACAGAGTGGTGGCTCTGTCGCCTCCGCACAGCGGCCCCGAGGCGGGGCGGGACGTGTAGTGGTCGCACGTCCCGCCCAGGGGATTGTTAGTAGTGCGGGAGGCACGGTTCCCTCCTCCTTCGCCGCTGGCGAAGGAGTGCGGCGAGACGTGTCTCCCCGCGAGTAGTGGGGGACGCCTCCCTCTCTCGTGAAAGCGAGAGAGTGGATGGCCACTCCCCCACCACGAGACGTGCCCCCAATAGGGGGCGGGCGCGGGGCGGCACCGGTCGTGTTCTTCGAGAGTTCCCGGTGTCGCCCCAGTAAGCGCCGAGGATGGCCACCGTGGGGTTTTAGCCGGTAAGAGTCCGGCACTACCCCGCCGCCCCCACCAGGGCGGCGGGGTGTCCATGAGGATTTCCCCACGAAAAAAAAAAAAAAAAAAAAAAAAGGTCTCCCCTTCGCCCCTTCGATGGTGTCCCGCCTTGTCGTGGCGGAGGGGCTTGCGTGGGGCAATGATCCTGAGAGCTATGCCGGCGGGGACTCGTTCCCTGGCAGGTACTACCATGCCGGATTGGTCTCAGGGGAGCCTCCAGACTAAGAGGACACCAAGCACACATACACACACTTTCCACATTTTACACACACACATACACTCACACTCACACGATTCGGGATCTCGTTGCGGTGCCGTTCTCCCTGGCCGGGGGGATGGTCGGCCGTATTGCCGCGGTGGTACCACGGGAGGGTACAGGAGATAAACCGGGTTAGGCACTCCCGGGCCGCTCCCTAGTACAGGTGCCCGAACCCCGTCTAACCAACGGGGAGGCTGCACTATCAGGGGCGAATAATCTCGGGGCGGGTTGTAGTGCCGGTTGGTGACCGGATGGGACCCTGCAGCTCGCTCCGGGGGGCTCTCCCGAGGCCACCCGTGGATGCCGTAAAAAAGCTTAGCCGCCGCGGCGGTGCGGCCGGCCCCTCCTCGTTTCGGGGGTTCGGACTTTCTCGCGCGAGATCCCGTTTCAATACACTATCACACACACACACACAAACATACACATGCACGCACACACACATTTTGACGTTTGATTGGGAGGGTTTAAGGATGGCAGAAACAAATAAAGAAAGCAGTTTTGAAAAGTGCCGAAACGACGATGATGTGGAGATTCCCAGCTCCAAAGAGGTAGGAGAGGAGTGCGGTAGCGCGGCTACCCCCTCCGTTAGCGGAATGGGGCCGCCTGCGACCCCCTCCGCTCAAAAAAAGAAATCGAGGCGAGTGGTCATCCGGCCCACGGAGGACAGCGCGGGCGAGTCCGATGACTCGGACACGTCCGCCGCCTCTGTGGTGACGGTGGCCGAGAGGGCCGTGTCGGGCTGTTCGGTGGTGTTGAGCCGCCTGCCCGACGCGGTCCTCTCCCAACGCGCCTCGGCGACGTCGGTCGCTTCCGCCGGCGGGGGGTCCGATGCCTCGATGGCTTCGGCCTCCTCCCGGCCTGGCAGCTCCCGGCGGAAGAGAGGGCCCCCATCCACGGAGGAGGGCGCCGTGTCGGCACAGGCGAAGAAACGCCTGGTCGACGCGGCGCCCGAGGGGAGCGAACCCGAGGCGGGGCAGCCTTCTGGCGGCTCGGGGTCCGGGCAACCGCCAGCCCTGGGCAGCCCTGCGACCAGGCGCAAGAGGGGCGCGGCTCAGGCTCTCAGGAGGGAGGCTGAGCTGGCGCGGAAGCTCCGGGTGAGCTCGACCGCGGATGTGGGTGCCCACATCATTGAGGCGATGGACGTGGTGCGTCACCTGGCGACCACCTCGACCCGCCTCAAGGGCACCTACAAACGTAGGTTCCGCCTGGCGGCTCAGGATGCGACCGTGGCGGCGACGGAGTTGGCAGCCAGGGCCAACTCCGACGGGGAAGGAGCCTTCCTTAGGGCCGAAAATCGGCGTCTGAGGGCCAGGGTTGCCGATCTCGAGGGGGAGATTCTCTCCCTCTCGAGGAAGGTGGACCTCCTGGGCCGCCAGGGGGCGGGACCCTCGGGCGCCGCGGCGACGGCGCCGTGCACCCCCACCGATAGCCCCGTCGGCCTCGCTCTCGAAGAGAGAGCGATGGCGCGGATCGGGGCTCTCGTGGAGGCCAAGCTGACCCGCTTCAGGGAGGAGCTCTTCCCTGGGCGGGCGGTGAGGCCTCCATTGGGGGTGAAGGCGACGGCTCCGGAGGGTGGGTGTGAGCCCGTCCGGACCGCCGCTTCTTCCGCGGAGGCTCCGGCGGTGGACGGTATAGTCCGCCGCCGGAAGAGGAAGCGGAAGAAGAAGGGGAAGAAGAGTGGGGCAGCAGTCGAGGCTGTCCAGCCACCCGGGGGCTCTCCGAGCGCCGGTGGGCCCGCGAGACCGTCCCAGCCCGCACCTCCCACGCAGGGAGACACGTGGGCGAAGGTGGTGGGGAGGAAGGCGAAGCGCGAGGCCGCGCCGAAGCCACCGCCAGCCCCGCCAGCCGGAGCGGTCGCGAAGGCGACGAAGCTCATTCCTGGACGCCCTCCGAAGACCGCGGCGGTAACGCTCACGGTCTCGGAGGGGTCCAGGCTGACGTACGCCGAGGCGATGTCCCGGGCACGCGAGCGCATCAAGCTCGCCGACCTGGGCATCGCCGAGGTAAGGCCGAAGCGCGCCGTCACCGGGGGTCTCATCCTCGAGATCCCCGGTGCCGACGGTGCCGCGAAGGCCGACAAGCTGGCGGCGGCGATGGCCGGGATATTTGATGGGACGGAGGCACGGGTTGCCCGTCCCACAAAGAAGGCCGAGCTGAGGGTGACCGGGCTCATTGAGTCGGTCACCGTCGGCGAGGTCGTCTCGGCCATCGCCAAGGACGGAGGCTGCAGGGAGGAGGACGTGACGGCTGGGGAAATCCGGTCGTCCGCCTCCTCCAAGCTTGGCTCCCTCTGGCTGCGGTGCCCTGTCACCGCGGCCAGGAAGGTGGCGCAGGCGGGCCGCGTAGTGGTGGGGTGGACCTCGGTGAAGGTGGAGGCACTGGCTGCACGGCCGCTGCAGTGCTACCGCTGCCTTGAGACGGGGCACGTGCGGCGGCAGTGCAAGTCCGGTGTCGACCGAGGCCGCCGCTGCTACGCGTGCGGCGAGGAGGGGCACAAGGCGGGCGCCTGCAAGGCCGAAAAGCCCCGGTGTCCGCTTTGCGGGGACCTCGGGCGCCCGGCCGACCACCGCCTTGGTGGCACGGCCTGCCGTGCCGCCGCACAAAGGGCCGCAAGGCCGACAGGGGCGGACAAGCCGGCGAAGCAACCGGCGGGGAAGGTGCCACCTGCGAAGGCGCGGGGCGGCAAGGCTGGACGATCGGCCGTTAAGGCCGTGGCCAACGTGCCTGTCGTCCCGCCCTTAAAGGTGGCAGTGGTGGTGGCTCCTTCGGCGCCGAAGCCCACACCGGAGCCGGGCGCGGTTGCCCCCGCCAAGCCGGCGGCGGCGGAAGACGGGGCAATACAAGCCCAAGGAGTGGGTGGCTTGGAGGGGGCCATGGACATTGATTAACAATGTACCAGCGCCTCCTCCAAGCAAACCTGAACCACTCGCGCAGGGCCCAGGACCTCCTGGTCCAAACCTTGCGCGAGTGGAGAGTGGGCTTGGCAATCGCGGCGGAGCCGTACGTCGTCCCGCCCAATAACCCTAATTGGGTCGGGGACGCGTGCGGCTCTGTCGCGATCATTATAAATAGGTGGCCCGACTCCCCCCTCTGCTCAGCCCTGGAGCAGGGGCGGGGATTCGCGGCCGTGCAGTGGGGGGACCTCGCGGTGGTGGGGTGTTACATCTCGCCCAACTGCGGCCTCGATGACTTCGAGGCGTACCTGGGTGCGGTCGGTGGGTGCATTTCCCGCACACGGCCGCGCCCGGTACTCGTCCTGGGGGACTTCAACGCTCACGCCCAAGCGTGGGGCAGCCCCCGGGATGACGCAAGGGGCGGGATGTTGCTCGACTGGGCGGCGCAGCACGACCTCCGGTTGGTTAACCGGGGGTCCGTTAGCACGTGCGTTCGGTGGCAGGGGGAATCGATCGTCGATTTGACTTTCGGCTCCCCGGCCGCCGTGCGCCGTGTGTCGGGGTGGCGGGTCGCGGAAGAGCGCGAAACGCTCTCGGACCACCTCTATCTGACGATGGAGGTGGCCGCCGCGCCCGTCGCTCCGGCACGCCGCTCAGCATCGTGCACCCCTGGGGGTGGAGGGCACACCCCATCACCGCGATGGGCGCTTAAGCGCCTCGACCGGGACGCCCTGATGGCGGCAGCGATCGCCGTGGCCTGGCCGGACGGGTCGGGGGACGAGGAGGAGTTTCCCGACCCTGACGCAGGGGCGGAGTGGTTCCGGGGTAGTATGACGTCGGTTTGCGACGTCGCGATGCCTCGGGCCAGGCCGCCGCGCGTCGGCGGGGTGTACTGGTGGTCCCAAGATCTTGCGGCGCTACGCACTGAGTGCGTGCGCCGCCGACGCCGGTACACCCGCGCCCGGAGACGGCGAAATCAGGCTGCGGCGGGGGTGGTCCCGCTGTACGCGGCGTACCGCGAGTCCGTGGTCGCCCTACAGCGGGCCATCCGAGCTGCCAAGGCCCGTGCCTGGGACGAGCTCGTCGCCACCCTGGATGGTGATCCGTGGGGGCGCCCGTACAAAATCGTCATGGGACGATTGCGTCCCTGGGCGCCCCCCACGACGGAGCTTCTGGACCCCCATGTTCTCGACCGGGTGGTGGACACTCTGTTTCCTGCTGGAGCAGAGGACCCCGCCCCCGGTCGGCCTCCCCCACACTTTGTGTGGGACGAGGCCACTATGGGGGTCAGTGGCGACGAGCTCGGCGCGGCGGTGACGCGTCTCGCGGCCCGCGCGAACAAAGCGCCGGGCCCGGACGGCATCCCGGGCAGGGCCCTGGCCATGGCCATGGGCGTCCTGGTCCCGCGCCTCGGGCAGCTTTTTAACAGCTGTCTGAGGCGCGGCAGGTTCCCCCGCTGCTGGAAGCGGGCGCGGATGGTCCTCATCCGGAAGGAAGGGCGGCCCGCGGACTCTCCCTCCGCGTACCGGCCCATATGCTTGCTGGACGAGGCGGGCAAGCTCTTCGAAAGAGTGATTGCCAACCGCCTCGTCCGGCACCTGTCGGCGACAGGGCCGGACCTCGACGACGGGCAGTTCGGCTTCCGTCAGGGACGATCGACGTTAGACGCGATTAAGCGTCTGAGATCCCTGACGGAGTCGGCTGCAACCCGGGGCAGGGTGTGCATCGCTATATCGCTTGATATAGTGAATGCTTTCAACACCCTGCCCTGGTGGGTTATCAGGGAGGCGCTCGAGCACCATCGAGTGCCCCCTGAGTTACGGGCCGTCGTCGGGGACTACCTCGCCGGCAGGAGCATCACCTTCACGGGCCGGTCGCAGGAGTACGAGAGGGAGACGCACGCCGGGGTCCCGCAGGGGTCCGTTTTGGGCCCCCTGCTGTGGGACCTCGGCTACGATTACGTCCTGCGGGCTGCACTCCCCGCTGACGCCACCATGATCTGCTATGCGGACGACACACTGGTGGTAGTCGGCGGGGAGGATGGGACGAGGACCATCCGCGTGGCGGAGATGGCGGTGGCCTGTGCCGTCGCCCGGATCCACCGACTGGGTCTTCGGGTGGCCCCGCAGAAGACCGAGGCGATCTGGTTTTACGATCGCCAACGGTCCGCGGGGCCGCCCGCCCAGCGGTGGATTGCGGTGGGAGAGACCCGCGTCCAGGTGAGGGATACGATGAAGTATCTGGGACTCACCCTGGACGGCCTCTGGCGCTTTAACGAGCACTTCGACCGGCTTATCCCCCGAGTTGAGAAGGCGGCGGGCGCTTTAGGACGCCTGCTGCCCAACATCGGGGGACCGTGGGAGGGGGTCCGACGCCTATACGCGGGAGTCGTCCGTTCCATGTTGCTCTACGGAGCACCAGTCTGGGCGGACGACCTGGCGGCCAGTCGGCGCAATTGTACCCTGCTATTCAGGGTGCAGCGTCGGATGGCCGTCAGGGTCGTGCGAGGATATCGCACGATCTCCCTGGCGTCGGCCACCCTATTAGCGAGGTTTCCGCCCCTAGACATTCTGGCGATGGGGGACGCGAGGACCTATTCGGGTCTTCGCGTCCTCCGCGAAGGGGGCGGAATTCCCACGGAGCGGGCGGTCGAGGAGTTGAAGCGCCAGACCCGACGGTTCGTTGTCGAGATGTGGCGGGAGAGGCTGGAAGAGCCAGCCAACGCCCGCCACAGAGCCGTCGGGGCGATTCTCCCGAGCCTCGAAGCTTGGGTGAGTCGCGGCAGAGGGCAACTCTCCTACCGCGCGACGCAGGTGCTTACCGGGCACGGCTGCTTCGGCGAGTACCTGCGTCGCATCGGGAAGGAGGCGACGGCACAGTGCCACCATTGTGACGGGAACCAGGACACGGCGCAACACACCCTCCAGTATTGCAGGGCCTGGAGGGAGCAGCGCCGCGTCCTGGTCCGGTATATCGGAAGGGACCTCTCGCTGCCGACGGTCATCCGACAGATCCTCGGCAGCGAGAGGTCGTGGAGAGCCTTCCTCGCCTCCTGCGAGGAAGTGCTCTCCCTGAAGGAGGAGGCGGAGCGGCGGCGGGAGCGAACGGACCCCTTCCGTTTGGCGATGGCCCGTCCCCGCCGCCGCCCCGCACGGGGGGACGCCGTTCCCCCCGACTAAGTTTGACGGCCCGGACCCGCCGGCGGGGGGGTTTTCCACTGCCGGTGGGCCGGGCACGTGCCAAGGGGCCGCGAGGCGACAGAGTGGTGGCTCTGTCGCCTCCGCGAAGCGGCCCCGAGGCGGGGCGGGAGGTGTAGTGGTCGCACGTCCCGCCCGGGAGGAGATTGCTAGTAGTGCGGGAGGCACGTTTCCCTCCTCCTTCGCCGCTGGCGAAGGAGTGCGGAGAGACGTGTCTCCCGGCGAGTAGTGGGGGACGCCTCCCTCTCTCGTGAAAGCGAGAGAGTGGATGGTCACTCCCCCACCACGAGACGTGCCCCCCAAATAGGGGGCGGCCGCGGGGCGGCACCGGTCGTGTTCTTCCAGAGTTCCCGGTGTCGCCCCAGTAAGCGCCGAGGATGGCCACCGTGGGGTTTTAGCCGGTAAGAGTCCGGCACTACCCCGTCGCCCCCACCAGGGCGGCGGGGTGTCCATGAGGATTTCCCCACGAAAAAAAAAAAAAAAAAAAAAAAGGTCTCAGTTCGCTCCGACAAGTTCTGAAAAGTGCCGCAACGACGATGTGGAGATTCCCAGCTCCAATGAGGTAGGAGAGGAGTGCGGTAGCGCGGCTACCCCCTCCGTTAGCGGAATGGGGCCGCCTGCGACCCCCTCCGCTCAAAAAAAGAAGTCGAGGCGCGTGGTCATCCGGCCCACGGAGGACAGCGCGGGCGAGTCCGATGATTCGGACTCGTCCGCCGCCTCTGTGGCGACGGTGACCGAGAGGGCCGTGTCGGGCTGTTCGGTGGTGTTGAGCCGCCTGCCCGACGCGGTCCTCTCCCGACGCGCCTCGGCGACGTCGGTCGTTTCCGCCGGCGGGGGGTCCGATGCTTCGATGGCTTCGGCCTCCTCCCGGCCTGGGAGCTCCCGGCGGAAGAGAGGGCCCCCATCCGCGGAGGAGGGCGCCGTGTCGGCACAAGCGAAGAAACGCCTGGTCGACGCGGCGCCCGAGGGGAGCGAGCCCGAGGCGGGGCAGCCTTCTGGCGGCTCGGGGTCCGGGCAACCGCCAGCCCTGGGCAGTCCTGCGACGAAACGCAGGAGGGGCGCGGCTCAGGCTCTGAAGAGGGAGGCTGAGCTGGCGCGGAAGCTCCGGGTGAGCTCGACCGCGGATGTGGGTGCCCACATCATTGAGGCGATGGACGTGGTGCGTCACCTGGCGACCACCTCGACCCGCCTCAAGGGCACCTACAAACGTAGGTTTCGCCTGGCGGCCCAGGATGCGACCGTGGCGGCGACGGAGTTGGCAGCCAGGGCCAACTCCGACGGGGAAGGAGCCTTCCTCAGGGCCGAAAATCGGCGTCTGAGGGCCAGGATCGCCGACCTCGAGGGGGAGACTCTCTCCCTCTCGAGGAAGGTGGACCTCCTGGGCCGCCAGGGGGCGGGACCCTCGGGCGCCGCGGCGACGGCGCCGTGCGCCCCCACCGATGGCCCCGTCGGCCTCGCTCTCGAAGAGAGAGTGATGGCCCAGATCGGGGCTCTCGTGGAGGCCAAGCTGACCCGCTTCAGGGAGGAGCTCTTCCCTGGGCGGGCGGTGAGGCCTCCATTGGGGGTGAAGGCGACGGCTCCGGAGGGTGGGAGTGAGCCAGTCCGGACAGCCGCTTCTTCCGCGGAGGTTCCGGCGGTGGACGGTACAGTCCGCCGCCGGAAGAGGAAGCGGAAGAAGAAGAAGGGGAAGAAGAGTGGGGCAGCAGCCGAGGCTGTCCAGCCACCCGGGGGCTCTCCGAGCGCCGGTGGGCCCGCGAGACCGTCCCAGCCCGCACCTCCCACGCAGGGAGACACGTGGGCGAAGGTGGTGGGGAGGAAGGCGAAGCGGGAGGCCGCGCCGAAGCCACCGCCAGCCCCGCCAGCCGGAGCGGTCGCGAAGGCGACGAAGCTCATTCCTGGACGCCCTCCGAAAGCCGCGGCGGTAACACTAACGGTCTCGGAGGGGTCCAGGCTGACGTACGCCGAGGCGATGTCCCGGGCACGCGAGCGCATCAAGCTCGCCGACCTGGGCATCGCCGAGGTAAGGCCGAAGCGCGCCGTCACCGGGGGTCTCATCCTCGAGATCCCCGGTGCCGACGGTGCCGCGAAGGCCGACAAGCTGGCGGCGGCGATGGCCGGGATATTTGATGGGACGGAGGCACGGGTTGCCCGTCCCACAAAGAAGGCCGAGCTGAGGGTGACCGGGCTTATTGAGTCGGTCACCGTCGGCGAGGTCGTCTCGGCCATCGCCAAGGACGGAGGCTGCAGGGAGGAGGACGTGACGGCTGGGGAAATCCGGTCGTCCGCCTCCTCCAAGCTTGGCTCCCTCTGGCTGCGGTGCCCTGTCACCGCGGCCAGGAAGGTGGCGCAGGCGGGCCGCGTAGTGGTGGGGTGGACCTCGGTGAAGGTGGAGGCACTGGCTGCACGGCCGCTGCAGTGCTACCGCTGCCTGGAGACGGGGCACGTGCGGCGGCAGTGCAAGTCCGGTGTCGACCGAGGCCGCCGCTGCTACGCGTGCGGCGAGGAGGGCCATAAGGCGGGCGCCTGCAAGGCCGAAAAGCCCCGGTGTCCGCTTTGCGGGGACCTCGGGCGCCCGGCCGACCACCGCCTTGGTGGCACGGCCTGCCGTGCCGCCGCACAAAGGGCCGCAAGGCCGACAGGGGCGGACAAGCCGGCGAAGCAACCGGCGGGGAAGGTGCCACCTGCGAAGGCGCGGGGCGGCAAGGCTGGACGATCGGCCGTTAAGGCCGTGGCCAACGTGCCTGTCGTCCCGCCCTTAAAGGTGGCAGTGGTGGTGGCTCCTTCGGCGCCGAAGCCCACACCGGGTCCGGGCGCGGTTGCCCCCGCTAAGCCGGCGGCGGCGGAAGACGGGGCAATACAAGCCCAAGGAGAGGGTGGCTTGGAGGGGGCCATGGACATTGATTAACAATGTACCAGCGCCTCCTCCAAGCAAACCTGAACCACTCGCGCAGGGCCCAGGACCTCCTGGTCCAAACCTTGCGCGAGTGGAGAGTGGGTTTGGCAGTCGCGGCGGAGCCGTACGTAGTCCCGCCCAATAACCCAAATTGGGTCGGGGACGCGTGCGGCTCTGTCGCGATTATTGTAAATAGGTGGCCTGACTCCCCCCTCTGCTCAGCCCTGGAGCAGGGGCGGGGATTCGTGGCCGTGCAGTGGGGGGACCTCGCGGTGGTGGGGTGTTACATCTCGCCCAACTGCGGCCTCGATGACTTCGAGGCGTACCTGGGTGCGGTCGGTGGGTGCATTTCCCGCACACGGCCGCGCCCGGTACTCGTCCTGGGGGACTTCAACGCTCACGCCCAAGCGTGGGGCAGCCCCCGGGACGACGCAAGGGGCGGGATGTTGCTCGACTGGGCGGCGCAGCACGACCTCCGGTTGGTTAACCGGGGGTCCGTTAGCACGTGCGTTCGGTGGCAGGGGGAATCGATCGTCGATTTGACTTTCGGCTCCCCGGCCGCCGTGCGCCGTGTGTCGGGGTGGCGGGTCGCGGAAGAGCGCGAAACGCTCTCGGACCACCTCTATCTGACGATGGAGGTGGCCGCCGCGCCCGCCGCTCCGGCACGCCGCTCAGCATCGTGCACCCCGGGGGGTGGAGGGCACACCCCATCACCGCGATGGGCGCTTAAGCGCCTCGATCGGGACGCCCTGATGGCGGCAGCGATCGCCGTGGCCTGGCCGGACGGGTCGGGGAACGAGGAGGAGTTTCCCGACCCTGACGCAGGGGCGGAGTGGTTCCGGGGTAGTATGACGTCGGTCTGCGACGTCGCGATGCCCCGGGCCAGGCCGCCGCGCGTCGGCGGGGTGTACTGGTGGTCCCAAGATCTTGCGGCGCTACGCACTGAGTGCGTGCGCCGCCGACGCCGGTACACCCGCGCCCGGAGACGGCGAAATCAGGCTGCGGCGGGGGTGGTCCCGCTGTACGCGGCGTACCGCGAGTCCGTGGTCGCCCTGCAGCGGGCCATCCGAGCTGCCAAGGCCCGTGCCTGGGACGAGCTCGTCGCCACCCTGGATGGTGATCCGTGGGGGCGCCCGTACAAAATCGTCATGGGACGATTGCGTCCCTGGGCGCCCCCCACGACGGAGCTTCTGGACCCCCATGTCCTTGACCGGGTGGTGGATACTCTGTTTCCTGCTGGAGCAGAGGACCCCGCCCCCGGTCGGCCTCCCCCACACTTTGTGTGGGACGAGGCCACTATGGGGGTCAGTGGCGACGAGCTCGGCGCGGCGGTGACGCGTCTCGCGGCCCGCGCGAACAAAGCGCCGGGCCCGGACGGCATCCCGGGCAGGGCCTTGGCCATGGCCATGGGCGTCCTGGTCCCGCGCCTCGGGCAGCTTTTCAACAGCTGTCTGAGGCGCGGCAGGTTCCCCCGCTGCTGGAAGCGGGCGCGGATGGTCCTCATCAGGAAGGAAGGGCGGCCCGCGGACTCTCCCTCCGCGTACCGGCCCATATGCTTGTTGGACGAGGCGGGCAAGCTCTTCGAGAGAGTGATTGCCAACCGCCTCGTCCGGCACCTGTCGGCGACAGGGCCGGACCTCGACGACGGGCAGTTCGGCTTCCGTCAGGGACGATCGACGTTAGACGCGATTAAGCGTCTGAGATCCCTGACGGAGTCGGCTGCAACCCGGGGCAGGGTGTGCATCGCTATATCGCTGGATATAGTGAATGCTTTCAACACCCTGCCCTGGTGGGTCATCAGGGAGGCGCTCGAGCACCATCGAGTGCCCCCTGAGTTACGGGCCGTCGTCGGGGACTACCTCGCCGGCAGGAGCATCACCTTCACGGGCCGGTCGCAGGAGTACGAGAGGGAGACGTGCGCCGGGGTCCCGCAGGGGTCCGTTTTGGGCCCCCTGCTGTGGGACCTCGGCTACGATTACGTCCTGCGGGCTGCACTCCCCGCTGATGCCACCATGATCTGCTATGCGGACGACACACTGGTGGTAGTCAGCGGGGAGGATGGGACGAGGACCATCCGCGTGGCGGAGATGGCGGTGGCCTGTGCCGTCGCCCGAATACACCGACTGGGCCTTCGGGTGGCCCCGCAGAAGACCGAGGCGATCTGGTTTTACGATCGCCAACGGTCCGCGGGGCCGCCCGCCCAGCGGTGGATTGCGGTGGGAGAGACCCGCGTCCAGGTGAGAGATACAATGAAGTATCTGGGACTCACCCTGGACGGCCTCTGGCGCTTTAACGAGCACTTCGACCGGCTTATCCCCCGAGTTGAGAAGGCGGCGGGCGCTTTAGGACGCCTGCTGCCCAACATCGGGGGACCGTGGGAGGGTGTCCGACGCCTATACGCGGGAGTCGTCCGTTCCATGTTGCTCTACGGAGCACCAGTCTGGGCGGACGACCTGGCGGCCAGTCGGCGCAATTGTACCCTGTTATTCAGGGTGCAGCGTCGGATGGCCGTCAGGGTCGTGCGAGGATATCGCACGATCTCCCTGGCGTCGGCCACCCTATTAGCGAGGTTTCCGCCCCTAGACATTCTGGCGATGGGGCACGCGAGGACCTATTCGGGTCTTCGCGTCCTCCGCGAAGGGGGCGGAATGCCCACGGAGCGGGCGGTCGAGGAGTTGAAGCGCCAGACCCGACGGTTCGTTGTCGAGATGTGGCGGGAGAGGCTGGAAGATCCAGCCAACGCCCGCCACAGAGCCGTCGGGGCGATTCTCCCGAGCCTCGAGGCTTGGGTGAGTCGCGGCAGAGGGCAACTCTCCTACCGCGCGACGCAGGTGCTTACCGGGCACGGCTGCTTCGGCGAGTACCTGCGTCGCATCGGGAAGGAGGCGACGGCACAGTGCCACCATTGCGACGGGGACCAGGACACGGCGCAACACACCCTCCAGTATTGCAGGGCCTGGAGGGAGCAGCGCCGTGTCCTGGTCCGGTATATCGGAAGGGACCTCTCGCTGCCGACGGTCATCCGACAGATCCTCGGCAGCGGGAGGTCGTGGAGAGCCTTCCTCGCCTTCTGCGAGGAAGTGCTCTCCCTGAAGGAGGAGGCGGAGCGGCGGCGGGAGCGAACGGACCCCTTCCGTTTGGCGAGGGCCCGTCCCCGCCGCCGGCCCGCGCGGGGGGACGCCGTTCCCCCCGACTAAGTTTGACGGCCCGGACCCGCCGGCGGTGGGGTTTTTCACTGCCGGTGGGCCGGGCAAGTGCCAAGGGGCCGCGAGGCGACAGAGTGGTGGCTCTGTCGCCTCCGCACAGCGGCCCCGAGGCGGGGCGGGACGTGTAGTGGTCGCACGTCCCGCCCGGGAGGAGAAGGTTAGTAGTGCGGGAGGCACGTTTCCCTCCTCCTTCGCCGTTGGCGAAGGAGTGTGGCGAGACGTGTCTCCCCGCGAGTAGTGGGGGACGCCTCCCTCTCTCGTGAAAGCGAGAGAGTGGATGGCCACTCCCCCACCGCGAGACGTGCCCCCCCAATAGGGGGCGGGCGCGGGGCGGCACCGGTCGTGTTCTTACAGAGTTCCCGGTGTCGCCCCAGTAAGCGCAGAGGATGGCCACCGTGGGGTTTTAGCGGGTAAGAGTCCGGCACTACCCCGCCGCCCCCACCAGGGCGGCGGGGTGTCCATGAGGATTTCCCCACGAAAAAAAAAAAAAAAAAAAAAAAAAAAGGTCTGGGTTAGGTCTCCCCTTCGATGGTGTCCCGCCTTGTCGTGGCGGAGGGGCTTGCGTGGGGCAATGATCCTGAGAGCTATGCCGGCGGGGACGCGTTCCCTGGCAGGTACTACCATGCCGGATTGGTCTCAGGGGAGTCTCCAGACTAAGAGGACACCAAGCACACATACACACACTTTTCACATTTACACAGACACATACACTTACACTCACACGATTCGGGATCTCGTTGCGGTGCCGTTCTCCCTGGCCGGGGGGATGGTCGGCCGTATTGCCGCGGTGGTACCACGGGAGGGTACAGGAGATAAACCGGGTTAGGCACTCCCGGGCCGCTCCCTAGTACAGGTGCCCGAACCCCGTCTAACCAACGGGGAGGCTGCACTATCAGGGGCGAATAATCTCGGGGCGGGTTGTAGTGCCGGTTGGTGACCGGATGGGACCCTGCAGCTCGCTCCGGGGGGCTCTCCCGAGGCCACCCGTGGATGCCGTAAAAAAGCTTAGCCGCCGCGGCGGTGCGGCCGGCCCCTCCTCGTTTTGGGGGCTCGGATTTTCTCGCGCGAGATCCCGTTTCAATACACTATCGCACACACACACACAAACATACACATGCACGCACACACACACTTTGACGTTTGATTGGGAGGTTATTACTATGGAAGGTGAAAACACAGGAAACGGTTTTGAAAAGTGCCGCAAAGAAGAAGTGGAGATTCCCAGCTCCAAAGAGGTAGGAGAGGAGTGTGGTAGCGCGGCTACCCCCTCCGTTAGCGGAATGGGGCCGCCTGCGACCCCCTCCGCTCCAAAAAAGAAGTCGAGGCGCGTGGTCATCCGGCCCACGGAGGACAGCGCGGGCGAGTCCGATGATTCGGACTCGTCCGCCGCCTCTGTGGCGACGGTGACCGAGAGGGCCGTGTCGGGCTGTTCGGTGGTCTTGAGCCGCCTGCCCGACGCGGTCCTCTCTCAACGCGCCTCGGCGACGTCGGTCGCTTCCGCCGGCGGGGGGTCCGATGCCTCGATGGCTTCGGCCTCCTCCCGGCCTGGGAGCTCCCGGCGGAAGAGAGGGCCTCCATCCGCAGAGGAGGGCGCCGTGTCGGCACAGGCGAAGAAACGCCTGGTCGACGCGGCGCCCGAGGGGAGCGAGCCCGAGGCGGGGCAGCCTTCTGGCGGCTCGGGGTCCGGGCAACCGCCAGCCCCGGGTAGTCCTGCGACCAAGTGCAGGAGGGGCGCGGCTCAGGCTCTCAGGAGGGAGGCTGAGCTGGCGCGGAAGCTCCGGGTGAGCTCGACCGCGGATGTGGGTGCCCACATCATTGAGGCGATGGACGTGGTGCGTCACCTGGCGACCACCTCGACCCGCCTCAAGGGCACCTACAAACGTAGGTTCCGGCTGGCGGCCCAGGATGCGACCGTGGCGGCGACGGAGTTGGCAGCCAGGGCCAACTCCGACGGGGAAGGAGCCTTCCTTAGGGCCGAAAATCGGCGTCTGAGGGCCAGGATCGCCGATCTCGAGGGGGAGACTCTCTCCCTCTCGAGGAAGGTGGACCTCCTGGGCCGCCAGGGGGCGGGACCCTCGGGCGTCGCGGCGACGGCGCCGTGCGCCCCCACCGACAGCCCCGTCGGCCTCGCTCTCGAAGAGAGAGCGATGGCGCGGATCGGGGCTCTCGTGGAGGCCAAGCTGACCCGCTTCAGGGAGGAGCTCTTCCCTGGGCGGGCGGTGAGGCCTCCATTGGGGGTGAAGGCGACGGCTCCGGCGGGTGGGAGCGAGCCCGTCCAAGCCGCCGCTTCTTCCGCGGAGGCTCCGGCGGTGGACGGTACAGTCCGCCGCCGGAAGAGGAAGCGGAAGAAGAAGGGGAAGAAGAGTGGGGCAGCAGCCGAGGCTGTCCAGCCACCCGGGGGCTCTCCGAGCTCCGGTGGGTCCCCCAAACCACCCCAGCCCGCACCTCCCACGCAGGGAGAAACGTGGGCGGGGGTGGTTGGGAGGAAGGCAAAGCGCGAGGCCGCGCGGAAGCCACCGCCGGCCTCGCCAGCCGGAGCCGCCGCGAAGGAAGCCGCGACTAAGCTCATTCCTGGACGCCCTCCGAAGACCGCGGCGGTAACGCTTACGGTCTCGGAGGGGTCCAGGCTGACGTATGCCGAGGCGATGTCCCGGGCACGCGAGCGCATCAAGCTCGCCGACCTGGGCATCGCCGAGGTAAGGCCGAAGCGCGCCGTCACCGGGGGTCTCATCCTCGAGATCCCCGGTGCCGACGGTGCCGCGAAGGCCGACAAGCTGGCGGCGGCGATGGCCGGGATATTTGATGGGACGGAGGCACGGGTTGCCCGTCCCACAAAGAAGGCCGAGCTGAGGGTGACCGGGCTCATTGAGACGGTCACCGTCGGCGAGGTCGTCTCGGCCATCGCCAAGGACGGAGGCTGCAGGGAGGAGGACGTGACGGCTGGGGAAATCCGGTCGTCCGCCTCCTCCAAGCTTGGCTCCCTCTGGCTGCGGTGCCCTGTCACTGCGGCCAGGAAGGTGGCGCAGGCGGGCCGCGTAGTGGTGGGGTGGACCTCGGTGAAGGTGGAGGCACTGGCTGCACGGCCGCTGCAGTGCTACCGCTGCCTGGAGACGGGGCACGTGCGGCGGCAGTGCAAGTCCGGTGTCGACCGAGGCCGCCGCTGCTACGCGTGCGGCGAGGAGGGCCATAAGGCGGGCGCCTGCAAGGCCGAAAAGCCCCGGTGTCCGCTTTGCGGGGACCTTGGGCGCCCGGCCGACCATCGTCTTGGTGGCACGGCATGCCGTGCCGCCGCACAAAGGGCCGCAAGGCCGACACTGGCGGATAAGCCGGCGAAGCAACCGGCGGCGAAGGTGCCGCCTGCGAAGGCGCGGGGCGGCAGGGCTGGACGATCGGCCGTTAAGGCCGTGGCCAACGTGCCTGTCGTCCCGCCCTTAAAGGTGGCAGTGGTGGCGGCACCTTCGGCGCCGAAGCCCACACCGGGTCCGGGCGCGGTTGCCCCCGCTAAGCCGGCGGCGGCGGAAGACGGGGCAATACAAGCCCAAGGAGAGGGTGGCTTGGAGGGGGCCATGGACATTGATTAACAATGTACCAGCGCCTCCTCCAAGCCAACCTGAACCACTCGCGCAGGGCCCAGGACCTCCTGGTCCAAACCTTGCGCGAGTGGAGAGTGGGTTTGTCAATCGCGGCGGAGCCGTACGTAGTCCCGCCCAATAACCCAAATTGGGTCGGGGACGCGTGCGGCTCTGTCGCGATCATTGTAAATAGGTGGCCCGACTCCCCCCTCTGCTCAGCCCTGGAGCAGGGGCGGGGATTCGTGGCCGTGCAGTGGGGGGACCTCGCGGTGGTGGGGTGTTACATCTCGCCCAACTGCGGCCTCGATGACTTCGAGGCGTACCTGGGTGCGGTCGGTGGGTGCATTTCCCGCACACGGCCGCGCCCGGTACTCGTCCTGGGGGACTTCAACGTTCACGCCCAAGCGTGGGGCAGCCCCCGGGACGACGCAAGGGGCGGGATGTTGCTCGACTGGGCGGCGCAGCACGACCTCCGGTTGGTTAACCGGGGGTCCGTTAGCACGTGCGTTCGGTGGCAGGGGGAATCGATCGTCGATTTGACTTTCGGCTCCCCGGCCGCCGTGCGCCGTGTGTCGGGGTGGCGGGTCGCGGAAGAGCGCGAAACGCTCTCGGACCACCTCTATCTGACGATGGAGGTGGCCGCCGCGCCCGCCGCTCCGGCACGCCGCTCAGCATCGTGCACCCCGGGGGGTGGAGGGCACACCCCATCACCGCGATGGGCGCTTAAGCGCCTCGATCGGGACGCCCTGATGGCGGCAGCGATCGCCGTGGCCTGGCCGGAAGGGCCGGGGGACGAGGAGGAGTTTCCCGACCCTGACGCAGGGGCGGAGTGGTTCCGGGGTAGTATGACGTCGGTTTGCGACGTCGCGATGCCCCGGGCCAGGCCGCCGCGCGTCGGCGGGGTGTACTGGTGGTCCCAAGATCTTGCGGTGCTACGCACTGAGTGCGTGCGCCGCCGACGCCAGTACACCCGCGCCCGGAGACGGCGGAATCAGGCTGCGGCGGGGGTGGTCCCGCTGTACGCGGCGTACCGCGAGTCCGTGGTAGCCCTACAGCGGGCCATCCGAGCTGCCAAGGCCCGTGCCTGGGACGAGCTCGTCGCCACCCTGGATGGTGATCCGTGGGGGCGCCCGTACAAAATCGTCATGGGACGATTGCGTCCCTGGGCGCCCCCCACGACGGAGCTTCTGGACCCCCATGTCCTCGACCGGGTGGTGGACACTCTGTTCCCTGCTGGAGCAGAGGACCCCGCCCCCGGTCGGCCTCCCCCACACTTTGTGTGGGACGAGGCCACTATGGGGGTCAGTGGCGACGAGCTCGGCGCGGCGGTGACGCGTCTCGCGGCCCGCGCGAACAAAGCGCCGGGCCCGGACGGCATCCCGGGCAGGGCCTTGGCCATGGCCATGGGCGTCCTGGTCCCGCGCCTCGGGCAGCTTTTCAACAGCTGTCTGAGGCGCGGCAGGTTCCCCCGCTGCTGGAAGCGGGCGCGGATGGTCCTCATCCGGAAGGAAGGGCGGCCCGCGGACTCTCCCTCCGCGTACCGGCCCATATGCTTGTTGGACGAGGCGGGCAAGCTCTTCGAAAGAGTGATTGCCAACCGCCTCGTCCGGCACCTGTCGGCGACAGGGCCGGACCTCGACGACGGGCAGTTCGGCTTCCGTCAGGGACGATCGACGTTAGACGCGATTAAGCGTCTGAGATCCCTGACGGAGTCGGCTGCAACCCGGGGCAGGGTGTGCATCGCTATATCGCTCGATATAGTGAATGCTTTCAACACCCTGCCCTGGTGGGTCATCAGGGAGGCGCTCGAGCACCATCGAGTGCCCCCTGAGTTACGGGCCGTCGTCGGGGACTACCTCGCCGGCAGGAGCATCACCTTCACGGGCCGGTCGCAGGAGTACGAGAGGGAGACGCACGCCGGGGTCCCGCAGGGGTCCGTTTTGGGCCCCCTGCTGTGGGACCTCGGCTACGATTACGTCTTGCGGGCTGCACTCCCCGCTGACGCCACCATGATCTGCTATGCAGACGACACTCTGGTGGTAGTCAGCGGGGAGGATGGGACGAGGACCATCCGCGTGGCAGAGATGGCGGTGGCCTGTGCCGTCGCCCGAATCCACCGACTGGGCCTTCGGGTGGCCCCGCAGAAGACCGAGGCGATCTGGTTTTACGATCGCCAACGGTCCGCGGGGCCGCCCGCCCAGCGGTGGATTGCGGTGGGAGAGACCCGCGTCCAGGTGAGAGATACGATGAAGTATCTGGGTCTCACGCTGGACGGCCTCTGGCGCTTTAACGAGCACTTCGACCGGCTTATCCCCCGAGTTGAGAAGGCGGCGGGCGCTTTAGGACGCCTGCTGCCCAACATCGGGGGACCGTGGGAGGGTGTCCGACGCCTATACGCGGGAGTCGTCCGTTCCATGTTGCTCTACGGAGCACCAGTCTGGGCGGACGACCTGGCGGCCAGTCGGCGCAATTGTACCCTGTTATTCAGGGTGCAGCGTCGGATGGCCGTCAGGGTCGTGCGAGGGTATCGCACGATCTCCCTGGCGTCGGCCACCCTATTAGCGAGGTTTCCGCCCCTAGACATTCTGGCGATGGGGGACGCGAGGACCTATTCGGGTCTTCGCGTCCTCCGCGAAGGGGGCGGAATTCCCACGGAGCGGGCGGTCGAGGAGTTGAAGCGCCAGACCCGACGGTTCGTTGTCGAGATGTGGCGGGAGAGGCTGGAAGATCCAGCCAACGCCCGCCACAGAGCCGTCGGGGCGATTCTCCCGAGCCTCGAGGCTTGGGTGAGCCGCGGCAGAGGGCAACTCTCCTACCGCGCGACGCAGGTGCTTACCGGGCACGGCTGCTTCGGCGAGTACCTGCGTCGCATCGGGAAGGAGGCGACGGCACAGTGCCACCATTGCGACGGGGACCAGGACACGGCGCAACACACGCTCCAGTATTGCAGGGCCTGGAGGGAGCAGCGCCGTGTCCTGGTCCGGTATATCGGAAGGGACCTCTCGCTGCCGACGGTCATCCGACAGATCCTCGGCAGCGAGAGGTCGTGGAGAGCCTTCCTCGCCTTCTGCGAGGAAGTGCTCTCCCTGAAGGAGGAGGCGGAGCGGCGGCGGGAGCGAACGGATCCCTTCCGCTTGGCGAGGGCCCGTCCCCGCCGCCGCCCCGCGCGGGGGGACGCCGTTCCCCCCGACTAAGTTTGACGGCCCGGACCCGCCGGCGGTGGGGTTTTTTCACTGCCGGTGGGCCGGGCAAGTGCCAAGGGGCCGCGAGGCGACAGAGTGGTGGCTCTGTCGCCTCCGCACAGCGGCCCCGAGGCGGGGCGGGACGTGTAGTGGTCGCACGTCCCGCCCGGGAGGAGAAGGTTAGTAGTGCGGGAGGCACGTTTCCCTCCTCCTTCGCCGCTGGCGAAGGAGTGTGGCGAGACGTGTCTCCCCGCGAGTAGTGGGGGACGCCTCCCTCTCTCGTGAAAGCGAGAGAGCGGATGGCCACTCCCCCACCACGAGACGTGCTCCCAAATAGGGGGCGGGCGCGGGGCGGCACCGGTCGTGTTCTTCCAGAGTTCCCGGTGTCGCCCCAGTAAGCGCCGAGGATGGCCACCGTGGGGTTTTAGCCGGTAAGAGTCCGGCACTACCCTGTCGCCCCCACCAGGGCGGCGGGGTGTCCATGAGGATTTCCCCACGAAAAAAAAAAAAAAAAAAAAAAAAGGCGGAGGCAGAAGCGGCTACATACCGCTCGATTTCTGAAATCCGCGAGGCCGAAGGCGAACTCCCCTCCTGGAAGACCCGCCAGGAACTCAGAGCAAAGAACCTCCGAGATTCCAGGGAAAAGTGGCGTCACCAACTAATAGAAGGCAGCGGCGCCAGGAAAAGAATCATCAAGGCGATTCTCCCTCACTTTGACGCTTGGCTGGACAGAGAGCACGGAGTTCTCTCCTACAGGCTCTCACAAGTGCTCTCTGGCCACGGGGTGTTCGGCGATTATCTTCACAGGATCGGGGCCGAAGAAGATACACGCTGTTTTTCGTGTGGGGCGGGGCTGGACTCCGCTCGCCACACGCTGCAGCGGTGCCCTAAGTACGCGCTGCAACGTGGCGCCTTGCGGGATACGATCGGACAAGACGTCACCTTGGCTTCGCTGGTGGGAGCCATGCTGGCCAGTCGCGAGAACTGGGTCGCGGTGTCCTCCTTTTGTGAAGAGGTCATTCGAGACAAAGAGGAGCTGGAGCGGGATAGAGAGCGCAACGACCCGCGGCGCAGGGAGCGAAGGCGCCGTCGACCGAAAGGGAAGCGTTGAGTACCCTCCTTAGTACAACCCCGGGAATGGCCTCGGAGCGTTCTCCGAAGCAGAAATTCTAATCCCTCCGGTGGGGGTCGGAGGAAATTTTGAATGTTTTTTAGGCTTGGGCGGGTGTAGGGGTATGGCCCCCCTACACTCTTTTTTAAATCACACACGGAATGGGGAATTTACCCGCCACAAGGACGAGTCTCGAGCGCGAGACGCATGCGACGAATGCCGCGGTTGCGTTCCTCGGGAGATCCCGGGGCATT
This sequence comes from Ectemnius continuus, assembly GCA_910591665.1. Taxonomy (NCBI): domain Eukaryota; kingdom Metazoa; phylum Arthropoda; class Insecta; order Hymenoptera; family Crabronidae; genus Ectemnius; species Ectemnius continuus. The sequence goes on along the minus strand of CAJUYD010000013.1, from coordinate 545,143 downwards.
CGATTCTCGCATGAGGAAGGCCTTCGCAGAGGGTTTTAGTGGGTGGAAATCCCACATAACCCTGTCCTTCCCCCCAGAAGGGCAGGGTATCTTTGAAAGATTTCCCTCTGCGTCAACAAAAAAAAAAAAAAAAAAAAAAAAAAAAAAAATGGGTTAGGTCTGGGTTAGGTCTGGGTTAGGTCCTCCCCCCGTGCCCCTTCGATGGTGTCCCGCCTTGTCGTGGCGGAGGGGCTTGCGTGGGGCAATGATCCTGAGAGCTATGCCGGCGGGGACTCGTTCCCTGGCAGGTACTACCATGCCGGATTGGTCTCAGGGGAGCCTCCAGACTAAGAGGACACCAAGCACACATACACACACTTTTCACATTTACACATACACATACACTTACACTCACACGATTCGGGATCTCGTTGCGGTGCCGTTCTCCCTGGTCGGGGGGATGGTCGGCCGTATTGCCGCGGTGGTACCACGGGAGGGTACAGGAGATAAACCGGGTTAGGCACTCCCGGGCCGCTCCCTAGTACAGGTGCCCGAACCCCGTTTAACCAACGGGGAGGCTGCACTATCAGGGGCGAATAATCTCGGGGCGGGTTGTAGTGCCGGTTGGTGACCGGATGGGACCCTGCAGCTCGCTCCGGGGGGCTCTCCCGAGGCCACCCGTGGATGCCGTAAGAAAGCTTAGCCGCCGCGGCGGTGCGGCCGGCCCCTCCTCGTTTCGGGGGTTCGGATTTCCTGCGCGAGATCCCGTTTCAATACACTGTCGCACTCACACATGCAAACATACACACACACGCACTCACACACATTTCGACGTTTGATTGGGAGGATACAAACATGGAAGGTAAAAACACAGAGAAAAGTTCTGAAAAGTGCCGCAAAGAAGAAGTGGAGATTCCCAGCTCCAAAGAGGTAGGAGAGGAGTGTGGTAGCGCGGCTACCCCCTCCGGTAGCGGAATGGGGCCGCCTGCGACCCCCTCCGCTCAAAAAAAGAAGTCGAGGCGCGTGGTCATCCGGCCCACGGAGGACAGCGCGGGCGAGTCCGATGACTCGGACACGTCCGCCGCCTCTGTGGTGACGGTGGCCGAGAGGGCCGTGTCGGGCTGTTCGGTGGTGTTGAGCCGCCTGCCCGACGCGGTCCTCTCCCAACGCGCCTCGGCGACGTCGGTCGCTTCCACCGGCGGGGTGTCCGATGCCTCGATGGCTTCGGCCTCCTCCCGGCCTGGGAGCTCCCGGCGGAAGAGAGGGCCCCCATCCGCGGAGGAGGGCGCCGTGTCGGCACAGGCGAAGAAACGCCTGGTCGACGCGGCGCCCGAGGGGAGCGAACCCGAGGCGGGGCAGCCTTCTGGCGGCTCGGGGTCCGGGCAACCGCCAGCCCTGGGCAGCCCTGCGACCAGGCGCAAGAGGGGCGCGGCTCAGTCTCTGAGGAGGGAGGCTGAGCTGGCGCGGAAGCTCCGGGTGAGCTCGACCGCGGATGTGGGTGCCCACATCATTGAGGCGATGGACGTGGTGCGTCACCTGGCGACCACCTCGACCCGCCTCAAGGGCACCTACAAACGTAGGTTTCGCCTGGCGGCCCAGGATGCGACCGTGGCGGCGACGGAGTTGGCAGCCAGGGCCAACTCCGACGGGGAAGGAGCCTTCCTTAGGGCCGAAAATCGGCGTCTGAGGGCCAGGATCGCCGATCTCGAGGGGGAGACTCTCTCCCTCTCGAGGAAGGTGGACCTCCTGGGCCGCCAGGGGGCGGGACCCTCGGGCGTCGCGGCGACGGCGCCGTGCGCCCCCACCGACAGCCCCGTCGGCCTCGCTCTCGAAGAGAGAGCGATGGCGCGGATCGGGGCTCTCGTGGAGGCCAAGCTGACCCGCTTCAGGGAGGAGCTCTTCCCTGGGCGGGCGGTGAGGCCTCCATTGGGGGTGAAGGCGACGGCTCCGGCGGGTGGGAGCGAGCCCGTCCAAGCCGCCGCTTCTTCCGCGGAGGCTCCGGCGGTGGACGGTACAGTCCGCCGCCGGAAGAGGAAGCGGAAGAAGAAGGGGAAGAAGAGTGGGGCAGCAGCCGAGGCTGTCCAGCCACCCGGGGGCTCTCCGAGCGCCGGTGGGCCCGCGAGACCGTCCCAGCCCGCACCTCCCACGCAGGGAGACACGTGGGCGAAGGTGGTGGGGAGGAAGGCGAAGCGCGAGGCCGCGCCGAAGCCACCGCCAGCCCCGCCAGCCGGAGCGGTCGCGAAGGCGACGAAACTCATTCCTGGACGCCCTCCGAAGACCGCGGCGGTAACGCTCACGGTCTCGGAGGGGTCCAGGCTGACGTACGCCGAGGCGATGTCCCGGGCACGCGAGCGCATCAAGCTCGCCGACCTGGGCATCGCCGAGGTAAGGCCGAAGCGCGCCGTCACCGGGGGTCTCATCCTCGAGATCCCCGGTGCCGACGGTGCCGCGAAGGCCGACAAGCTGGCGGCGGCGATGGCCGGGATATTTGATGGGACGGAGGCACGGGTTGCCCGTCCCGCAAAGAAGGCCGAGCTGAGGGTGACCGGGCTCATTGAGTCGGTCACCGTCGGCGAGGTCGTCTCGGCCATCGCCAAGGACGGAGGCTGCAGGGAGGAGGACGTGACGGCTGGGGAAATCCGGTCGTCCGCCTCCTCCAAGCTTGGCTCCCTCTGGCTGCGGTGCCCTGTCACCGCGGCCAGGAAGGTGGCGCAGGCGGGCCGCGTAGTGGTGGGGTGGACCTCGGTGAAGGTGGAGGCACTGGCTGCACGGCCGCTGCAGTGCTACCGTTGCCTTGAGACGGGGCACGTGCGGCGGCAGTGCAAGTCCGGTGTCGACCGAGGCCGCCGCTGCTACGCGTGCGGCGAGGAGGGGCACAAGGCGGGCGCCTGCAAGGCCGAGAAGCCCCGGTGTCCGCTTTGCGGGGACCTCGGGCGCCCGGCCGACCACCGCCTTGGTGGCACGGCCTGCCGTGCCGCCGCACAAAGGGCCGCAAGGCCGACAGTGGCGGATAAGCCGGCGAAGCAACCGGCGGGGAAGGTGCCGCCTGCGAAGGCGCGGGGCGGCAGGGCTGGACGATCGGCCGTTAAGGCCGTGGCCAACGTACCTGTCGTCCCGCCCTTAAAGGTGGCAGTGGTGGCGGCACCTTCGGCGCCGAAGCCCACACCGGGTCCGGGCGCGGTTGCCCCAGCCAAGCCGGCGGCGGCGGCAGACGGGGCAACACAGGCCCAAGGAGAGGGTGGCTTGGAGGGGGCCATGGACATTGAGTAACAATGTATCAGCGCCTCCTCCAAGCCAACCTGAACCACTCGCGCAGGGCGCAGGACCTACTGGTCCAAACCTTGCGCGAGTGGAGAGTGGGCTTGGCAATCGCGGCGGAGCCGTACGTAGTCCCGCCCAATAACCCTAATTGGGTCGGGGACGCGTGCGGCTCTGTCGCGATCATTGTAAATAGGTGGCCCGACTCCCCCCTCTGCTCAGCCCTGGAGCAGGGGCGGGGATTCGTGGCCGTGCAGTGGGGGGACCTCGCGGTGGTGGGGTGTTACATCTCGCCCAACTGCGGCCTCGATGACTTCGAGGCGTACCTGGGTGCGGTCGGTGGGTGCATTTCCCGCACACGGCCGCGCCCGGTACTCGTCCTGGGCGACTTCAACGCTCACGCCCAAGCGTGGGGCAGCCCCCGGGACGACGCAAGGGGCGGGATGTTGCTCGACTGGGCGGCGCAGCGCGACCTCCGGTTGGTTAACCGGGGGTCCGTTAGCACGTGCGTTCGGTGGCAGGGGGAATCGATCGTCGATTTGACTTTCGGCTCCCCGGCCGCCGTGCGCCGTGTGTCGGGGTGGCGGGTCGCGGAAGAGCGCGAAACGCTCTCGGACCACCTCTATCTGACGATGGAGGTGGCCGCCGCGCCCGTCGCTCCGGCACGCCGCTCAGCATCGTGCACCCCTGTGGGTGGAGGGCACACCCCATCACCGCGATGGGCGCTTAAGCGCCTCGACCGGGACGCCCTGATGGCGGCAGCGATCGCCGTGGCCTGGCCGGACGGGTCGGGGGACGAGGAGGAGTTTCCCGACCCGGACGCAGGGGCGGAGTGGTTCCGGGGTAGTATGACGTCGGTTTGCGACGTCGCGATGCCCCGGGCCAGGCCGCCGCGCGTCGGCGGGGTGTACTGGTGGTCCCAAGATCTTGCGGCGCTACGCACCGAGTGCGTGCGCCGCCGACGCCAGTACACCCGCGCCCGGAGACGGCGGAATCAGGCTGCGGCGGGGGTGGTCCCGCTGTACGCGGCGTACCGCGAGTCCGTGGTAGCCCTACAGCGGGCCATCCGAGCTGCCAAGGCCCGTGCCTGGGACGAGCTCGTCGCCACCCTGGATGGTGATCCGTGGGGGCGCCCGTACAAAATCGTCATGGGACGATTGCGTCCCTGGGCGCCCCCCACGACGGAGCTTCTGGACCCCCATGTCCTCGACCGGGTGGTGGACACTCTGTTCCCTGCTGGAGCAGAGGACCCCGCCCCCGGTCGGCCTCCCCCACACTTTGTGTGGGACGAGGCCACTATGGGGGTCAGTGGCGACGAGCTCGGCGCGGCGGTGACGCGTCTCGCGGCCCGCGCGAACAAAGCGCCGGGCCCGGACGGCATCCCGGGCAGGGCCTTGGCCATGGCCATGGGCGTCCTGGTCCCGCGCCTCGGGCAGCTTTTCAACAGCTGTCTGAGGCGCGGCAGGTTCCCCCGCTGCTGGAAGCGGGCGCGGATGGTCCTCATCCGGAAGGAAGGGCGGCCCGCGGACTCTCCCTCCGCGTACCGGCCCATATGCTTGCTGGACGAGGCGGGCAAGCTCTTCGAAAGAGTGATTGCCAACCGCCTCGTCCGGCACCTGTCGGCGACAGGGCCGAACCTCGACGACGGGCAGTTCGGCTTCCGTCAGGGACGATCGACGTTAGACGCGATTAAGCGTCTGAGAACCCTGACGGAGTCGGCTGCAACCCGGGGCAGGGTGTGCATCGCTATATCGCTTGATATAGTGAATGCTTTCAACACCCTGCCCTGGTGGGTCATCAGGGAGGCGCTCGAGCACCATCGAGTGCCCCCTGAGTTACGGGCCGTCGTCGGGGACTACCTCGCCGGCAGGAGCATCACTTTCACGGGCCGGTCGCAGGAGTACGAGAGGGAGACGCACGCCGGGGTCCCGCAGGGGTCCGTTTTGGGCCCCCTGCTGTGGGACCTCGGCTACGATTACGTCTTGCGGGCTGCACTCCCCGCTGACGCCACCATGATCTGCTATGCAGACGACACTCTGGTGGTAGTCAGCGGGGAGGATGGGACGAGGACCATCCGCGTGGCAGAGATGGCGGTGGCCTGTGCCGTCGCCCGAATCCACCGACTGGGCCTTCGGGTGGCCCCGCAGAAGACCGAGGCGATCTGGTTTTACGATCGCCAACGGTCCGCGGGGCCGCCCGCCCAGCGGTGGATTGCGGTGGGAGAGAGCCGCGTCCAGGTGAGGGATACGATGAAGTATCTGGGACTCACCCTGGACGGCCTCTGGCGCTTTAACGAGCACTTCGACCGGCTTATCCCCCGAGTTGAGAAGGCGGCGGGCGCTTTAGGACGCCTGCTGCCCAACATCGGGGGACCGTGGGAGGGGGTCCGACGCCTATACGCGGGAGTCGTCCGTTCCATGTTGCTCTACGGAGCACCAGTCTGGGCGGACGACCTGGCGGCCAGTCGGCGCAATTGTACCCTGTTATTCAGGGTGCAGCGTCGGATGGCCGTCAGGGTCGTGCGAGGATATCGCACGATCTCCCTGGCGTCGGCCACCCTATTAGCGAGGTTTCCGCCCCTAGACATTCTGGCGATGGGGGACGCGAGGACCTATTCGGGTCTTCGCGTCCTCCGCGAAGGGGGCGGAATTCCCACGGAGCGGGCGGTCGAGGAGTTGAAGCGCCAGACCCGACGGTTCGTTGTCGAGATGTGGCGGGAGAGGCTGGAAGATCCAGCCAACGCCCGTCACAGAGCCGTTGGGGCGATTCTCCCGAGCCTCGAGGCTTGGGTGAGTCGCGGCAGAGGGCAACTCTCCTACCGCGCGACGCAGGTGCTTACCGGGCACGGCTGCTTCGGCGAGTACCTGCGTCGCATCGGGAAGGAGGCGACGGCACAGTGCCACCATTGCGACGGGGACCAGGACACGGCGCAACACACCCTCCAGTATTGCAGGGCCTGGAGGGAGCAGCGCCGTGTCCTGGTCCGGTATATCGGAAGGGACCTCTCGCTGCCGACGGTCATCCGACAGATCCTCGGCAGCGAGAGGTCGTGGAGAGCCTTCCTCGCCTTCTGCGAGGAAGTGCTCTCCCAGAAGGAGGAGGCGGAGCGGCGGCGGGAGCGAACGGACCCCTTCCGTTTGGGGAGGGCCCGTCCCCGCCGCCGGCCCGCACGGGGGGACGCCGTTCCCCCCGACTAAGTTTGACGGCCCGGACCCGCCGGCGGTGGGGTTTTTCACTGCCGGTGGGCCGGGCACGTGCCAAGGGGCCGCGAGGCGACAGAGTGGTGGCTCTGTCGCCTCCGCACAGCGGCCCCGAGGCGGGGCGGGACGTGTAGTGGTCGCACGTCCCGCCCGGGAGGAGAAGGTTAGTAGTGCGGGAGGCACGTTTCCCTCCTCCTTCGCCGCTGGCGAAGGAGTGTGGCGAGACGTGTCTCCCCGCGAGTAGTGGGGGACGCCTCCCTCTCTCGTGAAAGCGAGAGAGTGGATGGTCACTCCCCCACCACGAGACGTGCCCCCCAATAGGGGGCGGGCGCGGGGCGGCACCGGTCGTGTTCTTCCAGAGTTCCCGGTGTCGCCCCAGTAAGCGCCGAGGATGGCCACCGTGGGGTTTTAGCCGGTAAGAGTCCGGCACTACCCCGTCGCCCCCACCAGGGCGGCGGGGTGTCCATGAGGATTTCCCCACGAAAAAAAAAAAAAAAAAAAAAAAAAAAAAAAAAAGGTCCTCCCCCCGTGACCCGACGGTTCGTTGTCGAGATGTGGCGGGAGAGGCTGGAAGATCCAGCCAACGCCCGCCACAGAGCCGTCGGGGCGATTCTCCCGAGCCTCGAGGCTTGGGTGAGTCGCGGCAGAGGGCAACTCTCCTACCGCGCGACGCAGGTGCTTACCGGGCACGGCTGCTTCGGCGAGTACCTGCGTCGCATCGGGAAGGAGGCGACGGCACAGTGCCACCATTGCGACGGGGACCAGGACACGGCGCAACACACCCTCCAGTATTGCAGGGCCTGGAGGGAGCAGCGCCGTGTCCTGGTCCGGTATATCGGAAGGGACCTCTCGCTGCTGACGGTCATCCGACAGATCCTCGGCAGCGAGAGGTCGTGGAGAGCCTTCCTCGCCTTCTGCGAGGAAGTGCTCTCCCTGAAGGAGGAGGCGGAGCGGCGGCGGGAGCGAACGGATCCCTTCCGCTTGGCGAGGGCCCGTCCCCGCCGCCGCCCCGCGCGGGGGGACGCCGTTCCCCCCGACTAAGTTTGACGGCCCGGACCCGCCGGCGGTGGGGTTTTTTCACTGCCGGTGGGCCGGGCAAGTGCCAAGGGGCCGCGAGGCGACAGAGTGGTGGCTCTGTCGCCTCCGCACAGCGGCCCCGAGGCGGGGCGGGACGTGTAGTGGTCGCACGTCCCGCCCGGGAGGAGAAGGTTAGTAGTGCGGGAGGCACGTTTCCCTCCTCCTTCGCCGCTGGCGAAGGAGTGTGGCGAGACGTGTCTCCCCGCGAGTAGTGGGGGACGCCTCCCTCTCTCGTGAAAGCGAGAGAGTGGATGGTCACTCCTCCACCACGAGACGTGCCCCCCAATAGGGGGCGGGCGCGGGGCGGCACCGGTCGTGTTCTTCGAGAGTTCCCGGTGTCGCCCCAGTAAGCGCCGAGGATGGCCACCGTGGGGTTTTAGCCGGTAAGAGTCCGGCACTACCCCGCCGCCCCCACCAGGGCGGCGGGGTGTCCATGAGGATTTCCCCACGAAAAAAAAAAAAAAAAAGGTCCTCCCCCCGTGCCCCTCGCGGGAACCGGGTAAGGGTCACAGGTTCGCCTGTGACCCCCCCGGGCCCTGTGAGGGGATGGGGGTGCCAATACCCCGACACGGCGCGTCCCCGGGTTGCGGATAGGGGAATGCCCAACGGACATGTTCCGGTGGGTAGCGGTTCCCGAAAGGGACCGCCGCGGACAGCCATTGGCATTACACACACTTCACACATACACACACTTACACACCCCTCACGCACCCTACCTCACGGGGTAGTACATTGTGAGGGGCACACATCCACGCACATCTCACACTGACACTCCCCTCTGGTCACCCTGCCTCGCGGGGCAGTACATCCCAGAGGGGCACATACACGCACACATACACCGTCCGGGGGCGGATACCCCCGGGGGTTCCTTCTACCCTAAAAAGAAGGTCGGGGAGAAAACCCCGAACTGAAAAACAGGATGGAGGTTAATAAAGAATTAACGATTAGGGTGCAGCGGTGCGATTCCGCAGTACCGGCGTGCGAGGGTGGGCAAGCGGGCCCGACCACGTCGAGATCCAGCAACCGTAGGGATGCATCGGTTGGCCACTTGGCCGATGCATCTCATGATGCCACAAGCGTGCCTCATAAGACAGAGGAGCAACGGGGAGGAAGGCAAGCGCCGCATCCGGCAACATTCCTTCCTCCCTCGGCCCCGGCTCCCCGGGCCGGAAGTCGTAGTAGGGATGTCTCGCCGCCTCACCTACCAGTTGCCAGTCCCTCCGATCTCGTGAAAGTTCATCCGAAAGAACCCGGGAAATGGAGGGATGCATCCATCGGCGCCACGTCCTCCGACGCCGAGACATTCGCTGATGCCCGTGACTCTCCAGCGAGAGAGTCAGGAGAAGAGGGAAGAGCGAACTCCTCAGCGGTCCCGCAGTCCTCCCTAAAGAGGAAAGCACAGAGTACCCCTCCTTCTTACGATGGTGGAGGTGAGAGCTCCTCCGATGCTCGTGCTTGCCACTCAGCGTCGTCCTCTCCTGCTTCGTCGAGAAAGACTTGCAGGAAGAAGAGGAAGGGTATCGGAAAGGATCCCGGGCAGAACAGCCCTAAGGTAGGTAGCTGTCCCGTACGAACGCAAGGAGAGCGGAATGCGCATGACCCGGACGATTCGGACAACCCGGACCCCCGGATATGTTCTCTCGCCAACCGTCCGCCGTACGTTCTAGAAATGCGGGGGCAGTCTCCTCCAAGGGGGAAATATTACAAAACCCTTCCCTCTCTGGAGAAAGTCACGAGGGATTTCGAGGTGGAACCGACCGCGAATCTGGGAGTGGAGATCCTAGAGTGGAGCCGCGAGTTCGAAAGAATCTCGAACAAGAGCGAAAACCTCAAGGGCGACCTCAAGAGGCAAATGAGGATAGGGGCTACCGTGATCCGGGCTGCTGCCCAAGAAATGTCCAAAAGGACTTTGACAACAGGCGGTGTAGCTGAGTCGGAAACAAGGTTCGTGGAACTCTACCTGCGAAATGTTAAGCTGGAGGCAGAGGTGAGTGCCCTGAAGGGACAGCTGGGGGCACTGAAAGAATTCAGTACGCCACCAAACCGATGCCCTGCATCGACTTCAGCGGCTACCTCCCAGAACCAATACCCCAACACCAGGGGTTCCGCGGTGCTGGAAGAAGCCGAGACTCTCAGGAAGAGAGACGAGGAGAGGGACGAACGGCTCTTCAAGAGGCTGTCGGCCCTTATCATTCTTCAAATGGAGGAATTCAGGAAGGAGCTTCTTGCGAAGCCTGCGCCCTCCCAAACGAGTGACGATCGTGGGGCCTCGAACCTACGGAACTCCAAGGGAGCGGAGGGAACTCGCCCACTGCCATCATCTGCGGGACAGGTGTCCGCAGCAAGCAGGAGGAAGGCCCTTCCAAAGGTCGTTTCCTCAGTGGCAGTAAAACCAGCGATTACGCTGGTGAAAGGGAGCAAGAAGTCGGCGGACTTTCCTCCCCTGCCGAAGCCTGCCCCGTCCAAGGGAAAGGAATCAGCCCCTGAATGGCGTAAAGTAGTGGGCCGCAAAGCGAGGAAGACGCCTGCCGCCAACCCGGCGCATCCTCCGCCATCGGGCCACCTTCCACGGAAACGGGAAAAGGGGTCCTCCAAACCTCCCGCTCCCAAACCACCGAAGGTGAAAGTTCCGCGCCATGCGGCGATAACCCTCACTATCAACTCCGGGGCCGAGTTGAAATATAGTGAGCTCCTCGCCACCGCGAGACGCGAGGTTAGCGCCGAGGTAGTTGCAAACTCCGAGCTTTTCCCTCGCCCTGCCCTAAACGGCGGGTTCGTTATTGAAGTACGAGCCGAGGATAGCGAGCGTAAGGCCAAAGCCCTAAGCGAACACCTGTCCAAGGTGTTCGAGGGCAACCAAGACGTCCGGGTAGCTCGCCCGACCAAATGCGCGGACCTACGTCTGTTCAACCTCGACCCCTCCATCACCCCTGTCGAGGTGACAGACTATATCGCGAAAACCACAGGATGCGACGCGACCGCGATCCGCACTGGGGAGATCCGGGCAAGGACACGCGGGCTCGGCACCCTTTGGGTTCGCTGCCCGGCAGAGGCAGCGAAAAAGCTGGCGGATCAGGGCCATGTCCGTATGGGATGGTCCAACGTCAGAGTGCAGGTTTTGGGAACCGGGCCGGCACAGTGCTTCCGTTGCCTCGAAAAGGGCCACGTGAAGTCGCTGTGCAAAAGCACGGTTGACCGTAGCAATCTTTGCTACAACTGCGGCTCTCCGGACCACCAGTCCAAGGGCTGCATCGCGAAGCCGCACTGCGTGATCTGCGGGGAGCGAGGGGTCCCCGCCAATCACAAGGCGGGATCTGCCAGCTGCAACCCCCCGAAACAAGGCAGGACCAGGGCACCCAAAGGAGCGAGGAAAGCCCCACTTCCCTCGACCTCTAAAGAACCCCCCTCACAGAGGGGCAGCCAGGCACCACGGGGAGATAACCCCATGCCCCCCGATATGCCGGACGAGGCGGTGGCCTCGACTTCAGCAGAGGGGCAGCCCCCCACGGCAAAAGGCTCGGAGGAAGCCTCGGCTATGGATTGCGAATGATGGGCCGCCGAGCCCACACATCCATAGTTCAAGCGAACATCAACCACTCGGCCAGGGCACAGGATCTTCTGCTTCAGACCCTGGTCGAGCGGTCAGTCGGAGTGGCCCTCGTTGCCGAGCCATACAGGGTTCCTGACCACCCTGATTGGTTCGGGGATCTCGAGGGACTTACGGCGATCGTGTGCTCCCCGCTCCAGGGACTACCGAGACCCGTAACTCTTGCGAGGGGATCGGGCTTCGTCATGGTGGGCTGGGGACACTACGGCCTGGCCTCGGTGTACGCCCCCCCGAGTTGGAGCAGGACGAGGTTCGAGCGCCTTCTGTCTGCGATCTCCGCCGAGATTCGCAGGATGGGCAACCGACCGTGGCTAGTTGGAGGCGACTTCAACGGAAGGAGTTCAGCCTGGGGCGACGCACGCAGCAACCTGAGGGGTCGCCTCATTCTCGACTGGGCGGACAGTCTCGGTCTGAGGTTGGTTAACACGGGCAATACTCCCACCTGCTGTCGGAGATATGGCTCATCGATAGTGGACCTCACATGGGCCGGTGGCCGTGCCGCCCGAGATATCCGGGATTGGAGGGTATTGGTGGGAGAGGAAACCCTCAGCGATCACCGCTACATAGCGATGGAGTTGATCTCTGTTTCTCGCGGCGGTTCTGTCTCGTCCCTGCCCCCCAGAAAGGGATGGGTGTCGAGGAAGAGGGACCAGGACCTCTTCGACGCGGCACTTCAAGTGGTCGCATGGCCGGAACTTGGAGAGGAACCGCTCGAGGATCCGGACAGGGAGGCTCAGTGGTTCCGAGAAGCCCTGTCCAGGGTTTGCGACACCTCAATGCCCAGGGCAAAGGCGGGCAGGCCGCGCAAAGCCCTATATTGGTGGTCGCGGGAGATCTCAGACTTAAAGTCTGCATGTTCTCGCGCCCGGCGCCAATACGGCAGAGCGAGACGCAGGATCCTGAGACATCCCGCGAACGAGGACGCACTGTACCAGCGTTACAGAGATGCGGTCCGGACACTCCAGAGGGCCATCTCCGACGCCAAGGCAAAAGCCATGAAGGAGATCGAAGAGGACCTCAACCGCGACCCCTGGGGTCTTGGCTACCTCAGGGCTCTGGGGAGACTCCGCCCGAAGGGTCCTCCTCTGACGGCCCAGTTACATCCCGAACTTCGCGAGGAGACGGTGGACGCTCTGTTCCCGATGGGTGAGGACCTCCCCCCGCGGGACCCTGCAGACCCGCAAGAATGGTCCGACGACCTCGCAGTCTCCTTCGAGGAACTCAGGGAAGCTGTAAAGAAGATGGCGTCGCGATCGGGTGCCCCCGGCCCCGACGGTATCACGGGGAAGACGCTCGGGGCGGCATCGAACCTCCTACACCGTCGGATGACCCGGCTTTTCACCTCGTGCCTCAAGCTCGGCCATGTGCCCGAGGCATGGAAGCGAGCACTTTTAGTGCTTATCCCCAAGCCCGGTAAGCCACCCGGCAACCCGTCCTCGTATAGGCCCATCTGCCTACTCGATGACCTTGGCAAGCTCTTCGAGCGGGTCGTCGCGTCAAGGCTCCTGGCGCACCTGGAGGGCAAGGGCCCGGATATTTCGAAGGCCCAATTTGGGTTTCGGAAGGGAACATCCACCGTAGACGCCATTCAGGAAGTCAAAGAATGGTCACGCGCTGCCGTGGATAGGGGAGAGGTCGTTCTAGCCGTCTCGTTGGACGTATCCAACGCGTTTAACTCCCTCCCTTGGTCCACCATAGTGGCGGCACTCGAGAGGCACCGCGTCCCGCCCTACCTCCGGGCCGTAATTCGAGGCTATCTCCAGGATAGGGTAATCACTTACCCCGGAATGGATGGTAGGACCGTAACTCGACGGCTTAACCGGGGTGTCCCTCAGGGCTCCGTTCTCGGACCCCTATTGTGGAACCTGGGTTATAACTCCACATTAGAGGCCGACGTTCCGACAGGGATCAGGGTGATATGTTACGCCGATGACACCCTGATCCTCGCCTCCGAGAGAGATTGGAAGCGCTCCCTTCGCCTCGCGGAGCTCGGGGTGGCGTGTGTGGTTCGCCGCATCGAAGCCATAGGACTTAAGGTGGCGGCCGGGAAAACGGAGGTCATGTGGTTCCATGGCCTCCCCTTGTCGTCATCCGCTCCGGAATGCCTCTTCCGGGTTGGGGGCTCCTTTCTGAGGGTGGCGGACTCCATCAAATATCTGGGCCTTCACCTTGATAGCCGATGGAGGTTTGCACACCACATTGAAAGCCTCGTCCCAAGGCTCGAAAAGGCCGGCAATATGCTTGCTTCCCTCCTTCCCAACTTGGGAGGGCCCTGCGTTAGAGTTCGCCGCCTATACGCAGGGATCCTGCGCAGCATGGCTTTGTACGGTGCCCCAATCTGGGCGGCAGGCCCGACAGGCGCATCCAAGAGGCGTACTGCACTCCGCCAGGCTCAGCGCAAAATCGCGATTAGGGTGATCAGAGGTTACTCTGACCTCTCCTACGCGACAGCTATGGTGCTATCGGGACTTCTTCCCCTGGACCTCCAAGCTGAGGCAGAGGCCCACACCTACCAGTGGGTGTTGGAACTCAGAAGAGGAGGCCAACGCCCCTCATGGGAACAAAGGAGGGACCTGAGGAAGGACCAACTCAGGATTGCTCTATCGCGGTGGGAGGAGGAGCTCAAAGACCACCGAATCCTCCGTCGATGGACGATGGTGCGCCTGATCCTCCCTCGTTTCAAGGATTGGATGGGAAGGCGCCACGGCGTTCTCACCTACCGCCTCACCCAAGTCCTCACAGGGCACGGCGTCTTCGGCACCTACCTGTGGGAGATAGGGGCAGAGGAGGACGAGTCGTGCGCAAATTGCGGGGCCGCGAGCGACTCCGTGGAGCACACGGTGCGGGACTGTCCTCAGTTCGAGGACCAAAGAAGAACGCTCGAGCCTCAGTGCGGAGGCAGGGTGACGCTCGATTCCATGGTCGCCGCGATGATTCGCAGTGCCGACGGATGGAAGGCCGTCGAGGACTTCTGCGAGGAAGTCATGTCGGCCAAGGAAGCAGAAGAACGCGAGAGGGAGCGGTCGGATCCTCGTCGACACCAGAGGAATGTGGACCGTTCCAGGAGACGGCGGCAGAGACATCGCCAGACCCGCGAATCCCGCGGCTGAAGTCTCTCCTCCGAAGAAAGCCGCTTCGGACTCATTCCTGTTCTCTCAGGATGCCAGTCCGAATGAAGATATGCCACTGGTCGGGGGATGGGGGTCCTCCGCCCAGAGATGGCGTACAGGGAAAGCGGACCTCGAGACATAGGTCCAGTGCTACATAGCACAACCCGGAATGCAGCTCTTACAGCACCTAGCAGAGCAGGAGGTCGTCAGACCAGCCTCCGAGGTCTACCGGTTGCTGAACAGATCCCGGGAAGCCTCTTTCGGAGATAGGCGAGCAATAAGGCTGGGTTTTTTAGTGGGTAAGAGCCCCACACTACCCTTCCCTCTCCCCCCAGAGAGTGAAGGGTGTCTGTTAGCAGATTTTTCCCAGCCGAAAAAAAAAAAAAAAAAAAAAAAAAAAAAAAAATGGGTTAGGTCCTCCCCTTCGCCCCTTCGATGGTGTCCCGCCTTGTCGTGGCGGAGGGGCTTGCGTGGGGCAATGATCCTGAGAGCTATGCCGGCGGGGACGCGTTCCCTGGCAGGTACTACCATGCCGGATTGGTCTCAGGGGAGTCTCCAGACTAAGAGGACACCAAACACACATACACACACTTTTCACATTTACACAGACACATACACTTACACTCACACGATTCGGGATCTCGTTGCGGTGCCGTTCTCCCTGGCCGGGGGGATGGTCGGCCGTATTGCCGCGGTGGTACCACGGGAGGGTACAGGAGATAAACCGGGTTAGGCACTCCCGGGCCGCTCCCTAGTACAGGTGCCCGAACCCCGTCTAACCAACGGGGAGGCTGCACTATCAGGGGCGAATAATCTCGGGGCGGGTTGTAGTGCCGGTTGGTGACCGGATGGGACCCTGCAGCTCGCTCCGGGGGGCTCTCCCGAGGCCACCCGTGGATGCCGTAAAAAAGCTTAGCCGCCGCGGCGGTGCGGCCGGCCCCTCCTCGTTTTGGGGGCTCGGATTTTCTCGCGCGAGATCCCGTTTCAATACACTATCGCACACACACACACAAACATACACATGCACGCACACACACACTTTGACGTTTGATTGGGAGGTTATTACTATGGAAGGTGAAAACACAGGAAACGGTTTTGAAAAGTGCCGCAAAGAAGAAGTGGAGATTCCCAGCTCCAAAGAGGTAGGAGAGGAGTGTGGTAGCGCGGCTACCCCCTCCGTTAGCGGAATGGGGCCGCCTGCGACCCCCTCCGCTCCAAAAAAGAAGTCGAGGCGCGTGGTCATCCGGCCCACGGAGGACAGCGCGGGCGAGTCCGATGATTCGGACTCGTCCGCCGCCTCTGTGGCAACGGTGACCGAGAGGGCCGTGTCGGGCTGTTCGGTGGTCTTGAGCCGCCTGCCCGACGCGGTCCTCTCTCAACGCGCCTCGGCGACGTCGGTCGCTTCCGCCGGCGGGGGGTCCGATGCCTCGATGGCTTCGGCCTCCTCCCGGCCTGGGAGCTCCCGGCGGAAGAGAGGGCCTCCATCCGCAGAGGAGGGCGCCGTGTCGGCACAGGCGAAGAAACGCCTGGTCGACGCGGCGCCCGAGGGGAGCGAGCCCGAGGCGGGGCAGCCTTCTGGCGGCTCGGGGTCCGGGCAACCGCCAGCCCCGGGTAGTCCTGCGACCAAGCGCAGGAGGGGCGCGGCTCAGGCTCTCAGGAGGGAGGCTGAGCTGGCGCGGAAGCTCCGGGTGAGCTCGACCGCGGATGTGGGTGCCCACATCATTGAGGCGATGGACGTGGTGCGTCACCTGGCGACCACCTCGACCCGCCTCAAGGGCACCTACAAACGTAGGTTCCGGCTGGCGGCCCAGGATGCGACCGTGGCGGCGACGGAGTTGGCAGCCAGGGCCAACTCCGACGGGGAAGGAGCCTTCCTTAGGGCCGAAAATCGGCGTCTGAGGGCCAGGATCGCCGATCTCGAGGGGGAGACTCTCTCCCTCTCGAGGAAGGTGGACCTCCTGGGCCGCCAGGGGGCGGGACCCTCGGGCGTCGCGGCGACGGCGCCGTGCGCCCCCACCGACAGCCCCGTCGGCCTCGCTCTCGAAGAGAGAGCGATGGCGCGGATCGGGGCTCTCGTGGAGGCCAAGCTGACCCGCTTCAGGGAGGAGCTCTTCCCTGGGCGGGCGGTGAGGCCTCCATTGGGGGTGAAGGCGACGGCTCCGGCGGGTGGGAGCGAGCCCGTCCAAGCCGCCGCTTCTTCCGCGGAGGCTCCGGCGGTGGACGGTACAGTCCGCCGCCGGAAGAGGAAGCGGAAGAAGAAGGGGAAGAAGAGTGGGGCAGCAGCCGAGGCTGTCCAGCCACCCGGGGGCTCTCCGAGCGCCGGTGGCCCCGCGAGACCGTCCCAGCCCGCACCTCCCACGCAGGGAGACACGTGGGCGAAGGTGGTGGGGAGGAAGGCGAAGCGCGAGGCCGCGCCGAAGCCACCGCCAGCCCCGCCAGCCGGAGCGGTCGCGAAGGCGACGAAACTCATTCCTGGACGCCCTCCGAAGACCGCGGCGGTAACGCTCACGGTCTCGGAGGGGTCCAGGCTGACGTACGCCGAGGCGATGTCCCGGGCACGCGAGCGCATCAAGCTCGCCGACCTGGGCATCGCCGAGGTAAGGCCGAAGCGCGCCGTCACCGGGGGTCTCATCCTCGAGATCCCCGGTGCCGACGGTGCCGCGAAGGCCGACAAGCTGGCGGCGGCGATGTCCGGGATATTTGATGGGACGGAGGCACGGGTTGCCCGTCCCACAAAGAAGGCCGAGCTGAGGGTGACCGGGCTTATTGAGTCGGTCACCGTCGGCGAGGTCGTCTCGGCCATCGCCAAGGACGGAGGCTGCAGGGAGGAGGACGTGACGGCTGGGGAAATCCGGTTGTCCGCCTCCTCCAAGCTTGGCTCCCTCTGGCTGCGGTGCCCTGTCACCGCGGCCAGGAAGGTCGCGCAGGCGGGCCGCGTAGTGGTGGGGTGGACCTCGGTGAAGGTGGAGGCACTGGCTGCACGGCCGCTGCAGTGCTACCGCTGCTTGGAGACGGGGCACGTGCGGCGGCAGTGCAAGTCCGGTGTCGACCGAGGCCACCGCTGCTACGCGTGCGGCGAGGAGGGCCACAAGGCGGGCGCCTGCAAGGCCGAAAAGCCCCGGTGCCCGCTTTGCGGGGACCTCGGGCGCCCGGCCGACCATCGCCTTGGTGGCACGGCCTGCCGAGCCGCCACACAAAGGGCCGCAAGGCCGACAGGGGCGGACAAGCCGGCCAAGCAACCGGCGGGGAAGGTGCCGCCTGCGAAGGCGCGGGGCGGCAGGGCTGGACGATCGGCCGTTAAGGCCGTGGCCAACGTACCTGTCGTCCCGCCCTTAAAGGTGGCAGTGGTGGCGGCACCTTCGGCGCCGAAGCCCACACCGGGTCCGGGCGCGGTTGCCCCCGCTAAGCCGGCGGCGGCGGAAGACGGGGCAATACAAGCCCAAGGAGAGGGTGGCTTGGAGGGGGCCATGGACATTGATTAACAATGTATCAGCGCCTCCTCCAAGCCAACCTGAACCACTCGCGCAGGGCGCAGGACCTCCTGGTCCAAACCTTGCGCGAGTGGAGAGTGGGCTTGGCAATCGCGGCGGAGCCGTACGTAGTCCCGCCCAATAACCCTAATTGGGTCGGGGACGCGTGCGGTTCTGTCGCGATCATTGTAAATAGGTGGCCCGACTCCCCCCTCTGCTCAGCCCTGGAGCAGGGGCGGGGATTCGTGGCCGTCCAGTGGGGGGACCTCGCGGTGGTGGGGTGTTACATCTCGCCCAACTGCGGCCTCGATGACTTCGAGGCGTACCTGGGTGCGGTCGGTGGGTGCATTTCCCGCACACGGCCGCGCCCGGTACTCGTCCTGGGGGACTTCAACGCTCACGCCCAAGCGTGGGGCAGCCCCCGGGACGACGCAAGGGGCGGGATGTTGCTCGACTGGGCGGCGCAGCACGACCTCCGGTTGGTTAACCGGGGGTCCGTTAGCACGTGCGTTCGGTGGCAGGGGGAATCGATCGTCGATTTGACTTTCGGCTCCCCGGCCGCCGTGCGCCGTGTGTCGGGGTGGCGGGTCGCGGAAGAGCGCGAAACGCTCTCGGACCACCTCTATCTGACGATGGAGGTGGCCGCCGCGCCCGCCGCTCCGGCACGCCGCTCAGCATCGTGCACCTCGGGGGGTGGAGGGCACACCCCGTCACCGCGATGGGCGCTTAAGCGCCTGGACCGGGACGCCCTGATGGCGGCAGCTATCGCCGTGGCCTGGCCGGACGGGTCGGGGGACGAGGAGGAGTTTCCCGACCCGGACGCAGGGGCGGAGTGGTTCCGGGGTAGTATGACGTCGGTTTGCGACGTCGCGATGCCCCGGGCCAGGCCGCCGCGCGTCGGCGGGGTGTACTGGTGGTCCCAAGATCTTGCGGCGCTACGCACTGAGTGCGTGCGCCGCCGACGCCGGTACACCCGCGCCCGGAGACGGCGAAATCAGGCTGCGGCGGGGGTGGTCCCGCTGTACGCGGCGTACCGCGAGTCCGTGGTCGCCCTACAGCGGGCCATCCGAGCTGCCAAGGCCCGTGCCTGGGACGAGCTCGTCGCCACCCTGGATGGAGATCCGTGGGGGCGCCCGTACAAAATCGTCATGGGACGATTGCGTCCCTGGGCGCCCCCCACGACGGAGCTTCTAGACCCCCATGTCCTCGACCGGGTAGTGGATACTCTGTTTCCTGCTGGAGCAGAGGACCCCGCCCCCGGTCGGCCTCCCCCACACTTTGTGTGGGACGAGGCCACTATGGGGGTCAGTGGCGACGAGCTCGGCGCGGCGGTGACGCGTCTCGCGGCCCGCGCGAACAAAGCGCCGGGCCCGGACGGCATCCCGGGCAGGGCCTTGGCCATGGCCATGGGCGTCCTGGTCCCGCGCCTCGGGCAGCTTTTCAACAGCTGTCTGAGGCGCGGCAGGTTCCCCCGCTGCTGGAAACGGGCGCGGATGGTCCTCATCCGGAAGGAAGGGCGGCCCGCGGACTCTCCCTCCGCGTACCGGCCCATATGCTTGCTGGACGAGGCGGGCAAGCTCTTCGAAAGAGTGATTGCCAACCGCCTCGTCCGGCACCTGTCGGCGACAGGGCCGGACCTCGACGACGGGCAGTTCGGCTTCCGTCAGGGACGATCGACGTTAGACGCGATTAAGCGTCTGAGATCCCTGACGGAGTCGGCTGCAACCCGGGGCAGGGTGTGCATCGCTATATCGCTGGATATAGTGAATGCTTTCAACACCCTGCCCTGGTGGGTCATCAGGGAGGCGCTCGAGCACCATCGAGTGCCCCCTGAGTTACGGGCCGTCGTCGGGGACTACCTCGCCGGCAGGAGCATCACCTTCACGGGCCGGTCGCAGGAGTACGAGAGGGAGACGTGCGCCGGGGTCCCGCAGGGGTCCGTTTTGGGCCCCCTGCTATGGGACCTCGGCTACGATTACGTCCTGCGGGCTGCACTCCCCGCTGACGCCACGATGATCTGCTATGCGGACGACACACTCGTGGTAGTCAGCGGGGAGGATGGGACGAGGACCATCCGCGTGGCAGAGATGGCGGTGGCCTGTGCCGTCGCCCGAATCCACCGACTGGGCCTTCGGGTGGCCCCGCAGAAGACCGAGGCGATCTGGTTTTACGACCGCCAACGGTCCGCGGAGCCGCCCGCCCAGCGGTGGATTGCGGTGGGAGAGAGCCGCGTCCAGGTGAGAGATACGATGAAGTATCTGGGTCTCACGCTGGACGGCCTCTGGCGCTTTAACGAGCACTTCGACCGGCTTATCCCCCGAGTTGAGAAGGCGGCGGGCGCTTTAGGACGCCTGCTGCCCAACATCGGGGGACCGTGGGAGGGGGTCCGACGCCTATACGCGGGAGTCGTCCGTTCCATGTTGCTCTACGGAGCACCAGTCTGGGCGGACGATCTGGCGGCCAGTCGGCGCAATTGTGCCCTGTTATTCAGGGTACAGCGTCGGATGGCCGTCAGGGTCGTGCGAGGATATCGCACGATCTCCCTGGCGTCGGCCACCCTATTAGCTAGGTTTCCGCCCCTAGACATCCTGGCGATGGGGGACGCGAGGACCTATTCGGGTCTTCGCGTCCTCCGCGAAGGGGGCGGAATACCCACGGAGCGGGCGGTCGAGGAGTTGAAGCGCCAGACCCGACGGTTCGTTGTCGAGATGTGGCGGGAGAGGCTGGAAGATCCAGCCAACGCCCGCCACAGAGCCGTCGGGGCGATTCTCCCGAGCCTGGAGGCTTGGGTGAGTCGTGGCAGGGGACAACTCTCCTACCGCGCGACGCAGGTGCTTACCGGGCACGGCTGCTTCGGCGAGTACCTGCGCCGCATCGGGAAGGAGGCGACGGCACAGTGCCACCATTGTGACGGGGACCAGGACACGGCGCAACACACCCTCCAGTATTGCAGGGCCTGGAGGGAGCAGCGCCGTGTCCTGGTCCGGTACATCGGAAGGGACCTCTCGCTGCCGACGGTCATCCGACAGATCCTCGGCAGCGAGAGGTCGTGGAGAGCCTTCCTCGCCTTCTGCGAGGAAGTGCTCTCCCAGAAGGAGGAGGCGGAGCGGCGGCGGGAGCGAACGGACCCCTTCCGTTTGGCGAGGGCCCGTCCCCGCCGCCGCCCCGCGCGGGGGGACGCCGTTCCCCCCGACTAAGTTTGGCGGCCCGGACCCGCCGTTGCGGTGGTTTTCGCTGCCGGTGGGCCGGGCACGCGCCAAGGGGCCGCGAGGCGACAGAGTGGTGGCTCTGTCGCCTCCGCAAAGCGGCCCCGAGGCGGGGCGGGACGTGTAGTGGTCGCACGTCCCGCCCGGGAGGAGATTGTTAGTAGTGCGGGAGGCACGTTTCCCTCCACCCTCGCCGCTGGCGAAGGAGTGCGGCGAGACGTGTCTCCCCGCGAGCAGTGGGGGACGCCTCCCTCTCTCGTGAAAGCGAGAGAGTGGATGGCCACTCCCCCACCACGAGACGTGCCCCCAATAGGGGGCGGGCGCGGGGCGGCACCGGTCGTGTTCTTCGAGAGTTCCCGGTGTCGCCCCAGTAAGCGCCGAGGATGGCCACCGTGGGGTTTTAGCCGGTAAGAGTCCGGCACTACCCCGTCGCCCCCACCAGGGCGGCGGGGTGTCCATGAGGATTTCCCCACGAAAAAAAAAAAAAAAAAAAAAAAAAAAAAGGTCCTCCCCTTCGACTGCACTCCCCGCTGACGCCACCATGATCTGCTATGCAGACGACACTCTGGTGGTAGTCAGCGGGGAGGATGGGACGAGGACCATCCGCGTGGCAGAGATGGCGGTGGCCTGTGCCGTCGCCCGAATCCACCGACTGGGCCTTCGGGTGGCCCCGCAGAAGACCGAGGCGATCTGGTTTTACGATCGCCAACGGTCCGCGGGGCCGCCCGCCCAGCGGTGGATTGCGGTGGGAGAGACCCGCGTCCAGGTGAGGGATACGATGAAGTATCTGGGACTCACCCTGGACGGCCTCTGGCGCTTTAACGAGCACTTCGACCGGCTTATCCCCCGAGTTGAGAAGGCGGCGGGCGCTTTAGGACGCCTGCTGCCCAACATCGGGGGACCGTGGGAGGGGGTCCGACGCCTATACGCGGGAGTCGTCCGTTCCATGTTGCTCTACGGAGCACCAGTCTGGGCGGACGTCCTGGCGGCCAGTCGGCGCAATTGTACCCTGCTATTCAGGGTGCAGCGTCGGATGGCCGTCAGGGTCGTGCGAGGATATCGCACGATCTCCCTGGCGTCGGCCACCCTATTAGCGAGGTTTCCGCCCCTAGACATTCTGGCGATGGGGGACGCGAGGACCTATTCGGGTCTTCGCGTCCTCCGCGAAGGGGGCGGAATTCCCACGGAGCGGGCGGTCGAGGAGTTGAAGCGCCAGACCCGACGGTTCGTTGTCGAGATGTGGCGGGAGAGGCTGGAAGATCCAGCCAACGCCCGCCACAGAGCCGTCGGGGCGATTCTCCCGAGCCTCGAGGCTTGGGTGAGTCGCGGCAGAGGGCAACTCTCCTACCGCGCGACGCAGGTGCTTACCGGGCACGGCTGCTTCGGCGAGTACCTGCGTCGCATCGGGAAGGAGGCGACGGCACAGTGCCACCATTGCGACGGGGACCAGGACACGGCGCAACACACCCTCCAGTATTGCAGGGCCTGGAGGGAGCAGCGCCGTGTCCTGGTCCGGTATATCGGAAGGGACCTCTCGCTGCCGACGGTCATCCGACAGATCCTCGGCAGCGGGAGGTCGTGGAGAGCCTTCCTCGCCTTCTGCGAGGAAGTGCTCTCCCAGAAGGAGGAGGCGGAGCGGCGGCGGGAGCGAACGGACCCCTTCCGTTTGGCGAGGGCCCGTCCCCGCCGCCGGCCCGCGCGGGGGGACGCCGTTCCCCCCGACTAAGTTTGGCGGCCCGGACCCGCCGGCGGTGGGGTTTTTCACTGCCGGTGGGCCGGGCACGTGCCAAGGGGCCGCGAGGCGACAGAGTGGTGGCTCTGTCGCCTCCACAAAGCGGCCCCGAGGCGGGGCGGGACGTGTAGTGGTCGCACGTACCGCCCAGGGGATTGTTAGTAGTGCGGGAGGCACGGTTCCCTCCTCCTTCGCCGCTGGCGAAGGAGTGCGGCGAGACGTGTCTCCCCGCGAGTAGTGGGGGACGCCTCCCTCTCTCGTGAAAGCGAGAGAGTGGATGGCCACTCCCCCACCACGAGACGTGCCCCCAATAGGGGGCGGGCGCGGGGCGGCACCGGTCGTGTTCTTCCAGAGTTCCCGGTGTCGCCCCAGCAAGCGCCGAGGATGGCCACCGTGGGGTTTTAGCCGGTAAGAGTCCGGCACTACCCCGTCGCCCCCACCAGGGCGGCGGGGTGTCCATGAGGATTTCCCCACGAAAAAAAAAAAAAAAAAAAAAAAAAAAAAGGTCCTCCCCTTCGATGGTGTCCCGCCTTGTCGTGGCGGAGGGGCTTGCGTGGGGCAATGATCCTGAGAGCTATGCCGGCGGGGACTCGTTCCCTGGCAGGTACTACCATGCCGGATTGGTCTCAGGGGAGCCTCCAGACTAAGAGGACACCAAGCACATATACACACACTTCACATTTACACATACACATACACTTACACTCACACGATTCGGGATCTCGTTGCGGTGCCGTTCTCCCTGGCCGGGGGGATGGTCGGCCGTATTGCCGCGGTGGTACCACGGGAGGGTACAGGAGATAAACCGGGTTAGGCACTCCCGGGCCGCTCCCTAGTACAGGTGCCCGAACCCCGTCTAACCAACGGGGAGGCTGCACTATCAGGGGCGAATAATCTCGGGGCGGGTTGTAGTGCCGGTTGGTGACCGGATGGGACCCTGCAGCTCGCTCCGGGGGGCTCTCCCGAGGCCACCCGTGGATGCCGTAAAAAAGCTTAGCCGCCGCGGCGGTGCGGCCGGCCCCTCCTCGTTTCGGGGGTTCGGATTTTCTCGCGCGAGATCCCGTTTCAGCACACTATCGCACACACACATACAAACATACACACTCACGCACTCACACATTTAGACGTTTGATTGGGAGGATTTAAATATGGAAGGTGAAAACACAGGAAACGGTTTTGAAAAGTGCCGCAAAGAAGAAGTGGAGATTCCCAGCTCCAAAGAGGTAGGAGAGGAGTGTGGTAGCGCGGCTACCCCCTCCGTTAGCGGAATGGGGCCGCCTGCGGCCCCCTCCGCTCCAAAAAAGAAGTCGAGGCGCGTGGTCATCCGGCCCACGGAGGACAGCGCGGGCGAGTCCGATGATTCGGACTCGTCCGCCGCCTCTGTGGCGACGGTGACCGAGAGGGCCGTGTCGGGCTGTTCGGTGGTCTTGAGCCGCCTGCCCGACGCGGTCCTCTCCCAACGCGCCTCGGCGACGTCGGTCGCTTCCGCCGGCGGGGGGTCTGATGCCTCGATGGCTTCGGCCTCCTCCCGGCCTGGGAGCTCCCGGCGGAAGAGAGGGCCCCCATCCGCGGAGGAGGGCGCCGTGTCGGCACAGGCGAAGAAGCGCCTGGTCGACGCGGCGCCCGAGGGGAGCGAACCCGAGGCGGGGCAGCCTTCTGGCGGCTCGGGGTCCGGGCAACCGCCAGCCCTGGGCAGCCCTGCGACCAGGCGGAAGAGGGGCGCGGCTCAGGCTCTCAGGAGGGAGGCTGAGCTGGCGCGGAAGCTCCGGGTGAGCTCGACCGCGGATGTGGGTGCCCACATCATTGAGGCGATGGACGTGGTGCGTCACCTGGCGACCACCTCGACCCGCCTCAAGGGCACCTACAAACGTAGGTTCCGCCTGGCGGCTCAGGATGCGACCGTGGCGGCGACGGAGTTGGCAGCCAGGGCCAACTCCGACGGGGAAGGAGCCTTCCTCAGGGCCGAAAATCGGCGTCTGAGGGCCAGGATTGCCGACCTCGAGGGGGAGACTCTCTCCCTCTCGAGGAAGGTGGACCTCCTGGGCCGCCAGGGGGCGGGACCCTCGGGCGCCGCGGCGACGGCACAGTGCGCCCCCAGCGATAGCCCCGTCGGCCTCGCTCTCCAAGAGAGAGTGATGGCCCAGATCGGGGCTCTCGTGGAGGCCAAGCTGACCCGCTTCAGGGAGGAGCTCTTCCCTGGGCGGGCGGTGAGGCCTCCATTGGGGGTGAAGGCGACGGCTCCGGAGGGTGGGTGTGAGCCCGTCCGGACCGCCGCTTCTTCCGCGGAGGCTCCGGCGGTGGACGGTACTGTCCGCCGCCGGAAGAAGAAGCGGAAGAACAAGAAGGGGAAGAAGGGAGGGGCAGCAGCCGAGGCTGTCCAGCCACCCGGGGGCTCCCCGAGCGCCGGTGGGTCCCCCAAATCGCCCCAGCCCGCACCTCCCACGCAGGGAGAAACGTGGGCGAAGGTGGTGGGGCGGAAGGCGAAGCGCGAGGCCGCGCCGAAGCCACCGCCAGCCCCGCCAGCCGGAGCGGTCGCGAAGGCGACGAAGCTCATTCCTGGACGCCCTCCGAAGACCGCGGCGGTAACGCTCACGGTCTCGGAGGGGTCCAGGCTGACGTACGCCGAGGCGATGTCCCGGGCACGCGAGCGCATCAAGCTCGCCGACCTGGGCATCGCCGAGGTAAGGCCGAAGCGCGCCGTCACCGGGGGTCTCATCCTCGAGATCCCCGGTGCCGACGGTGCCGCTAAGGCCGACAAGCTGGCGGCGGCGATGGCCGGGATATTTGAGGGGACGGAGGCACGGATTGCCCGTCCCTCAAAGAAGGCCGAGCTGAGGGTGACCGGGCTCATTGAGTCGGTCACCGTCGGTGAGGTCGTCTCGGCCATCGCCAAGGACGGAGGCTGCAGGGAGGAGGAAGTGACGGCCGGGGAAATTCGGTCGTCCTCCTCCTCCAAGCTTGGCTCGCTCTGGCTGCGGTGCCCTGTCACCGCGGCCAGGAAGGTGGCGCAGGCGGGCCGCTTAGTGGTGGGGTGGACCTCGGTAAAGGTGGAGGCACTGGCTGCACGGCCGCTGCAGTGCTACCGCTGCCTGGAGACGGGGCACGTGCGGCGGCAGTGCAAGTCCGGTGTCGACCGAGGCCGCCGCTGCTACGCGTGCGGCGAGGAGGGCCATAAGGCGGGCGCCTGCAAGGCCGAAAAGCCCCGGTGTCCGCTTTGCGGGGACCTTGGGCGCCCGGCCGACCATCGTCTTGGTGGCACGGCCTGCCGTGCCGCCGCACAAAGGGCCGCAAGGCCGACAGTGGCGGATAAGCCGGCGAAGGTGCCGCCTGCGAAGGCGCGGGGCGGCAGGGCTGGACGATCGGCCGTTAAGGCCGTGGCCAACGTGCCTGTCGTCCCGCCCTTAAAGGTGGCAGTGGTGGCGGCACCTTCGGCGCCGAAGCCCACACCGGGTCCGTGCGCGGTTGCCCCCGCTAAGCCGGCGGCGGCGGAAGACGGGGCAATACAAGCCCAAGGAGAGGGTGGCTTGGAGGGGGCCATGGACATTGATTAACAATGTACCAGCGCCTCCTCCAAGCCAACCTGAACCACTCGCGCAGGGCCCAGGACCTTCTGGTGCAAACCTTGCGCGAGTGGAGAGTGGGCTTGGCAATCGCGGCGGAGCCGTACGTAGTCCCGCCCAATAACCCTAATTGGGTCGGGGACGCGTGCGGCTCTGTCGCGATTATTGTGAATAGGTGGCCCGACTCCCCCCTCTGCTCAGCCCTGGAGCAGGGGCGGGGATTCGCGGCCGTGCAGTGGGGGGACCTCGCGGTGGTGGGGTGTTACATCTCGCCCAACTGCGGCCTCGATGACTTCGAGGCGTACCTGGGTGCGGTCGGTGGGTGCATTTCCCGCACACGGCCGCGCCCGGTACTCGTCCTGGGGGACTTCAACGCTCACGCCCAAGCGTGGGGCAGCCCCCGGGACGACGCAAGGGGCGGGATGTTGCTCGACTGGGCGGCGCAGCACGACCTCCGGTTGGTTAACCGGGGGTCCGTTAGCACGTGCGTTCGGTGGCAGGGGGAATCGATCGTCGATTTGACTTTCGGCTCCCCGGCCGCCGTGCGCCGTGTGTCGGGGTGGCGGGTCGCGGAAGAGCGCGAAACGCTCTCGGACCACCTCTATCTGACGATGGAGGTGGCCGCCGCGCCCGCCGCTCCGGCACGCCGCTCAGCATCGTGCACCCCGGGGGGTGGAGGGCACACCCCATCACCGCGATGGGCGCTTAAGCGCCTCGATCGGGACGCCCTGATGGCGGCAGCGATCGCCGTGGCCTGGCCGGACGGGTCGGGGAACGAGGAGGAGTTTCCCGACCCTGACGCAGGGGCGGAGTGGTTCCGGGGTAGTATGACGTCGGTCTGCGACGTCGCGATGCCCCGGGCCAGGCCGCCGCGCGTCGGCGGGGTGTACTGGTGGTCCCAAGATCTTGCGGCGCTACGCACTGAGTGCGTGCGCCGCCGACGCCGGTACACCCGCGCCCGGAGACGGCGAAATCAGGCTGCGGCGGGGGTGGTCCCGCTGTACGCGGCGTACCGCGAGTCCGTGGTCGCCCTACAGCGGGCCATCCGAGACGCCAAGGCCCGTGCCTGGGACGAGCTCGTCGCCACCCTGGATGGAGATCCGTGGGGGCGCCCGTACAAAATCGTCATGGGACGATTGCGTCCCTGGGCGCCCCCCACGACGGAGCTTCTGGACCCCCATGTCCTCGACCGGGTGGTGGATACTCTGTTTCCTGCTGGAGCAGAGGACCCCGCCCCCGGTCGGCCTCCCCCACACTTTGTGTGGGACGAGGCCACTATGGGGGTCAGTGGCGACGAGCTCGGCGCGGCGGTGACGCGTCTCGCGGCCCGCGCGAACAAAGCGCCGGGCCCGGACGGCATCCCCGGCAGGGCCTTGGCCATGGCCATGGGCGTCCTGGTCCCGCGCCTCGGGCAGCTTTTCAACAGCTGTCTGAGGCGCGGCAGGTTCCCCCGCTGCTGGAAGCGGGCGCGGATGGTCCTCATCCGGAAGGAAGGGCGGCCCGCGGACTCTCCCTCCGCGTACCGGCCCATATGCTTGTTGGACGAGGCGGGCAAGCTCTTCGAGAGAGTGATTGCCAACCGCCTCGTCCGGCACCTGTCGGCGACGGGGCCGGACCTCGACGACGGGCAGTTCGGCTTCCGTCAGGGACGATCGACGTTAGACGCGATCAAGCGTCTGAGATCCCTGACGGAGTCGGCTGCAACCCGGGGCAGGGTGTGCATCGCTATATCGCTCGATATAGTGAATGCTTTCAACACCCTGCCCTGGTGGGTCATCAGGGAGGCGCTCGAGCACCATCGAGTGCCCCCTGAGTTACGGGCCGTCGTCGGGGACTACCTCGCCGGCAGGAGCATCACTTTCACGGGCCGGTCGCAGGAGTACGAGAGGGAGACGCACGCCGGGGTCCCGCAGGGGTCCGTTTTGGGCCCCCTGCTGTGGGACCTCGGCTACGATTACGTCTTGCGGGCTGCACTCCCCGCTGACGCCACCATGATCTGCTATGCAGACGACACTCTGGTGGTAGTCAGCGGGGAGGATGGGACGAGGACCATCCGCGTGGCAGAGATGGCGGTGGCCTGTGCCGTCGCCCGAATCCACCGACTGGGCCTTCGGGTGGCCCCGCAGAAGACCGAGGCGATCTGGTTTTACGATCGCCAACGGTCCGCGGGGCCGCCCGCCCAGCGGTGGATTGCGGTGGGAGAGACCCGCGTCCAGGTGAGGGATACGATGAAGTATCTGGGACTCACCCTGGACGGCCTCTGGCGCTTTAACGAGCACTTCGACCGGCTTATCCCCCGAGTTGAGAAGGCGGCGGGCGCTTTAGGACGCCTGCTGCCCAACATCGGGGGACCGTGGGAGGGGGTCCGACGCCTATATGCGGGAGTCGTCCGTTCCATGTTGCTCTACGGAGCACCAGTCTGGGCGGACGACCTGGCGGCCAGTCGGCGCAATTGTACCCTGTTATTCAGGGTGCAGCGTCGGATGGCCGTCAGGGTCGTGCGAGGTTATCGCACGATCTCCCTGGCGTCGGCCACCCTATTAGCGAGGTTTCCGCCCCTAGACATTCTGGCGATGGGGGACGCGAGGACCTATTCGGGTCTTCGCGTCCTCCGCGAAGGGGGCGGAATACCCACGGAGCGGGCGGTCGAGGAGTTGAAGCGCCAGACCCGGCGGTTCGTTGTCGAGATGTGGCGGGAGAGGCTGGAAGATCCAGCCAACGCCCGCCACAGAGCCGTCGGGGCGATTCTCCCGAGCCTCGAGGCTTGGGTGAGTCGCGGCAGAGGGCAACTCTCCTACCGCGCGACGCAGGTGCTTACCGGGCACGGCTGCTTCGGCGAGTACCTGCGTCGCATCGGGAAGGAGGCGACGGCACAGTGCCACCATTGCGACGGGGACCAGGACACGGCGCAACACACCCTCCAGTATTGCAGGGCCTGGAGGGAGCAGCGCCGTGTCCTGGTCCGGTATATCGGAAGGGACCTCTCGCTGCCGACGGTCATCCGACAGATCCTCGGCAGCGAGAGGTCGTGGAGAGCCTTCCTCGCCTTCTGCGAGGAAGTGCTCTCCCAGAAGGAGGAGGCGGAGCGGCGGCGGGAGCGAACGGACCCCTTCCGTTTGGCGAGGGCCCGTCCCCGCCGCCGCCCCGCGCGGGGGGACGCCGCTCCCCCCGACTAAGTTTGACGGCCCGGACCCGCCGGCGGTGGGGTTTTTCACTGCCGGTGGGCCGGGCACGTACCAAGGGGCCGCGAGGCGACAGAGTGGTGGCTCTGTCGCCTCCGCAAAGCGGCCCCGAGGCGGGGCGGGACGTGTAGTGGTCGCACGTCCCGCCCGGGAGGAGAAGGTTAGTAGTGCGGGAGGCACGTTTCCCTCCTCCTTCGCCGCTGGCGAAGGAGTGTGGCGAGACGTGTCTCCCCGCGAGTAGTGGGGGACGCCTCCCTCTCTCGTGGAAGCGAGAGAGTGGATGGCCACTCCCCCACCGCGAGACGTGCCCCCCAATAGGGGGCGGGCGCGGGGCGGCACCGGTCGTGTTCTTACAGAGTTCCCGGTGTCGCCCCAGTAAGCGCAGAGGATGGCCACCGTGGGGTTTTAGCCGGTAAGAGTCCGGCACTACCCCGCCGCCCCCACCAGGGCGGCGGGGTGTCCATGAGGATTTCCCCACGAAAAAAAAAAAAAAAAAAAAAAAAAAGGTCTGGGTTAGGTCCTGCCCGGGGAGCAGATGGCTGGCGACGGACTTCCGATCTACTCTGGATCGGTCGAAACCACGATGGAGCTGATATTCCCTTATACTCGCGCCCTTTTGGGTGCCCGAGGCGGGGAATTTCGGCGATGTCGAGGGCCTTAGCCGGCAAATCCACTCATTCCACCTCCACGTGGGGCTCCCTGGGACTCTGTCGCGGCATAGCCGGGGCAGAGTGCGAACGGGTGAGTGGTACTCTGGAGCCGGTGGGACTCCGTCCTACTGAAGCGGACGGGGCAAACCCGCGTCTCTGGAGTTAGCTGGGGGCGGATGAGCGCTATTCGTCTCCTAACACCGTGAACCCTAAGCCATGGACTCAGCAACCCCCACAGGGCGTGGTGGGGGTAAGAGCCTGGTGGACGGGAACGGGGGCTCGTACCTCGGAGAATGAGGCGGAGCCGCGGGGAGTAAACCTCCACAAAAAATCCCTACCCTCACGCTATGGTGCGCGGCAACGGGGGGCGCCTTGCCGATGGGCGGGTGCGGCCGGTGGGTGAATCCCGGTCCCTAGCGACTGTACAGACGTACAAACGTACACTCAACGTACACTCATACACACTTACACTCCCCTCCAATGGACTGCCCACGTGGCAGGGTGCGGAGGGGCACAATTTCCGTTCACTCTAGCATTACACATACACAACACGTGAGCCTGGTTGGCGTGTTGGGGCTTCCTCCGCTGGCGCGTGGGGCTGTCGGCTGTTTTCGTTGGGGGGGTACCACGGGAGGGTACAGGTGATAAACCGGGTTGTGGGCACTCCCGGGCCGCTCCCTAGTACAGGGGCCCGAACCCCGTCTAACCAACGGGGAGGCTGCCCTATCAGGGGCGAATAATCTCGGGGCAGGTTGTAGTGCCGGATGGTGACCGGATGGGACCCTGCAGCCTGTTCCGGGGGGCTCACCCGAGGCCACTCGTGGATGCCGTGAAAAAGCTTAGCCGCTCCGGCGGTGGGGGCCGGCCGCCCTTCGGGCCCGCTGGGGGAACACACCCGGCGCCAATCAGGACTCATATACACACTAGCGCAAACAATCACACTCTCCGCGCACCCTGCTCACGGGCAGTTCATTGCGGCACACTCGCACACGCACTCACGCACACACACATACACGCCCACACGCACGCTCACACTCTACTACACACCGACGTACGAAGGGAGAAAAAACATGGCAGAAACGACAAAAGAAGAAGAGTTTCAAAAGTGCCCAAAAAGCGAAAGCGAGTTCCCCAACTCAAAAGTAGGAGAAAGAGGAGAAGAAGCCGGAGGAGAAACATCGGAAGATAGAAGAAAGAGGGAGGCGAAAATTGGAGAACCGCTTGCAGCGCCACAACATCAGCCGGCTGCGGAAGCGAAGAGCGTAGCTCCGGGACGTCGAGACAGGACGACACCTGTGCGTACTGGTGGAGGGTTTCCAGCCGCCTCCAAGCTGTTTATGAAACCAGCAAGTACTCCCGACGAGGACGAAGCTGGGTACGAAACAGCGGAGAGTACCGGTACCAGTGTCCCTGCCACTAGAAGAGGGAAGACCAAGCCGGTAATTGAGAGCAGCAGTGACGAGGAAACGCGGTACTTCGGCACACTCAACAGGAGGACGGCACCCGTACAAGGTAGCCAAGATACAACAAAGAAGAAGAAGGAGGAAGAAACGCCGATCGCTGACCTAATCCGATTAGACGCCAACATGGCTCCAGACCTCAGAAGCCATGGCAAAATTATGAGGGAACTGCTGTCCTATGTCGTAAGTAACAAGAACGTCAACAAGGATAACAAAGCTCTTGCAAGAGAGCTGAGTTTGAATTTCGAACGCGTAAGGAAGGACCGCGACACAGTTGAGCAGGAACTCAGAGAATTGAGGAATAAGGTGGAAACTCTGGAAGGGGAGCTGACAAGGATGCGCAGAGAAGGGGCGGAGACGTGCAAGAAGTGTTCCGGAGAAAGAACAACTGCGTTCAAGCACCCGCAGAAACCACCGAGTCTTGGGATGATGTCGACTTCTCTCATGTCGTTGGCCTCAACGGACTCCACCATGGATGTTGACGCTGACACTGCATCGGGGAAAAGACATAGGAAAGAAAGTGGCTCCGGATCTGGAGATGGACAGACGCGTAAAAAGAGGCTGAAACCGAGGATCACGAGGGATGAGCTTCTGACAAAGGAATGCGTCATAAGAATTAAGAGGACACCTGTACAGCAAGAGGCGTGGACTAAGGTACCTGAAGGAAAGAAGAGCAAGAAGAAAAGGGACTTACCTGAAGTTCCGGGCCCAGCTGTGGCTGGTAGCAGGGATATTGCCGCTGGAAATACTGAAAGAAGAGAGGTAGCTGCTCCTGAAAAAAGGGACAATAAAGTTAATATTGTGGCCAGTGTTAAACACGAAAGGAGTAAGAAGGCAAGATCTAGGAGTAGGATCCGATCGGGCCCGAAGACCGAGGCCATATGTGTGAAGCCGTCCGATGCTATGCCATACTCTGAGGTGCTTAAGAGTATTCGAACGAAAGTCGACATTCGGAGTCTAGGAATAGACATTAAGAAAGTCCGCCAGACACGGACGGGTAACTTACTTATTGAAATGCCCCAGGGATCCGATAAGGTCGATGAGTTGCTTAAAGCCGTGGCTGGATCTGTTGGTGGCGAAAGCGTTATAAGACTATCGCCGAGGAAAATGATGACTATCAGGCATCTGGATGAACTAGAGACGGCGGAAGAGCTAAAAACTGATATTGCTGGTGCCATTCCTGGGATTTCGGTGGACACGATAGAGGTTCGATCTCTGAGGCCATCCTACGATCGCACACAAAGTGCTATAGTACTGATGCCTACTAAATTTGCCGATGATTTGATTAAACTCGGCAAATTTAAGGCGGGGTGGGCAATAGCTACGGTGGTCGAGAGACCCCGAGACACCAAGTGCTATAGGTGTTTGGAGCAAGGACACGTGGCTGCTCAATGCAAGTCCACCGTGGATCGCTCAAAAATTTGTAGGCGCTGTAGCCAAGAAGGGCACCTGATGCAGGACTGCAAACGCAACAAGCACTGCGTACTGTGTGCCGAAAAGAAGATGGACGCGCGACATTTTGTAGGTGGCAGCGGGTGCCACTCGCAAAAGAGGGGACCTATGAAGACAAGAAATGAATAGCAAGGCCTTCAGATGTCTCCAAGTGAACCTGAACGGCTCACAAGCTGCTCAGGATTTGCTGTTCCAAAAAGCTGCGGAGATGAAGGTGGATATTTTGCTCATCTCAGAACCCAGGCGAATACCCGCAACCACTGGGTGGTTTGGAGATCTGGACGGAAGGTGTGCAATCTACGTTGGAGGCTTGTCCGCTGGCTCCATGGACGTGTCTAGTGGCAATGGTTTCATTGGCATTACACTCGGTTCCACGCGTTTTTATAGCGTTTATTTCCCGCCGAAAACCCGCACGGCGCGCTATGGGCAATATTTGGACGAACTGGCGCATGATATACGACGGCACAACTTACCCACTATTGTTGGAGGGGACGTAAATGCCCATCATCCCATTTGGACTGGGTGTGCTACCAAGAAAAACGCTAGGGGTGATATGTTGGCTGATTTCGCTAGCGGTGCGAATCTAGCTATAGCCAACAAGGGATGCGTACCGACGTTCTCGGACGGCCGCAGGGAGTCAGTGGTGGATGTGACTCTCGTCAGTGGCGCACTTGCGCCGCGCGTTGACAAGTGGCGGGTCTTACGAGATTTCTCTGCGTCAGATCACCGGTATATCTTCTTCGAATGCAATAAGAATAACCCAAGATTGGTACGGACAGCTAACATCAGGGGATGGACTGTGAAAGGTATGGATGCCACGAGATTTGTTGAAAGGTTCGGCGAAGTTTGGATGGAGAGGGATATGGTACGTGAATGCGGGGACCTTGATCCAGATGGATTGGCACAGAGGCTGCTGGCGGTTACCGCAGCTGCAGCTGATGCCAGTGCTAAAAGGCGTGGACAACCTGGGAAGAAAAAGCAGGTATATTGGTGGAACCCCACTGTTGCGGCGAAGGTGCGCGATTGTACTAAAGTCCAACGCACACTTACGAGAGCACGGCGCGGGAGGTGGGCCAATGTTCCCGACATAATAGAAGAGCTGAAGGAGAAAAGAAAGGAACTCAAACGGGAGATCAAAACTGCTAAGCGTACATCCTGGCAGTCGCTGGTAGATCTCGTTGAGCACGATGTTTGGGGCATGCCTTATAAAGTAGTGTTGGGCAAACTGCACCGTGGCCCTGAAATCACGACGCAACTAAGTCCGCAAAAAGTTGAGGGAATTGTAGATAAGCTCTTCCCCCAGAGAGACCCTGGAACACCTCGGGAGTGGGACATTCGGGACGAGGAAGTGCCGTTGTTTGAAATGCACGAGCTCGGCGAGGCCGCGAAACGGATTCCCAACAACAAGGCGCCGGGACCTGACGCTGTTCCACACGAAATGTCCAAGCTTATAGTAACAGGGCACCCGGATAAGGCACTCAAGGTGTATAATGAGTGCCTGAGACAAGGTGTTTTTCCTGCATTGTGGAAGGACCAAAAGCTGGTCCTCATTCCGAAAATCAAGCATGGACAGCCCGCGCAGTACAGACCGTTGGGCCTGATCAACAGCTTGGCCAAAGTTTTTGAGAGACTCATACTAAACCGGATAGTACAACACCTCAGGGATGGAGGACTCGATCTTTCCCCCGAGCAGCACGGCTTTAGACAGGGTTTATCGACGATCGATGCCCTAAAAAAGTTAGAGCGAGCAGTGGACGATGCCCGTACCGGATCAGCATTCACGTGCGGTTATTGCTGCGTCGTTTCGCTGGACGTACGCAATGCGTTCAACACTGCTCTTTGGCCCCAGATCATCGACGCTATGCGGGACAGATTCGGGATCCCGGGATATCTGTGTCGGATAGTGGATGACTACCTAAATCAGAGGTTCCTGGTCTACAATGACATCAACGGCAGGACAATTAAAAGACAAATCACATGCGGAGTTCCACAAGGCTCTATCCTAGGGCCGACATTATGGAACATTATGTATGACACTATTTTCCGGGTGCGAATTTCGAAGAAGGCCGCAGCAATAGGATACGCGGATGACTATCTGCTTGTAGCCCAAAGGCGCAATATCATCCATGCGCAAGATGATATAAATAGATCGCTAGTTCAGCTTGCCAGGCACTATCAGGCTCTAGGCTTGGAGCTTGCGACGGAGAAGACAGAGGCCCTGGTGATAACCAGGAAGAGGGCGTACAAAGATCCGTGGATCCGCATACCATCGGAGGACGAAAGGGGATGGTCGCGCATCCCTATTAGTAACAACATGACGTACCTGGGCATCACTTTGGACAAGGAATGGAGCTTCCGCGACCATATCATCAGGGTTGTCGCAAAGGCTGAGAACGTGGCCAATGGGTTGGCGCGGCTTATGCCCAACATAGGAGGGCCTAAGACCTTGAGACGACGTTTGTTAGCCAGCGTAGTGGACTCCATATGTCTTTATGGTGCTCCGATATGGGCCGGGAAGATAGGTAGTGCATCCGCGAAGGCACTGCTAAAAGTCCAGAGGAGAATGGCGATAAGGACGGTGTGCGGGTACCGCACCATATCCACGGCTGCAGCCCTTGTCTTGGCGGGCATGGCACCGTACGACCTCGCCGCGATTCGACGGAAGAAAGTGTGGGAGGCCACGCATGGAGGAGGACAGAATACAGCCGACCCTGAGGCTGCCAGGCTGGTGGATACGGCAGAAGAGGAAATGGCGGATGCATGGCAGAGGCAGTGGGAGAGTGCAGCCACTGGCGCCTGGACGCGCCTTCTCATACCGCACATTCAACCGTGGATCAGGAGGAAGCACGGCCTGTTGTTGGGGTACCACCTTACGCAGTTCCTCAGCGGACACGGTGCCTTTGGAGAGTACCTTCACAAGTACCGGAGAAGGGAATCGCCACGGTGCCAGCACTGCGACGATCCGGTGGACAGTGTCGAACACGCCATTTTTCAATGCGAGGCTTTCGAAATCGCAAGGCTGAGAGCAGAAGACGCGCTGGACCTGGCAGGACGGTTAGAACCCGGCAATGTCGTCCAAATTATGTTGAGGGACAAGTCGAGCTGGAAACTTCTGGCCAACTTCATCGAAAGCGTTATCAGAAGTAAAATTGCAAGGGAAAATGCCATTTCCCGTGGCAACCCACAACCGTAATCCTTACGTGCACATGTAGGGGCATGCTCCGCATTCCCTGTCGGTTTCGCAACCGAAGGCAATGTGCGAGTATTTTCGTATCGTGGTCTTCGGAGAGGTATGGAAGAAATGGCCTCACGGCCGATTACCCGCCTCTCCGACACACAAGACGAGTGGCCACCCCAGGAGTTTTAGTCGGTAGGAGTCCGACATACCCCTCTGCCCCGGGGCTTGGGGGATCCATGATGGATTTCTCCTGGGTTATCAAAAAAAAAAAAAAAAAAAAAAGGGTTAGGTCCTGCCCAACATCGGGGGACCGTGGGAGGGGGTCCGACGCCTATACGCGGGAGTCGTCCGTTCCATGTTGCTCTACGGAGCACCAGTCTGGGCGGACGACCTGGCGGCCAGTCGACGCAATTGTACCCTGTTATTCAGGGTGCAGCGTCGGATGGCCGTCAGGGTCGTGCGAGGATATCGCACGATCTCCCTGGCGTCGGCCACCCTACTAGCGAGGTTTCCGCCCCTAGACATTCTGGCGATGGGGGATGCGAGGACCTATTCGGGTCTTCGCGTCCTCCGCGAAGGGGGCGGAATTCCCACGGAGCGGGCGGTCGAGGAGTTGAAGCGCCAGACCCGACGGTTCGTTGTCGAGATGTGGCGGGAGAGGCTGGAAGATCCAGCCAACGCCCGCCACAGAGCCGTCGGGGCGATTCTCCCGAGCCTCGAGGCTTGGGTGAGTCGCGGCAGAGGGCAACTCTCCTACCGCGCGACGCAGGTGCTTACCGGGCACGGCTGCTTCGGCGAGTACCTGCGTCGCATCGGGAAGGAGGCGACGGCACAGTGCCATCATTGCGACGGGGACCAGGACACGGCGCAACACACCCTCCAGTATTGCAGGGCCTGGAGGGAGCAGCGCCGTGTCCTGGTCCGGTATATCGGAAGGGACCTCTCGCTGCCGACGGTCATCCGACAGATCCTCGGCAGCGGGAGGTCGTGGAGAGCCTTCCTCGCCTTCTGCGAGGAAGTGCTCTCCCTGAAGGAGGAGGCGGAGCGGCGGCGGGAGCGAACGGACCCCTTCCGTTTGGCGAGGGCCCGTCCCCGCCGCCGGCCCGCGCGGGGGGACGCCGGTCCCCCCGACTAACTTTGGCGGCCCGGACCCGCCGGTGCGGGGCAGTTCTCGCTGCCGGTGGGCCGGGCACGCGCCAAGGGGCCGCGAGGCGACAGAGTGGTGGCTCTGTCGCCTCCGCACAGCGGCCCCGAGGCGGGGCGGGACGTGTAGTGGTCGCACGTCCCGCCCGGGAGGAGAAGGTTAGTAGTGCGGGAGGCACGGTTCCCTCCTCCTTCGCCGCTGGCGAAGGAGTGTGGCGAGACGTGTCTCCCCGCGAGTAGTGGGGGACGCCTCCCTCTCTCGTGAAAGCGAGAGAGTGGATGGTCACTCCCCCACCACGAGACGTGCCCCCCAATAGGGGGCGGGCGCGGGGCGGCACCGGTCGTGTTCTTCCAGAGTTCCCGGTGTCGCCCCAGTAAGCGCCGAGGATGGCCACCGTGGGGTTTTAGCCGGTAAGAGTCCGGCACTACCCCGTCGCCCCCACCAGGGCGGCGGGGTGTCCATGAGGATTTCCCCACGAAAAAAAAAAAAAAAAAAAAAAAAAAGGTCTGGGTTAGGTCTGGGTTGGAGGTTCTCGAAAGGCTCATCCTGAACCGCATCGCACATCATCTTGACACCGGAGAAACGGGATTGTCCGAGTATCAATTCGGTTTTCGTCGAGGAATGTCCACGATAGACGCAGTGAAAAAGCTGGAGAGCGCAGTCGAGCAAGCCAACGAGGGAACAGCCTTCACCTGCGGGTATTGCTGCATCATCTCACTCGATGTGAGAAACGCCTTCAACTCGGCGCCGTGGCCCAAAATCATCGAGGCCATGAGAGACAGACTCGGCCTACCTAATTATCTATGCCGCATGATAGATAACTACCTGAGTGACCGATGGTTAGAGTATGTGGATAGGGACGGCAAGAAAGTCCGCATGGCCATCACTTGCGGCGTCCCTCAGGGATCCATCCTCGGACCAACCCTGTGGAACATAGTGTTTGATTCGGTCTTCAGAGTCCGCTTGCCGAAGACAGTATTTGGAATTGGATATGCTGATGATTACCTGCTTGTCACGCAGCGCAGGCTGTTGGTGCATGCCAGAGATGACGCCAATCGGGCTCTTGTTAAACTGGCGGCATTTTACAGGGACTTGGGGTTGCACCTTGCAACAGAGAAGACTGAAGCTCTCGTTATTACGAGGAAGCGGGCCTATGTTGACCCGTGGCTACGGATTCCAGATCCGGAAGACCCCCGGGGATGGACTCGGATTCATGTCCATAAGGCTTTGACGTACTTAGGGCTCACACTAGATGGAAAATGGTCCTTCGATGCCCATATTAAACAAGTAGCAGCGAAGGCAGAGAGGATTGCCAACAGCATCGGCAGGCTCATGCCAAACGTTGGGGGACCGCAGTACGCCCGTAGGAAGCTACTCGCCACCGTCGTAGACTCGGTGTGTATGTACGCTGCGCCGATATGGGCGGACCGCTTGCAGCGAAAGTCCGAAAAGACCCTGTTACGGGTCCAGCGTCGGATAGCGATCCGCACGATCTCGGGCTATCGAACGGTCTCGACTTCTGCTGCGTTGGTGCTAGCGGGTATGATACCTTACCCACTACTGGCGCGAAGGAGGAAGAGGCTTTGGGCAGCGCGCAAGGAGGCGCGCTTACTTGTTGCTGCAGATAGGGAGCACCGGCGATTAGACCACCCACAAGAGGATCAGGCACTTGACCCAGAGCTAGCTGCTTGGCAGCAACTCTGGACTTCGTCAGAGACAGGGGCATGGACGAGAGAGCTCATCCAAGACGTCCGCACGTGGGTCAACCGGAAGCATGGCACACTGGATTACCACTTGACCCAATTTTTCACGGGCCATGGGGTATTTGGAGGATACCTTCACCGTTTTAAAAAGCGGCAGACGGCAGCGTGCCAGCATTGTGCTCACAATATAGATACTGCGGAGCACGCGGTCTTCCGGTGCCCGGTGTTCGCAGGAGAAAGGTACCGGCTAGAGGTCCAGTTGGGACAGGATCTCAGTCCTCCCATGCTGGTCCCCACTATGCTCTCCAGCAAAGAGAACTGGAACGCACTTGCCAGGTTTATCAGTGAGGTGATCAGGGCCAAGATAGCCCTTGAAAACACCCTCCAACGTATTTCGAACATGCCTGGGCAATAGTCCCAGACATGTGGCGTAAAGTGGTCCTCGGGGGGTATGGAAGAAATGGCACCAGAGCCGATACCCGCCCCCCGGGATAAAATCTTATGTGGCCACCCCAGGTGTTTTAGCCGGTAGGAGTCCGGCATACCCCCTTGCTCCGGAGCATGGGGGATCCATGAGGATTTCACCTGGGTCAAAAAAAAAAAAAAAAAAAAAAAGGGTTAGGTCTGGGTTAGGTCTGGGTTAGGTCTGGGTTAGGTCTAGTTCGCTCTATCCCCCGAGTTGAGAAGGCGGCGGGCGCTTTAGGACGCCTGCTGCCCAACATCGGGGGACCGTGGGAGGGGGTCCGACGCCTATACGCGGGAGTCGTCCGTTCCATGTTGCTCTACGGAGCACCAGTCTGGGCGGACGACCTGGCGGCCAGTCGGCGCAATTGTACCCTGCTATTCAGGGTGCAGCGTCGGATGGCCGTCAGGGTCGTGCGAGGTTATCGCACGATCTCCCTGGCGTCGGCCACCCTATTAGCGAGGTTTCCGCCCCTAGACATCCTGGCGATGGGGGACGCGAGGACCTATTCGGGTCTTCGCGTCCTCCGCGAAGGGGGCGGAATACCCACGGAGCGGGCGGTCGAGGAGTTGAAGCGCCAGACCCGACGGTTCGTTGTCGAGATGTGGCGGGAGAGGCTGGAAGATCCAGCCAACGCCCGCCACAGAGCCGTCGGGGCGATTCTCCCGAGCCTCGAGGCTTGGGTGAGTCGCGGCAGAGGGCAACTCTCCTACCGCGCGACGCAGGTGCTTACCGGGCACGGCTGCTTCGGCGAGTACCTGCGTCGCATCGGGAAGGAGGCGACGGCACAGTGCCACCATTGCGACGGGGACCAGGACACGGCGCAACACACCCTCCAGTATTGCAGGGCCTGGAGGGAGCAGCGCCGTGTCCTGGTCCGGTATATCGGAAGGGACCTCTCGCTGCCGACGGTCATCCGACAGATCCTCGGCAGCGAGAGGTCGTGGAGAGCCTTCCTCGCCTTCTGCGAGGAAGTGCTCTCCCAGAAGGAGGAGGCGGAGCGGCGGCGGGAGCGAACGGACCCCTTCCGTTTGGCGAGGGCCCGTCCCCGCCGCCGGCCCGCGCGGGGGGACGCCGTTCCCCCCGACTAAGTTTGACGGCCCGGACCCGCCGGCGGTGGGGTTTTTCACTGCCGGTGGGCCGGGCACGTGCCAAGGGGCCGCGAGGCGACAGAGTGGTGGCTCTGTCGCCTCCGCAAAGCGGCCCCGAGGCGGGGCGGGACGTGTAGTGGTCGCACGTCCCGCCCCGGGGATTGTTAGTAGTGCGGGAGGCACGGTTCCCTCCTCCTTCGCCGCTGGCGAAGGAGTGCGGCGAGACGTGTCTCCCCGCGAGTAGTGGGGGACGCCTCCCTCTCTCGTGAAAGCGAGAGAGTGGATGGCCACTCCCCCACCGCGAGACGTGCCCCCCAATAGGGGGCGGGCGCGGGGCGGCACCGGTCGTGTTCTTACAGAGTTCCCGGTGTCGCCCCAGTAAGCGCAGAGGATGGCCACCGTGGGGTTTTAGCCGGTAAGAGTCCGGCACTACCCCGCCGCCCCCACCAGGGCGGCGGGGTGTCCATGAGGATTTCCCCACGAAAAAAAAAAAAAAAAAAAAAAAAAAAAGGTCTAGTTCGCTCGGAGACGTCGCGGCGACCGGACGTGTTTCGTATGCGCTCCGGCGTTGTCTCTAATCAAGTTTCGATAAAGTGCGCGCACAATCTCGAAAAGTGGTTTAGTGAACTCTATTGTTACTAACGAGTGTTTCCGTGTATAACTCAGCTGTGCCTGAGTGGCGGTATTGTGTATTTCTATTTTCGATAAGTGTTCACACGTGCTCTTCTGAACAGAGAGAGTGCCGAAGGTTTAAAGTGTCAGTGTTGTCGTAAGTGGCAGGCTGAGAGTCGTTTCTGGGCTCCCGGTAGCTCGGGTGTTGCGAAAGCGCGCCGGCGGGGCTCTCCCGTTGGCGAGCGGAAGACGAGATAGTGTCAGTGTGTCTCTTAATACACCACGTGTCCGCCATTAAAGTCTCGATAGCGTACAACGGCTCAGGTTCATCTTCATCATCACGAGCGGGCGGGTGTGACGTCACGTCACACCACCCAGTATTTAGAAGCACGAGTAAGCTATTGGACAGCATTCTGGTTCCCGTTCCCACACCGCGGCGCGTGCGCGCCACGCTCTCCGGTGCCAGTCGATCAGTGTTGCTCGTAAGAGTCACATCGTACACAGCGCATCTTCTCTGCGCATCGATCACTACACAACAACACAGGAGTATACTGGCGAGCACGCTGTCCGATATAAACATGGCTGTCTTCCTCGCATTTCTGCTCTACACACTTCAATCCGCACTCTAGCACGATACCAACGTCAATATTTACAACGGCGGACGGCCGGCTGCGCGCTCAGACGACACCTGCGAGCGCGAGTCTTTTTTC
This sequence comes from Ectemnius continuus, assembly GCA_910591665.1. NCBI lineage: Eukaryota > Metazoa > Arthropoda > Insecta > Hymenoptera > Crabronidae > Ectemnius > Ectemnius continuus. Next base: position 503,299 of record CAJUYD010000013.1, on the reverse strand, counting down.
CAAGTGCTGGCTCACACTCCGCTCTTTCTGCTGCGCTATCACGCTTGTGTTTACAATTACATTTGCTGCGAGTGCACCCAAATAAACACACTCACTGGCGTTATCACACTACACACGTCACTTCACATAATATTACATATTGCATAGAACCAAACACATTGTCTCAAGCCTTGCATCAGCTCTTCCTTTTTCGCTGTCTCTGCACATTCTTTTTTCCGTCACACGGGCGCTCTGGACGTGTATTACTACGGGACAAGGCTAAATATGTACTGAGATGGCAAGTAATTCTGCTAATAAGAAGAAAGCCACTCTGGCTAAAGTGCACAGTTCGGTGCTGTTTACAACTCCGGATAAGCAGTCGAGTAAGCTCACCGGCGATCAGGATGGAACTGAGTCCCCATTCACGCCAACAAATAAGACGCTTCGCACGCCCCCTACCGAGGGAAGGCGAGATTTTCCCACCGGCAGCGCGAGTTTCAAATCGCTTACTCAGCCGCTTTTGATCTCGCTTGAAGATGAGGGATGTTCTCAAGGGAAAATGTCTCCGCGCACGATTTTCCCACAGATAAGTGTGGAAAAAATAGGTGGCGGCCCCTCTAAAAAACAGCTACTTGTTGAAGATGTCATTGCGAGCCCTACTACTCCAAGGCCATTGCTGCCCGAAGAAAACCAGGAATCTCCTGATGATTTCACGGTTATAGAAAGAAACTTAGCCGGCGTTCAGATCTTAATTTCGAGACTCTCGATCATGCAGGACCAAATAGGAAATGTCTATGCCGAAGCGACAGGAGCCCACAACACAAGTAGGGTAATAAAGGAGTTATTAAAAAATCTGCTTGACCAGTCCGAAAAGGTGAAAAGGGCTATGAAGTCGGTAAATGTTATTGAGGCAAATTCCTCTCTTCTGACAATCCGCAGAGATGTAAATGCTTTAAATATTGATCTTAAGGAAAGTAAACGGAAGGCAGTAAGTAAAATTCCTGACGATGGGAAATCTGCCCAGGCGGACCATCTTGCCACGCCGATCTCCTTCAGAAAAGCACTGGTGTCGAAAAGAAAAAATAAGACATCGCCGTCCCCCCCGGAGAAGTCGAGAAAAAAACAGAAGCCAGCGACGAGCAGCAAAGACAGCGTGCCTGATGGAAGGAATGCGCAGGACCAGGGAGAGCAGGAAACAGAGGATGACCAATGGCGGCCTGCTCGCAGGAGGCGTGGAAGTCAAGCTAAAACCCTTGAAAAAAAGAATGATCACTTCGAAAATGCGCAGCCAAAGGGCCCCTCCCTGTACACTCAGGTTTTCGATTCGAGGCCCAGGAAGAAAGCGGTTGTGGTGGAGATTGGTCAAGGTGCTACCTTCGCAGATGTCCTTAAAAAAGTCAGGAAAGACGCGCAAATAGGAGAGGCATGCGTCACGGCTGCAAGGGAGACAAGGGCAGGGAATCTAATTGTTGAACTGGATTCCCAGACGTCGGCGGAGGTTCTCAATAGGGTTAAAGAAGAGATTAAAAAAGCCGTTGGTGAAGGGCATAAGACTTCAACATTTAATAAAAAAGCGATGCTCGAAATCAGGGACATGGACTGCACCACCACGAAGGACGAACTGGAGTCGGCCCTTATTAATGTAATCGGGTCTGATAATTTCCAGATAGTCTCTTTTAAAGCTGGATTCCAACGTATGATGCGGGGCCTCGTCATGGCTGAAATTAGTGCTCTGGAGCCAATCAAGGAGCTTACACACATAAGAATAGGATTCGTCTCGTGCAGGGTGCGTTTCCTTCCGGTTACAACCAGATGCTTCCGGTGCCACTCTTTTGGACATATAGCGGCTAGATGTTCTCTCCCTGCTGAAGCTCCCCCTATTTGTCGAAAATGTGGAGAAAGCGGGCACATTCTTGAGACCTGTACTAATAAATATAACTGTACAGCGTGCTTAAAAAACGGCAGGTCGGGGAAGGCCGTTGGTCATCTCAGGGCGTCCATTGGCTGCCCGGAGTATGCGAGGAGAGCTCGTGAAGTGGCGTAATGGCGGTCCTAAAAATTCTACAATGTAATCTAAACTGCACACGGGCGGCCCAGGATTTACTAGCGCAAGAAATGGCGGAAAGAAACCCGGAAGTTGTCCTAGTTGCTGAGCCGTATAAAATCATGAGTGATTGGCTTACTGATAGTGAGAAAAGGTCGGCTTTGTTAATCAGGAACTATTTAGTTCCGGAAAACCCTGGCACGCTGATTGGGAAACATTACTCGGGATATATTTTTCCCAACTATGCTATAATTGGGTGTTACTTCCCACCGAACGAGAAAATGCGAGATTTTGAACAATCACTAAACGAGTTAGCCACGGATATAGTGAGGCTTCATAGGCCGGTTCTCCTCGCTGGTGACTTCAATGCTAAATCCCAGCTCTGGGGAGCCTCGTTCTGTGACGCAAGAGGTAGAGCTGTTGAAGAATTGCTGGCAGCTGCGGATCTGCTTCCAACTATGAGTACCGGCGTTCCCACCTTCCTAAAAAATGACTATGCTTCAGACGTGCTGTGACATAACGTTGAACTCAAAAAGTGGAAAAGGCGAAGGTACGTCGAGTAAACCCTCGGCAAAAAATGTGTACTGGTGGAATAGCACAGTGGCTGCCCAGCGAAAGGTCTGCAACAAAGCCAGGAGGCACTTTATGAGGCATAGATCCAAAATGACAAATCAAGAGCTCCTGGAAACCATGTTACAACTGAAACGAGAAAAGAAAAAGCTGTCCAAGGAGATTGCCATTGCTAAGGCTTTAGCCTGGAAAAATTTATTACAGCAGGTGGACCAGGATATCTGGGGCAGACCTTACAAAACTGTCATGGCAAAAATTAAAGCTAGATCGGCAGTTCAGCCATTTACCAGAGAAAACACCGACATGATAATTAGGGAGCTTTTCATCTTGGAGGCACAGAAAGAAACAACAAACATCATGGCTTCCAGTCTCTGGCATGCTGTTCATAAAGAGCAGCTCTCTCCTTTCACCAAGGAGGAGTTTGACACAGTAATGAGTACTATTAAATTAAATAAAGCCCCTGGTGCTGATGGCATCCCAACACACGCTCTCAAGGCTTGGTATCTAACGCATGCGGAATCCTTCATGGCATTTTATAGCTCTCTGCTGATAAATGGTAAATTCCCAAGGCAGATGAAAATCCAGAGATTAATCCTCATAGCAAAGAAGAAACTGGACCCCCAGGCTCCTGCGAAATACAGACCGATTAGTTTAATATCTAATCTGGCAAAAATTTATGAATTACTAATCAAAAATAGACTACAAAAGCATCTCCAGGATACTGGTGGATGGTCGTTAAACCAATTTGGTTTTAAGAAAGGTTCTTCTACTACCGATGCTATCTCCAGGGTATATAGTTATGCGAAGATGGCGACGGCGGCTGGTCTCCCTGCTGTGATGATACTTGTAGATGTCAAGAACGCGTTTAACACCGTGAGATGGCCAGACATCTTGAAGGCGCTCGTTGCTAGAAAATTCCCCAAGAGCTTAATAAATGTTTTACGAGATTACTTGAATGACAGAAGTATTGTTGTAAATACGATGCAGGGCAGGGCCTCATATCAGTTTTATGCAGGAGTTCCGCAGGGCTCCATTTTGGGACCGTTCTTATGGAATCTTGTGTACGACGATTTAGTTAAGAGGAGAGCATGCCTGGGAAAAATCTCGTACATAGCATATGCCGACGATCTGGCCATTTTGGTTGCTGACCTTCCTAGCAATATCGCTGAGACGGCGGCTAAAGCGTACCAGGAAGTTGCCAAGTGGATGGTGCAACACGGCCTAGAAATAGCTGAAAACAAAACTGAATTAATACAGGTAGCAGGGCAAAGGATAATTAAAATTGAAAAGCTAGCACTAGGAACCAACAGGGATTTTCTGCTTTTGAAGAAAATAAAATACCTGGGAGTAATAATTGACTGCAAATTCACTTTTCGCGACCATCTTGACTATGTCAGGGAAAAATCTCTAAAAACAGTGGCGGCGCTCTCAAGACTGATGCCCAATATAAATGGCCCAAGAGTCAGTACTCGCAGTCTGCTTATGAATGTAGCTCGATCCATATTTTTATATGCAGTACCGATATGGGCCCCAATACTGGAGTTCTCATGGGCAAACACGACAACTGCATCCATTCAAAGGCAGCTACTCATTAGAATAGCAGCTGCATACCGCACTGTCTCAGCCGATGCACTTGCAATCATAACGGGTATGCTTCCCATTACCCTGGAGATTAAAAAGCGTTTGTACGTAATGAATCACAAGAGGGAATATGGACTCCTGAAACAGAGCAACCTTCTAAAAACTGCCAGAGAAATTCTAGCCAGAGAAGCTAAAGATAAACTCACCAAGTTTGATAGTGAATTAATTAGAGAATGGCAGGAGAACTGGACAACGTCAGCCAAGGGCAGATGGACACATCGCCTCATACCAAATGTATCTTTATGGTTGAATGCGAAATGCAGAATATTAAATTATTATACAACGCAGGCCCTCTCAGGGCACGGATGCTTTGCATCTTACCTTTTTAAGATTAAGAAAGAAGAATCTCCTCAGTGCTGGTTTTGTGCAGCTGCTGCAGATGATGCAGAGCATACGTTTTTTGTATGTGTCAACTGGGAACACAAAAGACACCAGCTGTTTGCGGAAGCAGGTGAAACGCTAAACCCTGGCAACATTATCGCGTGGGCTGCTAGCTCCTACGAAAAATGGAGCGTTTTCACTGTATTTGTAGAAGCGATCCTTAAAGCTAAGGAGGCGAAGGAAAGAGAAAGAGAGAAGAGTATTAGAACAGTACCACGAGGGAGCGAGATAACTTAGATAAATACTCACTCTGGAGCAATTGTGTGCTCTTATACAGCGACCGAGCTTAATTCCCTTGCAAATTTTATCCAAGCCGGAGGCTGAATCTATTTTCTACTCCAAGACTGACACACGTGACGTGTTGTTGACACTTCGGCACGACGCCATGATGAGATGGAGAGGCTCGCGCTCCAGAGAGTAGGACCATTAGCTCCTCCTCTGAGGGAAGAGGTAGCTCGAAGATAAGAAACGATACCGACAGCCAGATGTGTGCGCAGCGGTCGGCAATTTAGCACACTGCTGCGAGGAGACCGGTGACGATATCTTGCTGTGCAGCCCATAGTATCTTGTTAGCCAAGTGGATAAGGAGCCCTCCCATCATGTGAATGGCGCGGGTTCAAATCCACCCTGAGGGATATATTTTCTCAAGACAAGCAGACGGGTACCGCGGTCACGGACTGGCCTGCGGTCTCTGTTTCACTCAGGAACCGATATTTCTTCTTTTGCGAGAATCACCAGTGTCCACCCTATATCCCAGATCAAAGTATTTGGGTTCTCTAAAATGTACTACAGTACCAGTAGTAGCCGAGTGCGTTAGCGCACCGGCCTACCAGCCGGCGGACCCGGGTTCGAGCCCGGGTGAAGGAAGAAAATTTTATTTTTCGTAGGAATCCAATCTCCTGGCAGGGGTTCGAGCCCAGTCAGGTGCAAATTAATTTTACTAGGATTCACCTACCATGTCTAACAGAGGTGATAGTAATGTACGAGCACACGGCAGTCCAGCGATAGTAGCGAGTTCGAGCCCGGGTGTAGGATATTCAATTTTATTTACTGAATATCCATCACAGGAGCGCAAGTTCGAAACCAGAGGCGGACAAGTAATTGTTTCAATAGAGGCGGGCACGCTAAGAATTGTCTTCATATGATTGTACATTCGACAGAATGACATCCTGCATGACCGAGTTCAAATCCGGACGAGGGAAAATCTAAGACCCACTTGTTCTGCCAAATAATCTCCAACCCGAAGAGGGGGTGAGATGCTTGCGCCAGACGGATATAAGGATGCAAGACATTTAGACCCAGCACCAGTGACGGCAATGAGCCGGCAGCGAAACTAATGAATATATGTTGCACTACAAGCCGGGCAATCACACAACACTAGTGGTAGCCGAGTGTGTAAGAGCCTGGCTCGGCAGCTCGCTGGTTCGAGTTCGAGTCCAGGCGATGGAGAAAATTATTTTTCGCAAAACCCCAGATTTCTGGCGGTGGTTCGATCCCGGGGACTGGCGGACTTATTTTTGTAGAATGCTCGCACACGTACCGGCATACCAGGGAAGACAGTAGTCTCCCGATCATACGCGGTAATTTGGACAGGCGGGAGTTCGATCCCGGACGTAGGAAGATAATTTTCCCAACGTGGGCTATCTCCCAAGCGCAAGTTCGAGTCCTGATGCTGGATAATCTTACCGCTAAACAGACGAGTACCTATAAGAGGGGAGACCTGGAGTGGCTTATTAAACCGCCTACCGCCGCCCACAGGCGGATAAAAACTGATATAGACAAGTCGGCGGACTAGACACTACTTGCCCAGCTATAGTGCTTTAGGACAAATGGAGGGGAAGGACTAGTCTCTCCCCACTCCCGCAATTTTCTCCCTAGCAAGTGGGGGCCTCGTGGGACTGGCACCTGAACCAGGACCGGGACAGTGGCTCAGTGTTGCAACTGGAAGCCGTCCCGGCTGGACTAGGGTTATGCCAAAGGCGTGGACCAGAGCCTTGCCAACCAACTGACGATATACCCATTAGGGTGGTTCCAGTGGTTGGTTAGAGAGGTGGAAGGAGGGTAAAAAAAAAAAAAAAGGTCTGGGTTAGGTCTGGGTTAGGTCTGGGTTAATCATCCCCTTGCAGGCGAATATTAACCACTCGGCTAGGTCTCAGGATCTGCTCATGCAGATAATGGCCGAATGGTCCATTGGGATCGCCTTGGTTGCGGAACCCTACCGCGTACCTGATAACCCAACGTGGCTAAGTGACAACGACGGCACCGTGGCCATCATAAGTCAGCCCGTATCAGGTTCGTCCCAGGTCCTCCTGAGAGACAGAGGAGACGGTTACATTGTGGCAGACTGGGGCAAGTTCTGCCTCGTGGCAATCTACGCCCCACCCAGTTGGACGTTGGAAGAATTCGAGGACCTGCTTGTCGAAATCAGGAATTGTGTCGCTGGTCTCGGAAGCCGCCCTGTCCTGATAGCGGGCGACTTCAACGCCAAGGCAACGTCGTGGGGGAACCGGCGTACAAGTGCGAAAGGGGACTCCCTGGAGAAATGGGCGGCCGCGCAGGATCTCCGGATTCTGAATGTGGGTTCTGCCCCCACCTGCGTAAGGAGAGATGGTTGGTCGATTGTCGATCTGACATGGGCCAACGCTTCCGCGCAACAACAAATCCAGGGTTGGAAGGTAATGGAGCAGTGCGAGACCCTCAGCGATCATAAATACATCTGTATGATGACCGGTCCAGCTGGTCCCGCTGCCCCCGCAAATTTCCAGCCACCTTGCTCGCGGAGGACACGAGGCTGGATGACGAAGAAAATCAACGAGGATCTCTTCGATGCCGCTATCACCGCAGAATCCTGGGCCCTTCCCTCTGAGGATGAGACTCCAGACGTCGAGGTAGAAGCTACATGGCTCCGGGAGGCCATAGCCAGGGCCTGTGACGCCTCGATGCCGAGATGCCGCGGCACGAGAACGAAGAAGGCTGTGTACTGGTGGTCCCAAGACATCAAAGACATGAGGGACAGGTGTACGCGGAAACGCCGGTGCTTCGCACGGGCCCGACGAAGGCGTCTCCGGGACCCCGTCGCGGAAGACACCCTCTACAGGGCGTATCGAGACGCTGTCAGGGATCTTCAAAAAGCTATTGTCAAGGCCAAGATTCAATGCCGAATCGACCTTGAACAATGCCTGAACAGTGAACCTTGGGGGCCGGGATACCGCCTGGCCCTTGGAAAACTTCGATCGCGAGGCCCGCCTCTGACGGAGACGATGGCACCCCCGGTGCTGAAACAGATGGTCGACTCTCTCTTCCCCGCTGGCGAGGACCTTCAACCCGAGATCCCTCGCGCCCCGACACCTTGGCCTGCCGAACTGGCCATCACGGGGGAAGAGATGAAGAAGGCTGTCCGCGACATGAAAGCCCGATGTGGAGCTCCCGGACCGGACGGCATTCCCGGCCGGATCATCGCCAGAGCTGCACGCGCTCTGGGGAGGCGCCTGACATCCCTCTTCGACGCGTGCCTGCGTGCAGGGAAGATTCCCACAGCGTGGAAGCAGGCCCTTATGGTCCTAATCCCAAAGCCTGGGAAAGCGCTCGGTACTCCATCATCGTGCAGGCCCATTTGTCTCCTCGATGAGCTGGGCAAACTGTTCGAACGAGTAGTGGGGGCTCGCTTAACCGACCACCTGTCGACGACCGGTCCCAACCTCTCCGAGCTCCAATTCGGGTTCCGAAGAGGTCTCTCGACCATGGATGCTATCTCTCTGGTGAGAAACACCTTCGTGGAGACGGCCGATCGAGGCGGAGTGTTGCTGGCAATATCCCTGGACATCTCCAATGCCTTCAATTCTCTGCCGTGGTCGGTAATTTTGGACGCACTAACCACCCACGGCGTGCCTGTCTACCTTAAATCGGTCATCCGCGACTATCTTAAGGATCGACAAATCATGTACCCGAGTGCGGGCGGAAACATGATTCGTAGAGCGGTCAACCGAGGGGTCCCTCAGGGCTCGGTCCTGGGCCCCCTCTTATGGAACCTGGGATACGACCACACTCTTAGCACCCCTCTTCCAGACAACGTAGCCATTGTCTGCTACGCGGACGATACCCTGATCCTCGCAGGAGAGAAGTCCTGGAATCGCGCACTGCGCCTGGCGGAACTGGGCGTTTCGTGCGTAATCAGGGCGATTGGTTCCCTGGGCCTGTCAGTGAATGCCGCCAAAACCGAGGCCATCTGGCTTCACCGACTCTCCCTGACTCGCAGCCCCCCACAGCTCTGGCTGCGAGTGGATGGTTCCACCGTCAGAATCGGGGATACGATGAAGTACCTTGGTCTTACGTTGGACAGTCGTTGGAGGTTTGAGCGCCACCTGGAACTCCGAGCGCCCAAAGTGGAGAGGGCGTGCAACCAGTTAGGAGCAATCCTCCCCAACGTCGGCGGGCCGGGTGCAAGGGTGCGGCGCCTGTACACTGGGGTCATACGTAGTATGATCTTGTACGGCGCACCCATTTGGATGGCAGACCCTGAGGTCGGCGGTAAGAAGAAGCGCAACCTCCTCCGAAGAGTCCAGAGGAGGATGGCTCTCCGGACGATCCGCGCGTATTCCGACGTCTCATTCGAGACGGCCACAGTGCTGGCAGGCTCGATGCCTTTCGACCTCCAGGCGGAGGCCGAAGCATCGGTTTACCGCGACATCAGCGCGATTCGCGAGGCGGAAGGCGAACTTCCCCCCTGGAAAGTCCGCCACGAACTTCGGGCGAAGTGTCTCGGGGCTGCTAGGGAGAAGTGGAGACGACAGCTACTGGAAGGCAGCGGCGTCAAAAAGAGAGTTGTTAAGGCGATTCTCCCACATTTCGACGCCTGGCTAGACAGGGAGCACGGAGTGCTCTCCTACAGAGTCTCCCAAATGCTTTCCGGTCACGGTGTGTTTGGGGACTATCTTTTCCGGATCGGGGCCGAGGAAGACACTCGGTGCTTCTCGTGTGGAGCGGGGCTGGATACTGCTCGCCATACGCTGGAGAGATGCCCCAGCTATGAGGTGCAGCGGGACGTTTTGAGCGACGCGATTGGCCGGGAGGTCACACTGGCTTCGGTCGTGGAAGCCATGTTGGCCAGTCCTGAGAACTGGGTTGCGGTGTCCTCTTTTTGTGAAGAGGTCATTCGGGATAAAGAGGACCTAGAACGGGACAGGGAGCGCAACGATCCGAGGCGCAGAGAACGAAGGCGTCGAAGACCTCCAAAGAAGAGGAAACGCTGAGTAGCCTCCTCAGCTACCCTGGGAATGGCTTCGGAGCGTTTTCCGAAGCGGAAATACAAGTTTCTCCGGTGGGGGTCGGAGGAAGCGCGGACGCACATTTTAGGCTTGGCAGGGTGTAGGGGTATGGCCCCCCTACGCTCCTTTTGAAAACAAGTGGAATGGGGAAATTACCCGCCACAAGGACGAGTCTCGAGCGCGAGACGCATGCGACGAATGCCGCGGTTGCGTTCCTCGGGAGATCCCGGGGCATTCGATTCTCGCATGAGGAAGGCCATCGCAGAGGGTTTTAGTGGGTGGAAATCCCACATAACCCTGTCCTTCCCCCCAGAAGGGCAGGGTATCTTTGAAAGATTTCCCTCTGCGTCAACAAAAAAAAAAAAAAAAAAAAAAAAAAAAAAAAAAATGGGTTAATCATCCCGCTGACGCCACCATGATCTGCTATGCCGACGACACTCTGGTGGTAGTCAGCGGGGAGGATGGGACGAGGACCATCCGCGTGGCAGAGATGGCGGTGGCCTGTGCCGTCGCCCGAATCCACCGACTGGGCCTTCGGGTGGCCCCGCAGAAGACCGAGGCGATCTGGTTTTACGATCGCCAACGGTCCGCGGGGCCGCCCGCCCAGCGGTGGATTGCGGTGGGAGAGACCCGCGTCCAGGTGAGGGATACGATGAAGTATCTGGGACTCACCCTGGACGGCCTCTGGCGCTTTAACGAGCACTTCGACCGGCTTATCCCCCGAGTGGAGAAGGCGGCGGGCGCTTTAGGACGCCTGCTGCCCAACATCGGGGGACCGTGGGAGGGTGTCCGTCGCCTATACGCGGGAGTCGTCCGTTCCATGTTGCTCTACGGAGCACCAGTCTGGGCGGACGACCTGGCGGCCAGTCGGCGCAATTGTGCCCTGTTACTCAGGGTACAGCGTCGGATGGCCGTCAGGGTCGTGCGAGGATATCGCACGATCTCCCTGGCGTCGGCCACCCTATTAGCGAGGTTTCCGCCCCTAGACATTCTGGCGATGGGGGACGCGAGGACCTATTCGGGTCTTCGCGTCCTCCGCGAAGGGGGCGGAATACCCACGGAGCGGGCGGTCGAGGAGTTGAAGCGCCAGACCCGACGGTTCGTTGTCGAGATGTGGCGGGAGAGGCTGGAAGATCCAGCCAACGCCCGCCACAGAGCCGTCGGGGCGATTCTCCCGAGCCTTGAGGCTTGGGTGAGTCGCGGCAGGGGGCAACTCTCCTACCGCGCGACGCAGGTGCTTACCGGGCACGGCTGCTTCGGCGAGTACCTGCGTCGCATCGGGAAGGAGGCGACGGCACAGTGCCACCATTGCGACGGGGACCAGGACACGGCGCAACACACCCTCCAGTATTGCAGGGCCTGGAGGGAGCAGCGCCGCGTCCTGGTCCGGTATATCGGAAGGGACCTCTCGCTGCCGACGGTCATCCGACAGATTCTCGGCAGCGAGAGGTCGTGGAGAGCCTTCCTCGCCTTCTGCGAGGAAGTGCTCTCCCTGAAGGAGGAGGCGGAGCGGCGGCGGGAGCGAACGGACCCCTTCCGTTTGGCGAGGGCCCGTCCCCGCCGCCGCCCCGCACGGGGGGACGCCGTTCCCCCCGACTAACTTTGGCGGCCCGGACCCGCCGGTGCGGGGCAGTTCTCGCTGCCGGTGGGCCGGGCACGCGCCAAGGGGCCGCGAGGCGACAGAGTGGTGGCTCTGTCGCCTCCGCACAGCGGCCCCGAGGCGGGGCGGGATGTGTAGTGGTCGCACGTCCCGCCCAGGGGATTGTTAGTAGTGCGGGAGGCACGTTTCCCTCCTCCTTCGCCAGCGGCGAAGGAGTGGGGCGAGACGTGTCTCCCCGCGAGTAGTGGGGGACGCCTCCCTCTCTCGTGAAAGCGAGAGAGTGGATGGTCACTCCCCCCACCACGAGACGTGCCCCCCAAATAGGGGGCGGGCGCGGGGCGGCACCGGTCGTGTTCTTCCAGAGTTCCCGGTGTCGCCCCAGCAAGCGCCGAGGATGGCCACCGTGGGGTTTTAGCCGGTAAGAGTCCGGCACTACCCCGTCGCCCCCACCAGGGCGGCGGGGTGTCCATGAGGATTTCCCCACGAAAAAAAAAAAAAAAAAAAAAAAAGGTCTGGGTTAATCATGGATCTACACTGGGGCGCATCCCCCCAAGTAGGACTCTGGCTGTACGAGGCAGTTCTCCTACCACAACTCACATATGGATGCATCACATGGTGGCAGGCAACCACAACCACACGAGAACGCCTCCTCCTTGACAAAGTCCAACGGCAAATCCTGACGAGGATCTGCGGCAGCTTTCCCACCACACCAACGGTAGCACTCCAGTTCCTGCTAAAAAGATGCCCCCTCTCAACCAGAATCACAAACTTAGCGAAGAAAACCGCCCTCCGCCTCCTAGCCTTGAACCAACTGACCCCATCAAGAACAGAAAACGGTCACACCATGGATCTCCTGACACCCCAAGAAACCCTAATGGGCCACTTCCTCGATCGCACAAGTGTCAAACGGACATTTGATCAAAAATACAGTATACAAGTCAACTCACAAGCAGACTGGCAACAAAAACGCGACCCCATATCCAGACGTCACACAAACACCGGAAACAATAACCGCCCGTCCATCACCTGCTACACAGACGGGTCCAAAACAACAAACACTGGCACTGGAGCAGCCTGGTGCTGCCTCTCGCCACCCGCAGAAGAATTGATACCACTGGGAACGAACACAACCAATAACCAAGCCGAGATGATGGCTATCACCGCCTGTGCAACACACCACATACTAACCGGCACCTCCCGGACCGACATAATTATTTACAGCGACTCCTCCGCCTGTCTCACTGGCCTAGCCAATCCACTGACAAAATCCACCCTCTTGAAGGAATGCCAGGACACCCTGAACCACCTCTGCGCCAAAAACAACAGAGTAATACTATGCTGGATCCCCGCCCACAAAGGCTATCAGGGCAACGAAAGAGCCGACCAACTTGCCAAAGCAGCATCCCGTATCCAATTCACAGGACCTCTTCCTGTCCTCCCAGTCCCGTACAGCACAATACGCGGAATGTATAAACAATTAGAGACTGCAACTCTAACAGAACTCTGGCACAGGTGGTTAGTCTCACACAAGACCAGCCAGAGCACCAAAATCAACGGAATCCGAGGCCAACACACCCCCAAAATGGACACCCCACTACCATGCAGCAACAGAAAAACAATAAGGGACACCATCAGCCTAATCACGGGCCATGGCCGCACAGGGCACATGCTCGACCGCATGAACTTCGCTATAAATAAGAAATGCAGATTTTGCAAACGACATGTGGAAACCATGGCTCACATGCTCAGAGACTGCCCAGCCTTAGGCCCCCTACGCCACAGAATCCTAGGACAGCACCATCTCCTCCCAGAAGACACCGCCGACCTCAAGACAAAACAACTAATCACCTTCCTCAGGAGAGGAAACCTCCTCAGACCAATCACCGACCTACCGATGAAAGACCGGAGAAACATCCGCAGAGCCCGCCAAGCCTACGCACTCCGACAACGCACCACCAACAACAACAGCAACAATCACAACAACGACAGTGACAGCAACCAAAACAATGACGACGAGAACGACGATGACAACGACGATGACAACGACGATGACAACGACGATGACAACGACGATGACAACGACGATGACAACGACGACGACAACGACAATGACAACGACAGCAACCCCACCACCACCGGTGCAGCTCTCCCCGCCACCTACGCCACCCCCAATACAACCAACAACAACAACACGCGCGACCCTGTAGCAACCAACACCAAACGAACCCGGAAACGCACAAACACACGTACAAACAACATCCCAGACAACAGAACAGAATCCCAAATCACAGCACGTGATACCCCGCCGCTCACAAGACCAACCAAACGACCCAGAATAAACATCACGACCATCACAAATCAAACACTCAACATTCAGACAATCAGATCAGCAAAGACACAAAGAATAATAGGATACAGGTACCAACACCACCACCACCAACCAACAACCAACAGTAATAACACGGAAAGCGCCAACGTAATAGCACACGACCGAAAATTAGGCTTCACCCCCATAGCCGGTAGCAGCAAGGCACTGCCACACTGAAACACCGCCGCACACCATAGCTAGAACACACACACATAACACCCACATCACCGAGACTGTAGCCCGACTGACAACCGTATGTAAACCTAAACCAAAACCAAAACCCGAACCATAAACACACACACACAAACATATATACACATATGTATTTAAACACAAATAAATGTGACAAGCGCTCTATGAACGCCACCCTTTCTATAACACTGCCTCATGTTCTTACTCCCGCACCTACTGAGTGCCACCCCTAGTCTACCAGAACTCGCTACCGCGCTACCTTAATCCACCCCCCCCCCCCCCTCTCGCCCCAACTGGCGAACGACGCATGCGACCAACCTATCAGCAACAACCCACCAAGAACGAGCGAACTCCTCCGTCCCCACTCCCCCAAACCACCCAAGCCGCACCAAAACCCATACAGACGAAAGCCCCAGACCCGATCGACACCCGACGACAACTCAATCGATAAAACGCCAAGATGTGCAAAAATGCAGAAACGTAAAACATGCCAACGCATGAGCGTGCCCCCCCCCCCCCTCCCCGCCCCCCCCATAACTACCACCTAACCAAACCAGAACGGATGTATATGCAGAAGCTCAGCCCGGACAGACACCCAGACCTAACCCAACTCACCCGAGAGTAACGTCACAAGCGACCACGTAACGACGCAATCCACAATCCAGATACGGCCCCCCCCCTCCCGAGCACAGTGGGTGGGACCCCATGGCGCCACCCCCCCCCCCCCCCGCCGCAAAACGCCCGTGAACGCCCCCCACAGCTAGCACCAATCTAACCGGAAGTGGACACGCACCCTGAAGCCCAGCCCCAATCAACATCCGGACCCGGCCGAGCCCACCTGGAAGCAACACCACAAATAACCCAGTGCAGGTTTAACCCAACGATGCCAGGAAGATTGGCGGGAGGGGTGATCCCCCCTGCCCCTCACCGGGCACTGCGTTGAGGGGGGGGGGGGGGGTACTGGACGGGGGTGACCCCCCCCCCCCCCCCCCACCCACCCAATGCGCAATCGCCCACACACCCCCACCAGGAAAGAACCCGCCGGTAACCCGAACCATAACATACACAAACTAATAATAATAAAAACTTATAATAACAATAATAACTGAAACTAAGAGGAAGGGATTGGGAAAGGAGGTGACGGGGGTGGGAGGGGGGGGTGGAAGCGGGGGAGTAGGACATTACAAATCACCGCGTACCCTCGTCCACTGACCGGTTGGACGAACAAAGATACGAATAAGTGACAAGTGACAAGTGATAGACAATAACGAAACCCCACAAGCTCTGGAACACCAAACGACCCAGGGACTATCTCCACCAGGACTGGAACCAAACCAATCCCGGGACATACAACACAACTGAACTGACCCAGGCAAGGTAAGCCACATCAACACCAACACGTGGACCCTCTCTTAGAATCCACTACTCCCACTCTCTCTATACCCAACACAAGCGCTGAAACGCAAACTGCATGCATCCGGGATTCTCCCACCAAACACACCAGACCGCAACCTGCGCTGTCCACACGGACACAGGCCTGCAATGCCCTCCAATGGGACGGGGGCGCGACTAGCGCGAGTCTCCTTCCTGCCGGGCTGGCGACGTATGGCGACACCGGACCCGAAGCGCCCCGCCCCACGTGGGTCCCTGCTACGAATGGCCGCTGGTAGATCCGGATCTCCTAACACAAAGCAGACCACTCCACTTTCATGCCGGGCTGGCGACGCGCGATTAGCCCCCGGCTCATCGTCCTAAGCACGTCTGACCCCCGCGAGTCGGGGCGCGGTCCGGATACGCTCATACACGTCCTGTGACCGCGGTGTCCCTGCTACGATTGGCCGCTGGCAGAACCGGATCTTCCAATAATAATAAAGCAGACCACTCCACTTTCATGTCGGGCTGGCGACGCGCGGGCAATCGAAAAAACGATCCGACCCTGTGCAAGTCAGACACCGCGCGATCCCTGTTGTAGCGGTCGACTGCTGCACTCAGCCAGATCACCCCCCTCCCTCCAGGAGCAGCCGCGAATTCTTCCACCCACTGCCTCCCCCCCCCTGCATTAGATCGCTTTGGGGCCCGAACGCCCGGGACAATTGTTGATACCACCTCTCCTAACTGCACTACTAGAGGGCCCCCTCCCCGCCCCCACAGGGTCCCCACAGACACCGCTCTCTCTCCCCCTTCTCCCCCCACATAGCTAGGTATGTGCCCTCCGCCAGCAGCGGATGCACGTCAACCCCCTTTGCGCACAGGACATGTAGATAAACGATAGGCAGGCCGTGAGCGCGCGCGCGAAAACAGTGGGACGAGACGACCGTCAGTCTAGCGAAACGGGAAGGGCAGCAATATTCCGGGGATGGGATACTGACGATAACGGCACTGGGCTCCCACTGGCTCACCGTTGGCTCTGGTACGCTCGGAGCAACAGGGAACCCCGCCCGCGGGTGTACGGGCGGGGGATAACAAATCCCTGAGCAACTAGCTAGGACCCCACAAAGACCCACGCGAGACGGATATCGCCGAGAGGGACGCGGGCAAGCCGGACGTGCCAGTGCCCGACCAACAGAACGGATATTCTCTGTCTAAGGCATTCACGATCCCCGGATCCCCTCCACCCCTCCGATGGGCTAGACAGATCCACTCCAGCACACCTAAACTCAGACATTAGAATCGACAGATCACCGAAAAACCCGACGCCGAACAAGATGACCTGCACAACCACACAACACAAGACCCCGTACTGACTGACGCCTCGCGCCCCGCCAAAACACTCACTGGGGAGGGACCACCTCCCTTCACTAGCAAACAATAAAAAAAAAAAAAAAAAAAAAAAAAAAAAGTAAAAAGTAAAAAGTAAAAATCTGACGAACCCCGAAGCGATCTGACAAACCCACACACCCCCCTTCACACACACTTTTGCATGCTACTTCACTCGCAAGACACGACGAGTCTGAGAAACTTTCCGCTCGCCGTGGGCACGCCAAGGCTCCACAAGCCCATGGACAGGCCTCCCGCTATAGTACACCAACCCGCCACACGGGAAGGATACGCTCTACTGCTCTCCTCCTCTCTCTATATATATCTTCCACTTCACCTACTCTCTCCGCAACGCATAGGCCCGCGGCTCATTCCCGCCCCCGGAGGTAGGCTGACTACCCGGGGTCGCAGTTACGGCACTGGCGCATCCCCCTCGACTAACTTTGCTTCTGCCAGGTAGCGCGTGCAGCAGCTGGGACTGCGACCCACCCCGGTCACGCCGAAACCAAACCAGCTCGTTCTCCGCCATCTGCCACCTTCCGGAAGAGACAGACGGCGGGGGCCCAGATCTAACCACGCGGACAGGCTCTCAAGACATACGCGGTCGCGCTATACTCATCTCTCTATCTCCTTTCGCCACCACTCCCAGGGCCATCTTTCACACCTACTAAAAGAGAAAAGAGAATCACCCAAATGCTAAGAGACACCGCACGACCAACAAAGGCCTGACGGATTCGAGCACCGCGGCACCCGTCCTCCCAAGCTCTAAGTCACCGCCGGGACAGCACCAACGTTTACGAGCGCACTCGCGGAAACCTGTACCGGGTCGACCAAACCGTCGGGCAGTCCCCCAGCAATCATACGACCACCACCCCGGTCGATAGGTAGGGACCGACGGCTTGTATCCCGGGCAGGTATAGCTCGCGCTAAACATTGGTTCATCGGGGATAAACTCACGCACGACAGGTCCCGGCCAACCATCGTACGCCCAAGCTCCGACAGCTTGGTAACGTACGGCCCTGCAGACTTCGCCGCGTGGGCGCGACTCCACACCCTGGGCACTACACTCCTCCCGTAGAAACACCCCCCCCCCCCCCAAGACGATCCACCCTTCTCCTCTCAGTAATATCAGGAAATAGGTAAAAATAGTGGGAAGTAGGTAGGCCACGGGTACGCGCGCGTGGACTGGACGCTCAAGCACCCACCAACCGGACGACGAGCGCGCAGGGGTAGGGATACCGCGCGATACTTTGCACACTGAGCCACAGTTCGATTCGATGCCCACTGACGACACCGAACCGAAAAAATGATGCCTGGGTAGGTCAACACAACATCCGCAATAACAATCACCCACCGCGCTTCCCAGGCATCAGACTGTGGCTCGCCGTGGGTTGGGAAACACGCTCGTCTCCGGGAGCGCCAGTCAGCCCGCTGTCAGCTCGGTCCCGGCACTCTACAATCGTGAGGTTCAGCAGACCGTAGCAGTGGTGCTTCCCATAGAAGGCATATGCGCTTGAGGGGACGTGGCTCGGAGACCGGGATGTGAGGCGAGAGCCCACATCTGATACTAGGTCACCCGGCGAGTGCAGGGGTGTGTCTTAAATGACAGAGGGGGTGAACTGCGTCCAAGGCAGGTGGCACATTGGTTCCGAACCACCACCTGCTGGCGCTCCCTCCCCTGTCGGGGGTTGTGAAAAGTAGTTGATCGGTGGAGGGGAACACCCTCCTCTCCTTCGGACTCTAGTTGGCTGCACCTCCGATGGGCATCGTAGCACTGTCGACCGAGTGGCACCATGAACTTCCTAACCCCAGTATACGAACAATAGGTCTGGGTTAGGTCTGGGTTAGGTCTGGGTTAGGTCAGTTCCGTGCCCCCCTTCGATGGTGTCCCGCCTTGTCGTGGCGGAGGGGCTTGCGTGGGGCAATGATCCTGAGAGCTATGCCGGCGGGGACTCGTTCCCTGGCAGGTACTACCATGCCGGATTGGTCTCAGGGGAGCCTCCAGACTAAGAGGACACCAAGCACACATACACACACTTTTCACATTTACACATACACATACACTTACACTCACACGATTCGGGATCTCGTTGCGGTGCCGTTCTCCCTGGTCGGGGGGATGGTCGGCCGTATTGCCGCGGTGGTACCACGGGAGGGTACAGGAGATAAACCGGGTTAGGCACTCCCGGGCCGCTCCCTAGTACAGGTGCCCGAACCCCGTCTAACCAACGGGGAGGCTGCGCTATCAGGGGCGAATAATCTCGGGGCGGGTTGTAGTGCCGGTTGGTGACCGGATGGGACCCTGCAGCTCGCTCCGGGGGGCTCTCCCGAGGCCACCCGTGGATGCCGTAAAAAAGCTTAGCCGCCGCGGCGGTGCGGCCGGCCCCTCCTCGTTTCGGGGGTTTGGACTTTCTCGCGCGAGATCCCGTTTCAATACACTATCACACACACACACACAAACATACACATGCACGCACACACACATTTTGACGTTTGATTGGGAGGGTTTAAGGATGGCAGAAACAAATAAAGAAAGCAGTTTTGAAAAGTGCCGAAACGACGATGATGTGGAGATTCCCAGCTCCAAAGAGGTAGGAGAGGAGTGCGGTAGCGCGGCTACCCCCTCCGTTAGTGGAATGGGGCCGCCTGCGACCCCCTCCGCTCAAAAGAAGAAGTCGAGGCGCGTGGTCATCCGGCCCACGGAGGACAGCGCGGGCGAGTCCGATGATTCGGACACGTCCGCCGCCTCTGTGGTGACGGTGACCGAGAGGGCCGTGTCGGGCTGTTCGGTGGTGTTGAGCCGCCTGCCCGACGCGGTCCTCTCCCAACGCGCCTCGGCGACGTCGGTCGCTTCCGCCGGCGGGGGGTCCGATGCCTCGATGGCTTCGGCCTCCTCCCGGCCTGGGGGCTCCCGGCGGAAGAGAGGGCCTCCATCCGCAGAGGAGGGCGCCGTGTCGGCACAGGCGAAGAAACGCCTGGTCGACGCGGCGCCCGAGGGGAGCGAGCCCGAGGCGGGGCAGCCTTCTGGCGGCTCGGGGTCCGGGCAACCGCCAGCCCCGGGTAGTCCTGCGACCAAGCGCAGGAGGGGCGCGGCTCAGGCTCTGAGGAGGGAGGCTGAGCTGGCGCGGAAGCTCCGGGTGAGCTCGACCGCGGATGTGGGTGCCCACATCATTGAGGCGATGGACGTGGTGCGTCACCTGGCGACCACCTCGACCCGCCTCAAGGGCACCTACAAACGTAGGTTCCGCCTGGCGGCCCAGGATGCGACCGTGGCGGCGACGGAGTTGGCAGCCAGGGCCAACTCCGACGGGGAAGGAGCCTTCCTTAGGGCCGAAAATCGGCGTCTGAGGGCCAGGATCGCCGATCTCGAGGGGGAGACTCTCTCCCTCTCGAGGAAGGTGGACCTCCTGGGCCGCCAGGGGGCGGGACCCTCGGGCGTCGCGGCGACGGCGCCGTGCGCCCCCACCGACGGCCCCGTCGGCCTCGCTCTCGAAGAGAGAGCGATGGCGCGGATCGGGGCTCTCGTGGAGGCCAAGCTGACCCGCTTCAGGGAGGAGCTCTTCCCTGGGCGGGCGGTGAGGCCTCCATTGGGGGTGAAGGCGACGGCTCCGGCGGGTGGGAGCGAGCCCGTCCAAGCCGCCGCTTCTTCCGCGGAGGCTCCGGCGGTGGACGGTACAGTCCGCCGCCGGAAGAGGAAGCGGAAGAAGAAGGGGAGGAAGAGTGGGGCAGCAGCCGAGACTGTCCAGCCACCCGGGGGCTCTCCGAGCGCCGGTGGGCCCGCGAGACCGTCCCAGCCCGCACCTCCCACGCAGGGAGACACGTGGGCGAAGGTGGTGGGGAGGAAGGCGAAGCGCGAGGCCGCGCCGAAGCCACCGCCAGCCCCGCCAGCCGGAGCGGTCGCGAAGGCGACGAAACTCATTCCTGGACGCCCTCCGAAGACCGCGGCGGTAACGCTCACGGTCTCGGAGGGGTCCAGGCTGACGTACGCCGAGGCGATGTCCCGGGCACGCGAGCGCATCAAGCTCGCCGACCTGGGCATCGCCGAGGTAAGGCCGAAGCGCGCCGTCACCGGGGGTCTCATCCTCGAGATCCCCGGTGCCGACGGTGCCGCGAAGGCCGACAAGCTGGCGGCGGCGATGGCCGGGATATTTGATGGGACGGAGGCACGGGTTGCCCGTCCCACAAAGAAGGCCGAGCTGAGGGTGACCGGGCTCATTGAGTCGGTCACCGTCGGCGAGGTCGTCTCGGCCATCGCCAAGGACGGAGGCTGCAGGGAGGAGGACGTGACGGCTGGGGAAATCCGGTCGTCCGCCTCCTCCAAGCTTGGCTCCCTCTGGCTGCGGTGCCCTGTCACCGCGGCCAGGAAGGTGGCGCAGGCGGGCCGCGTAGTGGTGGGGTGGACCTCGGTGAAGGTGGAGGCACTGGCTGCACGGCCGCTGCAGTGCTACCGTTGCCTTGAGACGGGGCACGTGCGGCGGCAGTGCAAGTCCGGTGTCGACCGAGGCCGCCGCTGCTACGCGTGCGGCGAGGAGGGGCACAAGGCGGGCGCCTGCAAGGCCGAGAAGCCCCGGTGTCCGCTTTGCGGGGACCTCGGGCGCCCGGCCGACCACCGCCTTGGTGGCACGGCCTGCCGTGCCGCCGCACAAAGGGCCGCAAGGCTGACAGTGGCGGATAAGCCGGCGAAGGTGCCGCCTGCGAAGGCGCGGGGCGGCAGGGCTGGCCGATCGGCCGTTAAGGCCGTGGCCAACGTGCCTGTCGTCCCGCCCTTAAAGGTAGCGGTGGTGGCGGCACCTTCGGCGAAGAAGCCCAAGCCGGGTCTGGGCGCGGTTGCCCCAGCCAAGCCGGCGGCGGCGGCAGACGGGGCAACACAGGCCCAAGGAGAGGGTGGCTTGGGGGGGGCCATGGACATTGAGTAACAATGTATCAGCGCCTCCTCCAAGCCAACCTGAACCACTCGCGCAGGGCGCAGGACCTCCTGGTCCAAACCTTGCGCGAGTGGAGAGTGGGTTTGGCAATCGCGGCGGAGCCGTACGTAGTCCCGCCCAATAACCCTAATTGGGTCGGGGACGCGTGCGGCTCTGTCGCGATCATTGTAAATAGGTGGCCCGACTCCCCCCTCTGCTCAGCCCTGGAGCAGGGGCGGGGATTCGTGGCCGTGCAGTGGGGGGACCTCGCGGTGGTGGGGTGTTACATCTCGCCCAACTGCGGCCTCGATGACTTCGAGGCGTACCTGGGTGCGGTCGGTGGGTGCATTTCCCGCACACGGCCGCGCCCGGTACTCGTCCTGGGGGACTTCAACGCTCACGCCCAAGCGTGGGGCAGCCCCCGGGACGACGCAAGGGGCGGGATGTTGCTCGACTGGGCGGCGCAGCACGACCTCCGGTTGGTTAACCGGGGGTCCGTTAGCACGTGCGTTCGGTGGCAGGGGGAATCGATCGTCGATTTGACTTTCGGCTCCCCGGCCGCCGTGCGCCGTGTGTCGGGGTGGCGGGTCGCGGAAGAGCGCGAAACGCTCTCGGACCACCTCTATCTGACGATGGAGGTGGCCGCCGCGCCCGCCGCTCCGGCACGCCGCTCAGCATCGTGCACCTCGGGGGGTAGAGGGCACACCCCATCACCACGATGGGCGCTTAAGCGCCTTGACCGGGACGCACTGATGGCGGCAGCTATCGCCGTGGCCTGGCCGGACGGGTCGGGGGACGAGGAGGAGTTTCCCGACCCGGACGCAGGGGCGGAGTGGTTCCGGGGTAGTATGACGTCGGTCTGCGACGTCGCGATGCCCCGGGCCAGGCCGCCGCGCGTCGGCGGGGTGTACTGGTGGTCCCAAGATCTTGCGGCGCTACGCACTGAGTGCGTGCGCCGCCGACGCCGGTACACCCGCGCCCGGAGACGGCGAAATCAGGCTGCGGCGGGGGTGGTCCCGCTGTACGCGGCGTACCGCGAGTCCGTGGTCGCCCTGCAGCGGGCCATCCGAGCGGCCAAGGCCCGTGCCTGGGACGAGCTCGTCGCCACCCTGGATGGTGATCCGTGGGGGCGCCCGTACAAAATCGTCATGGGACGATTGCGTCCCTGGGCGCCCCCCACGACGGAGCTTCTGGACCCCCATGTCCTCGACCGGGTGGTGGACACTCTGTTCCCTGCTGGAGCAGAGGACCCCGCCCCCGGTCGGCCTCCCCCACACTTTGTGTGGGACGAGGCCACTATGGGGGTCAGTGGCGACGAGCTCCGCGCAGCGGTGACGCGTCTCGCGGCCCGCGCGAACAAGGCGCCGGGCCCGGACGGCATCCCGGGCAGGGCCTTGGCCATGGCCATGGGCGTCCTGGTCCCGCGCCTCGGGCAGCTTTTTAACAGCTGTCTGAGGCGCGGCAGGTTCCCCCGCTGCTGGAAGCGGGCGCGGATGGTCCTCATCCGGAAGGAAGGGCGGCCCGCGGACTCTCCCTCCGCGTACCGGCCCATATGCTTGTTGGACGAGGCGGGCAAGCTCTTCGAAAGAGTGATTGCCAACCGCCTCGTCCGGCACCTGTCGGCGACAGGGCCGGACCTCGACGACGGGCAGTTCGGCTTCCGTCAGGGACGATCGACGTTAGACGCGATTAAGCGTCTGAGGTCCCTGACGGAGTCGGCTGCAACCCGGGGCAGGGTGTGCATCGCTATATCGCTCGATATAGTGAATGCTTTCAACACCCTGCCCTGGTGGGTCATCAGGGAGGCGCTCGAGCACCATCGAGTGCCCCCTGAGTTACGGGCCGTCGTCGGGGACTACCTCGCCGGCAGGAGCATCACCTTCACGGGCCGGTCGCAGGAGTACGAGAGGGAGACGTGCGCCGGGGTCCCGCAGGGGTCCGTTTTGGGCCCCCTGCTGTGGGACCTCGGTTACGATTACGTCCTGCGGGCTGCACTCCCCGCTGACGCCACCATGATCTGCTATGCAGACGACACACTGGTGGTAGTCAGCGGGGAGGATGGGACGAGGACCATCCGCGTGGCAGAGATGGCGGTGGCCTGTGCCGTCGCCCGAATCCACCGACTGGGTCTTCGGGTGGCCCCGCAGAAGACCGAGGCGATCTGGTTTTACGATCGCCAACGGTCCGCGGGGCCGCCTGCCCAGCGGTGGATTGCGGTTGGAGAGACCCGCGTCCAGGTGAGAGATACGATGAAGTATCTGGGTCTCACGCTGGACGGCCTCTGGCGCTTTAACGAGCACTTTGACCGGCTTATCCCCCGAGTTGAGAAGGCGGCGGGCGCTTTAGGACGCCTGCTGCCCAACATCGGGGGACCGTGGGAGGGGGTCCGACGCCTATACGCGGGAGTCGTCCGTTCCATGTTGCTCTACGGAGCACCAGTCTGGGCGGACGACCTGGCGGCCAGTCGACGCAACTGTACCCTGTTATTCAGGGTGCAGCGTCGGATGGCCGTCAGGGTCGTGCGAGGATATCGCACGATCTCCTTGGCGTCGGCCACCCTACTAGCGAGGTTTCCGCCCCTAGACATTCTGGCGATGGGGGACGCGAGGACCTATTCGGGTCTTCGCGTCCTCCGCGAAGGGGGCGGAATTCCCACGGAGCGGGCGGTCGAGGAGTTGAAGCGCCAGACCCGACGGTTCGTTGTCGAGATGTGGCGGGAGAGGCTGGAAGATCCAGCCAACGCCCGCCACAGAGCCGTCGGGGCGATTCTCCCGAGCCTCGAGGCTTGGGTGAGTCGCGGCAGGGGGCAACTCTCCTACCGCGCGACGCAGGTGCTTACCGGGCACGGCTGCTTCGGCGAGTACCTGCGTCGCATCGGGAAGGAGGCGACGGCACAGTGCCACCATTGCGACGGGGACCAGGACACGGCGCAACACACCCTCCAGTATTGCAGGGCCTGGAGGGAGCAGCGCCGCGTCCTGGTCCGATATATCGGAAGGGACCTCTCGCTGCCGACGGTCATCCGACAGATCCTCGGCAGCGAGAGGTCGTGGAGAGCCTTCCTCGCCTTCTGCGAGGAAGTGCTCTCCCAGAAGGAGGAGGCGGAGCGGCGGCGGGAGCGAACGGACCCCTTCCGTTTGGCGAGGGCCCGTCCCCGCCGCCGCCCCGCGCGGGGGGATGCCGTTCCCCCCGACTAAGTTTGGCGGCCCGGACCCGCCGGTGGGTTTTTCGCTGCCGGTGGGCCGGGCACGCGCCAAGGGGCCGCGAGGCGACAGAGTGGTGGCTCTGTCGCCTCCGCAAAGCGGCCCCGAGGCGGGGCGGGACGTGTAGTGGTCGCACGTCCCGCCCGGGAGGAGATTGTTAGTAGTGCGGGAGGCACGTTTCCCTCCTCCTTCGCCGCTGGCGAAGGAGTGTGGAGAGACGTGTCTCCCCGCGAGCAGTGGGGGACGCCTCCCTCTCTCGTGAAAGCGAGAGAGTGGATGGCCACTCCCCCACCGCGAGACGTGCCCCCCAATAGGGGGCGGGCGCGGGGCGGCACCGGTCGTGTTCTTACAGAGTTCCCGGTGTCGCCCCAGTAAGCGCAGAGGATGGCCACCGTGGGGTTTTAGCCGGTAAGAGTCCGGCACTACCCCGCCGCCCCCACCAGGGCGGCGGGGTGTCCATGAGGATTTCCCCACGAAAAAAAAAAAAAAAAAAAAAAAAAAAAAAAAGGTCAGTTCCGTGCCCCTCGCGGGAACCGGGTAAGGGTCACAGGTTCGCCTGTGACCCCCCCGGGCCCTGTGAGGGGATGGGGGTGCCAATACCCCGACACGGCGCGTCCCCGGGTTGCGGATAGGGGGATGCCCAACGGACATGTTCCGGTGGGTAGCGGTTCCCGAAAGGGACCGTCGCGGACAGCCATTGGCATTACACACACTTCACACATACACACACACTTACACACCCCTCACGCACCCTACCTCACGGGGTAGTACATTGTGAGGGGCACACATCCACGCACATCTCACACTGACATTCCCCTCTGGTCACCCTGCCTCGTGGGGCAGTACATCCCAGAGGGGCACACGCACGCACACATACACCGTCCGGGGGCGGTTACCCCCGGGGATTTCTCCCGCCTCAAGGGGGATAGGGGAAGAAACCCCGAATTAAAATCAATGATGGACCGGACAACGAAAGAACTCCAGATTAGGGTGCAGAGGTGCGAGTCCTCAGTACCGGCGTGCGAGGGTGGGCAAGCGGGCCCGACCACGTCGTTATCCAGCAACCGTAGGGATGCATCGGTTGGCCACTTGGCCGATGCATCTTATGAAGCCACAAGAGTGCAAAACACAAAGACGGACGGACCCACGGACCACTCCAGGTCCAAGGACAACGTCCCCGCTGACGACCCGGCTTGTCACATGGAATGCGATTTCGCGGTCCCGAAGAGGCGACCCGAGCGGAGGGATTCTCTGGCTTCCTCCTCCTCGGCTCGCACTACGACCACGACAGAGACGAAGAAGAAGAGGCCATGGGAGAAGCCTTCCTCGACGAACCGGGAGAAGTCCCAGGTGTCGCAGCAGAGGAGCAAAAGGCTCCCTGTCTCCGGTGACGAAAGTTACGACCCCCGCTCCGATTCGGGGTCGTCTGTACGATCGTCGGCCTCAGGGCAGCAGGTCTCAAAGAAGGCCAAACCGACGAGCGAGCCCGCCAAGAACGGGAACAGTTCTTCCTCCCCGAAGAAGAAGAAGAAGAGGTTGATAAGGGCGGCGGTGCTGTCCTCGTCATCCTCGGAAGACGATGCGGTGGACTCCGACCCGGTCTTTGACCCCAAGGTCGACCCGCCTCCAATCTCGCGGAAAAACAAGAAGCTTCCGAAGATGGAGGACCTGGTGGCCAAGGCGAGAGAGACTCCAACCGCAAAACTTGGAGCGACCATCTTAAACCACCTTAAAACGGTGGAAAAGATCGCTGCCACCTCCGAGAACCTGAAGGGGACGTACAAGCGTTCCCTCAGGGTCACGGCCATGGAGATCCGGGCAAACTCCACCGAGATGGCGACCCGTACCACCGCCACCGGGGGGAGTGCTGCCCTAGAAATGGAGAATATCCAACTCCGGGCAAAGATCTGGAATATGGAGAAGGAACTCGCGACCCTGAAGTCTGAGATTGAAGGGCTCAAATCCCGGGACAAGCAGCATCCCAGAAATCCCTCCAAGTCTCTGGCCAAGGTCCCCGCTAGTGACCGCTCTAAGCCAGCGCAGGAGGCAAGCAGCGAGCAAGATCTCCTGCAAAAGATGTCAGCACTGGTGATCTCCCAGCTGACATCGTTCAAAGCGGAGATCTACGAGGCACTGGGAACGGGTCTCAAAGCCACCGTGACGACGCCGGTGGCCACCCCCACTCCCACCCTGCCCACGCTGGTAACCGGCCCCAAAGCCAGGCCGTCCATGAGGAAGCCGCCAGGGGAGACACTGGAAGCACGAACCAACCGTATCCGAGAGGAAACGAGGATCGCGGCATCACAAACCCAGGATCCCAGGGACGAGCCTTCCTGGGCAAAGGTTGTCGGCAGGAAGCCCAAACCGAAGAAGGGCATCCAAGACAGACCAACGTCCGTCACCGCCGCCCCCTCTGCGACGTCCATACCCACACGCGGCAAGTCCCAAGCGCCCGGGGGTGGGACAAAGAAGCCCCACAAGCCGCAAAAGCCCTCTCAACAACAGGGTAAAAAGTTAAAGGTGCCGAAGCACGCTGCGGTTACCTTGACGGTGGCTCCGGGGGCGAAAACCTCCTATGCGGAAGTTATGACTTCCGCCAAGGAGAAGATTGACTTGTCCAAATTGGGCATTTCAGAACTGCGCACACGCCGTGCGATAAACGGGGGCCTGATTCTGGAGGTCCCCGGCACGGACGGCGCCGTCAAGGCCGAAAAACTCGTGGCGAGTCTCCGCACCGCCCTCGCTGAGGTGGAGGACGTGAGGGTCTCGCTACCAACAAAGACCGCGGACATGCGAGTAAGTGGCCTTGATGATTCGGTGTCTCCGCGCGAAGTGGCAGAAAGCATTGCCACGGCAGGCGAGTGCTCCGCAAAGGATGTCAGGACCGGAGAAATCCGACGCTCTCCGAGGGGTCTGGGGACCGTGTGGGTCCGTTGTCCCGTGGCAACGGCAAAGAAGGTTGGAGAGCTGGGGAGAGTGCGGGTCGGATGGACCTCAGCCAGGGTCCAAATCCTGGAGGCCCGACCTCTCCAGTGCTTCAAATGCTTGGAAAAAGGCCACGTCAGGCAGCTATGCCAATGCCCAACGGATCGCAGCTTACGCTGCTATAACTGCGGCGAGACGGGTCATCGGGCTAGTGGTTGTTCCGCCCCGCCCAAGTGCCCACTGTGCGCTGACCTCGGCATTCCCAGCAACCATAGGCTGGGAACCAAAAAGTGCTGCCCACCGAGGAACAGCAAGGGAGGACGGGATAGGACTTCCCCACGGTCCGCCCCCTCTGTGCAACAGGCAGCAGAGCGGAAACCGCCGGAAACCCAGGAGAAGAGCACTGCACCACCCCCGGCGTCCTCACATCCAGCGGACCAACCCGCCGAAGTCGCCAGCCCGGAGGAGGCTATGGACCTCTCTCCAGAATGATGGGCTGCCACGCCCCTGCTGTAAAGATTTTGCAGGCGAATATTAACCACTCGGCTAGGTCTCAGGATCTGCTCATGCAGATAATGGCCGAATGGTCCATTGGGATCGCCTTGGTTGCGGAACCCTACCGCGTACCTGATAACTCAACGTGGCTAAGTGACAACGACGGCACCGTGGCCATCATAAGTCAGCCCGTATCAGGTTCGTCCCAGGTCCTCCTGAGAGACAGAGGAGACGGTTACATTGTGGCAGACTGGGGCAAGTTCTGCCTCGTGGCAATCTACGCCCCACCCAGTTGGACGTTGGAAGAATTCGAGGACCTGCTTGTCGAAATCAGGAATTGTGTCGCTGGTCTCGGAAGCCGCCCTGTCCTGATAGCGGGCGACTTCAACGCCAAGGCAACGTCGTGGGGGAACCGGCGTACAAGTGCGAAAGGGGACTCCCTGGAGAAATGGGCGGCCGCGCAGGATCTCCGGATTCTGAATGTGGGTTCTGCCCCCACCTGCGTAAGGAGAGATGGTTGGTCGATTGTCGATCTGACATGGGCCAACGCTTCCGCGCAACAACAAATCCAGGGTTGGAAGGTAATGGAGCAGTGCGAGACCCTCAGCGATCATAAATACATCTGTATGATGATCGGTCCAGCTGGTCCCGCTGCCCCCGCAAATTTCCAGCCACCTTGCTCGCGGAGGACACGAGGCTGGATGACGAAGAAAATCAACGAGGATCTCTTCGATGCCGCTATCACCGCAGAATCCTGGGCCCTTCCCTCTGAGGATGAGACTCCAGACGTCGAGGTAGAAGCTACATGGCTCCGGGAGGCCATAGCCAGGGCCTGTGACGCCTCGATGCCGAGATGCCGCGGCACGAGAACGAAGAAGGCTGTGTACTGGTGGTCCCAAGACATCAAAGACATAAGGGACAGGTGTACGCGGAAACGCCGGTGCTTCGCACGGGCCCGACGAAGGCGTCTCCGGGACTCCGTCGCGGAAGACACCCTCTACAGGGCGTATCGAGACGCTGTCAGGGATCTTCAAAAAGCTATTGTCAAGGCCAAGATTCAATGCCGAATCGACCTTGAACAATGCCTGAACAGTGAACCTTGGGGGCCGGGATACCGCCTGGCCCTTGGAAAACTTCGATCGCGAGGCCCGCCTCTGACGGAGACGATGGCACCCCCGGTGCTGAAACAGATGGTCGACTCTCTCTTCCCCGCTGGCGAGGACCTTCAACCCGAGATCCCTCGCGCCCCGACACCTTGGCCTGCCGAACTGGCCATCACGGGGGAAGAGATGAAGAAGGCTGTCCGCGACATGAAAGCCCGATGTGGAGCTCCCGGACCGGACGGCATTCCCGGCCGGATCATCGCCAGAGCTGCACGCGCCCTGGGGAGGCGCCTGACATCCCTCTTCGACGCGTGCCTGCGTGCTGGGAAGATTCCCACAGCGTGGAAGCAGGCCCTTATGGTCCTAATCCCAAAGCCTGGGAAAGCGCTCGGTACTCCATCATCGTGCAGGCCCATTTGTCTCCTCGATGAGCTGGGCAAACTGTTCGAACGAGTAGTGGGGGCTCGCTTAACCGACCACCTGTCGACGACCGGTCCCAACCTCTCCGAGCTCCAATTCGGGTTCCGAAGAGGTCTCTCGACCATGGATGCTATCTCTCTGGTGAGAAACACCTTCGTAGAGACGGCCGATCGAGGCGGAGTGTTGCTGGCAATATCCCTGGACATCTCCAACGCCTTCAACTCTCTGCCGTGGTCGGTAATTTTGGACGCACTAACCACCCACGGCGTGCCTGTCTACCTTAAATCGGTCGTCCGCGACTATCTTAAGGATCGACAAATCATGTACCCGAGTGCGGGCGGAAACATGATCCGTAGAGCGGTCAACCGAGGGGTCCCTCAGGGCTCGGTCCTGGGCCCCCTCTTATGGAACCTGGGATACGACCACACTCTTAGCATCCCTCTTCCAGACAACGTAGCCATTGTCTGCTACGCGGACGATACCCTGATCCTCGCAGGAGAGAAGTCCTGGAATCGCGCACTACGCCTGGCGGAACTGGGCGTTTCGTGCGTAATCAGGGCGATTGGCTCCCTGGGCCTGTCAGTGAATGCCGCCAAAACCGAGGCCATCTGGCTTCACCGACTCTCCCTGACTCGCAGCCCCCCACAGCTCTGGCTGCGAGTGGACGGTTCCACCGTCAAAATCGGGGATACGATGAAGTACCTTGGTCTTACGTTGGACAGTCGTTGGAGGTTTGAGCGCCACCTGGAACTCCGAGCGCCCAAAGTGGAGAGGGCGTGCAACCAGTTGGGAGCAATCCTCCCCAACGTCGGCGGGCCGGGTGCAAGGGTGCGGCGCCTGTACACTGGAGTCATACGTAGTATGATCTTGTACGGCGCACCCATTTGGATGGCAGACCCTGAGGTCGGCGGTAAGAAGAAACGCAACCTCCTCCGAAGGGTCCAGAGGAGGATGGCTCTCCGGATGATACGCGCGTACTCTGACGTCTCTTTCGAGACGGCCACCGTGCTGGCAGGCTCGATGCCTTTCGACCTTCAGGCGGAGGCCGAAGCATCGGTCTACCGAGACATCAGCGCGATTCGCGAGGCGGAAGGCGAACTTCCCTCCTGGAAAGTCCGCCACGAACTCCGGGCGAAGTGTCTCGATGCTGCTAGGGAGAAGTGGAGACGGCAACTCCTCGAAGGTAGCGGCGCCAAAAAGAGAGTCGTCAAGGCGATTCTCCCACATTTCGACGCCTGGCTGGACAGGGAGCACGGAGTGCTCTCTTACAGAGTCTCCCAAATGCTTTCCGGTCACGGCGTGTTTGGGGACTATCTTTTCCGGATCGGGGCCGAGGAAGACACTCGGTGCTTCTCGTGTGGAGCGGGGCTGGATACTGCTCGCCATACGCTGGAGAGATGCCCCAGCTATGAGGTGCAGCGGGACGTTTTGAGCGACGCGATTGGCCGGGAGGTCACACTGGCTTCGGTCGTGGAAGCCATGTTGGCCAGTCCTACCAACTGGGTCGCGGTCTCCTCCTTTTGCGAGGAGGTCATTAGAGACAAGGAGGACCTGGAGCGGGAGAGGGAGCGCAACGACCCGAGACGCAGGGAGCGCAGGCGTCGAAGACCTCCAAAGAAGAGGAAACGCTGAGTAGCCTCCTCAGCTACCCTGGGAATGGCTTCGGAGCGTTTTCCGAAGCGGAAATGCAAATTTCTCCGGTGGGGGTCGGAGGAAGCGCGGACGCACATTTTAGGCTTGGCAGGGTGTAGGGGCATGGCCCCCCTACGCTCCTTTTGAAAACAACTGGAATGGGGAAATTACCCGCCACAAGGACGAGTCTCGAGCGCGAGACGCATGCGACGAATGCCGCGGTTGCGTTCCTCGGGAGATCCCGGGGCATTCGATTCTCGCATGAGGAAGGCCATCGCAGAGGGTTTTAGTGGGTGGAAATCCCACATAACCCTGTCCTTCCCCCCAGAAGGGCAGGGTATCTTTGAAAGATTTCCCTCTGCGTCAACAAAAAAAAAAAAAAAAAAAAAAAAATGGGTTAGGTCAGTTCGCTCCCCCTTCGATGGTGTCCCGCCTTGTCGTGGCGGAGGGGCTTGCGTGGGGCAATGATCCTGAGAGCTATGCCGGCGGGGACTCGTTCCCTGGCAGGTACTACCATGCCGGATTGGTCTCAGGGGAGCCTCCAGACTAAGAGGACACCAAGCACACATACACACACTTTTCACACTTACACATACACATACACTTACACTCACACGATTCGGGATCTCGTTGCGGTGCCGTTCTCCCTGGGCGGGGGGATGGTCGGCCGTATTGCCGCGGTGGTACCACGGGAGGGTACAGGAGATAAACCGGGTTAGGCACTCCCGGGCCGCTCCCTAGTACAGGTGCCCGAACCCCGTCTAACCAACGGGGAGGCTGCACTATCAGGGGCGAATAATCTCGGGGCGGGTTGTAGTGCCGGTTGGTGACCGGATGGGACCCTGCAGCTCGCTCCGGGGGGCTCTCCCGAGGCCACCCGTGGATGCCGTAAAAAAGCTTAGCCGCCGCGGCGGTGCGGCCGGCCCCTCTTCGTTTCGGGGGTTCGGATTTTCTCGCGCGAGATCCCGTTTCAACACACTATCGCACACACACACACAAACATACACATGCACGCACACACACACATTTTGATGTTTGTTCGGGAGGATGTGACTATGGAAGGTAAACATACAGAAAACAGTTCTGAAAAGTGCCGCAAAGAAGACGTGGAGATTCCCAGCTCCAAAGAGGTAGGAGAGGAGTGTGGTAGCGCGGCTACCCCCTCCGGTAGCGGAATGGGGCCGCCTGCGACCCCATCCGCTGGAAAGAAGAAGTCGAGGCGAGTGGTCATCCGGCCCACGGAGGACAGCGCGGGCGAGTCCGATGATTCGGACTCGTCCGCCGCCTCTGTGGCGACGGTGACCGAGAGGGCCGTCTCGGGCTGTTCGGTGGTCTTGAGCCGCCTGCCCGACGCGGTCCTCTCCCAACGCGCCTCGGCGACGCCGGTCGCTTCC
This sequence comes from Ectemnius continuus, assembly GCA_910591665.1. Taxonomy (NCBI): domain Eukaryota; kingdom Metazoa; phylum Arthropoda; class Insecta; order Hymenoptera; family Crabronidae; genus Ectemnius; species Ectemnius continuus. The sequence continues at coordinate 470,427 of CAJUYD010000013.1, read as the reverse complement.
GCCGGCGGGGGGTCCGATGCCTCGATGGCTTCGGCCTCCTCCCGGCCTGGGAGCTCCCGGCGGAAGAGAGGGCCCCCATCCGCGGAGGAGGGCGCCGTGTCGGCACAGGCGAAGAAACGCCTGGTCGACGCGGCGCCCGAGGGGAGCGAGCCCGAGGCGGAGCAGCCTTCTGGCGGCTCGGGGTCCGGGCAACCGCCAGCCCTGGGCAGTCCTGCGACGAAACGCAGGAGGGGCGCGGCTCAGGCTCTGAAGAGGGAGGCTGAGCTGGCGCGGAAGCTCCGGGTGAGCTCGACCGCGGATGTGGGTGCCCACATCATTGAGGCGATGGACGTGGTGCGTCACCTGGCGACCACCTCGACCCGCCTCAAGGGCACCTACAAACGTAGGTTTCGCCTGGCGGCCCAGGATGCGACCGTGGCGGCGACGGAGTTGGCAGCCAGGGCCAACTCCGACGGGGAAGGAGCCTTCCTCAGGGCCGAAAATCGGCGTCTGAGGGCCAGGATCGCCGACCTCGAGGGGGAGACTCTCTCCCTCTCGAGGAAGGTGGACCTCCTGGGCCGCCAGGGGGCGGGACCCTCGGGCGCCGCGGCGACGGCGCCGTGCGCCCCCACCGATGGCCCCGTCGGCCTCGCTCTCGAAGAGAGAGCGATGGCGCGAATCGGGGCCCTCGTGGAGGCCAAGCTGACCCGCTTCAGGGAGGAGCTCTTCCCTGGGCGGGCGGTGAGGCCTCCATTGGGGGTGAAGGCGACGGCTCCGGCGGGTGGGAGCGAGCCCGTCCGGACAGCCGCTTCTTCCGCTGAGGCTCCGGCGGTGGACGGTACAGTCCGCCGCCGGAAGAGGAAGCGGAAGAAGAAGGGGAAGAAGAGTGGGGCAGCAGCCGAGGCTGTCCAGCCACCCGGGGGCTCTCCGAGCTCCGGTGGGTCCCCCAAACCACCCCAGCCCGCACCTCCCACGCAGGGAGAAACGTGGGCGAAGGTGGTTGGGAGGAAGGCAAAGCGCGAGGCCGCGCGGAAGCCACCGCCGGCCTCGCCAGCCGGAGCCGCCGCGAAGGAAGCCGCGACTAAGCTCATTCCTGGACGCCCTCCGAAGACCGCGGCGGTAACGCTTACGGTCTCGGAGGGGTCCAGGCTGACGTATGCCGAGGCGATGTCCCGGGCACGCGAGCGCATCAAGCTCGCCGACCTGGGCATCGCCGAGGTAAGGCCGAAGCGCGCCGTCACCGGGGGTCTCATCCTCGAGATCCCCGGTGCCGACGGTGCCGCGAAGGCCGACAAGCTGGCGGCGGCGATGGCCGGGATATTTGATGGGACGGAGGCACGGGTTGCCCGTCCCACAAAGAAGGCCGAGCTGAGGGTGACCGGGCTTATTGAGTCGGTCACCGTCGGCGAGGTCGTCTCGGCCATCGCCAAGGACGGAGGCTGCAGGGAGGAGGACGTGACGGCTGGGGAAATCCGGTTGTCCGCCTCCTCCAAGCTTGGCTCCCTCTGGCTGCGGTGCCCTGTCACCGCGGCCAGGAAGGTGGCGCAGGCGGGCCGCGTAGTGGTGGGGTGGACCTCGGTGAAGGTGGAGGCACTGGCTGCACGGCCGCTGCAGTGCTACCGCTGCCTGGAAACGGGGCACGTGCGGCGGCAGTGCAAGTCCGGTGTCGACCGAGGCCGCCGCTGCTACGCGTGCGGCGAGGAGGGCCACAAGGCGGGCGCCTGCAAGGCCGAAAAGCCCCGGTGTCCGCTTTGCGGGGACCTCGGGCGCCCGGCCGACCATCGCCTTGGTGGCACGGCCTGCCGAGCCGCCACACAAAGGGCCGCAAGGCCGACAGGGGCGGACAAGCCGGCCAAGCAACCGGCGGGGAAGGTGCCGCCTGCGAAGGCGCGGGGCGGCAGGGCTGGACGATCGGCCGTTAAGGCCGTGGCCAACGTGCCTGTCGTCCCGCCCTTAAAGGTGGCAGTGGTGGCGGCACCTTCGGCGCCGAAGCCCACACCGGGTCCGGGCGCGGTTGCCCCAGCCAAGCCGGCGGCGGCGGGAGACGGGGCAACACAGGCCCAAGGAGAGGGTGGCTTGGAGGGGGCCATGGACATTGATTAACAATGTACCAACGCCTCCTCCAAGCAAACCTGAACCACTCGCGCAGGGCCCAGGACCTCCTGGTCCAAACCTTGCGCGAGTGGAGAGTCGGCTTGGCAATCGCGGCGGAGCCGTACGTCGTCCCGCCCAATAACCCTAATTGGGTCGGGGACGCGTGCGGCTCTGTCGCGATCATTATAAATAGGTGGCCCGACTCCCCCCTCTGCTCAGCCCTGGAGCAGGGGCGGGGATTCGCGGCCGTGCAGTGGGGGGACCTCGCGGTGGTGGGGTGTTACATCTCGCCCAACTGCGGCCTCGATGACTTCGAGGCGTACCTGGGTGCGGTCGGTGGGTGCATTTCCCGCACACGGCCGCGCCCGGTACTCGTCCTGGGGGACTTCAACGCTCACGCCCAAGCGTGGGGCAGCCCCCGGGACGACGCAAGGGGCGGGATGTTGCTCGACTGGGCGGCGCAGCACGACCTCCGGTTGGTTAACCGGGGGTCCGTTAGCACGTGCGTTCGGTGGCAGGGGGAATCGATCGTCGATTTGACTTTCGGCTCCCCGGCCGCCGTGCGCCGTGTGTCGGGGTGGCGGGTCGCGGAAGAGCGCGAAACGCTCTCGGACCACCTCTATCTGACGATGGAGGTGGCCGCCGCGCCCGCCGCTCCGGCACGCCGCTCAGCATCGTGCACCCCGGGGGGTGGAGGGCACACCCCATCACCGCGATGGGCGCTTAAGCGCCTCGATCGGGACGCCCTGATGGCGGCAGCGATCGCCGTGGCCTGGCCGGAAGGGTCGGGGGACGAGGAGGAGTTTCCCGACCCTGACGCAGGGGCGGAGTGGTTCCGGGGTAGTATGACGTCGGTTTGCGACGTCGCGATGCCCCGGGCCAGGCCGCCGCGCGTCGGCGGGGTGTACTGGTGGTCCCAAGATCTTGCGGTGCTACGCACTGAGTGCGTGCGCCGCCGACGCCAGTACACCCGCGCCCGGAGACGGCGGAATCAGGCTGCGGCGGGGGTGGTCCCGCTGTACGCGGCGTACCGCGAGTCCGTGGTAGCCCTACAGCGGGCCATCCGAGCTGCCAAGGCCCGTGCCTGGGACGAGCTCGTCGCCACCCTGGATGGTGATCCGTGGGGGCGCCCGTACAAAATCGTCATGGGACGATTGCGTCCCTGGGCGCCCCCCACGACGGAGCTTCTGGACCCCCATGTCCTCGACCGGGTGGTGGATACTCTGTTTCCTGCTGGAGCAGAGGACCCCGCCCCCGGTCGGCCTCCCCCACACTTTGTGTGGGACGAGGCCACTATGGGGGTCAGTGGCGACGAGCTCGGCGCGGCGGTGACGCGTCTCGCGGCCCGCGCGAACAAAGCGCCGGGCCCGGACGGCATCCCGGGCAGGGCCTTGGCCATGGCCATGGGCGTCCTGGTCCCGCGCCTCGGGCAGCTTTTCAACAGCTGTCTGAGGCGCGGCAGGTTCCCCCGCTGCTGGAAGCGGGCGCGGATGGTCCTCATCCGGAAGGAAGGGCGGCCCGCGGACTCTCCCTCCGCGTACCGGCCCATATGCTTGCTGGACGAGGCGGGCAAGCTCTTCGAAAGAGTGATTGCCAACCGCCTCGTCCGGCACCTGTCGGCGACAGGGCCGGACCTCGACGACGGGCAGTTCGGCTTCCGTCAGGGACGATCGACGTTAGACGCGATTAAGCGTCTGAGATCCCTGACGGAGTCGGCTGCAACCCGGGGCAGGGTGTGCATCGCTATATCGCTGGATATAGTGAATGCTTTCAACACCCTGCCCTGGTGGGTCATCAGGGAGGCGCTCGAGCACCATCGAGTGCCCCCTGAGCTACGGGCCGTCGTCGGGGACTACCTCGCCGGCAGGAGCATCACTTTCACGGGCCGGTCGCAGGAGTACGAGAGGGAGACGCACGCCGGGGTCCCGCAGGGGTCCGTTTTGGGCCCCCTGCTGTGGGACCTCGGCTACGATTACGTCCTGCGGGCTGCACTCCCCGCTGACGCCACGATGATCTGCTATGCGGACGACACACTCGTGGTAGTCAGCGGGGAGGATGGGACGAGGACCATCCGCGTGGCAGAGATGGCGGTGGCCTGTGCCGTCGCCCGAATCCACCGACTGGGCCTTCGGGTGGCCCCGCAGAAGACCGAGGCGATCTGGTTTTACGATCGTCAACGGTCCGCGGGGCCGCCCGCCCAGCGGTGGATTGCGGTGGGAGAGACCCGCGTCCAGGTGAGGGATACGATGAAGTATCTGGGACTCACCCTGGACGGCCTCTGGCGCTTTAACCAGCACTTCGACCGGCTTATCCCCCGAGTTGAGAAGGCGGCGGGCGCTTTAGGACGCCTGCTGCCCAACATCGGGGGACCGTGGGAGGGGGTCCGACGCCTATACGCGGGAGTCGTCCGTTCCATGTTGCTCTACGGAGCACCAGTCTGGGCGGACGACCTGGCGGCCAGTCGGCGCAATTGTACCCTGCTATTCAGGGTGCAGCGTCGGATGGCCGTCAGGGTCGTGCGAGGTTATCGCACGATCTCCCTGGCGTCGGCCACCCTATTAGCGAGGTTTCCGCCCCTAGACATCCTGGCGATGGGGGACGCGAGGACCTATTCGGGTCTTCGCGTCCTCCGCGAAGGGGGCGGAATACCCACGGAGCGGGCGGTCGAGGAGTTGAAGCGCCAGACCCGACGGTTCGTTGTCGAGATGTGGCGGGAGAGGCTGGAAGATCCAGCCAACGCCCGCCACAGAGCCGTCGGGGCGATTCTCCCGAGCCTCGAGGCTTGGGTGAGTCGCGGCAGAGGGCAACTCTCCTACCGCGCGACGCAGGTGCTTACCGGGCACGGCTGCTTCGGCGAGTACCTGCGTCGCATCGGGAAGGAGGCGACGGCACAGTGCCACCATTGCGACGGGGACCAGGACACGGCGCAACACACCCTCCAGTATTGCAGGGCCTGGAGGGAGCAGCGCCGTGTCCTGGTCCGGTATATCGGAAGGGACCTCTCGCTGCCGACGGTCATCCGACAGATCCTCGGCAGCGAGAGGTCGTGGAGAGCCTTCCTCGCCTTCTGCGAGGAAGTGCTCTCCCAGAAGGAGGAGGCGGAGCGGCGGCGGGAGCGAACGGACCCCTTCCGTTTGGCGAGGGCCCGTCCCCGCCGCCGGCCCGCGCGGGGGGACGCCGTTCCCCCCGACTAAGTTTGACGGCCCGGACCCGCCGGCGGTGGGGTTTTTCACTGCCGGTGGGCCGGGCACGTGCCAAGGGGCCGCGAGGCGACAGAGTGGTGGCTCTGTCGCCTCCGCAAAGCGGCCCCGAGGCGGGGCGGGACGTGTAGTGGTCGCACGTCCCGCCCAGGGGATTGTTAGTAGTGCGGGAGGCACGGTTCCCTCCTCCTTCGCCGCTGGCGAAGGAGTGCGGCGAGACGTGTCTCCCCGCGAGTAGTGGGGGACGCCTCCCTCTCTCGTGAAAGCGAGAGAGTGGATGGCCACTCCCCCACCGCGAGACGTGCCCCCCAATAGGGGGCGGGCGCGGGGCGGCACCGGTCGTGTTCTTACAGAGTTCCCGGTGTCGCCCCAGTAAGCGCAGAGGATGGCCACCGTGGGGTTTTAGCCGGTAAGAGTCCGGCACTACCCCGCCGCCCCCACCAGGGCGGCGGGGTGTCCATGAGGATTTCCCCACGAAAAAAAAAAAAAAAAAAAAAAAGGTCAGTTCGCTCGGCCCCTTCGATGGTGTCCCGCCTTGTCGTGGCGGAGGGGCTTGCGTGGGGCAATGATCCTGAGAGCTATGCCGGCGGGGACTCGTTCCCTGGCAGGTACTACCATGCCGGATTGGTCTCAGGGGAGCCTCCAGACTAAGAGGACACCAAGCACACATACACACACTTTTCACATTTACACATACACATACACTTACACTCACACGATTCGGGATCTCGTTGCGGTGCCGTTCTCCCTGGTCGGGGGGATGGTCGGCCGTATTGCCGCGGTGGTACCACGGGAGGGTACAGGAGATAAACCGGGTTAGGCACTCCCGGGCCGCTCCCTAGTACAGGTGCCCGAACCCCGTCTAACCAACGGGGAGGCTGCACTATCAGGGGCGAATAATCTCGGGGCGGGTTGTAGTGCCGGTTGGTGACCGGATGGGACCCTGCAGCTCGCTCCGGGGGGCTCTCCCGAGGCCACCCGTGGATGCCGTAAAAAAGCTTAGCCGCCGCGGCGGTGCGGCCGGCCCCTCCTCGTTTCGGGGGTTCGGATTTTCTCGCGCGAGATCCCGTTTCAACACACTATCGCACACACACACACAAACATACACATGCACGCACACACACATTTTGACGATTGTTTGGGAGGGTACAAGTATGGAAGGTGAAAATAAAGAAACCGGTTTTGAAAAGTGCCCCAAAGACGAAGTGGAGATTCCCAGCTCCAAAGAGGTAGGAGAGGAGTGCGGTAGCGCGGCTACCCCCTCCGTTAGCGGAATGGGGCCGCCTGCGGCCCCCTCCGCGAGAACCAAGAAATCGAGGCGAGTGGTCATCCGGCCCACGGAGGACAGCGCGGGCGAGTCCGATGACTCGGACACGTCCGCCGCCTCTGTGGTGACGGTGGCCGAGAGGGCCGTGTCGAGCTGTTCGGTGGTCTTGAGCCGCCTGCCCGACGCGGTCCTCTCCCGACGCGTCTCGGCGACGTCGGTCGCTTCCGCCGGCGGGGGGTCCGATGCCTCGATGGCTTCGGCCTCCTCCCGGCCTGTGAGCTCCCGGCGGAAGAGGGGGCCCCCATCCGCGGAGGAGGGCGCCGTGTCGGCACAGGCGAAGAAACGCCTGGTTGACGCGGCGCCCGAGGGGAGCGAGCCAGAGGCGGGGCAGCCCTCTGGCGGCTCGGGGTCCGGGCCACCGCCAGCCCTGGGCAGTCCTTTGACCAGGCGCAAGAGGGGCGCGGCTCAGTCTCTCAGGAGGGAGGCTGAGCTGGCGCGGAAGCTCCGGGTGAGCTCGACCGCGGATGTGGGTGCCCACATCATTGAGGCGATGGACGTGGTGCGTCACCTGGCGACCACCTCGACCCGCCTCAAGGGCACCTACAAACGTAGGTTCCGCCTGGCGGCCCAGGATGCGACCGTGGCGGCGACGGAGTTGGCAGCCAGGGCCAACTCCGACGGGGAAGGAGCCTTCCTCAGGGCCGAAAATCGGCGTCTGAGGGCCAGGATTGCCGACCTCGAGGGGGAGACTCTCTCCCTCTCGAGGAAGGTGGACCTCCTGGGCCGCCAGGGGGCGGGACCCTCGGGCGCCGCGGCGACGGCGCAGTGCGCCCCCAACGATGGCCCCGTCGGCCTCGCTCTCCAAGAGAGAGTGATGGCCCAGATCGGGGCTCTCGTGGAGGCCAAGCTGACCCGCTTCAGGGAGGAGCTCTTCCCTGGGCGGGCGGTGAGGCCTCCATTGGGGGTGAAGGCGACGGCTCGGGCGGGTGGGTGTGAGCCCGTCCAAGCCGCCGCTTCTTCCGCGGAGGCTCCGGCGGTGGACGGTACAGTCCGCCGCCGGAAGAGGAAGCGGAAGAAGAAGGGGAAGAAGAGAGGGGCAGCAGCCGAGGCTGACCAGCCACCCGGGGGCTCTCCGAGCTCCGGTGGGTTCCCCAAACCACCCCAGCCCGCACCTCCCACGCAGGGAGAAACGTGGGCGAAGGTGGTTGGGAGGAAGGCAAAGCGCGAGGCCGCGCGGAAGCCACAGCCGGCCTCGCCAGCCGGAGCCGCCGCGAAGGGAGCCGCGACTAAGCTCATTCCTGGACGCCCTCCGAAGACCGCGGCGGTAACGCTCACGGTCTCGGAGGGGTCCAGGCTGACGTACGCCGAGGCGATGTCCCGGGCACGCGAGCGCATCAAGCTCGCCGACCTGGGCATCGCCGAGGTAAGGCCGAAGCGCGCCGTCACCGGGGGTCTCATCCTCGAGATCCCCGGTGCCGACGGTGCCGCGAAGGCCGACAAGCTGGCGGCGGCGATGGCCGGGATATTTGATGGGACGGAGGCACGGGTTGCCCGTCCCACAAAGAAGGCCGAGCTGAGGGTGACCGGGCTCATTGAGTCGGTCACCGTCGGCGAGGTCGTCTCGGCCATCGCCAAGGACGGAGGCTGCAGGGAGGAGGACGTGACGGCTGGGGAAATCCGGTCGTCCGCCTCCTCCAAGCTTGGCTCCCTCTGGCTGCGGTGCCCTGTCACCGCGGCCAGGAAGGTGGCGCAGGCGGGCCGCGTAGTGGTGGGGTGGACCTCGGTGAAGGTGGAGGCACTGGCTGCACGGCCGCTGCAGTGCTACCGCTGCCTTGAGACGGGGCACGTGCGGCGGCAGTGCAAGTCCGGTGTCGACCGAGGCCGCCGCTGCTATGCGTGCGGCGAGGAGGGGCACAAGGCGGGCGCCTGCAAGGCCGAAAAGCCCCGGTGTCCGCTTTGCGGGGACCTCGGGCGCCCGGCCGACCATCGCCTTGGTGGCACGGCCTGCCGAGCCGCCACACAAAGGGCCGCAAGGCCGACAGGGGCGGACAAGCCGGCGAAGCAGCCGGCGAAGCAACCGGCGGGGAAGGTGCCGCCTGCGAAGGCGCGGGGCGGCAGGGCTGGACGATCGGCCGTTAAGGCCGTGGCCAACGTGCCGGTCGTCCCGCCCTTAAAGGTAGCGGTGGTGGCGGCACCTTCGGCGAAGAAGCCCACGCCGGGTCCGGGCGCGGTTGCCCCAGCCAAGCCGGCGGCGGCGGCAGGCGGGGCAACACAGGCGCAAGGAGAGGGTGGCTTGGAGGGGGCCATGGACATTGAGTAACAATGTATCAGCGCCTCCTCCAAGCCAACCTGAACCACTCGCGCAGGGCGCAGGACCTCCTGGTCCAAACCTTGCGCGAGTGGAGAGTGGGCTTGGCAATCGCGGCGGAGCCGTACGTAGTCCCGCCCAATAACCCTAATTGGGTCGGGGACGCGTGCGGCTCTGTCGCGATCATTGTAAATAGGTGGCCCGACTCCCCCCTCTGCTCAGCCCTGGAGCAGGGGCGGGGATTCGTGGCCGTGCAGTGGGGGGACCTCGCGGTGGTGGGGTGTTACATCTCGCCCAACTGCGGCCTCGATGACTTCGAGGCGTACCTGGGTGCGGTCGGTGGGTGCATTTCCCGCACACGGCCGCGCCCGGTACTCGTCCTGGGGGACTTCAACGCTCACGCCCAAGCGTGGGGCAGCCCCCGGGACGACGCAAGGGGCGGGATGTTGCTCGACTGGGCGGCGCAGCACGACCTCCGGTTGGTTAACCGGGGGTCCGTTAGCACGTGCGTTCGGTGGCAGGGGGAATCGATCGTCGATTTGACTTTCGGCTCCCCGGCCGCCGTGCGCCGTGTGTCGGGGTGGCGGGTCGCGGAAGAGCGCGAAACGCTCTCGGACCACCTCTATCTGACGATGGAGGTGGCCGCCGCGCCCGCTGCTCCGGCACGCCGCTCAGCATCGTGCACCCCTGGGGGTGGAGGGCACACCCCATCACCGCGATGGGCGCTTAAGCGCCTCGACCGGGACGCCCTGATGGCGGCAGCGATCGCCGTGGCCTGGCCGGAAGGGTCGGGGGACGAGGAGGAGTTTCCCGACCCTGACGCAGGGGCGGAGTGGTTCCGGGGTAGTATGACGTCGGTTTGCGACGTCGCGATGCCCCGGGCCAGGCCGCCGCGCGTCGGCGGGGTGTACTGGTGGTCCCAAAATCTTGCGGTGCTACGCACTGAGTGCGTGCGCCGCCGACGCCAGTACACCCGCGCCCGGAGACGGCGGAATCAGGCTGCGGCGGGGGTGGTCCCGCTGTACGCGGCGTACCGCGAGTCCGTGGTAGCCCTACAGCGGGCCATCCGAGCTGCCAAGGCCCGTGCCTGGGACGAGCTCGTCGCCACCCTGGATGGTGATCCGTGGGGGCGCCCGTACAAAATCGTCATGGGACGATTGCGTCCCTGGGCGCCCCCGACGACGGAGCTTCTGGACCCCCATGTTCTCGACCGGGTGGTGGACACTCTGTTTCCTGCTGGAGCAGAGGACCCCGCCCCCGGTCGGCCTCCCCCACACTTTGTGTGGGACGAGGCCACTATGGGGGTCAGTGGCGACGAGCTCCGCGCGGCGGTGACGCGTCTCGCGGCCCGCGCGAACAAAGCGCCGGGCCCGGACGGCATCCCGGGCAGGGCCTTGGCCATGGCCATGGGCGTCCTGGTCCCGCGCCTCGGGCAGCTTTTTAACAGCTGTCTGAGGCGCGGCAGGTTCCCCCGCTGCTGGAAGCGGGCGCGGATGGTCCTCATCAGGAAGGAAGGGCGGCCCGCGGACTCTCCCTCCGCGTACCGGCCCATATGCTTGTTGGACGAGGCGGGCAAGCTCTTCGAAAGAGTGATTGCCAACCGCCTCGTCCGGCACCTGTCGGCGACAGGGCCGGACCTCGACGACGGGCAGTTCGGCTTCCGTCAGGGACGATCGACGTTAGACGCGATTAAGCGTCTGAGATCCCTGACGGAGTCGGCTGCAACCCGGGGCAGGGTGTGCATCGCTATATCGCTCGATATAGTGAATGCTTTCAACACCCTGCCCTGGTGGGTCATCAGGGAGGCGCTCGACCACCATCGAGTGCCCCCTGAGTTACGGGCCGTCGTCGGGGACTACCTCGCCGGCAGGAGCATCACCTTCACGGGCCGGTCGCAGGAGTACGAGAGGGAGACGTGCGCCGGGGTCCCGCAGGGGTCCGTTTTGGGCCCCCTGCTGTGGGACCTCGGCTACGATTACGTCCTGCGGGCTGCACTCCCCGCTGACGCCACCATGATCTGCTATGCAGACGACACACTGGTGGTAGTCAGCGGGGAGGATGGGACGAGGACCATCCGCGTGGCAGAGATGGCGGTGGCCTGTGCCGTCGCCCGGATCCACCGACTGGGTCTTCGGGTGGCCCCGCAGAAGACCGAGGCGATCTGGTTTTACGATCGCCAACGGTCCGCGGGGCCGCCTGTCCAGCGGTGGATTGCGGTGGGAGAGACCCGCGTCCAGGTGAGGGATACGATGAAGTATCTGGGACTCACCCTGGACGGCCTCTGGCGCTTTAACGAGCACTTCGACCGGCTTATCCCCCGAGTTGAGAAGGCGGCGGGCGCTTTAGGACGCCTGCTGCCCAACATCGGGGGACCGTGGGAGGGGGTCCGACGCCTATACGCGGGAGTCGTCCGTTCCATGTTGCTCTACGGAGCACCAGTCTGGGCGGACGACCTGGCGGCCAGTCGGCGCAATTGTACCCTGTTATTCAGGGTGCAGCGTCGGATGGCCGTCAGGGTCGTGCGAGGATATCGCACGATCTCCCTGGCGTCGGCCACCCTATTAGCGAGGTTTCCGCCCCTAGACATTCTGGCGATGGGGGACGCGAGGACCTATTCGGGTCTTCGCGTCCTCCGCGAAGGGGGCGGAATTCCCACGGAGCGGGCGGTCGAGGAGTTGAAGCGCCAGACCCGACGGTTCGTTGTCGAGATGTGGCGGGAGAGGCTGGAAGATCCAGCCAACGCCCGCCACAGAGCCGTCGGGGCGATTCTCCCGAGCCTCGAGGCTTGGGTGAGTCGCGGCAGAGGGCAACTCTCCTACCGCGCGACGCAGGTGCTTACCGGGCACGGCTGCTTCGGCGAGTACCTGCGTCGCATCGGGAAGGAGGCGACGGCACAGTGCCACCATTGCGACGGGGACCAGGACACGGCGCAACACACCCTCCAGTATTGCAGGGCCTGGAGGGAGCAGCGCCGGGTCCTGGTCCGGTATATCGGAAGGGACCTCTCGCTGCCGACGGTCATCCGACAGATCCTCGGCAGCCAGAGGTCGTGGAGAGCCTTCCTCGCCTTCTGCGAGGAAGTGCTCTCCCTGAAGGAGGAGGCGGAGCGGCGGCGGGAGCGAACTGACCCCTTCCGTTTGGGGAGGGCCCGTCCCCGCCGCCGGCCCGCACGGGGGGACGCCGTTCCCCCCGACTAACTTTGGCGGCCCGGACCCGCCGTTGCGGTGGTTTTCGCTGCCGGTGGGCCGGGCACGCGCCAAGGGGCCGCGAGGCGAGAGAGTGGTGGCTCTGTCGCCTCCGCAAAGCGGCCCCGAGGCGGGGCGGGACGTGTAGTGGTCGCACGTCCCGCCCGGGAAGAGATTGTTAGTAGTGCGGGAGACGCGTTTCCCTCCTCCTTCGCCGCTGGCGAAGGAGTGTGGCGAGACGTGTCTCCCCGCGAGCAGTGGGGGACGCCTCCCTCTCTCGTGAAAGCGAGAGAGTGGATGGCCACTCCCCCACCGCGAGACGTGCCCCCCAATAGGGGGCGGGCGCGGGGCGGCACCGGTCGTGTTCTTACAGAGTTCCCGGTGTCGCCCCAGTAAGCGCAGAGGATGGCCACCGTGGGGTTTTAGCCGGTAAGAGTCCGGCACTACCCCGCCGCCCCCACCAGGGCGGCGGGGTGTCCATGAGGATTTCCCCACGAAAAAAAAAAAAAAAAAAAAAGGTCTGGGTTCCGTGCCCTGGTGGGTCATCAGGGAGGCGCTCGAGCACCATCGAGTGCCCCCTGAGTTACGGGCCGTCGTCGGGGACTACCTCGCCGGCAGGAGCATCACTTTCACGGGCCGGTCGCAGGAGTACGAGAGGGAGACGTACGCCGGGGTCCCGCAGGGGTCCGTTTTGGGCCCCCTGTTGTGGGACCTCGGCTACGATTACGTCCTGCGGGCTGCACTCCCCGCTGACGCCACCATGATCTGCTATGCAGACGACACACTGGTGGTAGTCAGCGGGGAGGATGGGACGAGGACCATCCGCGTGGCAGAGATGGCGGTGGCCTGTGCCGTCGCCCGAATCCACCGACTGGGCCTTCGGGTGGCCCCGCAGAAGACCGAGGCGATCTGGTTTTACGATCGCCAACGGTCCGCGGGGCCGCCCGCCCAGCGGTGGATTGCGGTGGGAGAGACCCGCGTCCAGGTGCGGGATACAATGAAGTATCTCGGACTCACCCTGGACGGCCTCTGGCGCTTTAACGAGCACTTCGACCGGCTTATCCCCCGAGTTGAGAAGGCGGCGGGCGCTTTAGGACGCCTGCTGCCCAACATCGGGGGACCGTGGGAGGGGGTCCGACGCCTATACGCGGGAGTCGTCCGTTCCATGCTGCTCTACGGAGCACCAGTCTGGGCGGACGACCTGGCGGCCAGTCGGCGCAATTGTACCCTGTTATTCAGGGTGCAGCGTCGGATGGCCGTCAGGGTCGTGCGAGGTTATCGCACGATCTCCCTGGCGTCGGCCACCCTATTAGCGAGGTTTCCGCCCCTAGACATCCTGGCGATGGGGGACGCGAGGACCTATTCGGGTCTTCGCGTCCTCCGCGAAGGGGGCGGAATACCCACGGAGCGGGCGGTCGAGGAGTTGAAGCGCCAGACCCGACGGTTCGTTGTCGAGATGTGGCGGGAGAGGCTGGAAGATCCAGCCAACGCCCGCCACAGAGCCGTCGGGGCGATTCTCCCGAGCCTCGAGGCTTGGGTGAGTCGTGGCAGGGGACAACTCTCCTACCGCGCGACGCAGGTGCTTACCGGGCACGGCTGCTTCGGCGAGTACCTGCGTCGCATCGGGAAGGAGGCGACGGCACAGTGCCACCATTGTGACGGGGACCAGGACACGGCGCAACACACCCTCCAGTATTGCGGGGCCTGGAGGGAGCAGCGCCGGGTCCTGGTCCGGTATATCGGAAGGGACCTCTCGCTGCCGACGGTCATCCGACAGATCCTCGGCAGCCAGAGGTCGTGGAGAGCCTTCCTCGCCTTCTGCGAGGAAGTGCTCTCCCTGAAGGAGGAGGCGGAGCGGCGGCGGGAGCGAACGGACCCCTTCCGTTTGGCGAGGGCCCGTCCCCGCCGCCGCCCCGCACGGGGGGATGCCGCTCCCCCCGACTAAGTTTGGCGGCCCGGACCCGCCGGTGGTGTTTTTGCTGCCGGTGGGCCGGGCACGCGGCAAGGGGCCGCGAGGCGACAGAGTGGTGGCTCTGTCGCCTCCGCAAAGCGGCCCCGAGGCGGGGCGGGACGCGTAGTGGTCGCACGTCCCGCCCGGGAGGAGAAGGTTAGTAGTGCGGGAGGCACGTTTCCCTCCTCCTTCGCCGCTGGCGAAGAAGTGTGGCGAGACGTGTCTCCCCGCGAGTAGTGGGGGACGCCTCCCTCTCTCGTGAAAGCGAGAGAGTGGATGGCCACTCCCCCACCACGAGACGTGCCCCCAATTGGGGGCGGGCGCGGGGCGGCACCGGTCGTGTTCTTCCAGAGTTCCCGGTGTCGCCCCAGTAAGCGCCGAGGATGGCCACCGTGGGGTTTTAGCCGGTAAGAGTCCGGCACTACCCCGTCGCCCCCACCAGGGCGGCGGGGTGTCCATGAGGATTTCCCCACGAAAAAAAAAAAAAAAAGGTCTGGGTTCCGTGCCCCTCGCGGGAACCGGGTAAGGGTCACAGGCTCGCCTGTGACCCCCCCGGGCCCTGTGAGGGGATGGGGGTGCCAATACCCCGACACGGCGCGTCCCCGGGTTGCGGATAGGGGGATGCCCAACGGACATGTTCCGGTGGGTAGCGGTTCCCGAAAGGGACCGCCGCGGACAGCCATTGGCATTACACACACTTCACACATACACACACACTTACACACCCCTCACGCACCCTACCTCACGGGGTAGTACATTGTGAGGGGCACACATCCACGCACATCTCACACTGACACTCCCCTCTGGTCACCCTGCCTCGCGGGGCAGTACATCCCAGAGGGGCACATACACGCACACATACACCGTCCGGGGGCGGATACCCCCGGGGGTTCCTTCTACCCTAAAAAGAAGGTCGGGGAGAAAACCCCGAACTGAAAAACAGGATGGAGGTCAATAAAGAATTGAAGGTTAGGGTGCAGCGGTGCGACTCCGCAGTACCGGCGTGTGAGGGCGGTCAAGCGGGCCCGAGCATGTCGATATCCAGCAACCGTGGGGGTGTGTCGGTTGGCCACTTGGCCGGCACATCTTATAAAGCCTCAAGCGAGCGAGGAACGAAGAAGGGAGGGCAGGACAGCAGTGCCGCTGGCGGCACTGCCCGTCCTAATGACTATGACGACCCGGCTAACCACAAGGTAAAATCTATGGTCTCTGGAAAGCACAGGAAGGACGCGAAATCAGAGGAAGAGGCGGAAGAGAGGAACGGAGTGCGGGATTTGCTGCGCCCTGCAACATTCCTGGTTCCCTTAGCCCCGTCCCCACGTCCTGTGAGGCGCGGCAGTGTCCCGGCAGATGTTGCCGGAGAAAAGAGTAACGCCCCTGCTGACACGGCTTCCTCAGACACGGGATCATACGCGGATGCGAATGAGTCCCACACCATGGAGATAGAGGGTGAGGAGGGCCAGATCCCGGCACTGATCTTACCGTCCACCCTGAAGAGAAGGGCCTCCGTGCTCCGTTGTTCCTCTTCCTCCAGTGAGGGTGGAGGCGGGAGCTCCGGTAGCACACTAGGCCGTCACTCCGCATCGTCTTCTGTCGCGCGGAAGAAGACCTCGAGGAAGAAGAGAAGGGATGCTGGCGGAGACTCCGGCAAGAGGAGCCCTAAGAACGCCGACCAGGGGAAACACTCCTCCGCTAGCGACCCGGACGACCTGGAGGGCACTCACAGGCATTCGGCTTCTTCGGTGCACCCATGGCGTATCACCGACATGCGCGGGCAATCCCCTCCAAGAGGGAAGTATTATAAAACGCTTCCCCCGTTGGAGGAGATAATAGACCAATTTGAGGTTGAACCGACAGCCAATCTGGGGGTTGAGATCCTGGAATGGAGCCGGGAGTTCGAGAGGATCTCAAATAAGAGCGAGAACCTCAAGGGCGATCTCAAGAGGCGGATGAGGATCGGAGCCTCAGTGATCCGGGCCGCTGCACAAGAGATGGCCAAGAGGTCTGTGAGGTCAGGCGGCGAGGCCGAGTCCGAAGCCAGACTCGTGGAGGTCTACCTTCGCAATGTCAGGCTAGAGTCGGAGCTGAACGCCCTAAAGGGACAGCTGGAGGCCTTGAAGGCATCCAACGCCCCCCCAAGCCGATGCCCCCAACCGGTGTCCACCGCTACCACCCCAAGCCCGTACCCTAACACTAGGGGATCTGCGGCGCGGATGGAGACTGAGGAGTCTAGGACGAGGGAGGAGGAGAGGGACGAGAGACTCTTTAAGAGGCTGTCGGCAGTAATCCTCCTCCAAATGGGCGAGTTAAAGCAGGAGCTATTGGCGAAGACCGCTCAACCGTCTGCATGTGACGATCGAGGGGCCACTCATCCGGGGAAGCTCGGAGAAGCCGGGGGTTGCCGGCTAGCAATGCCCTCCTCCGGACAGGTACCCACGATGAGTGGGAAGAAGAAGAGGGCTCTTCCCAGGGTGGTTTCTTCGGTGGCGGTGAGTCCAGCGCTCCCGGTTGTTGTAGGGAGTGCTAGGCAGGAGGGCTTTCCCCCTCTCCCGAAGCCGTCTTCTTCCGGGGATGGGAAACCACACCTGGCTTGGAGCAAGGTGGTCGGCCGCAAGACGAAGAAGAAGCCTGCGGTCCCGCGTCCTGGGCACTCTGCTCAGTCTGTGCCGCAATCCTCCGCTGCCCCTCCCACGGGGAAGCAGGGAAAGAAGAGGGGCAAGGGGAGTCCTAAAGCATCCTCACCTAAACCAACGAAGGTTAAGGTGCCGCGCCACGCCGCGGTAACGCTCACCCTCAACCCAGGGTCCAAGCTGGGGTACAGCGATCTCCTCGCCACCGCGAGACGCGAAGTGAGCGCCGAGATCGTCGAGAACTCGGAGCTGTTCCCTCGCCCTGCTCTTAATGGTGGCTTTATCATTGAGGTGCGGGCAGAGGACAGCGAGGGTAAGGCGAGAGCCCTTGGCGATCATCTGCGCAAGGTTTTCGAGGGGAACGGGGACGTCCGGGTGGCCCGTCCAGTCAAGTGCGCGGACCTGCGCTTGTTCAACCTGGACCCGTCAATCACTGCCGCTGAAGTGAAAGACTTCGTCGCGAGGACGACGCAGTGCGACTCTTCCGAGATCTGCACCGGAGAAATCCGGGCAAGAGCTCGCGGGCTAAACACCCTGTGGCTTCGTTGCCCTGCCAAGGCTGCGAAGAAGCTGTCGGAACAAGGCCATATCCGGCTGGGTTGGTCCAACGTGAGGGTGCAGGTGCTGGGAGGAGGGCCTGCGCAGTGTTTCCGTTGTCTTGAAAAGGGCCACGTGAAATCACTGTGCAGGAGTGCAGTTGACCGTAGCAACTTGTGCTACAATTGCGGCGCTCCCGACCACAAGTCGAAAGACTGCAGCGCGAAAACGCACTGTGCGATTTGCGCGGATAGAGGGGTCCCCGCCAACCACAGGGCGGGTTCAGCCAGCTGCAACCCCCCGAGACAAGCCAGGCCGAGGACGGCGAAGCGGGTGATCATCAATCCCCCTCCCTCGTCCGTCCAGGAACCCCCCGCCAAGGAGGGCTACCGGTCTCCCGAAGGAAGTAACACTTCGCCTCCGGACAAGCCGGAGGACGCGGTCGCCGTACCCCCGGTGGACCGGTCACTCACTGGGGAGAAAGGCCCGGAGGAGGCCTCTGATATGGACTGTGCATGATGGGCCACCGAGCCCGCACAGCCATTCTTCAGGCCAACATCAACCACTCGGCCAGGGCGCAGGATCTTCTTCTGCAGTCGCTTGCCGAGAGGTCCATTGGAGTGGCCCTGATAGCAGAGCCCTATAGGGTTCCGAACCATTGCGACTGGTTCGGTGACCAACGGGGACTGTCGGCGATTGTGTGCCCACCCCTTCCGGGACTTCCGAGACCAGCATGTCTCGTAAGGGGGACGGGCTATGTCATTGTGGCCTGGGGCCAGTATGGCCTCATCTCGGTCTACGCCCCCCCGAGGTGGAGTCGTCTGAGGTTCGAGGGGTTCCTGGCTGCGCTCTCTATCGAGATTCGGAGATTGGGAAACCGGCCTTGGCTCATTGGGGGAGACTTCAACGGGAGGAACTCCATTTGGGGCGACGTCCGTACTAACCTCCGGGGTCGCCTTATCCTGGACTGGGCGGACAGCCTTGGCCTGGTGCTGCTCAATGCCGGTAACGCCCCTACCTGTTGCCGGAGATACGGCTCTTCCATAGTGGACCTGACGATGGCCAGCGGCAGGGCTGCTCGCGAGATTCGGAACTGGAAAGTCCTTGCGAAAGAGGAGACCCTTAGCGACCACCGCTATATCGCGATGGAGCTGACTTCCCCCTCGCGTGCTGGGGCACCCCCGTCCCTACCTCCCAGGAAGGGGTGGGTCACGAGGAAGAAGGATCGGGACCTCTTCGACGCCGCCCTCCAAGTAGTCGCATGGTCGGGACGTGGCAACGAGACGGTGGTGGATCCGAACCGGGAGGCCCAGTGGTTCCAGGAGGCTCTGTCAGCGGTCTGCGACGCTTCTATGCCCAGGGCAAAGGCGGGTAGGCCTCGCAGAGCCCTGTACTGGTGGTCGGAGGAGATTGCGGACCTAAAGTCCGCCTGCTCGCGCGATCGGCGCCAGTACGGAAGGGCCAGGCGCAGGATCTCAAGAGACCTTGCAAACGAGGCGCAGCTGTACCAGCGGTACAGGGACTCCGTCCTCGCCCTCCAGAGGGCTATCTCTGACGCCAAGGCGAGGGCGAATAGGGAGATCGAGGACGACCTCAACCGAGATCCCTGGGGACTTGGATATCTGAGGGCCATGGGTAGGCTCCGCCCCAAAGGTCCGCCCATCACGGCGCAGCTGGACCACGACCTCCGAGAGAAGACGGTGGACGTCTTGTTCCCGGCGGGAGAGGATCTTCCCCCATGGAACCCCCCGTCTCCCGGGGAGTGGTCGGAGGATCTCTCCGTCACTCTGGAGGAGCTCAGGGACGCGGTGAGGAGGATGGCGTCGAGTTCAGGTGCCCCTGGTCCCGATGGCATTACAAGCAAGACGCTCGGCGCAGCAGGGAACCTTCTCCACGGACGAATGATTCGCCTCTTTACGTCCTGTCTCAAGCTTGGCCGCGTCCCGGAGGCTTGGAAGCGGGCACTTCTCGTGCTTATCCCTAAACCAGGGAAAGCGCCCGGCACCCCGTCGTCTTACAGGCCAATTTGCCTGCTAGATGACATGGGCAAACTCTTTGAGCGCGTGGTCGCATCTAGGATTTTGGCGCACCTAGAGAGCAAGGGCCCCGATCTTTCACCGGCCCAATTTGGGTTCCGGAAGGGGACGTCCACGGTAGACGCCATACGCGAGGTGAAGGAGTGGTCGCGCGCGGCCACAGCGAGGGGACAGGTGGTGTTGGCCGTCTCTTTGGACGTATCCAACGCCTTCAATTCTCTTCCCTGGTCCACGATAATGGCGTCGCTGAGAAAGCACCGGATCCCGACATACCTACAGTCGGTGGTTCGAAGCTACCTCCAGGACAGGGTTATTACGTATCCCAGTATGGATGGGCAGTCCGTCGCTAGGCGCATCAACCGCGGCGTTCCTCAGGGCTCCGTTTTAGGACCCCTGTTATGGAACCTGGGGTATAACTCCACGTTAGAGGCTGCCATTCCGTCAGGAGTCAGGGTCATCTGCTATGCAGATGACACCTTGATCCTCGCGGCAGATGCGGAGTGGCAGCGCTGCATACGCTTGGCGGAGCTAGGCGTTGCTAGCGTGGTAGGGCGCATTCGCGCCATTGGTCTTGAGGTGGCAGCCAGCAAGACGGAGACTATGTGGCTCCACAGCCTCCCCCTCACGTCGTCCCCACCAGAATCCCTCTTCCGGGTCAGAGACTCGTTCTTGGTGGTAGCCGACACCATCAAGTACCTAGGCCTTCGCCTAGATGGTCGTTGGAGGTTCGGGCGGCACATAGAAAGCCTGGTGCCCAAACTTCAGCGGACAGGGAACATGCTGGGTTCCCTCCTCCCGAACGTGGGCGGGCCCTGTAGTAGAGTTCGTCGCCTCTATGCGGGGATTCTGCGCTCCATGGCACTGTACGGCGCTCCAATCTGGGCGACGGACCCGGCGGGAGCCACTAGAAGGCGAGTTTTGCTCCGCCGGGCCGAACGCAGGATTGCGATCCGGACAATCAGGGGGTTCTCCGACCTCTCCTATGCGACGGCCATGGTCCTGTCGGGACTTCTCCCTCTAGACCTTCAGGGAGAGGCAGAGGCCCGCACCTATCAACAGGTCGTGGAACTCAGGAGCGTTGGCCCTCCTCCTTCGTGGGAGAAACGCAGGGATCTCAGGGAGACCCAACTGCGGATCGCCTGGTCACGGTGGGAGGAAGAACTGAAGGATCATCGCATCCTTCGGCGACAGAGGGTGGTCAGATTGATCCGTCCCCACCTGAAGGAGTGGGTAGAGAGAAGACACGGCGTCCTCTCCTATCGTCTCACGCAGGTCCTTACGGGGCACGGCTCGTTTGGGACATATCTGTGTGAGATTGGTGCGGAAGAGGACGAGACGTGTGCCTCGTGTGGAGCCGCCCGGGACTCAGTGGACCATACGGTGCAGGAATGCCCTCAGTTCGCAGACCGTAGGGAGTTGCTGAGGACGGAATGTGGAGGAAGGGTCTCCCTCGACTCCATGGTTGCTGCCATGCTGCGCAGCCCCGAGGGATGGCAGGCGGTCGAGTCCTTCTGCGAGGAAGTGATGTCGGCCAAGGAGCAAGCCGAGCGTGAGCGGGAGGTTGCGGACCCTCGACGCCACCAGAGGTATCTGGACCGCTCGAGAAGTAGGAGGGAGAGGAATCGCCGGACCCGCGATTCTCGCGGCTGAAGCCTCTCCCCGCAAGAAAGCTACTCTGGCCTCATCTCTGTAAAGAAATAAGGCCAGATGTAGAAAGTGCCACGGGCCGAAGGATGGAGGTCCTCCGCCCAGAGATGGCGCCCAGGCGTTCCGTCGGACCTTTCAAAGAAGGTCCTGTGCAGCAATGCACAAAGTTTTGTCTTGCTCTAGGCACTTTTGCCAAGGTAAGAAGCCGTCGGGCTAACAACCTCCGAGGCTACCGGTCGCTATCTGATCCCGGGAAACCTCTCCATTGGAGGTAGGGACGTTAAAAGGCAGGGTTTTTTAGTGGGTAAGAGCCCCACACTACCCTCCTCTCCCCCTCCAGGGAGGGGAGGGTGTCTGTTTGCAGATTTTTCCCCGCCGAAAAAAAAAAAAAAAAAAAAAAAAAAAAATGGGTTAGGTCTGGGTTAGGTCTGGGTTAGGTCTCCCCTTCGATGGTGTCCCGCCTTGTCGTGGCGGAGGGGCTTGCGTGGGGCAATGATCCTGAGAGCTATGCCGGCGGGGACTCGTTCCCTGGCAGGTACTACCATGCCGGATTGGTCTCAGGGGAGCCTCCAGACTAAGAGGACACCAAGCACACATACACACACTTTCCACATTTTACACACACACATACACTCACACTCACACGATTCGGGATCTCGTTGCGGTGCCGTTCTCCCTGGCCGGGGGGATGGTCGGCCGTATTGCCGCGGTGGTACCACGGGAGGGTACAGGAGATAAACCGGGTTAGGCACTCCCGGGCCGCTCCCTAGTACAGGTGCCCGAACCCCGTCTAACCAACGGGGAGGCTGCACTATCAGGGGCGAATAATCTCGGGGCGGGTTGTAGTGCCGGTTGGTGACCGGATGGGACCCTGCAGCTCGCTCCGGGGGGCTCTCCCGAGGCCACCCGTGGATGCCGTAAAAAAGCTTAGCCGCCGCGGCGGTGCGGCCGGCCCCTCCTCGTTTCGGGGGTTCGGATTTTCTCGCGCGAGATCCCGTTTCAACACACTATCGCACACACACACACAAACATACACATGCACGCACACACACACATTTTGATGTTCGATTGGGAGGGTTAAATTATGGAAGGTATATATACAGAAAAGAGTTCTGAAAAGTGCCGTGGAGAGGAGGAGGGGCTTCCCAGCCCAAATCAGACGACGGGGGAGGCACAAAGTGCGGCGGCTCAAGCCAGTGATGGCTTGCGCGCGTCGCCGGTGCCACCTTCCCCAGTGGTGCACTCCCTCGGGGAGTGCACGGTGAGGCTCCGGCGCCTGGGGAGCGTCGACAAGACGTCGGCGCCTGCTCCCCAGCCTGCTGGGGCGGACTCTTGTGGGGTGGATGGGGTGTTTGTAAAGCCCCATCAACCACACAAGAGGGCGAGGAAGAGGGCGAGGGTGTTGGAGTCGGATACCGACTCTGACTCCTCCACCCTCTCCGGCGGTTCGGTCGTGTCGGTGGCCTCGCGGGTCTCTACGAGATCCGCGGGGTCCGCCGGGGCAAAGCGGGTTGCTGAGCGGCCCGAGCCGGCGGGGCCGGTTGAATCCCAGGAGGCGGGTGGTCCTCCCCCTTCTGGGAAAAAGAAGAAAGTTAGGACAAAGAAAAAGAGTGCCGCCGAGCTCCTCCGCGAGGAGGCGGAGAAGGTCCGCCAAATGCGAGTGAGCTCGACGGAGAAGGTGGCGGGGGAGGTCCTCGACGCGATGGACGCGGTCTTCCATGTGGCGGCCACGTCCGAGAACCTGAAGGGCACCTATCAGGCGCAACTGAAGGACGCTGCGCAGACGGGAATTCGCGGGATCACAGAGTTGGTCTCGAGGACCAACTCTGGGGGGAACCCATCCCTCGTAGAGGCCGACAATAGGCGCCTGAGGGTCAGGGTCGCCGAACTCGAGGGGGAGCTTCTCTCCCTCTCGAGCAAGGTCGAGCTCCTGAGCCGCCAAGGCGCCTGCGTGGCGGGACCGGCGATGGCTCCGGGCTGGGAGGCGACACTCCTCTCGAGGGTAGAGTCCCTCATTGAGAGGAAATTGTCGTCTCTCGGCCTCGGACAGCCGCCGAGAAAGGCGTCGCCGGCAACGGTGACAAGCCAAGCAGCGGAAACCCCGACCTCCGCTCTCCCTGCCACCTCCGCGAGGAGGGGTCAGGCGACGGGCGGAGACGGGGTGGAGAAGAGGGCTCCATTGCCCCCCAAGGGTAAAACTGGTGCCACGCCCACACCTCCCGCGCCTCCCAGTGAGGAGTGGGCTAAGGTGGTGGGCCGAAAGGCACGCCGGAAGGAGGCGGCAATGCAGGCAAAGCCGCCTGCCTCGAAGGCAAAGCCTTCCGGGGGGGCCAAGGCCCAGAAGCAAGCGGGGCCGAAAGCCGCCTCGGCTACAGGCGGCACGGCGCGACTGCCGCGGTCGCCGAAGGCGGCCGCGGTTACACTAACTGTGCCGCAGGGGGGCAAGTTGACTTATGCCGAGGTCATGGCCAAGGCGAGAAGCCAAGTCTCGCTGACGGACCTCGGCATAGGGGAGCTGAGGCCCAGGCGGGCCATTACCGGGGGTCTCATTTTGGAGATCCCCGGGGAAGACTCTCTCGCTAAGGCCCAGGCGCTCTCGCAGCGCCTGGCGGAGGCCTTGGCGGGAGAGGAAGTGCGGGTCGCCCAGCCCACCAAGCGCGCGGAACTGCGCGTGAGGGGGCTGGACGACTCCGTCACTGCGGAGGAGGTGGCTGCAGCGATCGCGGCGGCCGGGCAGTGTACGTCGGGGGACGTCAAGACGGGGCAGATCCGTCGGTCCCCCGACGGGCTGGGCACTGCATGGGTGCAGTGCCCACTGGCGGCCGCCAAGAAGATCGCGGCGGCCACCAAGATTCGGGTGGGCTGGTCCACCGCGCGGGTAGAGGCCCTAGAGAAGCGCCCCCTCCAGTGCTTCAGGTGCCTGGAGTGGGGCCACGCGAGGGCGGCGTGCTCCGGAGTGGTTGACCGCTCCGGGGTATGCTACCGGTGCGGTGGATCAGGCCACAAGGCCGCCGGTTGCCAGCTCCCGCACAAATGCGCTCTATGCGCGGAGCGGGGGCAACCGGCGGCCCACAGACTTGGCGGCAAGTCTTGTGCTGCCGCAAAGGGGAGTGGGCGTGGGCGTAAAAAGCCCGGGGCTGAGCCAAGGGGTGTGCCGTCGGTGACGGCGCAACCCGCTGGGGGGCGGACGGGGGTAACCCCGTCGCTCCCTGAGAAGCCAGCCCCGGTGCCCGTGGGAAGCCCCACGGCACCTCCTGCCCTCTCCCCATCAGAGACTCCGGCGGAGGCCCTCCCACCCCCTCCCTCTGGGAAGGGAAAAGGGAAGGGCAAGAAGAAGCCCCAGGGGGGCCTGCGGGAGGGGGAGCGCCTGGGGGAGGCCATGGACATCGCTGAGTGATGGCCAGGCTCCTCCAGGCGAACCTAAACCGTTGCCGGGCGGCTCAGGACCTCCTCCTGCAGGCCATGCTGGAGAGAGGTGTCGCCCTGGCGGTCGTCGCGGAGCCTTACGGTGTTCCAACCCATCCATTTTGGATGGGGGACGAGCGCCAGGACGTGGCGATCGTCAGGGGCGGCAACGCGCCGCCCGGATCCCCGCTCGTCTCCACGATGGAGAGGGGCGAGGGATTCGTGGCGGCACTGTGGGGTGACATGGCGGTGGTGGGGTGCTACATTACCCCCAACTGTCCCCTCGGGGAGTTCCAGGCGTACCTGGAGCGGCTGGGCCGCTGCGTACAGCGGTGCCGGCCGCGCCCGGTGCTGGTTCTCGGGGACTTCAACTCGAAGTCGACGAGTTGGGGTTCCCCGAGAACGGACCCGAGGGGACGGGCCTTGGAGGCCTGGGCGGCGGGTCTCGACCTCTGGCTTGCTAACCAGGGGTCGGCCCACACATGCGTGCGGCGCGGGGGTGGCTCCATCGTGGATCTCACGTGGGGCTCGCCCTCCGTCGTGCGCAGATTGCGCTCCTGGCGCGTGGAGAGTGAAGTGGAGACGTTATCGGATCATCGATACGTCTCCATGGAGCTCTCCGGAACAGGAGCGCGTGTGGGCAGACGACCCAACCGCCGGGGACGGAACACCTCACCACCGCCACCGAGGTGGAGGCTGAGGAGCCTCGATGAGGACGCCTTGATGGCGGCCACCCTGGCCGTTACTTGGCCGCAGGGGCCGGCCGACAGTTTGGGCGTGGAGGAGACCGCCGTCTGGCTCCGGGGCGCCATGACGCGAGTTTGCGACGTGGCGATGCCCCGGGCCAGGGGCGGCCCGCCACCGCGGCGCTGCGTGTACTGGTGGTCTGGCCAGATCCACGAACTCAGGCAAGCCTGTGTTCGGGCCAGACGCCGGTACACGCGGGCGCGCCGCGTGGGTCGGCCGGACCCTGCCAGGGTGGAAGCGCTGTACGCTGCGTATCGGGAGTCCCGCTCGCAGCTGCAGCGCGCCATCAGGGCGGCCAAGGCCAGGTCCTGCGACGAGCTCCAGGGGTTGGTCGACAGTGATACGTGGGGGCGCGCCTACAGGGCGGTGCTGGGCAAGCTCCGCCCATGGGCCCCCCCGGTCACCGAGACCCTAAGCCCGGGATTCCTCGACCAGGTGGTCGGGACCCTCTTCCCAGCCGGGGAGCGGGCCGAACCCGCCACCGTCGGGGGTATCCCGGGCCCCTCCGGGGAATCGGGCCAGCCAACATGGTCCGAGGAACTGGAGGTGACCCCTGGAGAGCTCAGGGATGCAGCCAAACGGCTCCGTGCCGGCAAGGCACCGGGGCCCGACGGCATCCCGGGCAGGGCCTGGTCTCTGGCGTTGGGGGCGATGGGCCCCAGGCTCCTCAGCCTCTTTAACAGGTGTTTGGAGGAGGGGGCTTTCCCCTCCTCGTGGAAGTTGGCCCGCTTGGTCCTTCTCCAAAAGGAGGGCAAGCCCGCAGACTCTCCCTCGGCCTTCCGGCCGATATGTCTGCTGGACGAGGCTGGCAAGCTCTTTGAGCGCATCATCGCTCGTCGCCTTGTCCAGCACCTTGTCGGTCTAGGTCCCGACCTGGACGACCGCCAGTACGGCTTCCGTGAAGGACGGTCCACCGTGGATGCGGTGAACCGCGTCAAGTCCTTCACGGAGGCGGCGGTCTCCAGAGGAGGTGTGGCGTTGGCGGTGTCACTCGATATCGTCAACGCCTTTAACTCCCTACCCTGGGAGAGGATTATGGGGGCGCTCGAATACCACCGAGTGCCCCCGTACCTCAAAAGGGTAGTCGGGGCCTACCTGTCCGACAGGTTCATTGAATTTGTCGGGCAGGATGGAGGGTCGAGGCAGAGGAGAGTGGACCGCGGCGTCCCACAGGGGTCGGTGCTCGGACCGCTCCTGTGGGACATTGCCTACGACGCGGTCCTGCGGGTGTCGCTTCCCGCCGGTGTGGATGTCGTCTGCTACGCGGACGACACCCTCGTCATCACCGGCGAGAGCGACTGGAGGAGGACCAAGCGGATCACGGAGATGGCGGTGGCGCGGGTGTCCGCCGCCATTCGGCAGCTCGGCCTGGCGGTGGCCGCCCACAAGACGCAGGCCATTTGGTTCTGCGCTCGTGGGCGGCTAGGTCCGCCGCCAGGGGTCGGGCTGTCGGTGGGTGACGCCGTGGTCGGGGTCGGGGCCGACATGAAATATCTCGGCCTCGTCCTCGACAGCCACTGGCGCTTCGAGGTGCACTTTGACCGCCTCGCCCCCCGCGTTGAGGCTGCAGCCGGCGCGCTTTGCCGGCTGTTGCCCAACGTGGGGGGAGCGGGAGGACGAGCTCGCCGTCTTTATGCCGGGGTGGTGCGGTCCATACTGATGTATGGCGCCCCGGTCTGGGCGACCAGCATGGTGGCCAGTGCGCGGTGTCGCCGCCTAGTCGGGCGGTTGCACCGCAGTATGGCCATCCGGGTCGCCCGGGGCTACCGCACCATCTCCGGTGCGGCGGCGAGCGCCGTGGCGGGTATGCCGCCCTGGGAGTTGGAGGCTCAGTACCTGGCCGAGGTGTATCTCGGCCAGGCTGACCTCCGGCGAAGGGGCGAGCACGTCACGGCAGAGGCGGTCAGGGGCCTGAAGCGCCAGGCTCGGCAGACCCTGCTGGAGAGGTGGCGAGCGTGGCTGTCCGAGCCGCGCCACGCCGCCAGCAGGGCTGTCGGGGCTATCCTCCCCTCCTTGGCGGAGTGGGCGGATAGTGGTAGGAGACACGGCGTCACCTACAGGACGTGCCAGGTGCTCGCCGGGCATGGTTGCTTCGGCGAGTATCTGGCACGCATAGGGCGGGAGGCGGACACCCGCTGCCATCACTGCGGGGCCGACCGGGACGACGCTCAGCACACCCTCGAGGAGTGTCCCTCGTGGGACGCTGAGCGTGCCGTCCTGGTCGGCCAAATTGGGGAGGATCTCTCGCCGGCGGCCGTCGTGCGAGCCATGGTCGCCGGCGAGGAGAATTGGCTGGCGGTGGCCTCCTTCTGCGAGACCGTTCTCTCGCAGAAGGAGGCCGCCGAACGCGACCGGGAGCGGCGTCAAGCTCCCGGTCGCAGAGGACGGGCGAGGGCGAGGGGCGGACGTCTCCGGAGAGGGGCTTATAGGCCCTGACCGGACTGCCCCTCCCCTCGATTTTTTTTTTTTTTTTTTTTTTTTTTTTTTTTTTTTTGTACGAGCCTCGCCTTGTTGGCGACAACGCGCGGCGGGGAGCCACAGCCTCGCCGCGCGCAAGCTCCACCGGCCCTTGGGGGGGTCCCTGCTGAGGACAGGGTCCCCTCCGCCAAAAGGGCCCGGTGAGGGGCGGCTAGGCGTGTGGCCCGCCTAGTCGCCAGAGTGCAGGTAACCGGGGGGTCCGCGACACGGGCCCCCCCGGGAGGTAGCGCGTAGCGCGCCGAGGGGCCGAGCAGGGCGGGCTCTGGATGTTGTTCGTCCAGAGTTCCCAGAGTCCGCCCTGGAGGGCCCCAGAGGCTGGCCACCATGGGGGTTTTAGCCGGTAAGAGTCCGGCATATCCCCGTCCCCTCCTCAGGGGGGCGGGGAATCCATGAGGATTTCCCCCATGTAAAAAAAAAAAAAAAAAAAAAAAGGTCTGGGTTAGGTCTGGGTTAGGTCTGGGTTAGGTCTCCCCTTCGACCCCTTCGATGGTGTCCCGCCTTGTCGTGGCGGAGGGGCTTGCGTGGGGCAATGATCCTGAGAGCTATGCCGGCGGGGACTCGTTCCCTGGCAGGTACTACCATGCCGGATTGGTCTCAGGGGAGCCTCCAGACTAAGAGGACACCAAGCACACATACACACACTTTTCACATTTTACACACACACACATACACTCACACTCACACGATTCGGGATCTCGTTGCGGTGCCGTTCTCCCTGGCCGGGGGGATGGTCGGCCGTGTTGCCGCGGTGGTACCACGGGAGGGTACAGGAGATAAACCGGGTTAGGCACTCCCGGGCCGCTCCCTAGTACAGGTGCCCGAACCCCGTCTAACCAACGGGGAGGCTGCACTATCAGGGGCGAATAATCTCGGGGCGGGTTGTAGTGCCGGTTGGTGACCGGATGGGACCCTGCAGCTCGCTCCGGGGGGCTCTCCCGAGGCCACCCGTGGATGCCGTAAAAAAGCTTAGCCGCCGCGGCGGCGCGGCCGGCCCCTCCCCGCTTCGGGGGTTCGGATTTTCTCGCGCGAGATCCCGTTTCAATACACTATCGCACACACACATACAAACATACACATGCATGCACACACACACATTTTGATGTTTGCTTGGGAGGGTTTAATGATGGACGATACAACTATAGATAGCAGTTTTGAAAAGTGCCGCAACGACGAAGTGGAGATTCCCAGCTCCAAAGAGGTAGGAGAGGAGTGCGGTAGCGCGGCTACCCCCTCCGTTAGCGGAATGGGGCCGCCTGCGACCCCCTCCGCTCAAAAAAAGAAGTCGAGGCGCGTGGTCATCCGGCCCACGGAGGACAGCGCGGGCGAGTCCGATGATTCGGACACGTCCGCCGCCTCTGTGGTGACGGTGACCGAGAGGGCCGTGTCGGGCTGTTCGGTGGTGTTGAGCCGCCTGCCCGACGCGGTCCTCTCCCAACGCGCCTCGGCGACGTCGGTCGCTTCCGCCGGCGGGGGGTCCGATGCCTCGATGGCTTCGGCCTCCTCCCGGCCTGGGAGCTCCCGGCGGAAGAGGGGGCCTCCATCCGCAGAGGAGGGCGCCGTGTCGGCACAGGCGAAGAAACGCCTGGTCGACGCGGCGCCCGAGGGGAGCGAGCCCGAGGCAGGGCAGCCCTCTGGCGGCTCGGGGTCCGGGCCACCGCCAGCCCTGGGCAGTCCTGCGACCAGGCGCAAGAGGGGCGCGGCTCAGGCTCTCAGGAGGGAGGCTGAGCTGGCGCGGAAGCTCCGGGTGAGCTCGACCGCGGATGTGGGTGCCCACATCATTGAGGCGATGGACGTGGTGCGTCACCTGGCGACCACCTCGACCCGCCTCAAGGGCACCTACAAACGTAGGTTCCGGCTGGCGGCCCAGGATGCGACCGTGGCGGCGACGGAGTTGGCAGCCAGGGCCAACTCCGACGGGGAAGGAGCCTTCCTCAGGGCCGAAAATCGGCGTCTGAGGGCCAGGATTGCCGACCTCGAGGGGGAGACTCTCTCCCTCTCGAGGAAGGTGGACCTCCTGGGCCGCCAGGGGGCGGGACCCTCGGGCGTCGCGGCGACGGCGCCGTGCGCCCCCACCGACAGCCCCGTCGGCCTCGCTCTCGAAGAGAGAGCGATGGCGCGGATCGGGGCTCTCGTGGAGGCCAAGCTGACCCGCTTCAGGGAGGAGCTCTTCCCTGGGCGGGCGGTGAGGCCTCCATTGGGGGTGAAGGCGACGGCTCCGGCGGGTGGGAGCGAGCCCGTCCAAGCCGCCGCTTCTTCCGCGGAGGCTCCGGCGGTGGACGGTACAGTCCGCCGCCGGAAGAGGAAGCGGAAGAAGAAGGGGAAGAAGAGTGGGGCAGCAGCCGAGGCTGTCCAGCCACCCGGGGGCTCTCCGAGCGCCGGTGGGCCCGCGAGACCGTCCCAGCCCGCACCTCCCACGCAGGGAGACACGTGGGCGAAGGTGGTGGGGAGGAAGGCGAAGCGCGAGGCCGCGCCGAAGCCACCGCCAGCCCCGCCAGCCGGAGCGGTCGCGAAGGCGACGAAACTCATTCCTGGACGCCCTCCGAAGACCGCGGCGGTAACGCTCACGGTCTCGGAGGGGTCCAGGCTGACGTACGCCGAGGCGATGTCCCGGGCACGCGAGCGCATCAAGCTCGCCGACCTGGGCATCGCCGAGGTAAGGCCGAAGCGCGCCGTCACCGGGGGTCTCATCCTCGAGATCCCCGGTGCCGACGGTGCCGCGAAGGCCGACAAGCTGGCGGCGGCGATGGCCGGGATATTTGATGGGACGGAGGCACGGGTTGCCCGTCCCACAAAGAAGGCCGAGCTGAGGGTGACCGGGCTCATTGAGTCGGTCACCGTCGGCGAGGTCGTCTCGGCCATCGCCAAGGACGGAGGCTGCAGGGAGGAGGACGTGACGGCTGGGGAAATCCGGTCGTCCGCCTCCTCCAAGCTTGGCTCCCTCTGGCTGCGGTGCCCTGTCACCGCGGCCAGGAAGGTGGCGCAGGCGGGCCGCGTAGTGGTGGGGTGGACCTCGGTGAAGGTGGAGGCACTGGCTGCACGGCCGCTGCAGTGCTACCGCTGCCTGGAGACGGGGCACGTGCGGCGGCAGTGCAAGTCCGGTGTCGACCGAGGCCGCCGCTGCTACGCGTGCGGCGAGGAGGGCCATAAGGCGGGCGCCTGCAAGGCCGAAAAGCCCCGGTGTCCGCTTTGCGGGGACCTTGGGCGCCCGGCCGACCATCGTCTTGGTGGCACGGCCTGCCGTGCCGCCGCACAAAGGGCCGCAAGGCCGACAGTGGCGGATAAGCCGGCGAAGCAACCGGCGGCGAAGGTGCCGCCTGCGAAGGCGCGGGGCGGCAGGGCTGGACGATCGGCCGTTAAGGCCGTGTCCAACGTGCCGGTCGTCCCGCCCTTAAAGGTAGCGGTGGTGGCGGCACCTTCGGCGAAGAAGCCCACGCCGGGTCCGGGCGCGGTTGCCCCAGCCAAGCCGGCGGCGGCGGCAGACGGGGCAGCACAGGCCCAAGGAGAGGGAGGCTTGGAGGGGGCCATGGACATTGATTAACAATGTACCAGCGCCTCCTCCAAGCAAACCTGAACCACTCGCGTAGGGCCCAGGACCTCCTGGTCCAAACCTTGCGCGAGTGGAGAGTGGGTTTGGCAATCGCGGCGGAGCCGTACGTAGTCCCGCCCAATAACCCAAATTGGGTCGGGGGCGCGTGCGGCTCTGTCGCGATTATTGTAAATAGGTGGCCCGACTCCCCCCTCTGCTCAGCCCTGGAGCAGGGGCGGGGATTCGTGGCCGTGCAGTGGGGGGACCTCGCGGTGGTGGGGTGTTACATCTCGCCCAACTGCGGCCTCAATGACTTCGAGGCGTACCTGGGTGCGGTCGGTGGGTGCATTTCCCGCACACGGCCGCGCCCGGTACTCGTCCTGGGGGACTTCAACGCTCACGCCCAAGCGTGGGGCAGCCCCCGGGACGACGCAAGGGGCGGGATGTTGCTCGACTGGGCGGCGCAGCACGACCTCCGGTTGGTTAACCGGGGGTCCGTTAGCACGTGCGTTCGGTGGCAGGGGGAATCGATCGTCGATTTGACTTTCGGCTCCCCGGCCGCCGTGCGCCGTGTGTCGGGGTGGCGGGTCGCGGAAGAGCGCGAAACGCTCTCGGACCACCTCTATCTGACGATGGAGGTGGCCGCCGCGCCCGCCGCTCCGGCACGCCGCTCAGCATCGTGCACCCCGGGGGGTGGAGGGCACACCCCATCACCGCGATGGGCGCTTAAGCGCCTCGATCGGGACGCCCTGATGGCGGCAGCGATCGCCGTGGCCTGGCCGGACGGGTCGGGGAACGAGGAGGAGTTTCCCGACCCTGACGCGGGGGCGGAGTGGTTCCGGGGTAGTATGACGTCGGTCTGCGACGTCGCGATGCCCCGGGCCAGGCCGCCGCGCGTCGGCGGGGTGTACTGGTGGTCCCAAGATCTTGCGGCGCTACGCACTGAGTGCGTGCGCCGCCGACGCCGGTACACCCGCGCCCGGAGACGGCGGAATCAGGCTGCGGCGGGGGTGGTCCCGCTGTACGCGGCGTACCGCGAGTCCGTGGTCGCCCTACAGCGGGCCATCCGAGCTGCCAAGGCCCGTGCCTGGGACGAGCTCGTCGCCACCCTGGATGGTGATCCGTGGGGGCGCCCGTACAAAATCGTCATGGGACGATTGCGTCCCTGGGCGCCCCCCACGACGGAGCTTCTGGACCCCCATGTCCTAGACCGGGTGGTGGACACTCTGTTCCCTGCTGGAGCAGAGGACCCCGCCCCCGGTCGGCCTCCCCCACACTTTGTGTGGGACGAGGCCACTATGGGGGTCAGTGGCGACGAGCTCGGCGCGGCGGTGACGCGTCTCGCGGCCCGCGCCAACAAAGCGCCGGGCCCGGACGGCATCCCGGGCAGGGCCTTGGCCATGGCCATGGGCGTCCTGGTCCCGCGCCTCGGGCAGCTTTTTAACAGCTGTCTGAGGCGCGGCAGGTTCCCCCGCTGCTGGAAGCGGGCGCGGATGGTCCTCATCAGGAAGGAAGGGCGGCCCGCGGACTCTCCCTCCGCGTACCGGCCCATATGCTTGTTGGACGAGGCGGGCAAGCTCTTCGAGAGAGTGATTGCCAACCGCCTCGTCCGGCACCTGTCGGCGACAGGGCCGGACCTCGACGACGGGCAGTTCGGCTTCCGTCAGGGACGATCGACGTTAGACGCGATTAAGCGTCTGAGATCCCTGACGGAGTTGGCTGCAACCCGGGGCAGGGTGTGCATCGCTATATCGCTTGATATAGTGAATGCTTTCAACACCCTGCCCTGGTGGGTCATCAGGGAGGCGCTCGAGCACCATCGAGTGCCCCCTGAGTTACGGGCCGTCGTCGGGGACTACCTCGCCGGCAGGAGCATCACTTTCACGGGCCGGTCGCAGGAGTACGAGAGGGAGACGCACGCCGGGGTCCCGCAGGGGTCCGTTTTGGGCCCCCTGCTGTGGGACCTCGGCTACGATTACGTCTTGCGGGCTGCACTCCCCGCTGACGCCACCATGATCTGCTATGCAGACGACACTCTGGTGGTAGTCAGCGGGGAGGATGGGACGAGGACCATCCGCGTGGCAGAGATGGCGGTGGCCTGTGCCGTCGCCCGAATCCACCGACTGGGCCTTCGGGTGGCCCCGCAGAAGACCGAGGCGATCTGGTTTTACGATCGCCAACGGTCCGCGGGGCCGCCCGCCCAGCGGTGGATTGCGGTGGGAGAGAGCCGCGTCCAGGTGAGGGATACGATGAAGTATCTGGGACTCACCCTGGACGGCCTCTGGCGCTTTAACGAGCACTTCGACCGGCTTATCCCCCGAGTTGAGAAGGCGGCGGGCGCTTTAGGACGCCTGCTGCCCAACATCGGGGGACCGTGGGAGGGGGTCCGACGCCTATACGCGGGAGTCGTCCGTTCCATGTTGCTCTACGGAGCACCAGTCTGGGCGGACGACCTGGCGGCCAGTCGGCGCAATTGTACCCTGCTATTCAGGGTGCAGCGTCGGATGGCCGTCAGGGTCGTGCGAGGTTATCGCACGATCTCCCTGGCGTCGGCCACCCTATTAGCGAGGTTTCCGCCCCTAGACATCCTGGCGATGGGGGACGCGAGGACCTATTCGGGTCTTCGCGTTCTCCGCGAAGGGGGCGGAATTCCCACGGAGCGGGCGGTCGAGGAGTTGAAGCGCCAGACCCGACGGTTCGTTGTCGAGATGTGGCGGGAGAGGCTGGAAGATCCAGCCAACGCCCGCCACAGAGCCGTCGGGGCGATTCTCCCGAGCCTCGAGGCTTGGGTGAGTCGCGGCAGAGGGCAACTCTCCTACCGCGCGACGCAGGTGCTTACCGGGCACGGCTGCTTCGGCGAGTACCTGCGTCGCATCGGGAAGGAGGCGACGGCACAGTGCCACCATTGCGACGGGGACCAGGACACGGCGCAACACACCCTCCAGTACTGCAGGGCCTGGAGGGAGCAGCGCCGCGTCCTGGTCCGGTATATCGGAAGGGACCTCTCGCTGCCGACGGTCATCCGACAGATCCTCGGCAGCGAGAGGTCGTGGAGAGCCTTCCTCGCCTTCTGCGAGGAAGTGCTCTCCCTGAAGGAGGAGGCGGAGCGGCGGCGGGAGCGAACGGACCCCTTCCGTTTGGGGAGGGCCCGTCCCCGCCGCCGCCCCGCGCGGGGGGATGCCGTTCCCCCCGACTAAGTTTGGCGGCCCGGACCCGCCGGTGGGTTTTTCGCTGCCGGTGGGCCGGGCACGCGCCAAGGGGCCGCGAGGCGACAGAGTGGTGGCTCTGTCGCCTCCGCACAGCGGCCCCGAGGCGGGGCGGGACGTGTAGTGGTCGCACGTCCCGCCCAGGGGATTGTTAGTAGTGCGGGAGGCACGGTTCCCTCCTCCTTCGCCAGCGGCGAAGGAGTGCGGCGAGACGTGTCTCCCCGCGAATAGTGGGGGACGCCTCCCTCTCTCGTGAAAGCGAGAGAGTGGATGGCCACTCCCCCACCACGAGACGTGCCCCCAATAGGGGGCGGGCGCGGGGCGGCACCGGTCGTGTTCTTCCAGAGTTCCCGGTGTCGCCCCAGTAAGCGCCGAGGATGGCCACCGTGGGGTTTTAGCCGGTAAGAGTCCGGCACTACCCCGTCGCCCCCACCAGGGTGGCGGGGTGTCCATGAGGATTTCCCCACGAAAAAAAAAAAAAAAAAAAAAAAAAAAAAAGGTCTCCCCTTCGATCCCCTTCGATGGTGTCCCGCCTTGTCGTGGCGGAGGGGCTTGCGTGGGGCAATGATCCTGAGAGCTATGCCGGCGGGGACTCGTTCCCTGGCAGGTACTACCATGCCGGATTGGTCTCAGGGGAGCCTCCAGACTAAGAGGACACCAAGCACACATACACACACTTTTCACACTTACACATACACATACACTTACACTCACACGATTCGGGATCTCGTTGCGGTGCCGTTCTCCCTGGGCGGGGGGATGGTCGGCCGTATTGCCGCGGTGGTACCACGGGAGGGTACAGGAGATAAACCGGGTTAGGCACTCCCGGGCCGCTCCCTAGTACAGGTGCCCGAACCCCGTCTAACCAACGGGGAGGCTGCACTATCAGGGGCGAATAATCTCGGGGCGGGTTGTAGTGCCGGTTGGTGACCGGATGGGACCCTGCAGCTCGCTCCGGGGGGCTCTCCCGAGGCCACCCGTGGATGCCGTAAAAAAGCTTAGCCGCCGCGGCGGTGCGGCCGGCCCCTCTTCGTTTCGGGGGTTCGGATTTTCTCGCGCGAGATCCCGTTTCAACACACTATCGCACACACACACACAAACATACACATGCACGCACACACACACATTTTGATGTTTGTTCGGGAGGATGTGACTATGGAAGGTAAACATACAGAAAACAGTTCTGAAAAGTGCCGCAAAGAAGACGTGGAGATTCCCAGCTCCAAAGAGGTAGGAGAGGAGTGTGGTAGCGCGGCTACCCCCTCCGGTAGCGGAATGGGGCCGCCTGCGACCCCATCCGCTGGAAAGAAGAAGTCGAGGCGAGTGGTCATCCGGCCCACGGAGGACAGCGCGGGCGAGTCCGATGATTCGGACTCGTCCGCCGCCTCTGTGGCGACGGTGACCGAGAGGGCCGTCTCGGGCTGTTCGGTGGTCTTGAGCCGCCTGCCCGACGCGGTCCTCTCCCAACGCGCCTCGGCGACGCCGGTCGCTTCCGCCGGCGGGGGGTCCGATGCCTCGATGGCTTCGGCCTCCTCCCGGCCTGGGAGCTCCCGGCGGAAGAGAGGGCCCCCATCCGCGGAGGAGGGCGCCGTGTCGGCACAGGCGAAGAAACGCCTGGTCGACGCGGCGCCCGAGGGGAGCGAGCCCGAGGCGGAGCAGCCTTCTGGCGGCTCGGGGTCCGGGCAACCGCCAGCCCTGGGCAGTCCTGCGACGAAACGCAGGAGGGGCGCGGCTCAGGCTCTGAAGAGGGAGGCTGAGCTGGCGCGGAAGCTCCGGGTGAGCTCGACCGCGGATGTGGGTGCCCACATCATTGAGGCGATGGACGTGGTGCGTCACCTGGCGACCACCTCGACCCGCCTCAAGGGCACCTACAAACGTAGGTTTCGCCTGGCGGCCCAGGATGCGACCGTGGCGGCGACGGAGTTGGCAGCCAGGGCCAACTCCGACGGGGAAGGAGCCTTCCTCAGGGCCGAAAATCGGCGTCTGAGGGCCAGGATCGCCGACCTCGAGGGGGAGACTCTCTCCCTCTCGAGGAAGGTGGACCTCCTGGGCCGCCAGGGGGCGGGACCCTCGGGCGCCGCGGCGACGGCGCCGTGCGCCCCCACCGATGGCCCCGTCGGCCTCGCTCTCGAAGAGAGAGCGATGGCGCGAATCGGGGCCCTCGTGGAGGCCAAGCTGACCCGCTTCAGGGAGGAGCTCTTCCCTGGGCGGGCGGTGAGGCCTCCATTGGGGGTGAAGGCGACGGCTCCGGCGGGTGGGAGCGAGCCCGTCCGGACAGCCGCTTCTTCCGCTGAGGCTCCGGCGGTGGACGGTACAGTCCGCCGCCGGAAGAGGAAGCGGAAGAAGAAGGGGAAGAAGAGTGGGGCAGCAGCCGAGGCTGTCCAGCCACCCGGGGGCTCTCCGAGCTCCGGTGGGTCCCCCAAACCACCCCAGCCCGCACCTCCCACGCAGGGAGAAACGTGGGCGAAGGTGGTGGGGAGGAAGGCAAAGCGCGAGGCCGCGCGGAAGCCACCGCCGGCCTCGCCAGCCGGAGCCGCCGCGAAGGAAGCCGCGACTAAGCTCATTCCTGGACGCCCTCCGAAGACCGCGGCGGTAACGCTTACGGTCTCGGAGGGGTCCAGGCTGACGTATGCCGAGGCGATGTCCCGGGCACGCGAGCGCATCAAGCTCGCCGACCTGGGCATCGCCGAGGTAAGGCCGAAGCGCGCCGTCACCGGGGGTCTCATCCTCGAGATCCCCGGTGCCGACGGTGCCGCGAAGGCCGACAAGCTGGCGGCGGCGATGGCCGGGATATTTGACGGGACGGAGGCACGGATTGCCCGTCCCACAAAGAAGGCCGAGCTGAGGGTGACCGGGCTTATTGAGTCGGTCACCGTCGGCGAGGTCGTCTCGGCCATCGCCAAGGACGGAGGCTGCAGGGAGGAGGACGTGACGGCTGGGGAAATCCGGTTGTCCGCCTCCTCCAAGCTTGGCTCCCTCTGGCTGCGGTGCCCTGTCACCGCGGCCAGGAAGGTGGCGCAGGCGGGCCGCGTAGTGGTGGGGTGGACCTCGGTGAAGGTGGAGGCACTGGCTGCACGGCCGCTGCAGTGCTACCGCTGCCTGGAGACGGGGCACGTGCGGCGGCAGTGCAAGTCCGGTGTCGACCGAGGCCGCCGCTGCTACGCGTGCGGCGAGGAGGGCCACAAGGCGGGCGCCTGCAAGGCCGAAAAGCCCCGGTGTCCGCTTTGCGGGGACCTCGGGCGCCCGGCCGACCATCGCCTTGGTGGCACGGCCTGCCGAGCCGCCACACAAAGGGCCGCAAGGCCGACAGGGGCGGACAAGCCGGCCAAGCAACCGGCGGGGAAGGTGCCGCCTGCGAAGGCGCGGGGCGGCAGGGCTGGACGATCGGCCGTTAAGGCCGTGGCCAACGTGCCTGTCGTCCCGCCCTTAAAGGTGGCAGTGGTGGCGGCACCTTCGGCGCCGAAGCCCACACCGGGTCCGGGCGCGGTTGCCCCAGCCAAGCCGGCGGCGGCGGGAGACGGGGCAACACAGGCCCAAGGAGAGGGTGGCTTGGAGGGGGCCATGGACATTGATTAACAATGTACCAACGCCTCCTCCAAGCAAACCTGAACCACTCGCGCAGGGCCCAGGACCTCCTGGTCCAAACCTTGCGCGAGTGGAGAGTCGGCTTGGCAATCGCGGCGGAGCCGTACGTAGTCCCGCCCAATAACCCTAGTTGGGTCGGGGGCGCGTGCGGCTCTGTCGCGATCATTATAAATAGGTGGCCCGACTCCCCCCTCTGCTCAGCCCTGGAGCAGGGGCGGGGATTCGCGGCCGTGCAGTGGGGGGACCTCGCGGTGGTGGGGTGTTACATCTCGCCCAACTGCGGCCTCGATGACTTCGAGGCGTACCTGGGTGCGGTCGGTGGGTGCATTTCCCGCACACGGCCGCGCCCGGTACTCGTCCTGGGGGACTTCAACGCTCACGCCCAAGCGTGGGGCAGCCCCCGGGACGACGCAAGGGGCGGGATGTTGCTCGACTGGGCGGCGCAGCACGACCTCCGGTTGGTTAACCGGGGGTCCGTTAGCACGTGCGTTCGGTGGCAGGGGGAATCGATCGTCGATTTGACTTTCGGCTCCCCGGCCGCCGTGCGCCGTGTGTCGGGGTGGCGGGTCGCGGAAGAGCGCGAAACGCTCTCGGACCACCTCTATCTGACGATGGAGGTGGCCGCCGCGCCCGCCGCTCCGGCACGCCGCTCAGCATCGTGCACCCCGGGGGGTGGAGGGCACACCCCATCACCGCGATGGGCGCTTAAGCGCCTCGATCGGGACGCCCTGATGGCGGCAGCGATCGCCGTGGCCTGGCCGGAAGGGTCGGGGGACGAGGAGGAGTTTCCCGACCCTGACGCAGGGGCGGAGTGGTTCCGGGGTAGTATGACGTCGGTTTGCGACGTCGCGATGCCCCGGGCCAGGCCGCCGCGCGTCGGCGGGGTGTACTGGTGGTCCCAAGATCTTGCGGTGCTACGCACTGAGTGCGTGCGCCGCCGACGCCAGTACACCCGCGCCCGGAGACGGCGGAATCAGGCTGCGGCGGGGGTGGTCCCGCTGTACGCGGCGTACCGCGAGTCCGTGGTAGCCCTACAGCGGGCCATCCGAGCTGCCAAGGCCCGTGCCTGGGACGAGCTCGTCGCCACCCTGGATGGTGATCCGTGGGGGCGCCCGTACAAAATCGTCATGGGACGATTGCGTCCCTGGGCGCCCCCCACGACGGAGCTTCTGGACCCCCATGTCCTCGACCGGGTGGTGGATACTCTGTTTCCTGCTGGAGCAGAGGACCCCGCCCCCGGTCGGCCTCCCCCACACTTTGTGTGGGACGAGGCCACTATGGGGGTCAGTGGCGACGAGCTCGGCGCGGCGGTGACGCGTCTCGCGGCCCGCGCGAACAAAGCGCCGGGCCCGGACGGCATCCCGGGCAGGGCCTTGGCCATGGCCATGGGCGTCCTGGTCCCGCGCCTCGGGCAGCTTTTCAACAGCTGTCTGAGGCGCGGCAGGTTCCCCCGCTGCTGGAAGCGGGCGCGGATGGTCCTCATCAGGAAGGAAGGGCGGCCCGCGGACTCTCCCTCCGCGTACCGGCCCATATGCTTGCTGGACGAGGCGGGCAAGCTCTTCGAAAGAGTGATTGCCAACCGCCTCGTCCGGCACCTGTCGGCGACAGGGCCGGACCTCGACGACGGGCAGTTCGGCTTCCGTCAGGGACGATCGACGTTAGACGCGATTAAGCGTCTGAGATCCCTGACGGAGTCGGCTGCAACCCGGGGCAGGGTGTGCATCGCTATATCGCTGGATATAGTGAATGCTTTCAACACCCTGCCCTGGTGGGTCATCAGGGAGGCGCTCGAGCACCATCGAGTGCCCCCTGAGTTACGGGCCGTCGTCGGGGACTACCTCGCCGGCAGGAGCATCACTTTCACGGGCCGGTCGCAGGAGTACGAGAGGGAGACGCACGCCGGGGTCCCGCAGGGGTCCGTTTTGGGCCCCCTGCTGTGGGACCTCGGCTACGATTACGTCCTGCGGGCTGCACTCCCCGCTGACGCCACGATGATCTGCTATGCGGACGACACACTCGTGGTAGTCAGCGGGGAGGATGGGACGAGGACCATCCGCGTGGCAGAGATGGCGGTGGCCTGTGCCGTCGCCCGAATCCACCGACTGGGCCTTCGGGTGGCCCCGCAGAAGACCGAGGCGATCTGGTTTTACGATCGTCAACGGTCCGCGGGGCCGCCCGCCCAGCGGTGGATTGCGGTGGGAGAGACCCGCGTCCAGGTGAGGGATACGATGAAGTATCTGGGACTCACCCTGGACGGCCTCTGGCGCTTTAACCAGCACTTCGACCGGCTTATCCCCCGAGTTGAGAAGGCGGCGGGCGCTTTAGGACGCCTGCTGCCCAACATCGGGGGACCGTGGGAGGGGGTCCGACGCCTATACGCGGGAGTCGTCCGTTCCATGTTGCTCTACGGAGCACCAGTCTGGGCGGACGACCTGGCGGCCAGTCGGCGCAATTGTACCCTGCTATTCAGGGTGCAGCGTCGGATGGCCGTCAGGGTCGTGCGAGGTTATCGCACGATCTCCCTGGCGTCGGCCACCCTATTAGCGAGGTTTCCGCCCCTAGACATCCTGGCGATGGGGGACGCGAGGACCTATTCGGGTCTTCGCGTCCTCCGCGAAGGGGGCGGAATACCCACGGAGCGGGCGGTCGAGGAGTTGAAGCGCCAGACCCGACGGTTCGTTGTCGAGATGTGGCGGGAGAGGCTGGAAGATCCAGCCAACGCCCGCCACAGAGCCGTCGGGGCGATTCTCCCGAGCCTCGAGGCTTGGGTGAGTCGCGGCAGAGGGCAACTCTCCTACCGCGCGACGCAGGTGCTTACCGGGCACGGCTGCTTCGGCGAGTACCTGCGTCGCATCGGGAAGGAGGCGACGGCACAGTGCCACCATTGCGACGGGGACCAGGACACGGCGCAACACACCCTCCAGTATTGCAGGGCCTGGAGGGAGCAGCGCCGTGTCCTGGTCCGGTATATCGGAAGGGACCTCTCGCTGCCGACGGTCATCCGACAGATCCTCGGCAGCGAGAGGTCGTGGAGAGCCTTCCTCGCCTTCTGCGAGGAAGTGCTCTCCCAGAAGGAGGAGGCGGAGCGGCGGCGGGAGCGAACGGACCCCTTCCGTTTGGCGAGGGCCCGTCCCCGCCGCCGGCCCGCGCGGGGGGACGCCGTTCCCCCCGACTAAGTTTGACGGCCCGGACCCGCCGGCGGTGGGGTTTTTCACTGCCGGAGGGCCGGGCACGTGCCAAGGGGCCGCGAGGCGACAGAGTGGTGGCTCTGTCGCCTCCGCAAAGCGGCCCCGAGGCGGGGCGGGACGTGTAGTGGTCGCACGTCCCGCCCAGGGGGTTGTTAGTAGTGCGGGAGGCACGGTTCCCTCCTCCTTCGCCGCTGGCGAAGGAGTGCGGCGAGACGTGTCTCCCCGCGAGTAGTGGGGGACGCCTCCCTCTCTCGTGAAAGCGAGAGAGTGGATGGCCACTCCCCCACCGCGAGACGTGCCCCCCAATAGGGGGCGGGCGCGGGGCGGCACCGGTCGTGTTCTTACAGAGTTCCCGGTGTCGCCCCAGTAAGCGCAGAGGATGGCCACCGTGGGGTTTTAGCCGGTAAGAGTCCGGCACTACCCCGCCGCCCCCACCAGGGCGGCGGGGTGTCCATGAGGATTTCCCCACGAAAAAAAAAAAAAAAAAAAAAAAGGTCTCCCCTTCGATGGTGTCCCGCCTTGTCGTGGCGGAGGGGCTTGCGTGGGGCAATGATCCTGAGAGCTATGCCGGCGGGGACTCGTTCCCTGGCAGGTACTACCATGCCGGATTGGTCTCAGGGGAGCCTCCAGACTAAGAGGACACCAAGCACACACACACACACACTTTTCACATTTACACATACACATACACTCACACTCACACGATTCGGGATCTCGTTGCGGTGCCGTTCTCCCTGGCCGGGGGGATGGTCGGCCGTATTGCCGCGGTGGTACCACGGGAGGGTACAGGAGATAAACCGGGTTAGGCACTCCCGGGCCGCTCCCTAGTACAGGTGCCCGAACCCCGTCTAACCAACGGGGAGGCTGCACTATCAGGGGCGAATAATCTCGGGGCGGGTTGTAGTGCCGGTTGGTGACCGGATGGGACCCTGCAGCTCGCTCCGGGGGGCTCTCCCGAGGCCACCCGTGGATGCCGTAAAAAAGCTTAGCCGCCGCGGCGGTGCGGCCGGCCCCTCCTCGTTTCGGGGGTTCGGACTTTCTCGCGCGAGATCCCGTTTCAATACACTATCACACACACACACACACAAACATACACATGCACGCACACACACATTTTGATGTTTGATTGGGAGGGTTTAAGGATGGCAGAAACAAATAAAGAAAGCAGTTTTGAAAAGTGCCGAAACGACGATGATGTGGAGATTCCCAGCTCCAAAGAGGTAGGAGAGGAGTGCGGTAGCGCGGCTACCCCCTCCGTTAGCGGAATGGGGCCGCCTGCGACCCCCTCCGCTCAAAAAAAGAAGTCGAGGCGCGTGGTCATCCGGCCCACGGAGGACAGCGCGGGCGAGTCCGATGATTCGGACACGTCCGCCGCCTCTGTGGTGACGGTGACCGAGAGGGCCGTGTCGGGCTGTTCGGTGGTGTTGAGCCGCCTGCCCGACGCGGTCCTCTCCCAACGCGCCTCGGCGACGTCGGTCGCTTCCGCCGGCGGGGGGTCCGATGCCTCGATGGCTTCGGCCTCCTCCCGGCCTGGGAGCTCCCGGCGGAAGAGAGGGCCTCCATCCGCAGAGGAGGGCGCCGTGTCGGCACAGGCGAAGAAACGCCTGGTCGACGCGGCGCCCGAGGGGAGCGAGCCCGAGGCGGGGCAGCCTTCTGGCGGCTCGGGGTCCGGGCAACCGCCAGCCCCGGGTAGTCCTGCGACCAAGCGCAGGAGGGGCGCGGCTCAGGCTCTGAGGAGGGAGGCTGAGCTGGCGCGGAAGCTCCGGGTGAGCTCGACCGCGGATGTGGGTGCCCACATCATTGAGGCGATGGACGTGGTGCGTCACCTGGCGACCACCTCGACCCGCCTCAAGGGCACCTACAAACGTAGGTTCCGCCTGGCGGCCCAGGATGCGACCGTGGCGGCGACGGAGTTGGCAGCCAGGGCCAACTCCGACGGGGAAGGAGCCTTCCTTAGGGCCGAAAATCGGCGTCTGAGGGCCAGGATCGCGGATCTCGAGGGGGAGACTCTCTCCCTCTCGAGGAAGGTGGACCTCCTGGGCCGCCAGGG
Source organism: Ectemnius continuus (assembly GCA_910591665.1). Lineage (NCBI taxonomy): Eukaryota > Metazoa > Arthropoda > Insecta > Hymenoptera > Crabronidae > Ectemnius > Ectemnius continuus. The sequence goes on along the minus strand of CAJUYD010000013.1, from coordinate 427,408 downwards.
GGCGGGACCCTCGGGCGTCGCGGCGACGGCGCCGTGCGCCCCCACCGACAGCCCCGTCGGCCTCGCTCTCGAAGAGAGAGCGATGGCGCGGATCGGGGCTCTCGTGGAGGCCAAGCTGACCCGCTTCAGGGAGGAGCTCTTCCCTGGGCGGGCGGTGAGGCCTCCATTGGGGGTGAAGGCGACGGCTCCGGCGGGTGGGAGCGAGCCCGTCCAAGCCGCCGCTTCTTCCGCGGAGGCTCCGGCGGTGGACGGTACAGTCCGCCGCCGGAAGAGGAAGCGGAGGAAGAAGGGGAAGAAGAGTGGGGCAGCAGCCGAGGCTGTCCAGCCACCCGGGGGCTCTCCGAGCGCCGGTGGGCCCGCGAGACCGTCCCAGCCCGCACCTCCCACGCAGGGAGACACGTGGGCGAAGGTGGTGGGGAGGAAGGCGAAGCGCGAGGCCGCGCCGAAGCCACCGCCAGCCCCGCCAGCCGGAGCGGTCGCGAAGGCGACGAAACTCATTCCTGGACGCCCTCCGAAGACCGCGGCGGTAACGCTCACGGTCTCGGAGGGGTCCAGGCTGACGTACGCCGAGGCGATGTCCCGGGCACGCGAGCGCATCAAGCTCGCCGACCTGGGCATCGCCGAGGTAAGGCCGAAGCGCGCCGTCACCGGGGGTCTCATCCTCGAGACCCCCGGTGCCGACGGTGCCGCGAAGGCCGACAAGCTGGCGGCGGCGATGGCCGGGATATTTGATGGGACGGAGGCACGGGTTGCCCGTCCCACAAAGAAGGCCGAGCTGAGGGTGACCGGGCTCATTGAGTCGGTCACCGTCGGCGAGGTCGTCTCGGCCATCGCCAAGGACGGAGGCTGCAGGGAGGAGGACGTGACGGCTGGGGAAATTCGGTCGTCCGCCTCCTCCAAGCTTGGCTCCCTCTGGCTGCGGTGCCCTGTCACCGCGGCCAGGAAGGTGGCGCAGGCGGGCCGCGTAGTGGTGGGGTGGACCTCGGTGAAGGTGGAGGCACTGGCTGCACGGCCGCTGCAGTGCTACCGCTGCCTTGAGACGGGGCACGTGCGGCGGCAGTGCAAGTCCGGTGTCGACCGAGGCCGCCGCTGCTACGCGTGCGGCGAGGAGGGGCACAAGGCGGGCGCCTGCAAGGCCGAAAAGCCCCGGTGTCCGCTTTGCGGGGACCTCGGGCGCCCGGCCGACCACCGCCTTGGTGGCATGGCCTGCCGTGCCGCCGCACAAAGGGCCGCAAGGCCGACAGTGGCGGATAAGCCGGCGAAGCAACCGGCGGGGAAGGTGCCGCCTGCGAAGGCGCGGGGCGGCAGGGCTGGACGATCGGCCGTTAAGGCCGTGGCCAACGTGCCGGTCGTCCCGCCCTTAAAGGTAGCGGTGGTGGCGGCACCTTCGGCGAAGAAGCCCACGCCGGGTCCGGGCGCGGTTGCCCCAGCCAAGCCGGCGGCGGCGGCAGGCGGGGCAACACAGGCGCAAGGAGAGGGTGGCTTGGAGGGGGCCATGGACATTGAGTAACAATGTATCAGCGCCTCCTCCAAGCCAACCTGAACCACTCGCGCAGGGCGCAGGACCTCCTGGTCCAAACCTTGCGCGAGTGGAGAGTGGGCTTGGCAATCGCGGCGGAGCCGTACGTAGTCCCGCCCAATAACCCTAATTGGGTCGGGGACGCGTGCGGCTCTGTCGCGATCATTGTAAATAGGTGGCCCGACTCCCCCCTCTGCTCAGCCCTGGAGCAGGGGCGGGGATTCGTGGCCGTGCAGTGGGGGGACCTCGCGGTGGTGGGGTGTTACATCTCGCCCAACTGCGGCCTCGATGACTTCGAGGCGTACCTGGGTGCGGTCGGTGGGTGCATTTCCCGCACACGGCCGCGCCCGGTACTCGTCCTGGGGGACTTCAACGCTCACGCCCAAGCGTGGGGCAGCCCCCGGGACGACGCAAGGGGCGGGATGTTGCTCGACTGGGCGGCGCAGCACGACCTCCGGTTGGTTAACCGGGGGTCCGTTAGCACGTGCGTTCGGTGGCAGGGGGAATCGATCGTCGATTTGACTTTCGGCTCCCCGGCCGCCGTGCGCCGTGTGTCGGGGTGGCGGGTCGCGGAAGAGCGCGAAACGCTCTCGGACCACCTCTATCTGACGATGGAGGTGGCCGCCGCGCCCGCTGCTCCGGCACGCCGCTCAGCATCGTGCACCCCTGGGGGTGGAGGGCACACCCCATCACCGCGATGGGCGCTTAAGCGCCTCGACCGGGACGCCCTGATGGCGGCAGCGATCGCCGTGGCCTGGCCGGAAGGGTCGGGGGACGAGGAGGAGTTTCCCGACCCTGACGCAGGGGCGGAGTGGTTCCGGGGTAGTATGACGTCGGTTTGCGACGTCGCGATGCCCCGGGCCAGGCCGCCGCGCGTCGGCGGGGTGTACTGGTGGTCCCAAAATCTTGCGGTGCTACGCACTGAGTGCGTGCGCCGCCGACGCCAGTACACCCGCGCCCGGAGACGGCGGAATCAGGCTGCGGCGGGGGTGGTCCCGCTGTACGCGGCGTACCGCGAGTCCGTGGTCGCCCTACAGCGGGCCATCCGAGCTGCCAAGGCCCGTGCCTGGGACGAGCTCGTCGCCACCCTGGATGGTGATCCGTGGGGGCGCCCGTACAAAATCGTCATGGGACGATTGCGTCCCTGGGCGCCCCCGACGACGGAGCTTCTGGACCCCCATGTTCTCGACCGGGTGGTGGACACTCTGTTTCCTGCTGGAGCAGAGGACCCCGCCCCCGGTCGGCCTCCCCCACACTTTGTGTGGGACGAGGCCACTATGGGGGTCAGTGGCGACGAGCTCCGCGCGGCGGTGACGCGTCTCGCGGCCCGCGCGAACAAAGCGCCGGGCCCGGACGGCATCCCGGGCAGGGCCTTGGCCATGGCCATGGGCGTCCTGGTCCCGCGCCTCGGGCAGCTTTTCAACAGCTGTCTGAGGCGCGGCAGGTTCCCCCGCTGCTGGAAGCGGGCGCGGATGGTCCTCATCAGGAAGGAAGGGCGGCCCGCGGACTCTCCCTCCGCGTACCGGCCCATATGCTTGTTGGACGAGGCGGGCAAGCTCTTCGAGAGAGTGATTGCCAACCGCCTCGTCCGGCACCTGTCGGCGACAGGGCCGGACCTCGACGACGGGCAGTTCGGCTTCCGTCAGGGACGATCGACGTTAGACGCGATTAAGCGTCTGAGATCCCTGACGGAGTCGGCTGCAACCCGGGGCAGGGTGTGCATCGCTATATCGCTCGATATAGTGAATGCTTTCAACACCCTGCCCTGGTGGGTCATCAGGGAGGCGCTCGACCACCATCGAGTGCCCCCTGAGTTACGGGCCGTCGTCGGGGACTACCTCGCCGGCAGGAGCATCACCTTCACGGGCCGGTCGCAGGAGTACGAGAGGGAGACGTGCGCCGGGGTCCCGCAGGGGTCCGTTTTGGGCCCCCTGCTGTGGGACCTCGGCTACGATTACGTCCTGCGGGCTGCACTCCCCGCTGACGCCACCATGATCTGCTATGCAGACGACACACTGGTGGTAGTCAGCGGGGAGGATGGGACGAGGACCATCCGCGTGGCAGAGATGGCGGTGGCCTGTGCCGTCGCCCGGATCCACCGACTGGGTCTTCGGGTGGCCCCGCAGAAGACCGAGGCGATCTGGTTTTACGATCGCCAACGGTCCGCGGGGCCGCCTGTCCAGCGGTGGATTGCGGTGGGAGAGACCCGCGTCCAGGTGAGGGATACGATGAAGTATCTGGGGCTCACCCTGGACGGCCTCTGGCGCTTTAACGAGCACTTCGACCGGCTTATCCCCCGAGTTGAGAAGGCGGCGGGCGCTTTAGGACGCCTGCTGCCCAACATCGGGGGACCGTGGGAGGGGGTCCGACGCCTATACGCGGGAGTCGTCCGTTCCATGTTGCTCTACGGAGCACCAGTCTGGGCGGACGACCTGGCGGCCAGTCGGCGCAATTGTACCCTGTTATTCAGGGTGCAGCGTCGGATGGCCGTCAGGGTCGTGCGAGGATATCGCACGATCTCCCTGGCGTCGGCCACCCTATTAGCGAGGTTTCCGCCCCTAGACATTCTGGCGATGGGGGACGCGAGGACCTATTCGGGTCTTCGCGTCCTCCGCGAAGGGGGCGGAATTCCCACGGAGCGGGCGGTCGAGGAGTTGAAGCGCCAGACCCGACGGTTCGTTGTCGAGATGTGGCGGGAGAGGCTGGAAGATCCAGCCAACGCCCGCCACAGAGCCGTCGGGGCGATTCTCCCGAGCCTCGAGGCTTGGGTGAGTCGCGGCAGAGGGCAACTCTCCTACCGCGCGACGCAGGTGCTTACCGGGCACGGCTGCTTCGGCGAGTACCTGCGTCGCATCGGGAAGGAGGCGACGGCACAGTGCCACCATTGCGACGGGGACCAGGACACGGCGCAACACACCCTCCAGTATTGCAGGGCCTGGAGGGAGCAGCGCCGGGTCCTGGTCCGGTATATCGGAAGGGACCTCTCGCTGCCGACGGTCATCCGACAGATCCTCGGCAGCCAGAGGTCGTGGAGAGCCTTCCTCGCCTTCTGCGAGGAAGTGCTCTCCCTGAAGGAGGAGGCGGAGCGGCGGCGGGAGCGAACTGACCCCTTCCGTTTGGGGAGGGCCCGTCCCCGCCGCCGGCCCGCACGGGGGGACGCCGTTCCCCCCGACTAACTTTGGCGGCCCGGACCCGCCGTTGCGGTGGTTTTCGCTGCCGGTGGGCCGGGCACGCGCCAAGGGGCCGCGAGGCGAGAGAGTGGTGGCTCTGTCGCCTCCGCAAAGCGGCCCCGAGGCGGGGCGGGACGTGTAGTGGTCGCACGTCCCGCCCGGGAAGAGATTGTTAGTAGTGCGGGAGACGCGTTTCCCTCCTCCTTCGCCGCTGGCGAAGGAGTGTGGCGAGACGTGTCTCCCCGCGAGCAGTGGGGGACGCCTCCCTCTCTCGTGAAAGCGAGAGAGTGGATGGCCACTCCCCCACCGCGAGACGTGCCCCCCAATAGGGGGCGGGCGCGGGGCGGCACCGGTCGTGTTCTTACAGAGTTCCCGGTGTCGCCCCAGTAAGCGCAGAGGATGGCCACCGTGGGGTTTTAGCCGGTAAGAGTCCGGCACTACCCCGCCGCCCCCACCAGGGCGGCGGGGTGTCCATGAGGATTTCCCCACGAAAAAAAAAAAAAAAAAAAAAGGTCTGGGTTAGGTCTGGGTTAGGTCTCCGTGCCCTTTGCGGGAACTGGGTTAGGGAACTCGGGGCTTGCCCCGAGGCCCCGCCCGGGCCCTGTGAGGGGAGGGGAGTTTGCCGACTCCCGACACGGCGCGTCCCCGGGTTGCGGATAGGGGGATTCCCAAGGGGCGTATGCCCGGCGGGGAGCGGGTCTTCGAAAGGAGCCCGCCGCGGACAGCTTCGGCAAGGTGACCCCTCCACCTAAAGAGAGGGGGCCGGGGGTCCTCTTCGCCCTTCGTGGCGGAGGGGGTGGCACCCTGGGGATGGCATTCGCCACCCGTCCCCTAATACCGGAATCCCTGATTCCGCCTCCTACCGCGCCTTGGCGGGGCGTCGGAAGAGGCGGGTCAGGGACCGGGGGCCATGGCCTTAACGGGCCGGGCCGCGAGGAGTAAACCTCTCTAAAAATCCACACTCGCGCGGGCGCGAATTACACTAAACACTGACACATACACACACACACATACACACACACACACACACACACACACACACACACACCCTGGTATACCCGCAATGCGGGGGCCCAGGAGCAAAATACACATGCAACCCATTATATTTTCTTCTTTTTACACACTTACACTGCTTTTGTTTTAATTTTTGACTATTTTACACTTCCAAATTTTTATAGTTTTACTTATTTATACGTGTTTTATTTTTAATCCCGGCTTCTATATTTCTTAGATTTTTGATATTTTAACCTACAGTAGACATGTTAAATCATATGTATAGACTCTGAATATTTGACATATTTATTTGTTTATGAAGATTAACTATATTTTACGCGGTACATTTTATGCGGTATGTTTTAACTTTTTTTATATATACTTTATCAAGTTCCGACTCCTGTGCCTACTCTTTCTATCCTCGTTTTCCTTGCTAAATATCGGGCTTTTACACCTAATTATGGGGGGGACGCGCCCTCGGTTCGGTGGTGGTGGCGCCGCGAGAGGGTACAGGGCGATAAACCGGTAATGGCACACTTCCGAGGCCGCTCCTTAGAAAGGGGGCCCGAACCCCGCTAGCCGGCGGGGAGGCCGCCCCCAGCAAGGGCGAATAATCCCGGAGCAGGTTGTAGTGCCGGGTGGCGCCCGGATGGGCCCCTGCAGCCTGTCCCGGGGGGCTCCCCACAAGGCCACTCGCGAGTGCACGATTGTGTACAAAAAGGAAAAGTACAAAAAAAGAATGAAGTCGCTGCTGCCACGGGCCCGCGGGACTCGCTTCCTCCATGATGCTTCGATGCTTTCGTGCCTGAATATGAAAAAGAGACGAGGTTCATGTATATTTCTCGCACATACATGCGTCCTCAGATACACATACACACATACATGCAATACACACAAGTATACACGTACACAAACACATATGTAGCACAACATGAAGATGAAGTGGAAGGGAAGAATTATCAAAATGAACAATACAAAGAATAAAATGAATGTTTTGAAAGTGCCAATTGATAATACTAGTCATAGTATTTCGGGGCTGCCCGGCTCCAAAGAAGTGATTGATGTGGATCTTGAAGAAGGACACAGCGATGGTGAGGGATGTTCGCTGGTAAAGAGTTTCAGGCATAGAACAGAAATAAGCCTAATTAGAGTAAATGCTAGCAGTCCCAAAGCGGAAACACCGAAGAGGGTCATGAAGATGGATGAAGCAAGTACTTCACGGAAAAATACACCCGAACGAAAAGATACGATGGCTCCAAATTTAACAAGGATAAGGAGATCGTGGACTCTCGCGAACAAGATGGGTGCGGAGGGAGTTGAAGAAGTGGGGAACATCATCGCGGTTACTGCACTTCTGCTAGAAACGCTCGAGAAACTCTCGGATAAAGAGTGGGCCAAGAAAATACAAGATCAAGCTCTCGGCATCAAGCTAGCGTGCGATAGAGCACAAAGTGCGATTGAAGCAAACTGGGTAACGGTAAAAACGGCGGAAAGAATTACATTGGAGGTAATAGAAGAAATGGCCAGAAGAGCGCCTATGATACGCGAGATAAAAGAAGTCCCAGTACAAAGGGAAATAGGGGTAGAAGCTGAAAAAATGGGTGGAAGAAAGTGCAGGTGCGTGCAGTCAAAACGAAAGAGATCGAGTACACCCGAAAGTGCCAAAACTATAACTGAAGGAGCGAAAAGAAACAAGGCGGGTGTTGCGGTAAGAGAGGTTGCAGATTTCTTGGCTAGCACCCCAATAGCGAAGAAAATTATACACAGTCCAAGCTCGAACCGAAAGAATGCGCGAGGAGAAGCGTGGAAAATAATAAGGCGAAAAGGAAGCAAGAGGGAAAGTTCTGCTGACATTTCGACGGAGGAAAGGAGGAAAAAGGATAACGGAAGAACAGCTCATGCAGAGGAAGGGAAGGAGAGAAATGGAAGAAGAACAGTAGATAAACGGAAAGATACGGACGGGGTAACGGTACGGGTGGGTAAACAGGCATCGTACGCCGATATGTTAAAGCGCATCAAAGCGAATGCGAGACTGGACAATGTAGAAGTAAAAGCCGTCAGGAAAACTAGAGCTGGAAACATACTCTTTGAAGTGCAGAAAGAGGATGGAGTTGCTGAACGCGTTAAAGAGGCGATTATGAAGGCATTGGGAGATGCGGCGGAAGTTGAAACAAGAACTGGAAGAAAGGTGGATATTGAGATACGCGATTTAGATGAATTAGTAGTAGAAAATGATGTTATAGCTGCAATCAAAAGAGATGTGGACAACGTAAGAGATGGGGAAGTTAAAATGAAGCTGTTAAAACCTGGCTATGGGGGAATGCAACGAGCAGTTTTGGTGACAAGCCAAAGAGTTGCTGATATACTGACCGCTAAAGGTCGCATTAAAATAGGTCTAGTCTCCTGCCGCGTTAAAGAGAAGCCGTGGATAATTAGATGCTATAAGTGTCAAAGACTGGGCCATGTAGCGACTAGATGTGAACAAATAGGACTGCGTGAGATATGCAGAAAATGCGGAGAAGAGGGGCACAAGATATACAGCTGTACCAATAAGAGTAGATGCGTAATGTGCGTAGAGGCAAACTACGCGGGCGCGGACGTCGAGCACGTAATAGGGACGAGCAGATGTAAAGTGTACCAGGAGGAGGTATTAAAACGAAAAAATGGCAGGTATTAAAAAAATAGTACAAGCAAATATAAACCATTGCGCCCTGGCGCAAGATTTGCTGATTCAGAGAATGTACGAAAGCAATGCGGATATTGTAATAGTGGCAGAAGTGTATAAGGCGTCAGACGCATGGTATGTGGACGAGAGTGGTAAAGCTGCCTTAATAATTAATAGTAGGAGAAATTTAGGAACGGTCGAAGAAGTCTTCAGAGGAGAAGGCTTTGTGGGGGTTAAAATGGGCTCAGAAGTAGTAGTTGCATGCTATTTCCCACCCAATGATCCTCTGGATAAGTTTAAGAGCAGTGTTGACAATCTTTTTGAAATGGCTAAGGCAGGCACGGGTAATGTACTGATAGCTGGAGACTGGAACGCGAAATCGTTCGTTTGGGGGGCCGGTACTGAAGATGAAAGGGGTGAATACGTAGCGGATCTTATGGCGGTGAATGATTATACCCCAACATTAGTAGATGGAACACCTACCTTCGTAAGAGGTGACAGTAAATCGGTCATAGATTTCGCAATAGTAAATCAAAGAATGCTGACATATGGAGTGAGGTCAGAGGTAATTGAGGTATACAATGCGTCTGATCACAAGTATATAGAGCATGATATAAGAACTGTGCAGATTGAAGAAAATGAAGAAGAAAGGCCCAAAAAGGGATGGGCAGTTAAGAAAATGAACGAAAAGTATTTTGATGAAATTGTTAAAATAGGCTGCGATATATACAGTACAATTGAGAAAGATCTGAATGCCGAGGATTGCGCTATTGCATTAACTGCAATAATTGAGTTAGCATGTGATGCATCGATGCCAAGAATTGGAAATAGTAATAGGAAAGGTAAGATCGAGAGAAACGCGTACTGGTGGAAGGAGTATATGATACCGGCTAGGAAAGAAGTAAGTAAAGCTAGACGGAAACTACAGAGAGCGCGTAGGAAAAAAGGAAGTGCGATGACAGAGGAAGAGAAGCGTGATTATATGACAGCGAGAGACAAGCTAAGAAAAATGATTTGGGATAGCAAGGAAGAGTATTACAGAGAATTGTGTGGGCAAGTGGATGCAGACGTCTGGGGTAGACCCTATAAAATGGTTATGGGACAACTAAAAGGAAAACGTGAACGAATACGCCTCTCTAAACATGCGATGGAGGAAAATATTGGAAAACTATTTGTGCTGGAGCCACCCAAAAGATCGGGAGGAGGTACGATACCCTTTACTGTTGCAGTAACGGAGGAAAATCTTTTTACCAGCGAAGAGATCCTAAATGCTGTATTGAAGTTAAAGTCAAACAAGGCTCCTGGATTAGACGGCATCCCAGTGATAGCGCTAAGAAGACTGGCAGCTAAAGGGATTGAACTCCTGCAAAAGGTATACAACAAATGCCTTAGAATGTGTTGTTTTCCTAAGATATGGAAGGAACAAGCCCTCATTTTGATTCCAAAAGGGGATACAGGAACAACGGGAAAAAGAAAGTATCGACCGCTTGGGCTCATAAGCAATCTTGCAAAAACTTATGAGTATATGCTTAAAAGTAGAATCACCAATACAATGCAGGACCTGGCGGAAAACCAGTATGGGTTCAGATGTGGGAGATCTACCGTAGATGCAATATCTCACATGTACGAAATGGTTAAAGCAGCCACTAACCTATGTAAAATTTCTGTTATTATCACAGTGGACGTCAAAAACGCTTTTAACTCGGTTAGATGGGACAAAATAGTTACTGCTGCTAGAAATAAGAAGATACCTTTATATATTCTAAATATAATTAAAGACTACCTTGACGATAGGAAATTGGTGGCAGAGGCGGAGGGGAATCTGCTCGTGAAAAATTTCTATGCCGGGGTTCCGCAGGGGTCGGTCCTTGGACCACTCATGTGGAATCTTGTATATGATGAGTTAATTGGAAAACGCACAAAGGGAGACATTACTTATATCGCATATGCGGATGATCTTGCCGTCTTTATTACGGGTTATTGTATGCAAGACGTTAAAAAAAGGATAAGTGAAGCGATGGAAGAAATAGAGTCGTGGATGACAAAGCAAGGATTGGAAATCGCTAAAGAAAAAACTGAAGGAGTACAAATAACAGGCAACAGAAAAGAAAAGATAGAGAGAATTAAAATATATGGGAACAGTATAGAACTGCAGAAGAAGATGAAATATTTGGGTTTTATCATTGATAAGAGCAGGAACTTCAAAGCGCATATTAAGTATGTGACTGAGAAGGCGATGAGGACGACGGCTTATCTAACTAGGCTCATGCCCAACTTAGGAGGCCCAAAAAGTTGGAAAAGAAGGCTCTTATATTCTGTAGTAGATTCAATGGTGCTGTATGCCTGCCCTGTATGGGAGAAAGTAGCTGAAGTTGCGACAGTCTACAAATATCTAGAAAACGTGCAAAGAAGAGGAGCATTGCGGGCAGTATGTGCGTACAGGACAGTCTCGACTACGGCTGTCCTAGTGATTGCGGGAATGATACCATATAAATACTTAATGAGAGAGAGGAAGGAAGCATATCAGCAAAAGATAAACGTAGATAGAAATGCTCTGCGAGAACGGACCATTAGTAACTGGCAACATGAGTGGAATACGTCTGAAACAGGACGTTGGACGCATGCATTAATTCCGGACATACGGAAATGGATGTCACGACGGCACGGTAGTGTAGGGTACTACATGACGCAAGCGTTAACTGGGCATGGATGTTTTGGCGAATACTTGAAGAAAATTGGCAAAGAGGTACAAGCACAATGTTGGTTCTGTGGAGAGTCAATAGACAGTGTCGAACATACACTCTTTGAATGTGCTGAGTGGAAAACAGAGAGAAAAGAGGCGAGTACGAAAGTAAATGATGTGATAAGGCCAAGCAACATGGTACAGATAATGCTACGAGATGAAGACAAGTGGGACACAATACAGCAATACGTAACCACGGTTTTAAAACGGAAGGAGACAGTTGAAAGACAGCGTGAAAGAACAGTTCGAACGCAAGCAAGTAGAATACGTCGTCCAAGAATGAGAGTAAGGCAGGAGGTGAGAACAGTAGGAGACTAAATGAAGGGGAAGAAGACTGAGGTGTTAACATAGACCTGGATAATTGTAGTCCTATAACAGCCGGGACACGAAGCAGTGCGGAAAGAATGATCCTGTTGGAACCTGTATCCTAATAACAACTTAGGACAGGATGTACGATAGGTTAAGTTTTTATGAGAACAAACAGGGAAGGACAGAACTGGCCATCCCCCTTGAAGCATGCCTATAGGCGACACCAAAGGGGATGGTGGAGGGTAATGGAGGAGGGTAAAAAAAAAAAAAAAAAAAAAAAAAAAAAAAAAAAAGGTCTGGGTTAGGTCTGGGTTAGGTCTGGGTTAGGTCTGGGTTCCGTGCCCCTCGCGGGAACCGGGTAAGGGTCACAGGTTCGCCTGTGACCCCCCCGGGCCCTGTGAGGGGATGGGGGTGCCAATACCCCGACACGGCGCGTCCCCGGGTTGCGGATAGGGGGATGCCCAACGGACATGTTCCGGTGGGTAGCGGTTCCCGAAAGGGACCGCCGCGGACAGCCATTGGCATTACACACACCCCACACATACACACACACTTACACACCCCTCACGCACCCTACCTCACGGGGTAGTACATTGTGAGGGGCACACATCCACGCACATCTCACACTGACATTCCCCTCTGGTCACCCTGCCTCGCGGGGCAGTACATCCCAGAGGGGCACACGCACGCACACATACACCGTCCGGGGGCGGTTACCCCCGGGGATTTCTCCCGCCTCAAGGGGGATAGGGGAAGAAACCCCGAATTAAAATCAATGATGGACCGGACAACGAAGGAACTTCAGATTAGGGTGCAGAGGTGCGAGTCCTCAGTACCGGCGTGCGAGGGTGGGCAAGCGGGCCCGACCACGTCGTTATCCAGCAACCGTAGGGATGCATCGGTTGGCCACTTGGCCGGTGCATCTTGTGATGCCACAAGAGTGCAAAACATGTTGAAAGACGGACCCGAGGACCGACTCAGGTCCAAGGACGACGTCTCCGTTGACGACCCGGCTAGTGCAATGGATTGCGAATTCGCGGTACCGAGGGCGCGGCCCGAGAGGAGGGACTCTTCCTTGGCTTCCTCCTCCTCGGCTCGCACCTCGACCGAAAAGAAAAAGAAGAGGCCCCTGGAGAAGCCTTCCCCGACGCACCGGGAAAGGGCCCAGGCATCGGAGCAAAAGAGCATGAGGCTCCCCGTCTCCGATAATGAGAGTTATGACCCCCGCTCAGACTCGGGATCGTCAGCGCGATCATCGGCCTCATCGCAGCAGGCCTCTAAGAGGGCCAAGCGGACGAGCGAGCCCGCCAAGGGTGGAAACAACTCTTCTTCCTCCTCGAGAAAGAAGAAGAGACCGACGAGGGCCCTAGAGACGTCCTCGTCGTCCTCCGAGGATGGCGCCGTGGACTCTGACCCGGTCTTCGATCCCAACGTGGAACCACCTCCCATCTCCCGCAAAAACAAGAAGATGCCAAAGATGGAGGACTTGGTGGCCAAGGCAAGAGAAGCTCCGACTGCAGCATTAGGAGCCACCATCTTGAACCATCTTAAAACGATGGAAAAGATCGCCGCTACCTCTGAAAACCTGAAAGGGACATATAAACGCTCCCTCAGAATCGCGGCCATGGAAGTCCGGGCGAACTCCACCGAGATGGCTACCCGTACGACTGCCACCGGGAATAGCGTCTCCCTCGAGATGGAGAACATCCAGCTTCGGGCTAAAGTCTGGAGCATGGAAAAGGAGCTCGCGACCGTCAGGGCCGAAATAGAAAAAATTAAGTCGCAGGACAGACAGCGGTTGAAAAACCCTCCCAAGTCCTTGGCCAAGCCTCTGACCGAGGCCCCCGCCGAAGATCGCTCTCGACCCTCACAGGAGGAGACCAGGGAAGAAGATCTCTTGCGGAGAATGTCGCAGCTCGTCGTCTCCCAGCTCACGGCCTTCAAGGCAGAGATCCACCAGACGCTGGGGACCGGACACAAAGCCACCGTGATGGCGCCGGTGGCCACCCTCACCCTCCCCGAGCGTAGGACCAACCCCAAAGTCAGGCAGTCTACTAAGAAGCCGCCAGGAGAAACTTTGGACGCACGGACCGATCGAATCCGGGAAGAAGCGAGGCTCGCGGCAACCCAAACCAAGGCTCCCAAAGGAGAGTCTTCCTGGGCGCAGGTCGTGCGGAGGAAGACAAAGACGTCAGGTATGCAGGACAGGCCCGTGCCTGATGCTGCTGCCCCCTCTGTAGCAGCCAAGCCCGCGCGGAATAAGGCCCAATCGTCCAAGCGAGGGATCGAGAATCCCCCCAAGGCGAAAAAGCCCCTCCCTTCGCAGAAGGGAAAGAAGTTAAAAGTGCCAAAGCACGCGGCGGTCACCCTGACGGTGGCCCCGGGGTCCAAGACCTCCTATGCGGAAGTGATGACTTCCGCGAAGGAGAAGATCGACCTGACCGAGCTGGGCATCTCGGAACTGCGCACACGCCGTGCGATAAACGGGGGCCTAATCCTCGAGGTCCCCGGCACGGACGGCACCGTCAAGGCCGGAAAACTCGTAGCGAGTCTCCGCACAGCTCTCGCCGAGATGGAGGAAGTGAAGGTCTCACTACCGACAAAGACCGCCGACATGCGAGTCAGCGGCTTGGACGATTCGGCGACTCCACGCGAAGTGGCGGAAGCCATTGCTACGGCGGGCAATTGCGCTGCCCATGATATAAGAACCGGAGAGGTTCGACGCTCCCCAAGGGGACTGGGGACAGTGTGGCTCCGTTGTCCGGTGGCAGCGGCCAAAAAGCTTGGAGAGCTGGGGAGAGTCCGAGTCGGGTGGACCTCAGCCAGGGTCCAAATTCTGGAGACGCGACCTCTGCAATGTTTTAGATGCTTGGAGAAAGGGCACGTCAGGCAGTTATGCCGATGCCCAACGGATCGCAGCCTGCGCTGCTACAACTGCGGAGAGACGGGCCATCGGGCTAGCGGCTGTGCGGCCCCGCCAAAGTGCCCGCTGTGCGCAGACCTTGGTATCGCCAGCAACCACCGGCTGGGAACCAAGAAGTGCCGTCCACCAAGGTCCAGCAAGGAAGGACGACGCAAGATCCCTCCAGATTCCGCCACCTCGACAAAACTGGCAGCGGTTCAAAAACCTTCTGAGCACCAGGAGAAGAGCACGCCACCACCCACGGCGTCCGCACATCCGGCGGACCAACCCGAGGAGACCACCAGCCCGGAGGAGGCTATGGTCCTTTCTCCGGAATGATGGGCTATCACGCCCCTGCCGTCAAAATTCTGCAGGCGAATATAAACCACTCGGCCAGGTCACAGGATCTGCTTATGCAAATAATGGCCGAATGGTCTGTAGGGATCGCCCTCGTGGCGGAACCCTACCGCATTCCAGACAGCCCAAACTGGCTGGGCGACAACGACGGCTCAGTGGCCATCGTAAGTCAGCCCGTAACGGGTTCGCCTCAGGTCCTCCTGAGAGACAGAGGCGAGGGCTATGTTGTAGCAGATTGGGGCAAATTCTGTCTCGTAGCGGTCTACGCTCCACCCAGCTGGAACCTAGAACAGTTCGAGGACCTGCTGACAGAAGTCAGAAGTTGCGTTGCCGGTCTTAGAAACCGCCCGGTCTTGATAGCGGGCGACTTCAACGCCAAAGCCCGGACATGGGGGAATCCGCGCACAAGCGCGAAGGGGGATTCTCTTGAGCAGTGGGCGGTCGCCCAAGACCTCCGAATCCTCAACGAGGGTTCTGCTCCCACCTGCGTGAGGAGGGGCGGCTGGTCCATTATCGACCTGTCATGGGCCAACGCGCTTGCGCAGAGTCAAATCACGGGGTGGCAAGTGGTCGAGGGGTGTGAAACCCTCAGCGACCACAGGTACATTACGATGGTCGTCACATCAGCTGGTCGCGCTGCCCCCGCAGATCTCCAACCATCGCGCTCGCGGAGGAACCGAGGGTGGATGGTCAAGAAGATGGATGAGGACCTCTTCGACGCCGTCATCACCGCAGAGTCCTGGGTCCCCGCTCCTCAGGGAGACACTCCGGATGTCGAAGCTGAAGCGACATGGTTTCGGGAGGCCATAGCCAGAGCCTGTGATGCCTCGATGCCGAGGTCCCGTGGCACGCGGGTCAAAAAATCCGTGTACTGGTGGTCCCAGGACATCAAGGACCTAAGGGACAAGTGCACTCAGGAACGCCGGCGCTTCACACGAGCTCGTCGAGCGCGTCTCCGGGACCCTGCCGTAGAGGACGCCCTCTACAGGGCCTACCGGGACGCGGTAAAAACCCTGCAGAGGGCCATTGTCGAGGCCAAGACTCAGTGTAGGATTGACCTTGAGCAGTGCCTCAACAGTGACCCATGGGGGCCAGGATACCGCCTGGCTCTTGGAAAACTGCGGTCAAGAGGCCCGCCGCTTACAGAAACTATGTCACCCCCAACGCTGAAGCGGGTAGTCGAGTCCCTCTTCCCCGCTGGCGAGGAACTTCGACCCGAGATCCCTCGCGCTCCGACTCCATGGCCTGCCGAATTGGCCATCACGGCGGAAGAGATGCAGAGGGCTGTCAGGGACATGAAGGCCCGATGTGGAGCTCCCGGACCGGATGGCATTCCCGGCCGGATCATAGCTAGAGCAGCACGCTCCCTGGGGATGCGCCTGACACTTCTCTTCAACGCGTGCCTGCGTACTGGGAAGATTCCCACTGCTTGGAAGCAGGCCCTCATGGTCCTGATTCCAAAGCCTGGGAAAGTACTTGGTACTCCGTCATCATGCAGGCCCATTTGCCTCCTAGACGAGCTGGGCAAACTTTTTGAGCGTGTAGTGGGGGCTCGCTTGACGGAACACCTCGCGACGACCGGTCCCAACCTCTCCGAGCTGCAGTTCGGATTCCGGAGAGGCCGTTCGACCATTGACGCCATCTCCATTGTGAGGGACACATTCTTGAGGACGGCCGACCAAGGCGGAGTGATGCTGGCGATATCTCTGGATATCTCTAATGCGTTCAATTCTCTGCCGTGGCCGATAATTATGGACGCATTAACGAGCCACGGAATGCCCAACTACCTGAAGTCGGTCATCCGGGACTACCTCAAGGATCGGCAGATCATGTATCCGAGTGCAGACGGAAACATGGTCCGTAGGGGGGTCAACCGAGGGGTCCCCCAGGGCTCGGTCCTGGGCCCTCTCTTATGGAATCTGGGATATGACTCCACCCTCAAAATCCCGATTCCAGAGAACGTAGCCATTGTCTGCTATGCGGACGACACCCTGATCCTTGCAGGAGAAAGGACATGGAACCGCGCACTACGCCTGGCGGAGCTGGGCGTCGCGTGCGTTATCAGCGCAATTGGCCGTCTGGGCCTGTCGGTCAATGCCGCCAAAACTGAGGCCATCTGGCTCCACAAGCTCTCCCTGACTCGCAGCCCCCCACAGCTCTGGCTGCGAGTGGATGGTGCTGCAGTGAGAATCGGGGAGAACATGAAGTACCTCGGTCTCACGCTCGACGGTCGTTGGAGATTCGAACGACACCTGGAAATCCGAGCGGCCACCGTTGAGAGAGCCGGCAACCAGCTAGGAGCAATCCTCCCCAACGTTGGTGGGCCGGGTGCAAGGGTGAGGCGCTTGTACATCGGGGTCATACGGAGCATGATACTGTACGGCGCACCCATCTGGATGGCGGATCCCGAGGTCGGCGGGAAAAAGAAGAGGAACATCTTACGCAGGGTACAGAGAAGGATGGCCCTCCGGACGATCCGGGCGTACTGTGACGTCTCCTTCGAGACGGCCACAGTCCTGGCAGGCTCGATGCCTTTTGATCTCCAGGCGGAGGCAGAAGCGGCTACGTACCGTTCGATCTCGGACATCCGCGAGGCCGAAGGCGAACTCCCGTCCTGGAAGACCCGCCAGGAACTCAGGGCGAAGAACCTCCGAGATTCCAGGGAAAAGTGGCGACTCCAATTATTAGAAGGCAGCGGCGCCAAGAAAAGAATCGTCAAGGCGATCCTCCCACACTTCGACGCCTGGCTGGACAGAGAGCACGGAGTACTCTCCTACAGGCTATCACAAGTGCTCTCTGGCCACGGGGTGTTCGGCGATTACCTTCATAGGATCGGTGCCGAAGAAGATACGCGATGCTTTTCGTGTGGAGCGGGTCTGGACTCCGCTCGCCACACCCTGGAGAGGTGCCCCAACTACGTGCTGCAACGCGACGCCTTGAGGGACACGATCGGGCAAGAAATCACCCTGGCTTCGGTGGTGGAAGCCATGTTGGCTAATTCTGACAACTGGGTCGCGGTCTCCTCCTTCTGCGAAGAGGTCATCAGGGACAAGGAGGACCTGGAGCGCGAGAGGGAACGCAATGACCTAAGGCGCAAGGAGCGGAGACGTCGAAGACCTCCGAAGAAGAGAAAACGGTGAATAGCTTCATCAACCTTCCTGGGAATGGCTTCGGAGCGTTTTCCGAAGCGCAAATACAAATTTCTCCGGTGGGGGTCGGAGGAATCGCGGACGCATTTTAGGGTTGGCAGGGTGTAGGGGTATGGCCCCCTGCGCTCCTTTTGAAACAAGTGGAATGAGGAAATTACCCGCCACAAGGACGAGTCTCGAGCGCGAGACGCATGCGACGAATGCCGCGGTTGCGTTCCTCGGGAGATCCCGGGGCATTCGATTCTCGCATGAGGAAGGCCATCGCAGAGGGTTTTAGTGGGTGGAAATCCCACATAACCCTGTCCCTCCCCCCAGAAGGGCAGGGTATCTTTCAAAGATTTCCCTCTGCGTCAAAAAAAAAAAAAAAAAAATGGGTTAGGTCTGGGTTAGGTCTCCGTACGGAGGTCATGTGGTTCCATGGCCTCCCCTTGTCGTCATCCGCTCCGGAATGCCTCTTCCGGGTTGGGGGCTCCTTTCTGAGGGTGGCGGACTCCATCAAATATCTGGGCCTTCACCTTGATAGCCGATGGAGGTTTGCACACCACATTGAAAGCCTCGTCCCAAGGCTCGAAAAGGCCGGCAATATGCTTGCTTCCCTCCTTCCCAACTTGGGAGGGCCCTGCGTTAGAGTTCGCCGCCTATACGCAGGGATCCTGCGCAGCATGGCTTTGTACGGTGCCCCAATCTGGGCGGCAGGCCCGACAGGCGCATCCAAGAGGCGTACTGCACTCCGCCAGGCTCAGCGTAAAATCGCGATTAGGGTGATCAGAGGTTACTCTGACCTCTCCTACGCGACAGCTATGGTGCTATCGGGACTTCTTCCCCTGGACCTCCAAGCTGAGGCAGAGGCCCACACCTACCAGTGGGTGTTGGAACTCAGAAGAGGAGGCCAACGCCCCTCATGGGAACAAAGGAGGGACCTGAGGAAGGACCAACTCAGGATTGCTCTATCGCGGTGGGAGGAGGAGCTCAAAGACCACCGAATCCTCCGTCGATGGACGATGGTGCGCCTGATCCTCCCTCGTTTCAAGGATTGGATGGGAAGGCGCCACGGCGTTCTCACCTACCGCCTCACCCAAGTCCTCACAGGGCACGGCGTCTTCGGCACCTACCTGTGGGAGATAGGGGCAGAGGAGGACGAGTCGTGCGCAAATTGCGGGGCCGCGAGCGACTCCGTGGAGCACACGGTGCGGGACTGTCCTCAGTTCGAGGACCAAAGAAGAACGCTCGAGCCTCAGTGCGGAGGCAGGGTGACGCTCGATTCTATGGTCGCCGCGATGATTCGCAGTGCCGACGGATGGAAGGCCGTCGAGGACTTCTGCGAGGAAGTCATGTCGGCCAAGGAAGCAGAAGAACGCGAGAGGGAGCGGTCGGATCCTCGTCGACACCAGAGGAATGTGGACCGTTCCAGGAGACGGCGGCAGAGACATCGCCAGACCCGCGAATCCCGCGGCTGAAGTCTCTCCTCCGAAGAAAGCCGCTTCGGACTCATTCCTGTTCTCTCAGGATGCCAGTCCGAATGAAGATATGCCACTGGTCGGGGGATGGGGGTCCTCCGCCCAGAGATGGCATACAGGGAAAGCGGACCTCGAGACATAGGTCCAGTGCTACATAGCACAACCCGGAATGCAGCTCTTACAGCACCTAGCAGAGCATGAGGTCGTCAGACCAGCCTCCGAGGTCTACCGGTTGCTGAACAGATCCCGGGAAGCCTCTCTCGGAGATAGGCGAGCAATAAGGCTGGGTTTTTTAGTGGGTAAGAGCCCCACACTACCCTTCCCTCTCCCCCCAGAGAGTGAAGGGTGTCTGTTAGCAGATTTTTCCCAGCCGAAAAAAAAAAAAAAAAAAAAAAAAAAAAAAAAAAAAAAAAAATGGGTTAGGTCTCCGTGCCCTCTTCCCCCGCTGCTGGAAGCGGGCGCGGATGGTCCTCATCCGGAAGGAAGGGCGGCCCGCGGACTCTCCCTCCGCGTACCGGCCCATATGCTTGCTGGACGAGGCGGGCAAGCTCTTTGAAAGAGTGATTGCCAACCGCCTCGTCCGGCACCTGTCGGCGACAGGGCCGGACCTCGACGACGGGCAGTTCGGCTTCCGTCAGGGACGATCGACGTTAGACGCGATTAAGCGTCTGAGATCCCTGACGGAGTCGGCTGCAACCCGGGGCAGGGTGTGCATCGCTATATCGCTCGATATAGTGAATGCTTTCAACACCCTGCCCTGGTGGGTCATCAGGGAGGCGCTCGAGCACCATCGAGTGCCCCCTGAGTTACGGGCCGTCGTCGGGGACTACCTCGCCGGCAGGAGCATCACTTTCACGGGCCGGTCGCAGGAGTACGAGAGGGAGACGCACGCCGGGGTCCCGCAGGGGTCCGTTTTGGGCCCCCTGCTGTGGGACCTCGGCTACGATTACGTCTTGCGGGCTGCACTCCCCGCTGACGCCACCATGATCTGCTATGCAGACGACACTCTGGTGGTAGTCAGCGGGGAGGATGGGACGAGGACCATCCGCGTGGCAGAGATGGCGGTGGCCTGTGCCGTCGCCCGAATCCACCGACTGGGCCTTCGGGTGGCCCCGCAGAAGACCGAGGCGATCTGGTTTTACGATCGCCAACGGTCCGCGGGGCCGCCCGCCCAGCGGTGGATTGCGGTGGGAGAGACCCGCGTCCAGGTGAGGGATACGATGAAGTATCTGGGACTCACCCTGGACGGCCTCTGGCGCTTTAACGAGCACTTCGACCGGCTTATCCCCCGAGTTGAGAAGGCGGCGGGCGCTTTAGGACGCCTGCTGCCCAACATCGGGGGACCGTGGGAGGGGGTCCGACGCCTATATGCGGGAGTCGTCCGTTCCATGTTGCTCTACGGAGCACCAGTCTGGGCGGACGACCTGGCGGCCAGTCGGCGCAATTGTACCCTGTTATTCAGGGTGCAGCGTCGGATGGCCGTCAGGGTCGTGCGAGGTTATCGCACGATCTCCCTGGCGTCGGCCACCCTATTAGCGAGGTTTCCGCCCCTAGACATTCTGGCGATGGGGGACGCGAGGACCTATTCGGGTCTTCGCGTCCTCCGCGAAGGGGGCGGAATACCCACGGAGCGGGCGGTCGAGGAGTTGAAGCGCCAGACCCGGCGGTTCGTTGTCGAGATGTGGCGGGAGAGGCTGGAAGATCCAGCCAACGCCCGCCACAGAGCCGTCGGGGCGATTCTCCCGAGCCTCGAGGCTTGGGTGAGTCGCGGCAGAGGGCAACTCTCCTACCGCGCGACGCAGGTGCTTACCGGGCACGGCTGCTTCGGCGAGTACCTGCGTCGCATCGGGAAGGAGGCGACGGCACAGTGCCACCATTGCGACGGGGACCAGGACACGGCGCAACACACCCTCCAGTATTGCAGGGCCTGGAGGGAGCAGCGCCGTGTCCTGGTCCGGTATATCGGAAGGGACCTCTCGCTGCCGACGGTCATCCGACAGATCCTCGGCAGCGAGAGGTCGTGGAGAGCCTTCCTCGCCTTCTGCGAGGAAGTGCTCTCCCAGAAGGAGGAGGCGGAGCGGCGGCGGGAGCGAACGGACCCCTTCCGTTTGGCGAGGGCCCGTCCCCGCCGCCGCCCCGCGCGGGGGGACGCCGCTCCCCCCGACTAAGTTTGACGGCCCGGACCCGCCGGCGGTGGGGTTTTTCACTGCCGGTGGGCCGGGCACGTACCAAGGGGCCGCGAGGCGACAGAGTGGTGGCTCTGTCGCCTCCGCAAAGCGGCCCCGAGGCGGGGCGGGACGTGTAGTGGTCGCACGTCCCGCCCGGGAGGAGAAGGTTAGTAGTGCGGGAGGCACGTTTCCCTCCTCCTTCGCCGCTGGCGAAGGAGTGTGGCGAGACGTGTCTCCCCGCGAGTAGTGGGGGACGCCTCCCTCTCTCGTGGAAGCGAGAGAGTGGATGGCCACTCCCCCACCGCGAGACGTGCCCCCCAATAGGGGGCGGGCGCGGGGCGGCACCGGTCGTGTTCTTACAGAGTTCCCGGTGTCGCCCCAGTAAGCGCAGAGGATGGCCACCGTGGGGTTTTAGCCGGTAAGAGTCCGGCACTACCCCGCCGCCCCCACCAGGGCGGCGGGGTGTCCATGAGGATTTCCCCACGAAAAAAAAAAAAAAAAAAAAAAAAAAAAGGTCTCCGTGCCCTCCCCTTCGATGGTGTCCCGCCTTGTCGTGGCGGAGGGGCTTGCGTGGGGCAATGATCCTGAGAGCTATGCCGGCGGGGACTCGTTCCCTGGCAGGTACTACCATGCCGGATTGGTCTCAGGGGAGCCTCCAGACTAAGAGGACACCAAGCACACATACACACACTTTCCACATTTTACACACACACATACACTCACACTCACACGATTCGGGATCTCGTTGCGGTGCCGTTCTCCCTGGCCGGGGGGATGGTCGGCCGTATTGCCGCGGTGGTACCACGGGAGGGTACAGGAGATAAACCGGGTTAGGCACTCCCGGGCCGCTCCCTAGTACAGGTGCCCGAACCCCGTCTAACCAACGGGGAGGCTGCACTATCAGGGGCGAATAATCTCGGGGCGGGTTGTAGTGCCGGTTGGTGACCGGATGGGACCCTGCAGCTCGCTCCGGGGGGCTCTCCCGAGGCCACCCGTGGATGCCGTAAGAAAGCTTAGCCGCCGCGGCGGTGCGGCCGGCCCCTCCTCGTTTCGGGGGTTCGGATTTCCTGCGCGAGATCCCGTTTCAACACACTATCGCACACACTCACACAAACATACACATGCACGCACACACACATTTTGACGTTTGATTGGGAGGTTAGTACTATGGAAGGTAAAAATACAGAAAACGGTTTTGAAAAGTGCCGCAAAGAAGAAGTGGAGATTCCCAGCTCCAAAGAGGTAGAAGAGGAGTGTGGTAGCGCGGCTACCCCCTCCGTTAGCGGAATGGGGCCGCCTGCGACCCCCTCCGCTCAAAAAAAGAAATCGAGGCGAGTGGTCATCCGGCCCACGGAGGACAGCGCGGGCGAGTCCGATGACTCGGACACGTCCGCCGCCTCTGTGGTGACGGTGGCCGAGAGGGCCGTGTCGGGCTGTTCGGTGGTCTTGAGCCGCCTGCCCGACGCGGTCCTCTCCCGACGCGTCTCGGCGACGTCGGTCGCTTCCGCCGGCGGGGGGTCCGATGCCTCGATGGCTTCGGCCTCCTCCCGGCCTGTGAGCTCCCGGCGGAAGAGGGGGCCCCCATCCGCAGAGGAGGGCGCCGTGTCGGCACAGGCGAAGAAGCGCCTGGTCGACGCGGCGCCCGAGGGGAGCGAACCCGAGGCGGGGCAGCCTTCTGGCGGCTCGGGGTCCGGGCAACCGCCAGCCCTGGGTAGCCCTGCGACCAGGCGGAAGAGGGGCGCGGCTCAGGCTCTCAGGAGGGAGGCTGAGCTGGCGCGGAAGCTCCGGGTGAGCTCGACCGCGGATGTGGGTGCCCACATCATTGAGGCGATGGACGTGGTGCGTCACCTGGCGACCACCTCGACCCGCCTCAAGGGCACCTACAAACGTAGGTTCCGCCTGGCGGCCCAGGATGCGACCGTGGCGGCGACGGAGTTGGCAGCCAGGGCCAACTCCGACGGGGAAGGAGCCTTCCTCAGGGCCGAAAATCGGCGTCTGAGGGCCAGGATTGCCGACCTCGAGGGGGAGACTCTCTCCCTCTCGAGGAAGGTGGACCTCCTGGGCCGCCAGGGGGCGGGACCCTCGGGCGCCGCGGCGACGGCACAGTGCGCCCCCAGCGATAGCCCCGTCGGCCTCGCTCTCCAAGAGAGAGTGATGGCCCAGATCGGGGCTCTCGTGGAGGCCAAGCTGACCCGCTTCAGGGAGGAGCTCTTCCCTGGGCGGGCGGTGAGGCCTCCATTGGGGGTGAAGGCGACGGCTCCGGAGGGTGGGTGTGAGCCCGTCCGGACCGCCGCTTCTTCCGCGGAGGCTCCGGCGGTGGACGGTACAGTCCGCCGCCGGAAGAGGAAGCGGAAGAAGAAGGGGAAGAAGAGTGGGGCAGCAGCCGAGGCTGTCCAGCCACCCGGGGGCTCTCCGAGCGCCGGTGGGTCCTCCAAGCCGCCCCAGCCCGCACCTCCCACGCAGGGAGAAACGTGGGCGATGGTGGTGGGGAGGAAGGCCAAGCGCGCGGCCGCGCAGAAGCCACCGCCAGCCCCGCCAGCCGGAGCCGCCGCGAAGGAAGCCGCGACCAAGCTTATTCCTGGACGCCCTCCGAAGACCGCGGCGGTAACGCTGACGGTCTCGGAGGGGTCCAGGCTGACGTACGCCGAGGCGATGTCCCGGGCACGCGAGCGCATCAAGCTCGCCGACCTGGGCATCGCCGAGGTAAGGCCGAAGCGCGCCGTCACCGGGGGTCTCATCCTCGAGATCCCCGGTGCCGACGGTGCCGCGAAGGCCGACAAGCTGGCGGCGGCGATGGCCGGGATATTTGATGGGACGGAGGCACGGGTTGCCCGTCCCACAAAGAAGGCCGAGCTGAGGGTGACCGGGCTCATTGAGTCGGTCACCGTCGGCGAGGTCGTCTCGGCCATCGCCAAGGACGGAGGCTGCAGGGAGGAGGACGTGACGGCTGGGGAAATCCGGTCGTCCGCCTCCTCCAAGCTTGGCTCCCTCTGGCTGCGGTGCCCTGTCACCGCGGCCAGGAAGGTGGCGCAGGCGGGCCGCGTAGTGGTGGGGTGGACCTCGGTGAAGGTGGAGGCACTGGCTGCACGGCCGCTGCAGTGCTACCGCTGCCTGGAGACGGGGCACGTGCGGCGGCAGTGCAAGTCCGGTGTCGACCGAGGCCGCCGCTGCTACGCGTGCGGCGAGGAGGGCCATAAGGCGGGCGCCTGCAAGGCCGAAAAGCCCCGGTGTCCGCTTTGCGGGGACCTTGGGCGCCCGGCCGACCATCGTCTTGGTGGCACGGCCTGCCGTGCCGCCGCACAAAGGGCCGCAAGGCCGACAGTGGCGGATAAGCCGGCGAAGCAACCGGCGGCGAAGGTGCCGCCTGCGAAGGCGCGGGGCGGCAGGGCTGGACGATCGGCCGTTAAGGCCGTGGCCAACGTGCCTGTCGTCCCGCCCTTAAAGGTGGCAGTGGTGGCGGCACCTTCGGCGCCGAAGCCCACACCGGGTCCGGGCGCGGTTGCCCCCGCTAAGCCGGCGGCGGCGGAAGACGGGGCAATACAAGCCCAAGGAGAGGGTGGCTTGGAGGGGGCCATGGACATTGATTAACAATGTACCAGCGCCTCCTCCAAGCAAACCTAAACCACTCGCGCAGGGCCCAGGACCTCCTGGTCCAAACCTTGCGCGAGTGGAGAGTGGGTTTGGCAGTCGCGGCGGAGCCGTACGTAGTCCCGCCCAATAACCCAAATTGGGTCGGGGACGCGTGCGGCTCTGTCGCGATTATTGTAAATAGGTGGCCCGACTCCCCCCTCTGCTCAGCCCTGGAGCAGGGGCGGGGATTCGTGGCCGTGCAGTGGGGGGACCTCGCGGTGGTGGGGTGTTACATCTCGCCCAACTGCGGCCTCGATGACTTCGAGGCGTACCTGGGTGCGGTCGGTGGGTGCATTTCCCGCACACGGCCGCGCCCGGTACTCGTCCTGGGGGACTTCAACGCTCACGCCCAAGCGTGGGGCAGCCCCCGGGACGACGCAAGGGGCGGGATGTTGCTCGACTGGGCGGCGCAGCACGACCTCCGGTTGGTTAACCGGGGGTCCGTTAGCACGTGCGTTCGGTGGCAGGGGGAATCGATCGTCGATTTGACTTTCGGCTCCCCGGCCGCCGTGCGCCGTGTGTCGGGGTGGCGGGTCGCGGAAGAGCGCGAAACGCTCTCGGACCACCTCTATCTGACGATGGAGGTGGCCGCCGCGCCCGCCGCTCCGGCACGCCGCTCAGCATCGTGCACCTCGGGGGGTGGAGGGCACACCCCATCACCGCGATGGGCGCTTAAGCGCCTCGATCGGGACGCCCTGATGGCGGCAGCGATCGCCGTGGCCTGGCCGGACGGGTCGGGGAACGAGGAGGAGTTTCCCGACCCGGACGCAGGGGCGGAGTGGTTCCGGGGTAGTATGACGTCGGTTTGCGACGTCGCGATGCCCCGGGCCAGGCCGCCGCGCGTCGGCGGGGTGTACTGGTGGTCCCAAGATCTGGCGGCGCTACGCACTGAGTGCGTGCGCCGCCGACGCCGGTACACCCGCGCCCGGAGACGGCGAAATCAGGCTGCGGCGGGGGTGGTCCCGCTGTACGCGGCGTACCGCGAGTCCGTGGTAGCCCTGCAGCGGGCCATCCGAGCTGCCAAGGCCCGTGCCTGGGACGAGCTCGTCGCCACCCTGGATGGTGATCCGTGGGGGCGCCCGTACAAAATCGTCATGGGACGATTGCGTCCCTGGGCGCCCCCCACGACGGAGCTTCTGGACCCCCATGTCCTCGACCGGGTGGTGGATACTCTGTTTCCTGCTGGAGCAGAGGACCCCGCCCCCGGTCGGCCTCCCCCACACTTTGTGTGGGACGAGGCCACTATGGGGGTCAGTGGCGACGAGCTCGGCGCGGCGGTGACGCGTCTCGCGGCCCGCGCGAACAAAGCGCCGGGCCCGGACGGCATCCCGGGCAGGGCCTTGGCCATGGCCATGGGCGTCCTGGTCCCGCGCCTCGGGCAGCTTTTCAACAGCTGTCTGAGGCGCGGCAGGTTCCCCCGCTGCTGGAAGCGGGCGCGGATGGTCCTCATCCGGAAGGGAGGGCGGCCCGCGGACTCTCCCTCCGCGTACCGGCCCATATGCTTGCTGGACGAGGCGGGCAAGCTCTTCGAAAGAGTGATTGCCAACCGCCTCGTCCGGCACCTGTCGGCGACAGGACCGGACCTCGACGACGGGCAGTTCGGCTTCCGTCAGGGACGATCGACGTTAGACGCGATTAAGCGTCTGAGATCCCTGACGGAGTCGGCTGCAACCCGGGGCAGGGTGTGCATCGCTATATCGCTGGATATAGTTAATGCTTTTAACACCCTGCCCTGGTGGGTCATCAGGGAGGCGCTCGAGTACCATCGAGTGCCCCCTGAGTTACGGGCCGTCGTCGGGGATTACCTCGCCGGCAGGAGCATCAGCTTCATGGGCCGGTCGCAGCAGTACGAGAGGGAGACGTACGCCGGGGTCCCGCAGGGGTCCGTTTTGGGCCCCCTGTTGTGGGACCTCGGCTACGATTACGTCCTGCGGGCTGCACTCCCCGCTGACGCCACCATGATCTGCTATGCAGACGACACACTGGTGGTAGTCAGCGGGGAGGATGGGACGAGGACCATCCGCGTGGCAGAGATGGCGGTAGCCTGTGCCGTCGCCCGAATCCACCGACTGGGCCTTCGGGTGGCCCCGCAGAAGACCGAGGCGATCTGGTTTTACGATCGCCAACGGTCCGCGGGGCCGCCCGCCCAGCGGTGGATTGCGGTGGGAGAGACCCGCGTCCAGGTGCGGGATACAATGAAGTATCTCGGACTCACCCTGGACGGCCTCTGGCGCTTTAACGAGCACTTCGACCGGCTTATCCCCCGAGTTGAGAAGGCGGCGGGCGCTTTAGGACGCCTGCTGCCCAACATCGGGGGACCGTGGGAGGGGGTCCGACGCCTATACGCGGGAGTCGTCCGTTCCATGTTGCTCTACGGAGCACCAGTCTGGGCGGACGACCTGGCGGCCAGTCGGCGCAATTGTACCCTGTTATTCAGGGTGCAGCGTCGGATGGCCGTCAGGGTCGTGCGAGGTTATCGCACGATCTCCCTGGCGTCGGCCACCCTATTAGCGAGGTTTCCGCCCCTAGACATCCTGGCGATGGGGGACGCGAGGACCTATTCGGGTCTTCGCGTCCTCCGCGAAGGGGGCGGAATACCCACGGAGCGGGCGGTCGAGGAGTTGAAGCGCCAGACCCGACGGTTCGTTGTCGAGATGTGGCGGGAGAGGCTGGAAGATCCAGCCAACGCCCGCCACAGAGCCGTCGGGGCGATTCTCCCGAGCCTCGAGGCTTGGGTGAGTCGCGGCAGAGGGCAACTCTCTTACCGCGCGACGCAGGTGCTTACCGGGCACGGCTGCTTCGGCGAGTACCTGCGTCGCATCGGGAAGGAGGCGACGGCACAGTGCCACCATTGCGACGGGGACCAGGACACGGCGCAACACACCCTCCAGTATTGCAGGGCCTGGAGGGAGCAGCGCCGTGTCCTGGTCCGGTATATCGGAGGGGACCTCTCGCTGCCGACGGTCATCCGACAGATCCTCGGCAGCGAGAGGTCGTGGAGAGCCTTCCTCGCCTTCTGCGAGGAAGTGCTCTCCCAGAAGGAGGAGGCGGAGCGGCGGCGGGAGCGAACGGACCCCTTCCGTTTGGCGAGGGCCCGTCCCCGCCGCCGCCCCGCACGGGGGGACGCCGTTCCCCCCGACTAAGTTTGACGGCCCGGACCCGCCGGCGGTGGGGTTTTTCACTGCCGGAGGGCCGGGCACGTGTCAAGGGGCCGCGAGGCGACAGAGTGGTGGCTCTGTCGCCTCCGTACAGCGGCCCCGAGGCGGGGCGGGACGTGTAGTGGTCGCACGTCCCGCCCAGGGGATTGTCAGTAGTGCGGGAGGCACGGTTCCCTTCTCCTTCGCCGCTGGCGAAGGAGTGCGGCGAGACGTGTCTCCCCGCGAGTAGTGGGGGACGCCTCCCTCTCTCGTGAAAGCGAGAGTGTGGATGGCCACTCCCCCACCACGAGACGTGCCCCCAATAGGGGGCGGGCGTGGGGCGGCACCGGTCGTGTTCTTCGAGAGTTCCCGGTGTCGCCCCAGTAAGCGCCGAGGATGGCCACCGTGGGGTTTTAGCCGGTAAGAGTCCGGCACTACCCCGTCGCCCCCACCAGGGCGGCGGGGTGTCCATGAGGATTTCCCCACGAAAAAAAAAAAAAAAAAAAAAAAAAAAGGTCTCCGTGCCCTTTGCGGGAACTGGGTTAGGGAACTCGGGGCTTGCCCCGAGGCCCCGCCCGGGCCCTGTGAGGGGAGGGGAGTTTGCCGACTCCCGACACGGCGCGTCCCCGGGTTGCGGATAGGGGGATTCCCAAGGGGCATATGCCCGGCGGGGAGCGGGTCTTCGAAAGGAGCCTGCCGCGGACAGCATCGGCGAGGTGACCCCACCACCGAAAGCGTGGGGGCCGGGGGTCCTCTTCGTCCTTCGTGACGGACGGGGTGGCACCCTGGGGATGGCATTCGCCACCCGTCCCCTAATACCGGAATCCCTGATTCCGCCTCCTACCGCGCCTTGGCGGGGCGTCGGAAGAGGCGGGGTCAGGGGCCGGGGGCCTTAGCCTTAAATGGCTGGGCCGCGAGGAGTAAACCTCTCTAAAAAATCCACACTCGCGCGGGCGCGAAGTACACTTACACACACACACACACGCACACTCACACACACTTACCCACTCATACACACTAACCATCACACCCTCTCCCACGCACCCTGCCTCTCGGGGCGGTTCATGGTGGGGAGCACACTCACTCACGCATACACACGCATACACACCCACCCCCACGCACCCTGCCCTGCGGGACAGTCCATTGTGAGGGGCACACCCACCTATTTACACACATGCACACCGCACTCACACTCGCGCAGTTTGTGAGTCTTTTCTAGTCAACCCAATATTTTGTTACGTTTTGGTTCGATGTCACTATGTTTTATACCGTTTTTACATTTTTACTTTTCACGGGTTTTTAACTATTTACAAATTTACCTTATTTTTTATTGAGTAACACATATCGCTTTACATTGTTTGTACATTGTTTTACCTCTTTTTTAATCTACATAACCTACATTTTATACTTTTACTTCTTTACATTTTACCATTTTACTGAATTTACATTTATTTATTTATTTATATACTTAATCCTAGTTCCCTGCATGGTTGGGGACACGCCCTCGGTTCGGTTGCGGTGGCGCCGCGGGAGGGTACAGGATATAAACCGGGCGCTGGCACATTCCCGAGGCCGCTCCATAGAAAGGGGGCCCGAACCCCGCTAGCCGGCGGGGAGGCCGCCCCCAGCAAGGGCGAATAATCTCGGGGCTGGTTATACTGCCGGGTGGCGCCCGGATGGGCCCGTGTAACCTGCCCCGGGGGGCTACCCCAAGGCCACCCGCGTGTGCACTCAGATGTACGAAAAGCGAAAAAACCAAAAAAAGAAAAGTCGTTGCTGCCACGGGACCGCGGGACTCGTCTCCTCTTCATTGAATAATATAGCGAACGAAGACCTGGAACAAAAAAAAAAAAAAACAAAAAAAAAATCACAAACGTAAGACACCATTACAAAACACATTCACTACACAATTACACAAATACAAATGATGGATGTGAGGAGTTTGAGATTAAAAACAATGAATGACAATAAAATGAAGAAGTGTTTTACAAAGGTGCCACAAGTTGATTTAACGGAGTTGCCCGACTCTAAAGAAAGCGAGAAGGAGAAGGCTGGACTTACCAGCTCCTACGCTGAAATTGAGATAAAACCGCTCGAAGAGATGGAAGAGAAAGCAACAATCACGCGCTTTCTAAACAGGGCGGATGTTAGTTTAACCCGAATAGATGCTGCTACCCCAAAGAAAGGAGGAAGTAATTTTGTCGCGAGCACGCCAGACAAGGTCGGTGGTGGTGATCAGGGGTTAGGTAGAATTAAAAAGTCGTGGGCTCTGGCTACGAGAATGAGAAATGAAGGAAAAGAAGAGCTGGATAATATCATGGCGATTCTTATTCTATTGAAAGATACGGCCAGCAGTGTAGCGGAGAAGGAACATAGCGTGAAAATTACTCGGTATATTAAAGACCTTAAGACGAAGTGTGAGAGAATACGCAGCGCTATGGAGGCAAGTGCCATGGCAGCAGAAGCCGCAGAGAGAGCTACTCAGGAGATTGTGAATGAAATGGCCAATGCGCCTCCAAAGATCGAGGTGAAAGAAGTCGTGGTAGAGAAGGAAGTAGTAGTAGAGAAGGAAGTTATAGCAGCGAACGGAAGGGATTGCGGATGTATGACTAAAAGGAAACGGTCTGTAACGCCGGAAAACGGAGATAAGAGTGAAGTTGGAGTAAAGAGGAATAGGGCAGTACCTACGATCAAACGGATGCTGGATTATCCAGCTGACTCCCCTCTTTTAAAGAAAATGGAAGGAAGGGTGGACGCTGAGTTGGTGCGTGAGGGGTGGACAGTAATGCGAGAGAGGAATAAGAAAGGAAAGGGAAAGAAGAAGGAGCCGGAGAATGGAGAGGAAAAAGAGGATGAAGAGAGAGGAACGGAGTATGAAAGGGAAAAGGCGAAGTATAAGGAAAAGAGGGAAAGAGGCGCAAAAAGAGAAAGTGCGGGGATGAAAAGGGGGACAGATGTCGTCACAGTCCAAGTCACCGAGCAAGCTTCCTACGCAAGTATACTGAAGCGAATTAAAATGAACGCCAAGCTAGAGGATATTAATGTCAAAGCAATTAGGAAGACCAGAAATGGTAATGTCTTACTTGAAATGCCAAAAGAGGATGGTATAGCGCAACGAGTTAAGGAAGAAATAATTAAGGTTCTGGACAAGGATTCCGTAGTCAGGACTGGAACTGGTCGGAAAGTGGATGTCGAAATACGCGACTTAGATGAGCTAGTTGAAGAATCGGAAGTTGTTGAGGCAATAAGGAAGCTATGTGAGGTGACGGATGAGGATGAAATTAGAATTAAATACCTGAGACCTGGATACGCTGGCATGCAGAGAGCGGTAGTAGTGGTTAACCAGCGATTAGCAGAAAGGCTTCTAAAGAACGATCGGATTAGAATTGGGCTAGTTAATTGCAGACTACGGCAAATGCCTTGGATTGTGAGGTGCTATAAGTGCCACAGATTCGGGCATATGGCGACAAAATGCGAGAGGATGGCCGGGCAGCTGGAAGCATGCAGGAGATGTGGCTTGGATGGACATACAATGCGCGATTGCAAAAACGAATATAGATGTATCGCGTGTTCGGAGGCTAAATACGAGGAAGTAAAGCACTTGGTTGGTACGAATAAATGTAAGAGTTACTTGGAGGAATTAAAAAAGAAAGAGAAATGGCGGTGAAAACGTTGTTGCAGGCGAATATTAACCACTGTGCTCTTGCACAGGATCTGTTGGTGCAAAGAGTGTTGGAAGGAGATGTAGATATTGCCTTTGTAGCTGAACCGTATAATCCTCCGAACACATGGTACACTAGTACGAATAAAAAATCGGCAATTATCGTGAATAGTAGAAATAGGAAAATCGGCACGGTCGTGGAGGTCTATAAAAGTGAGTTTTTCGCTGGAATTAGGATTATGAATATGACGTTTTTTGCGTGTTATTTTCCCCCGAACGAGACTTTGGATGATTATAAAAAGACAGTTGATGATCTTTTTGTGGCGCTGGATAAATGTCGTGGCGAGATATTGGTTGCTGGCGATTACAATGCCAAATCCTTTGTATGGGGAGCTGGTAAGGAAGACGAGAGAGGAGCTTACTTGGCTGAGGCTATGGCAATGCATGACTATACCCCTACTTCGACCTTGGGGGTACCTACCTTTATTCGCGGAAAGAGCGAGTCGGTTATAGATTTTGCCATGGTGAACAGTAGAATGTTGGCTAGAGGAGTGTCATCGAGTGTCAGTAGCGAATATAACGCGTCAGACCATTGTTATATAGAGCACAGAATACCAGAAAAGGGGACACTGAAGGATAAGGACGGAGAAGAGAATGAGGTGCGGAAAGGATGGAAGATCAAGAAGATGAATGAAGGAAATTTTGACGAGATTATAAGGATAGGAAATGAAGTGCATGCAAGGATGGATGAAGAAATGAGTACGGAAGAGAGTGCTGTCGCGCTTGAAGCTATAATTGAATTAGCATGCGATGCATCCATGCCTAGATATGGTGCGGTGTATAATTTTAACAAGAAAAAAGCTGCTTATTGGTGGAAGGATGAGATGGTAGAAATGAGAGCTGAAGTCTGCAGAGCTAGAAGGATATTACAAAGAGCAAAGCGCAAGAAGAAGGGTATAGCTATGGAAGAAGAAGAGAGATACAAAGAGGCAAGAAGGCGTCTGCAAAAAGCAATATGGGAAAGTAAGGACGAATTTTACAGAGATTTATGCATGCAAGTAGACTATGATGTATGGGGAAGGCCGTATAAATCGGTTATTAGTCAACTTAAAGGAAGACGTGAGAAGGTGCGGCTATCAAGAGAGACCACAGAGGCAAATATTTCAAAACTTTTTGTCGTGGAACCGCCCATAAAGAAGAAGCATGGCACTATTCCCTTCGAAGTTACAACAAGTGAAGAAAAGTTGTTCACGGCAGAAGAAATTTATGATGCTGTAATGAGACTGAAAACGAACAAAGCCCCCGGACTAGATGGTATTCCGGTTATTGCGCTAAGAAGAATCGCCGTTAAAAGAATGGACCTATTAATGAGAGTATACAATAAGTGTTTAGTTAAGTGCTATTTCCCTGCCAGGTGGAAGCAGCAGGAACTGGTTCTTATACCTAAGGGAAGTGTGGACGCGAGTGGACTTGCCAAATTTAGACCGCTGGGCTTAATAAGTAACTTAGCTAAACTTTATGAATATATGCTTAAGCAGAGATTGTCTCGTGAAAGTGGCGAACTTGCCGAGAACCAATTTGGATTCCGTTGTGGTATGTCGACTATTGGGGCAATTGATAAGATGAATATGCTTGCCAAAAGAGCAACGAAATTGTGTAAAATTTCCCTGGCAGTAACAATCGACGTTCGTAACGCGTTTAACACAGTACGCTGGGAGAATATTATTAAGGCCCTAAGGAGAAAGAAAACACCATTATATTTACTGAGTACTATAAAAAGTTACTTGCATGAAAGGAAACTCGTTACTTACGCGGAAGGAGAGAAAATCGAGAGAAAGTTTTACGCTGGTGTCCCTCAGGGATCTATTCTTGGCCCACTTTTGTGGAATATTGCATATGATGAACTTATTTGCAAACGAGCTGATGGTGATATTGTCTATGTTGCGTACGCGGATGACTTGGCAGTCTTCGTTACGGCATATAGTAGAGAAGAGGTAAATGAAAGGTTAAACGTAGCTATGGAAGAGATAAATAAATGGATGAATGATAACAAGCTCGAAATTGCAATGGAGAAGACCGAGGTTGTACAGTTGACGGGGATGAGAAAAGATAAGATTGTGAGCGTAAATATATTAGATAGTCAAATAATGGTGAAAAAAAGTATGAAGTATCTAGGTGTTATTGTTGATAGTAATAGAGTTTATAAGGATCATATTGCATATATAACTGAGAAAGGAATGGGGGCATTCGCATATATTACCAGACTGATGCCTAACCTAGGTGGGCCGAATAGTTGGAAACGGAGATTGTTGCAGACTGTAGTGGATTCGATCTTATTATACGCCTGTCCTATATGGGGTGAAAAAGTTGTAGAGGTACAAGGAACTTATAAGCTACTAGAGAGGGTACAGAGAAGAGGAGCGCTAAGGGTGATTTGTGCATACAGGACGACAGCGACCGCTGCAGCCCTGGTTATCGCCGGTATGATCCCATACAGATATATAATTGAGGAAAGGAAAGAAATGTACGAACAAAGAGAAAATAAAAAGAAAGGTAACGAACTGAGGATGGAAACGATTAGAAAATGGCAGGAAGACTGGAATATGAATAGAACTGGTAGATGGACGTATGCGCTCATACCGGAGATAAAGGACTGGTTGACACGGCGACATGGAAATGTTGATTTTTATATCACACAAGCGCTGACTGGGCACGGGTGCTTTAGTAAGTACCTCTGTAAGATTAAGAAGGAGGATACTCCGCGATGCTGGTTCTGTGAGGCACAAGAGGACGATGTTCAACATACACTGTTCGCATGCAGCTACTGGAGAGATAAGAAAAAGAGACTTACGGAAGACATTGGCCGTGAGATGACACCTGGAAATATGGTTGAAATGATGTTACAAAGTGCGGACAATTGGAAGAAGATACAATGGTATGTGACGGAAATACTGAAGGAAAAGGAAGAAGAGGAGAGACGGAGAGAGAGAACTTTGAGAGGTGAAGCAGTGGGAACATATAGTAGACGACGACGTAGACGTAACAGGACGAATACCGAAACCGAAACCGTGTACCGCTGAACCCGAACTAAATTGACGTTTGGTGGTAGCACTATAACTTAACCTCTCCGGAACTTGCGCCCGCGAACATCAGGGGCAAGATGTACGGAGAAGGTAAATAAATACAGGGAAGGAAAGTACTGGCCGCTCCTTTGAAGAATGCCTTATAGGCGACACCGAAGGGGATGGCGGAGGGTATATATGGAGGTGGGATAAAAAAAAAAAAAAAAAAAAAAAAAAAAAAAAAAAAAAGGTCTGGGTTAGGTCTGGGTTAGGTCTGGGTTAGGTCTGGGTTCCGTCCCGCTGCTGGAAGCGGGCGCGGATGGTCCTCATCCGGAAGGAAGGGCGGCCCGCGGACTCTCCCTCCGCGTACCGGCCCATATGCTTGCTGGACGAGGCGGGCAAGCTCTTCGAAAGAGTGATTGCCAACCGCCTCGTCCGGCACCTGTCGGCGACAGGGCCGGACCTCGACGACGGGCAGTTCGGCTTCCGTCAGGGACGATCGACGTTAGACGCGATTAAGCGTCTGAGATCCCTGACGGAGTCGGCTGCAACCCGGGGCAGGGTGTGCATCGCTATATCGCTGGATATAGTGAATGCTTTCAACACCCTGCCCTGGTGGGTCATCAGGGAGGCGCTCGAGCACCATCGAGTGCCCCCTGAGCTACGGGCCGTCGTCGGGGACTACCTCGCCGGCAGGAGCATCACTTTCACGGGCCGGTCGCAGGAGTACGAGAGGGAGACGCACGCCGGGGTCCCGCAGGGGTCCGTTTTGGGCCCCCTGCTGTGGGACCTCGGCTACGATTACGTCCTGCGGGCTGCACTCCCCGCTGACGCCACGATGATCTGCTATGCGGACGACACACTCGTGGTAGTCAGCGGGGAGGATGGGACGAGGACCATCCGCGTGGCAGAGATGGCGGTGGCCTGTGCCGTCGCCCGAATCCACCGACTGGGCCTTCGGGTGGCCCCGCAGAAGACCGAGGCGATCTGGTTTTACGATCGTCAACGGTCCGCGGGGCCGCCCGCCCAGCGGTGGATTGCGGTGGGAGAGACCCGCGTCCAGGTGAGGGATACGATGAAGTATCTGGGACTCACCCTGGACGGCCTCTGGCGCTTTAACCAGCACTTCGACCGGCTTATCCCCCGAGTTGAGAAGGCGGCGGGCGCTTTAGGACGCCTGCTGCCCAACATCGGGGGACCGTGGGAGGGGGTCCGACGCCTATACGCGGGAGTCGTCCGTTCCATGTTGCTCTACGGAGCACCAGTCTGGGCGGACGACCTGGCGGCCAGTCGGCGCAATTGTACCCTGCTATTCAGGGTGCAGCGTCGGATGGCCGTCAGGGTCGTGCGAGGATATCGCACGATCTCCCTGGCGTCGGCCACCCTATTAGCGAGGTTTCCGCCCCTAGACATCCTGGCGATGGGGGACGCGAGGACCTATTCGGGTCTTCGCGTCCTCCGCGAAGGGGGCGGAATACCCACGGAGCGGGCGGTCGAGGAGTTGAAGCGCCAGACCCGACGGTTCGTTGTCGAGATGTGGCGGGAGAGGCTGGAAGATCCAGCCAACGCCCGCCACAGAGCCGTCGGGGCGATTCTCCCGAGCCTCGAGGCTTGGGTGAGTCGCGGCAGAGGGCAACTCTCCTACCGCGCGACGCAGGTGCTTACCGGGCACGGCTGCTTCGGCGAGTACCTGCGTCGCATCGGGAAGGAGGCGACGGCACAGTGCCACCATTGCGACGGGGACCAGGACACGGCGCAACACACCCTCCAGTATTGCAGGGCCTGGAGGGAGCAGCGCCGTGTCCTGGTCCGGTATATCGGAAGGGACCTCTCGCTGCCGACGGTCATCCGACAGATCCTCGGCAGCGAGAGGTCGTGGAGAGCCTTCCTCGCCTTCTGCGAGGAAGTGCTCTCCCTGAAGGAGGAGGCGGAGCGGCGGCGGGAGCGAACGGACCCCTTCCGTTTGGCGAGGGCCCGTCCCCGCCGCCGGCCCGCGCGGGGGGACGCCGTTCCCCCCGACTAAGTTTGACGGCCCGGACCCGCCGGCGGTGGGGTTTTTCACTGCCGGTGGGCCGGGCACGTGCCAAGGGGCCGCGAGGCGACAGAGTGGTGGCTCTGTCGCCTCCGCAAAGCGGCCCCGAGGCGGGGCGGGACGTGTAGTGGTCGCACGTCCCGCCCAGGGGGTTGTTAGTAGTGCGGGAGGCACGGTTCCCTCCTCCTTCGCCGCTGGCGAAGGAGTGCGGCGAGACGTGTCTCCCCGCGAGTAGTGGGGGACGCCTCCCTCTCTCGTGAAAGCGAGAGAGTGGATGGCCACTCCCCCACCGCGAGACGTGCCCCCCAATAGGGGGCGGGCGCGGGGCGGCACCGGTCGTGTTCTTACAGAGTTCCCGGTGTCGCCCCAGTAAGCGCAGAGGATGGCCACCGTGGGGTTTTAGCCGGTAAGAGTCCGGCACTACCCCGCCGCCCCCACCAGGGCGGCGGGGTGTCCATGAGGATTTCCCCACGAAAAAAAAAAAAAAAAAAAAAAAAAGGTCTGGGTTCCGTGCCCCTCGCGGGAACCGGGTAAGGGTCACAGGTTCGCCTGTGACCCCCCCGGGCCCTGTGAGGGGATGGGGGTGCCAATACCCCGACACGGCGCGTCCCCGGGTTGCGGATAGGGGGATGCCCAACGGACATGTTCCGGTGGGTAGCGGTTCCCGAAAGGGACCGTCGCGGACAGCCATTGGCATTACACACACTTCACACATACACACACACTTACACACCCCTCACGCACCCTACCTCATGGGGTAGTACATTGTGAGGGGCACACATCCACGCACATCTCACACTGACATTCCCCTCTGGTCACCCTGCCTCGCGGGGCAGTACATCCCAGAGGGGCACACGCACGCACACATACACCGTCCGGGGGCGGTTACCCCCGGGGATTTCTCCCGCCTCAAGGGGGATAGGGGAAGAAACCCCGAATTAAAATCAATGATGGACCGGACAACGAAGGAACTTCAGATTAGGGTGCAGAGGTGCGAGTCCTCAGTACCGGCGTGCGAGGGTGGGCAAGCGGGCCCGACCACGTCGTTATCCAGCAACCGTAGGGATGCATCGGTTGGCCACTTGGCCGATGCATCTTATGAAGCCACAAGAGTGCAAAACACAAAGACGGACGGACCCAAGGACCACTCCAGGTCCAAGGACAACGTCCCCGCTGACGACCCGGCTTGTCACATGGAATGCGATTTCGCGGTCCCGAAGAGGCGACCCGAGCGGAGGGATTCTCTGGCTTCCTCCTCCTCGGCTCGCACTACGACCACGACAGAGACGAAGAAGAAGAGGCCATGGGAGAAGCCTTCCTCGACGAACCGGGAGAAGTCCCAGGTGTCGCAGCAGAGGAGCAAAAGGCTCCCTGTCTCCGGTGACGAAAGTTACGACCCCCGCTCCGATTCGGGGTCGTCTGTACGATCGTCGGCCTCAGGGCAGCAGGTCTCAAAGAAGGCCAAACCGACGAGCGAGCCCGCCAAGAACGGGAACAGTTCTTCCTCTCCGAAGAAGAAGAAGAAGAGGTTGATAAGGGCGGCGGTGCTGTCCTCGTCATCCTCGGAAGACGATGCGGTGGACTCCGACCCGGTCTTTGACCCCAAGGTCGACCCGCCTCCAATCTCGCGGAAAAACAAGAAGCTTCCGAAGATGGAGGACCTGGTGGCCAAGGCGAGAGAGACTCCAACCGCAAAACTTGGAGCGACCATCTTAAACCACCTTAAAACGGTGGAAAAGATCGCTGCCACCTCCGAGAACCTGAAGGGGACGTACAAGCGTTCCCTCAGGGTCACGGCCATGGAGATCCGGGCAAACTCCACCGAGATGGCGACCCGTACCACCGCCACCGGGGGGAGTGCTGCCCTAGAAATGGAGAATATCCAACTCCGGGCAAAGGTCTGGAATATGGAGAAGGAACTCGCGACCCTGAAGTCTGAGATTGAAGGGCTCAAATCCCGGGACAAGCAGCATCCCAGAAATCCCTCCAAGTCTCTGGCCAAGGTCCCCGCTAGTGACCGCTCTAAGCCAGCGCAGGAGGCAAGCAGCGAGCAAGATCTCCTGCAAAAGATGTCTGCACTGGTGATCTCCCAGCTGACATCGTTCAAAGCGGAGATCTACGAGGCACTGGGAACGGGTCTCAAAGCCACCGTGACGACGCCGGTGGCCACCCCCACTCCCACCCTGCCCACGCTGGTAACCGGCCCCAAAGCCAGGCCGTCCATGAGGAAGCCGCCAGGGGAGACACTGGAAGCACGAACCAACCGTATCCGAGAGGAAACGAGGATCGCGGCATCACAAACCCAGGATCCCAGGGACGAGCCTTCCTGGGCAAAGGTTGTCGGCAGGAAGCCCAAACCGAAGAAGGGCATCCAAGACAGACCAACGTCCGTCACCGCCGCCCCCTCTGCGACGTCCATACCCACACGCGGCAAGGCCCAAGCGCCCGGGGGTGGGACAAAGAAGCCCCACAAGCCGCAAAAGCCCTCTCAACAACAGGGTAAAAAGTTAAAGGTGCCGAAGCACGCTGCGGTTACCTTGACGGTGGCTCCGGGGGCGAAAACCTCCTATGCGGAAGTTATGACTTCCGCCAAGGAGAAAATTGACTTGTCCGAATTGGGCATTTCAGAACTGCGCACACGCCGTGCGATAAACGGGGGCCTGATTCTGGAGGTCCCCGGCACGGACGGCGCCGTCAAGGCCGAAAAACTCGTGGCGAGTCTCCGCACCGCCCTCGCTGAGGTGGAGGACGTGAGGGTCTCACTACCAACGAAGACCGCGGACATGCGAGTAAGTGGCCTTGATGATTCGGTGTCTCCGCGCGAAGTGGCAGAAAGCATTGCCACGGCAGGCGAGTGCTCCGCAAAGGATGTCAGGACCGGAGAAATCCGACGCTCCCCGAGGGGTCTGGGGACCGTGTGGGTCCGTTGTCCCGTGGCAACGGCAAAGAAGGTTGGAGAGCTGGGGAGAGTGCGGGTCGGATGGACCTCAGCCAGGGTCCAAATCCTGGAGGCCCGACCTCTCCAGTGCTTCAAATGCTTGGAAAAAGGCCACGTCAGGCAGCTATGCCAATGCCCAACGGATCGCAGCTTACGCTGCTATAACTGCGGCGAGACGGGTCATCGGGCTAGTGGTTGTTCCGCCCCGCCCAAGTGCCCACTGTGCGCTGACCTCGGCATTCCCAGCAACCATAGGCTGGGAACCAAAAAGTGCTGCCCACCGAGGAACAGCAAGGGAGGACGGGATAGGACTTCCCCACGGTCCGCCCCCTCTGTGCAACAGGCAGCAGAGCGGAAACCGCCGGAAACCCAGGAGAAGAGCACTCCACCACCCCCGGCGTCCTCACATCCAGCGGACCAACCCGCCGAAGTCGCCAGCCCGGAGGAGGCTATGGACCTCTCTCCAGAATGATGGGCTGCCACGCCCCTGCTGTAAAGATTTTGCAGGCGAATATTAACCACTCGGCTAGGTCTCAGGATCTGCTCATGCAGATAATGGCCGAATGGTCCATTGGGATCGCCTTGGTTGCGGAACCCTACCGCGTACCTGATAACCCAACGTGGCTAAGTGACAACGACGGCACCGTGGCCATCATAAGTCAGCCCGTATCAGGTTCGTCCCAGGTCCTCCTGAGAGACAGAGGAGACGGTTACATCGTGGCAGACTGGGGCAAGTTCTGCCTCGTGGCAATCTACGCCCCACCCAGTTGGACGTTGGAAGAATTCGAGGACCTGCTTGTCGAAATCAGGAATTGTGTCGCTGGTCTCGGAAGCCGCCCTGTCCTGATAGCGGGCGACTTCAACGCCAAGGCAACGTCATGGGGGAACCGGCGTACAAGTGCGAAAGGGGACTCCCTGGAGAAATGGGCGGCCGCGCAGGATCTCCGGATTCTGAATGTGGGTTCTGCCCCCACCTGCGTAAGGAGAGATGGTTGGTCGATTGTCGATCTGACATGGGCCAACGCTTCCGCGCAACAACAAATCCAGGGTTGGAAGGTAATGGAGCAGTGCGAGACCCTCAGCGATCATAAATACATCTGTATGATGATCGGTCCAACTGGTCCCGCTGCCCCCGCAAATTTCCAGCCACCTTGCTCGCGGAGGACACGAGGCTGGATGACGAAGAAAATCAACGAGGATCTCTTCGATGCCGCTATCACCGCAGAATCCTGGGCCCTTCCCTCTGAGGATGAGACTCCAGACGTCGAGGTAGAAGCTACATGGCTCCGGGAGGCCATAGCCAGGGCCTGTGACGCCTCGATGCCGAGATGCCGCGGCACGAGTACGAAGAAGGCTGTGTACTGGTGGTCCCAAGACATCAAAGACATGAGGGACAGGTGTACGCGGAAACGCCGGTGCTTCGCACGGGCCCGACGAAGGCGTCTCCGGGACCCCGTCGCGGAAGACACCCTCTACAGGGCGTATCGAGACGCTGTCAGGGATCTTCAAAAAGCTATTGTCAAGGCCAAGATTCAATGCCGAATCGACCTTGAACAATGCCTGAACAGTGAACCTTGGGGGCCGGGATACCGCCTGGCCCTTGGAAAACTTCGATCGCGAGGCCCGCCTCTGACGGAGACGATGGCACCCCCGGTGCTGAAACAGATGGTCGACTCTCTCTTCCCCGCTGGCGAGGACCTTCAACCCGAGATCCCTCGCGCCCCGACACCTTGGCCTGCCGAACTGGCCATCACGGGGGAAGAGATGAAGAAGGCTGTCCGCGACATGAAAGCCCGATGTGGAGCTCCCGGACCGGACGGCATTCCCGGCCGGATCATCGCCAGAGCTGCACGCGCCCTGGGGAGGCGCCTGACATCCCTCTTCGACGCGTGCCTGCGTGCAGGGAAGATTCCCACAGCGTGGAAGCAGGCCCTTATGGTCCTAATCCCAAAGCCTGGGAAAGTGCTCGGTACTCCATCATCGTGCAGGCCCATTTGTCTCCTCGATGAGCTGGGCAAACTGTTCGAACGAGTAGTGGGGGCTCGCTTAACCGACCACCTGTCGACGACCGGTCCCAACCTCTCCGAGCTCCAATTCGGGTTCCGAAGAGGTCTCTCGACCATGGATGCTATCTCTCTGGTGAGAAACACCTTCGTAGAGACGGCCGATCGAGGCGGAGTGTTGCTGGCAATATCCCTGGACATCTCCAATGCCTTCAACTCTCTGCCGTGGTCGGTAATTTTGGACGCACTAACCACCCACGGCGTGCCTGTCTACCTTAAATCGGTCGTCCGCGACTATCTTAAGGATCGACAAATCATGTACCCGAGTGCGGGCGGAAACATGATCCGTAGAGCGGTCAACCGAGGGGTCCCTCAGGGCTCGGTCCTGGGCCCCCTCTTATGGAACCTGGGATACGACCACACTCTTAGCATCCCTCTTCCAGACAACGTAGCCATTGTCTGCTACGCTGACGATACCCTGATCCTCGCAGGAGAGAAG
This sequence comes from Ectemnius continuus, assembly GCA_910591665.1. Lineage (NCBI taxonomy): Eukaryota > Metazoa > Arthropoda > Insecta > Hymenoptera > Crabronidae > Ectemnius > Ectemnius continuus. The sequence continues at coordinate 385,014 of CAJUYD010000013.1, read as the reverse complement.
TCCTGGAATCGCGCACTACGCCTGGCGGAACTGGGCGTTTCGTGCGTAATCAGGGCGATTGGCTCCCTGGGCCTGTCAGTGAATGCCGCCAAAACCGAGGCCATCTGGCTTCACCGACTCTCCCTGACTCGCAGCCCCCCACAGCTCTGGCTGCGAGTGGACGGTTCCACCGTCAAAATCGGGGATACGATGAAGTACCTTGGTCTTACGTTGGACAGTCGTTGGAGGTTTGAGCGCCACCTGGAACTCCGAGCGCCCAAAGTGGAGAGGGCGTGCAACCAGTTGGGAGCAATCCTCCCCAACGTCGGCGGGCCGGGTGCAAGGGTGCGGCGCCTGTACACTGGAGTCATACGTAGTATGATCTTGTACGGCGCACCCATTTGGATGGCAGACCCTGAGGTCGGCGGTAAGAAGAAACGCAACCTCCTCCGAAGGGTCCAGAGGAGGATGGCTCTCCGGATGATACGCGCGTACTCTGACGTCTCTTTCGAGACGGCCACCGTGCTGGCAGGCTCGATGCCTTTCGACCTTCAGGCGGAGGCCGAAGCATCGGTCTACCGAGACATCAGCGCGATTCGCGAGGCGGAAGGCGAACTTCCCTCCTGGAAAGTCCGCCACGAACTCCGGGCGAAGTGTCTCGATGCTGCTAGGGAGAAGTGGAGACGGCAACTCCTCGAAGGTAGCGGCGCCAAAAAGAGAGTTGTCAAGGCGATTCTCCCACATTTCGACGCCTGGCTGGACAGGGAGCACGGAGTGCTCTCTTACAGAGTCTCCCAAATGCTTTCCGGTCACGGTGTGTTTGGGGACTATCTTTTCCGGATCGGGGCCGAGGAAGACACTCGGTGCTTCTCGTGTGGAGCGAGGCTGGACACTGCTCGCCACACGCTGGAGAGATGCCCCAGCTACGAGGTGCAGCGGGACGCTTTGAGCGGCGCGATTGGCGGGGAGGTCACACTGGATTCGGTCGTGGAAGCCATGTTGGCCAGTCCTGATAACTGGGTCGCGGTGTCCTCCTTTTGTGAAGAGGTCATTCGGGATAAAGAGGACCTGGAACGGGACAGGGAGCGCAACGATCCGAGGCGCAGAGAACGAAGGCGTCGAAGACCTCCAAAGAAGAGGAAACGCTGAGTAGCTTCCTCAGCTACCCTGGGAATGGCTTCGGAGCGTTTTCCGAAGCGCAAATACAAATTTCTCCGGTGGGGGTCGGAGGAATCGCGGACGCATTTTAGGCTTGGCAGGGTGTAGGGGTATGGCCCCCCTGCACTCCTTTTTGAAAACAAGTGGAATGGGGAAATTACCCGCCACAAGGACGAGTCTCGAGCGCGAGACGCATGCGACGAATGCCGCGGTTGCGTTCCTCGGGAGATCCCGGGGCATTCGATTCTCGCATGAGGAAGGCCATCGCAGAGGGTTTTAGTGGGTGGAAATCCCACATAACCCTGTCCCTCTCCCCCAGAAGGGCAGGGTATCTTTAAAAGATTTCCCTCTGCGTCAACAAAAAAAAAAAAAAAAAATGGGTTAGGTCTGGGTTCCGTTCATCCGGAAGGAAGGGCGGCCCGCGGACTCTCCCTCCGCGTACCGGCCCATATGCTTGCTGGACGAGGCGGGCAAGCTCTTCGAAAGAGTGATTGCCAACCGCCTCGTCCGGCACCTGTCGGCGACAGGGCCGGACCTCGACGACGGGCAGTTCGGCTTCCGTCAGGGACGATCGACGTTAGACGCGATTAAGCGTCTGAGATCCCTGACGGAGTCGGCTGCAACCCGGGGCAGGGTGTGCATCGCTATATCGCTCGATATAGTGAATGCTTTCAACACCCTGCCCTGGTGGGTCATCAGGGAGGCGCTCGAGCACCATCGAGTGCCCCCTGAGTTACGGGCCGTCGTCGGGGACTACCTCGCCGGCAGGAGCATCACCTTCACGGGCCGGTCGCAGGAGTACGAGAGGGAGACGTGCGCCGGGGTCCCGCAGGGGTCCGTTTTGGGCCCCCTGCTGTGGGACCTCGGCTACGATTACGTCCTGCGGGCTGCACTCCCCGCTGACGCCACCATGATCTGCTATGCGGACGACACACTGGTGGTAGTCAGCGGGGAGGATGGGACGAGGACCATCCGCGTGGCGGAGATGGCGGTGGCCTGTGCCGTCGCCCGAATCCACCGACTGGGCCTTCGGGTGGCCCCGCAGAAGACCGAGGCGATCTGGTTTTACGATCGCCAACGGTCCGCGGGGCCGCCCGCCCGGCGGTGGATTGCGGTGGGAGAGACCCGCGTCCAGGTGAGGGATACGATGAAGTATCTGGGACTCACCCTGGACGGCCTCTGGCGCTTTAACGAGCACTTCGACCGGCTTATCCCCCGAGTTGAGAAGGCGGCGGGCGCTTTAGGACGCCTGCTGCCCAACATCGGGGGACCGTGGGAGGGGGTCCGACGCCTATACGCGGGAGTCGTCCGTTCCATGTTGCTCTACGGAGCACCAGTCTGGGCGGACGACCTGGCGGCCAGTCGACGCAATTGTACCCTGTTATTCAGGGTGCAGCGTCGGATGGCCGTCAGGGTCGTGCGAGGATATCGCACGATCTCCCTGGCGTCGGCCACCCTACTAGCGGGGTTTCCGCCCCTAGACATTCTGGCGATGGGGGATGCGAGGACCTATTCGGGTCTTCGCGTCCTCCGCGAAGGGGGCGGAATTCCCGCGGAGCGGGCGGTCGAGGAGTTGAAGCGCCAGACCCGACGGTTCGTTGTCGAGATGTGGCGGGAGAGGCTGGAAGATCCAGCCAACGCCCGCCACAGAGCCGTCGGGGCGATTCTCCCGAGCCTCGAGGCTTGGGTGAGTCGCGGCAGAGGGCAACTCTCCTACCGCGCGACGCAGGTGCTTACCGGGCACGGCTGCTTCGGCGAGTACCTGCGTCGCATCGGGAAGGAGGCGACGGCACAGTGCCATCATTGCGACGGGGACCAGGACACGGCGCAACACACCCTCCAGTATTGCAGGGCCTGGAGGGAGCAGCGCCGTGTCCTGGTCCGGTATATCGGAAGGGACCTCTCGCTGCCGACGGTCATCCGACAGATCCTCGGCAGCGGGAGGTCGTGGAGAGCCTTCCTCGCCTTCTGCGAGGAAGTGCTCTCCCTGAAGGAGGAGGCGGAGCGGCGGCGGGAGCGAACGGATCCCTTCCGTTTGGCGAGGGCCCGTCCCCGCCGCCGCCCCGCACGGGGGGACGCTGTTCCCCCCGACTAACTTTGGCGGCCCGGACCCGCCGTTGCGGTGGTTTTCGCTGCCGGTGGGCCGGGCACGCGCCAAGGGGCCGCGAGGCGACAGAGTGGTGGCTCTGTCGCCTCCGCAAAGCGGCCCCGAGGCGGGGCGGGACGTGTAGTGGTCGCACGTCCCGCCCAGGGGATTGTTAGTAGTGCGGGAGGCACGGTTCCCTCCTGCTTCGCCGCTGGCGAAGGAGTGTGGCGAGACGTGTCTCCCCGCGAGTAGTGGGGGACGCCTCCCTCTCTCGTGAAAGCGAGAGAGCGGATGGCCACTCCCCCACCACGAGACGTGCCCCCCAATAGGGGGCGGGCGCGGGGCGGCACCGGTCGTGTTCTTAGAGAGTTCCCGGTGTCGCCCCAGTAAGCGCCGAGGATGGCCACCGTGGGGTTTTAGCCGGTAAGAGTCCGGCACTACCCCGTCGCCCCCACCAGGGCGGCGGGGTGTCCATGAGGATTTCCCCACGAAAAAAAAAAAAAAAAAAAAAAGGTCTGGGTTCCGTGCCCCTCCCGTGCCCCTCGCGGGAACCGGGTAAGGGTCACAGGTTCGCCTGTGGCTCCCCCGGGCCCTGTGAGGGGATGGGGGTGCCAATACCCCGACACGGCGCGTCCCCGGGTTGCGGATAGGGGGATGCCCAACGGACATGTTCCGGTGGGTAGCGGTTCCCGAAAGGGACCGTCGCGGACAGCCATTGGCATTACACACACTTCACACATACACACACACTTACACACCCCTCACGCACCCTACCTCATGGGGTAGTACATTGTGAGGGGCACACATCCACGCACATCTCACACTGACATTCCCCTCTGGTCACCCTGCCTCGCGGGGCAGTACATCCCAGAGGGGCACACGCACGCACACATACACCGTCCGGGGGCGGATACCCCCGGGGGTTCCTTCTACCCTAAAAAGAAGGTCGGGGAGAAAACCCCGAACTGAAAAACAGGATGGAGGTCAATAAAGAACTGAAGGTTAGGGTGCAGCGGTGCGACTCCGCAGTACCGGCGTGTGAGGGCGGTCAAGCGGGCCCGAGCATGTCGATATCCAGCAACCGTGGGGGTGTGTCGGTTGGCCACTTGGCCGGCACATCTTATAAAGCCTCAAGCGAGCGAGGAACGAAGAAGGGAGGGCAGGACAGCAGTGCCGCTGGCGGCACTGCCCGTCCTAATGACTATGACGACCCGGCTAACCACAAGGTAAAATCTATGGTCTCTGGAAAGCACAGGAAGGACGCGAAATCAGAGGAAGAGGCGGAAGAGAGGAACGGAGAGCGGGATTCGCTGCGCCCTGCAACATTCCTGGTTCCCTTAGCCCCGTCCCCACGTCCTGTGAGGCGCGGCAGTGTCCCGGCAGATGTTGCCGGAGAAAAGAGTAACGCCCCTGCTGACACGGCTTCCTCAGACACGGGATCATACGCGGATGCGAATGAGTCCCACACCATGGAGATAGAGGGTGAGGAGGGCCAGATCCCGGCACTGGTCTTACCGTCCACCCTGAAGAGAAGGGCCTCCGTGCTCCGTTGTTCCTCTTCCTCCAGTGAGGGTGGAGGCGGGAGCTCCGGTAGCACACTAGGCCGTCACTCCGCATCGTCTTCTGTCGCGCGGAAGAAGACCTCGAGGAAGAAGAGAAGGGATGCTGGCGGAGACTCCGGCAAGAGGAGCCCTAAGAACGCCGACCAGGGGAAACACTCCTCCGCTAGCGACCCGGACGACCTGGAGGGCACTCACAGGCATTCGGCTTCTTCGGTGCACCCATGGCGTATCACCGACATGCGCGGGCAATCCCCTCCAAGAGGGAAGTATTATAAAACGCTTCCCCCGTTGGAGGAGATAATAAACCAATTTGAGGTTGAACCGACGGCCAATCTGGGGGTTGAGATCCTGGAATGGAGCCGGGAGTTCGAGAGGATCTCAAATAAGAGCGAGAACCTCAAGGGCGATCTCAAGAGGCGGATGAGGATCGGGGCCTCAGTGATCCGGGCCGCTGCACAAGAGATGGCCAAGAGGTCTGTGAGGTCAGGCGGCGAGGCCGAGTCCGAAGCCAGACTTGTGGAGGTCTACCTTCGCAATGTCAGGCTAGAGTCGGAGCTGAACGCCCTAAAGGGACAGCTGGAGGCCTTGAAGGCATCCAACGCCCCCCCAAGCCGATGCTCCCAACCAGTGTCCACCGCTACCACCCCGAGCCCGTACCCTAACACTAGGGGATCTGCGGCGCGGATGGAGACTGAGGAGTCTAGGACGAGAGAGGAGGAGAGAGACGAGAGACTCTTTAAAAGGCTGTCGGCAGTAATCCTCCTCCAAATGGGCGAATTAAAGCAGGAGCTATTGGCGAAGACCGCTCAACCGTCTGCATGTGGCGACCGAGGGCCCACTCATCTGGGGAAGCTCGGAGAAGCCGGGGGTTGCCGGCTAGCAATGCCCTCCTCCGGACAGGTGCCCACGATGAGTGGGAAGAAGAAGAGGGCTCTTCCCAAGGTGGTTTCTTCGGTGGCGGTGAGTCCAGCGCTCCCGGTTGTTGTAGGGAGTGCTAGGCAGGAGGGCTTTCCCCCTCTCCCGAAGCCGTCTTCTTCCGGGGATGGGAAACCACACCTGGCTTGGAGCAAGGTGGTCGGCCGCAAGGCGAAGAAGAAACCTGCGGTCCCGCGTCCTGGACACTCCGCTCAGTCTGTACCGCAATCCTGCGCTGCCCCTCCCACGGGGAAGCAGGGAAAGAAGAGGGGCAAGGGGAGTCCTAAAGCCTCCTCACCTAAACCAACGAAGGTTAAGGTGCCGCGCCACGCCGCGGTAACGCTCACCCTCAACACAGGGTCCAAGCTGGGGTACAGCGATCTCCTCGCCACCGCGAGACGCGAAGTGAGCGCCGAGATCGTCGAGAACTCGGAGCTGTTCCCTCGCCCTGCTCTTAATGGTGGCTTTATCATTGAGGTGCGGGCAGAGGACAGCGAGGGTAAGGCGAGAGCCCTTGGCGATCATCTGCGCAAGGTTTTCGAGGGGAACGGGGACGTCCGGGTGGCCCGTCCAGTCAAGTGCGCGGACCTCCGCTTGTTCAACCTGGACCCGTCAATCACTGCCGCTGAAGTGAAAGACTTCATCGCGAGGACGACGGAGTGCGACTCGTCCGAGATCTGCACCGGAGAAATCCGGGCGAGAGCTCGCGGGCTTAACACCCTGTGGCTTCGTTGCCCTGCCAAGGCTGCGAAGAAGCTGGCGGAACAGGGCCATATCCGGCTGGGTTGGTCCAACGTGAGGGTGCAGGTGCTGGGAGGAGGGCCTGCGCAGTGTTTCCGTTGTCTTGAAAAGGGCCACGTGAAATCACTGTGCAGGAGTGCAGTTGACCGTAGCAACTTGTGCTACAATTGCGGCGCTCCCGACCACAAGTCGAAAGACTGCAGCGCGAAAACGCACTGTGCGATTTGCGCGGATAGAGGGGTCCCCGCCAACCACAGGGCGGGTTCAGCCAGCTGCAACCCCCCGAGACAAGCCAGGCCGAGGACGGCGAAGCGGGTGATCAACAATCCCCCTCCCTTGTCCGTCCAGGAACCCCCTGCCAAGGAGGGCTACCGGTCTCCCGAAGGAAGTAACACTTCGCCTCCGGACAAGCCGGAGGACGCGGTCGCCGTACCCCCGGCGGACCGGTCACTCACTGGGGAGAAAGGCCCGGAGGAGGCCTCTGATATGGACTGTGCATGATGGGCCACCGAGCCCGCACAGCCATTCTTCAGGCCAACATCAACCACTCGGCCAGGGCGCAGGATCTTCTTCTGCAGTCGCTTGCCGAGAGGTCCATTGGAGTGGCCCTGATAGCAGAGCCCTATAGGGTTCCGAATCATTGCGACTGGTTCGGTGACCAACGGGGACTGACGGCGATTGTGTGCCCACCCCTTCCGGGACTTCCGAGACCAGCATGTCTCGTAAGGGGGACGGGCTATGTCATTGTGGCCTGGGGCCAGTATGGCCTCATCTCCGTCTACGCCCCCCCGAGGTGGAGTCGTCTCAGGTTCGAGGGGTTCCTGGCTGCGCTCTCTATCGATATTCGGAGATTGGGAAACCGGCCTTGGCTCATTGGGGGAGACTTCAACGGGAGGAACTCCATTTGGGGCGACGTCCGTACTAACCTCCGGGGTCGCCTTATCCTGGACTGGGCGGACAGCCTTGGCCTGGTGCTGCTCAATGCCGGTAACGCCCCTACCTGTTGCCGGAGATACGGCTCTTCCATAGTGGACCTGACGATGGCCAGCGGCAGGGCTGCTCGCGAGATTCGGAACTGGAAAGTCCTTGCGAAAGAGGAGACCCTTAGCGACCACCGCTATATCGCGATGGAGCTGACTTCCTCCTCGCGTGCTGGGGCACCCCCGTCCCTACCTCCCAGGAAGGGGTGGGTCACGAGGAAGAAGGATCGGGACCTCTTCGACGCCGCCCTCCAAGTAGTCGCATGGTCGGGACGTGGCAACGAGACGGTGGTGGATCCGAACCGGGAGGCCCAGTGGTTCCAGGAGGCTCTGTCCACGGTCTGCGACGCTTCTATGCCCAGGGCAAAGGCGGGTAGGCCTCGCAGAGCCCTGTACTGGTGGTCGGAGGAGATTGCGGACCTAAAGTCCGCCTGCTCGCGCGATCGGCGCCAGTACGGAAGGGCCAGGCGCAGGATCTCAAGAGACCTTGCAAACGAGGCGCAGCTGTACCAGCGGTACAGGGGCTCCGTCCTCGCCCTCCAGAGGGCTATCTCTGACGCCAAGGCGAGGGCGAATAGGGAGATCGAGGACGACCTCAACCGAGATCCCTGGGGACTTGGATATCTGAGGGCCATGTGTAGGCTCCGCCCCAAAGGTCCGCCCATCACGGCGCAGCTGGACCACGACCTCCGAGAGAAGACGGTGGACGTCTTGTTCCCGGCGGGAGAGGATCTTCCCCCATGGAACCCCCCGTCTCCCGGGGAGTGGTCGGAGGATCTCTCCGTCACTCTGGAGGAGCTCAGGGACGCGGTGAGGAGGATGGCGTCGAGTTCAGGTGCCCCTGGTCCCGATGGCATTACAAGCAAGACGGTCGGCGCAGCAGGGAACCTTCTCCACGGACGGATGACTCGCCTCTTCACGTCCTGTCTCAAGCTTGGCCGCGTCCCGGAGGCTTGGAAGCGGGCACTTCTCGTGCTTATCCCTAAACCAGGGAAAGCGCCCGGCACCCCGTCGTCTTACAGGCCAATTTGCCTGCTAGATGACATGGGCAAACTCTTTGAGCGCGTGGTCGCATCTAGGATTTTGGCGCACCTAGAGAGCAAGGGCCCCGATCTTTCACCGGCCCAATTTGGGTTCCGGAAGGGGACGTCCACGGTAGACGCCATACGCGAGGTGAAGGAGTGGTCGCGCGCGGCCACAGCGAGGGGACAGGTGGTGTTGGCCGTCTCTTTGGACGTATCCAACGCCTTCAATTCTCTTCCCTGGTCCACGATAATGGCGTCGCTGAGAAAGCACCGGATCCCGACATACCTACAGTCGGTGGTTCGAAGCTACCTCCAGGACAGGGTTATTACGTATCCCAGTATGGATGGGCAGTCCGTCGCTAGGCGCATCAACCGCGGTGTTCCTCAGGGCTCCGTTTTAGGACCCCTGTTATGGAACCTGGGGTATAACTCCACGTTAGAGGCTGCCATTCCGTCAGGAGTCAGGGTCATCTGCTATGCAGATGACACCTTGATCCTCGCGGCAGATGCGGAGTGGCAGCGCTGCATACGCTTGGCGGAGCTAGGCGTTGCTAGCGTGGTAGGGCGCATTCGCGCCATTGGTCTTGAGGTGGCAGCCAGCAAGACGGAGGCTATGTGGCTCCACAGCCTCCCCCTCACGTCGTCACCACCAGAATCCCTCTTCCGGGTCAGAGACTCGTTCCTGGTGGTAGCCGACACCATCAAGTACCTAGGCCTTCGCCTAGATGGTCGTTGGAGGTTCGGGCGGCACATAGAAAGCCTGGTGCCCAAACTTCAGCGGACAGGGAACATGCTGGGTTCCCTCCTCCCGAACGTGGGCGGGCCCTGTAGTAGAGTTCGTCGCCTCTATGCGGGGATTCTGCGCTCCATGGCACTGTACGGCTCTCCAATCTGGGCGACGGACCCGGCGGGAGCCACTAGGAGGCGAGTTTTGCTCCGCCGGGCCGAACGCAGGATTGCGATCCGGACAATCAGGGGGTTCTCCGACCTCTCCTATGCGACGGCCATGGTCCTGTCGGGACTTCTTCCTCTCGACCTTCAGGGAGAAGCAGAGGCCCGCACCTATCAACAGGTCGTGGAACTCAGGAGCGTTGGCCCTCCTCCTTCGTGGGAGAAACGCAGGGATCTCAGGGAGACCCAACTGCGGATCGCCTGGTCACGGTGGGAGGAAGAACTGAAGGATCATCGCATCCTTCGGCGACAGAGGGTGGTCAGGTTGATCCGTCCCCACCTGAAGGAGTGGGTAGAGAGAAGACACGGCGTCCTCTCCTATCGTCTCACGCAGGTCCTTACGGGGCACGGCTCGTTTGGGACGTATCTGTGTGAGATTGGTGCGGAAGAGGACGAGACGTGTGCCTCGTGTGGAGCCGCCCGGGACTCAGTGGACCATACGGTGCAGGAATGCCCTGAGTTCGCAGATCGTAGGGAGTTGCTGAGGACGGAATGTGGAGGAAGGGTCTCCCTCGACTCCATGGTTGCTGCCATGCTGCGCAGCCCCGAGGGATGGCAGGCGGTCGAGTCCTTCTGCGAGGAAGTGATGTCGGCCAAGGAGCAAGCCGAGCGTGAGCGGGAGGTTGCGGACCCTCGACGCCACCAGAGGTATCTGGACCGCTCGAGAAGTAGGAGGGAGAGGAATCGCCGGACCCGCGATTCTCGCGGCTGAAGCCTCTCCCCGCAAGAAAGCTACTCTGGCCTCATCTCTGTAAAGAAATAAGGCCAGATGTAGAAAGTGCCACTGGCCGAAGGATGGAGGTCCTCCGCCCAGGGATGGCGCCCAGGCGTTCCGTCGGACCTTTCAAAGAAGGTCCTGTGCAGCAATGCACAAAGTTTTGTCTTGCTCTAGGCACTTTTGCCAAGGTAAGAAGCCGTCGGGCTAACAACCTCTGAGGCTACCGGTCGCTATTTGATCCCGGGAAACCTCTCCATTGGAGGCAGGGACGTTAAAAGGCAGGGTTTTTTAGTGGGTAAGAGCCCCACACTACCCTCCTCTCCCCCTCCAGGGAGGGGAGGGTGTCTGTTTGCAGATTTTTCCCCGCCGAAAAAAAAAAAAAAAAAAAAAAAAAAAAAAATGGGTTAACTTCCTGACCTCCACACCTCTAACCATATTCAATGACAACCTCCAATTCACGAACAAAATCACATATCTCGGGATCCAATTCACCACCAACCTTGACTGGAAACCACATCTGAGAGCCAAAGCTAGCAGAGCCAGAATGAATGCTGGCAGACTCAACAGGATCATGGATCTACACTGGGGCGCATCCCCCCAAGTAGGACTCTGGCTGTACGAGGCAGTTCTCCTACCACAACTCACATATGGATGCATCACATGGTGGCAGGCAACCACAACCACACGAGAACGCCTCCTCCTTGACAAAGTCCAACGGCAAATCCTGACGAGGATCTGCGGCAGCTTTCCCACCACACCAACGGTAGCACTCCAGTTCCTGCTAAAAAGATGCCCCCTCTCAACCAGAATCACAAACTTAGCGAAGAAAACCGCCCTCCGCCTCCTTTTTTTTTTTTTTTTTTTTTTCGTGGGGAAATCCTCATGGACACCCCGCCGCCCTGGTGGGGGCGACGGGGTAGTGCCGGACTCTTACCGGCTAAAACCCCACGGTGGCCATCCTCGGCGCTTACTGGGGCGACACCGGGAACTCTGGAAGAACACGACCGGTGCCGCCCCGCGCCCGCCCCCTATTGGGGGCACGTCTCGTGGTGGGGGAGTGGCCATCCACTCTCTCGCTTTCACGAGAGAGGGAGGCGTCCCCCACTACTCGCGGGGAGACACGTCTCTCCGCACTCCTTCGCCAGCGGCGAAGGAGGAGGGAAACGTGCCTCCCGCACTACTAACAATCCCCTGGGCGGGACGTGCGACCACTACACGTCCCGCCCCGCCTCGGGGCCGCTTTGCGGAGACGACAGAGCCACCACTCTGTCGCCTCGCGGCCCCTTGGCACGTGCCCGGCCCACCGGCAGTGAAAAACCCCACCGCCGGCGGGTCCGGGCCGTCAAACTTAGTCGGGGGGAACGGCGTCCCCCCGTGCGGGGCGGCGGCGGGGGCGGGCCCTCCCCAAACGGAAGGGGTCCGTTCGCTCCCGCAGCCGCTCCGCCTCCTCCTTCTGGGAGAGCACTTCCTCGCAGAAGGCGAGGAAGGCTCTCCACGACCTCTCGCTGCCGAGGATCTGTCGGATGACCGTCGGCAGCGAGAGGTCCCTTCCGATATACCGGACCAGGACGCGGCGCTGCTCCCTCCAGGCCCTGCAGTACTGGAGGGTGTGTTGCGCCGTGTCCTGGTCCCCGTCGCAATGGTGGCACTGTGCCGTCGCCTCCTTCCCGATGCGACGCAGGTACTCGCCGAAGCAGCCGTGCCCGGTAAGCACCTGCGTCGCGCGGTAGGAGAGTTGCCCCCTGCCACGACTCACCCAAGCCTCGAGGCTCGGGAGAATCGCCCCGACGGCTCTGTGGCGGGCGTTGGCTGGATCTTCCAGCCTCTCCCGCCACATCTCGACAACGAACCGTCGGGTCTGGCGCTTCAACTCCTCGACCGCCCGCTCCGTGGGAATTCCGCCCCCTTCGCGGAGGACGCGAAGACCCGAATAGGTCCTCGCGTCCCCCATCGCCAGAATGTCTAGGGGCGGAAACCTCGCTAATAGGGTGGCCGACGCCAGGGAGATCGTGCGATATCCTCGCACGACCCTGACGGCCATCCGACGCTGCACCCTGAATAGCAGGGTACAATTGCGCCGACTGGCCGCCAGGTCGTCCGCCCAGACTGGTGCTCCGTAGAGCAACATGGAACGGACGACTCCCGCGTATAGGCGTCGGACCCCCGCCCTCCGCCTCCTAGCCTTGAACCAACTGACCCCATCAAGAACAGAAAACGGTCACACCATTGATCTCCTGACACCCCAAGAAACCCTAATGGGCCACTTCCTCGATCGCACAAGTGTCAAACGGACATTTGATCAAAAATACAGCATACAAGTCAACTCACAAGCAGACTGGCAACAGAAACGCGACCCCATATCCAGACGTCACACAAACACCGGAAACAATAACCGCCCGTCCATCACCTGCTACACAGACGGGTCCAAAACAACAAACGCGGGCACTGGAGCAGCCTGGTGCTGCCTCTCGCCACCCGCAGAAGAATTGATACCACTGGGAACGAACACAACCAATAACCAAGCCGAGATGATGGCTATCACCGCCTGTGCAACACACCACATACTAACCGGCACCTCCCGGACCGACATAATCATTTACAGCGACTCCTCCGCCTGTCTCACTGGCCTAGCCAATCCACTCACAAAATCCACCCTCTTGAAGGAATGCCAGGACACCCTGAACCACCTCTGCGCCAAAAACAACAGAGTAAAACTATGCTGGATCCCCGCCCACAAAGGCTATCAGGGCAACGAAAGAGCCGACCAACTTGCCAAAGCAGCATCCCGCATCCAATTCACAGGACCTCTTCCTGTCCTCCCAGTCCCGTACAGCACAATACGCGGAATGTATAAACAATTAGAGACTGCAACTCTAACAGAACTCTGGCACAGGTGGTTAGTCTCACACAAGACCAGCCAGAGCACCAAAATCAACGGAATCCGAGGCCAACACACCCCCAAAATGGACACCCCACTACCATGCAGCAACAGAAAAACAATAAGGGACACCATCAGCCTAATCACGGGCCATGGCCGCACAGGGCACATGCTCGACCGCATGAACTTCGCCATAAATAAGAAATGCAGATTTTGCAAACGACGTGTGGAAACCATGGCTCACATGCTCAGAGACTGCCCAGCCTTAGGCCCCCTACGCCACAGGATTCTAGGACAGCACCATCTCCTCCCAGAAGACACCGCCGACCTCAAGACAAAACAACTAATCACCTTCCTCAGGAGAGGAAACCTCCTCAGACCAATCACCGACCTACCGATGAAAGACCGGAGAAACATCCGCAGAGCCCGCCAAGCCTACGCACTCCGACAACGCACCACCAACAACAACAGCAACAATCACAACAACGACAATGACAGCAACCAAAACAATGACGACGACAACGACGATGACAACGACGATGACAACGACGATGACAACGACGATGACAACGACGATGACAACGACGATGACAACGACGATGACAACGACGACGACAACGACAATGACAACGACAGCAACCCCACCACCACCGGTGCAGCTCTCCCCGCCACCTACGCCACCCCCAATACAACCAACAACAACAACACGCGCGACCCTGTAGCAACCAACACCAAACGAACCCGGAAACGCACAAACACACGTACAAACAACATCCCAGACAACAGAACAGAATCCCAAATCACAGCACGCGATACCCCACCGCTCACAAGACCAACCAAACGACCCAGAATAAACATCACGACCATCACAAATCAAACACTCAACATTCAGACAATCAGATCAGCAAAGACACAAAGAATAATAGGATACAGGTACCAACACCACCACCACCAACCAACAACCAACAGTAATAACACGGAAAGCGCCAACGTAACAGCACACGACCGAAAATTAGGCTTCACCCCCATAGCCGGTAGCAGCAAGGCACTGCCACACTGAAACACCGCCGCACACCATAGCTAGAACACACACACATAACACCCACATCACCGAGACTGTAGCCCGACTGACAACCGTATGTAAACCTAAACCAAAACCAAAACCCGAACCATAAACACACACACACAAACATATATACACATATGTATTTAAACACAAATAAATGTGACAAGCGCTCTATGAACGCCACCCTTTCTATAACACTGCCTCATGTTCTTACTCCCGCACCTACTGAGAGCCACCCCTAGTCTACCAGAACTCGCTACCGCGCTACCTTAATCCACCCCCCCCCCCTCTCGCCCCAACTGGCGAACGACGCATGCGACCAACCAATCAGCAACAACCCACCAAGAACGAGCGAACTCCTCCGTCCCCACTCCCCCAAACCACCCAAGCCGCACCAAAACCCATACAGACGAAAGCCCCAGACCCGATCGACACCCGACGACAACTCAATCGATAAAACGCCAAGATGTGCAAAAACGCAAAAAAAAAAAAAAAAAAAAAAAACGCAGAAACGTAAAACATGCCAACGCATGAGCGTGCCCCCCCCCCCCCCCCGCCGCCCCCCCCCCCCCATAACTACCACCTAACCAAACCAGAACGGATGTATATGTAGAAGCTCAGCCCGGACAGACACCCAGACCTAACCCAACTCACCCGAGAGTAACGTCACAAGCGACCACGTAACGACACAATCCAGATACGCCCCCCCCCCCCTCCCGAGCACAGTGGGTGGGACCCCATGGCGCCACACCCCCCCCCCCCCCCCCGCCACAAAACGCCCGTGAACGCCCCCCACAGCTAGCACCAATCTAACCGGAAGTGGACACGCACCCTGAAGCCCAGCCCCGATCAACATCCGGACCCGGCCGAGCCCACCTGGAAGCAACACCACAAATAACCCAGTGCAGGTTTAACCCAACGATGCCAGGAAGATTGGCGGGAGGGGTGATCCCCCCTGCCCCTCACCGGGCACTGCGTTGGGGGGGGGGGGGGTACTGGACGGGGGTGCCCCCCCCCCCCCCACCCACCCAATGCGCAATCGCCCACACACCCCCACCAGGAAAGAACCCGCCGGTAACCCGAACCATAACATACACAAACTAATAATAATAATAATAAAAAAAAAAATAAAAAAAAAAATAAAAAAAAAATTAATAATAACAATAATAACTGAAACTAAGAGGAAGGGATTGGGAAAGGGGGTGACGGGGGTGGGAGGGGGGGGTGGAAGCGGGGGAGTAGGACATTACAAATCACCGCGTACCCTCGTCCACTGACCGGTTGGACGAACAAAGATACGAATAAGTGACAAGTGACAAGTGATAGACAATAACGAAACCCCACAAGCTCTGGAACACCAAACGACCCAGGGACTATCTCCACCAGGACTGGAACCAAACCAATCCCGGGACATACAACACAACTGAACTGACCCAGGCAAGGTAAGCCACATCAACACCAACACGTGGACCCTCTCTTAGAATCCACTACTCCCACTCTCTCTATACCCAACACAAGCGCTGAAACGCAAACTGCATGCATCCGGGATTCTCCCACCAAACACACCAGACCGCAACCTGCGCTGTCCACGCGGACACAGGCCTGCAATGCCCTCCAATGGGACGGGGGCGCGACTAGCGCGAGTCTCCTTCCTGCCGGGCTGGCGACGTATGGCGACACCGGACCCGAAGCGCCCCGCCCCACGTGGGTCCCTGCTACGAATGGCCGCTGGTAGATCCGGATCTCCTAACACAAAGCAGACCACTCCACTTTCATGCCGGGCTGGCGACGCGCGATTAGCCCCCGGCTCATCGTCCTAAGCACGTCTGACCCCCGCGAGTCGGGGCGCGGTCCGGATACGCTCATACACGTCCTGTGACCGCGGTGTCCCTGCTACGATTGGCCGCTGGCAGAACCGGATCTTCTAATAATAATAAAGCAGACCACTCCACTTTCATGTCGGGCTGGCGACGCGCGGGCAATCGAAAAAACGATCCGACCCTCTGCAAGTCAGACACCGCGCGATCCCTGTTGTAGCGGTCGACTGCTGCACTCAGCCAGATCACCCCCCTCCCTCCAGGAGCAGCCGCGAATTCTTCCACCCACTGCCTCCCCCCCCCCTGCATTAGATCGCTTTGGGGCCCGAACGCCCGGGACAATTGTTGATACCACCTCTCCTAACTGCACTACTAGAGGGCCCCCTCCCCGCCCCCACAGGGTCCCCACAGACACCGCTCTCTCTCCCCCTTCTCCCCCCACATAGCTAGGTATGTGCCCTCCGCCAGCAGCGGATGCACGTCAACCCCCTTTGCGCACAGGACATGTAGATAAACGATAGGCAGGCCGTGAGCGCGCGCGCGAAAACAGTGGGACGAGACGACCGTCAGTCTAGCGAAACGGGAAGGGCAGCAATATTCCGGGGATGGGATACTGACGATAACGGCACTGGGCTCCCACTGGCTCACCGTTGGCTCTGGTACGCTCGGAGCAACAGGGAACCCCGCCCGCGGGTGTACGGGCGGGGGATAACAAATCCCTGAGCAACTAGCTAGGACCCCACAAAGACCCACGCGAGACGGATATCGCCGAGAGGGACGCGGGCAAGCCGGACGTGCCAGTGCCCGACCAACAGAACGGATATTCTCTGTCTAAGGCATTCACGATCCCCGGATCCCCTCCACCCCTCCGATGGGCTAGACAGATCCACTCCAGCACACCTAAACTCAGACATTAGAATCGACAGATCACCGAAAAACCCGACGCCGAACAAGATGACCTGCACAACCACACAACACAAGACCCCGTACTGACTGACGCCTCGCGACCCGCCAAAACACTCACTGGGGAGGGACCACCTCCCTTCACTAGCAAACAATAAAAAAAGTAAAAAGTAAAAAGTAAAAATCTGACGAACCCCGAAGCGATCTGACAAACCCACACACCCCCCTTCACACACACTTTTGCATGCTACCTCACTCGCAAGACACGACGAGTCTGAGAAACTTTCCGCTCGCCGTGGGCACGCCAAGGCTCCACAAGCCCATGGACAGGCCTCCCGCTATAGTACACCAACCCGCCACACGGGAAGGATACGCTCTACTGCTCTCCTCCTCTCTCTATATATATCTTCCACTTCACCTACTCTCTCCGCAACGCATAGGCCCGCGGCTCATTCCCGCCCCCGGAGGTAGGCTGACTACCCGGGGTCGCAGTTACGGCACTGGCGCATCCCCCTCGACTAACTTTGCTTCTGCCAGGTAGCGCGTGCAGCAGCTGGGACTGCGACCCACCCCGGTCACGCCGAAACCAAACCAGCTCGTTCTCCGCCATCTGCCACCTTCCGGAAGAGACAGACGGCGGGGGCCCAGATCTAACTACGCGGACAGGCTCTCAAGACATACGCGGTCGCGCTATACTCATCTCTCTATCTCCTTTCGCCACTACTCCCAGGGCCATCTTTCACACCTACTAAAAGAGAAAAGAGAATCACCCAAATGCCAAATGCCAAGAGACACCGCAAGACCAACAAAGGCCTGACGGATTCGAGCACCGCGGCACCCGTCCTCCCAAGCTCTAAGTCACCGCCGGGACAGCACCAACGTTTACGAGCGCACTCGCGGAAACCTGTACCGGGTCGACCAAACCGTCGGGCAGTCCCCCAGCAATCATACGACCACCACCCCCGGTCGATAGGTAGGGACCGACGGCTTGTATCCCGGGCAGGTATAGCTCGCGCTAAACATTGGTTCATCGGGGATAAACTCACGCACGACAGGTCCCGGCCAACCATCGTACGCCCAAGCTCCGACAGCTTGGTAACGTACGGCCCTGCAGACTTCGCCGCGTGGGCGCGACTCCACACCCTGGGCACTACACTCCTCCCGTAGAAACATCCCCCCCCCCCCAAAAGACGATCCACCCTTCTCTTCTCAGTAATATCAGGAAATAGGCAAAAATAGTGGGAAGTAGGTAGGCCACGGGTACGCGCGCGTGGACTGGACGCTCAAGCACCCACCAACCGGACGACGAGCGCGCAGGGGTAGGGATACCGCGCGATACTTTGCACACTGAGCCACAGTTCGATTCGATGCCCACTGACGACACCGAACCGGAAAAAATGATGCCTGGGTAGGTCAACACAATATCCGCAATAACAATCATCCACCGCGCTTCCCAGGCATCAGACTGTGGCTCGCCGTGGGTTGGGAAACACGCTCGTCTCCGGGAGCGCCAGTCAGCCCGCTGTCAGCTCGGTCCCGGCACTCTACAATCGTGAGGTTCAGCAGACCGTAGCAGTGGTGCTTCCCATAGAAGGCATATGCGCTTGAGGGGACGTGGCTCGGAGACCGGGATGTGAGGCGAGAGCCCACATCTGATACTAGGTCACCCGGCGAGTGCAGGGGTGTGTCTTAAATGACAGAGGGGGTGAACTGCGTCCAAGGCAAGTGGCATATTGGTTCCGAACCACCACCTGCTGGCGCTCCCTCCCCTGTCGGGGGTTGTGAAAAGTAGTTGATCGGTGGAGGGGAACACCCTCCTCTCCTTCGGACTCTAGTTGGCTGCACCTCCGATGGGCATCGTAGCACTGTCGACCGAGTGGCACCATGAACTTCCTAACCCCAGTATACGAACAATAGGTCTGGGTTAGGTCTGGGTTAGGTCTGGGTTAGGTCTCAGTTCGCTCCCCCTTCGATGGTGTCCCGCCTTGTCGTGGCGGAGGGGCTTGCGTGGGGCAATGATCCTGAGAGCTATGCCGGCGGGGACTCGTTCCCTGGCAGGTACTACCATGCCGGATTGGTCTCAGGGGAGCCTCCAGACTAAGAGGACACCAAGCACACATACACACACTACTCACATTTTACACATACACATACACTTACACTCACACGATTCGGGATCTCGTTGCGGTGCCGTTCTCCCTGGCCGGGGGGATGGTCGGCCGTATTGCCGCGGTGGTACCACGGGAGGGTACAGGAGATAAACCGGGTTAGGCACTCCCGGGCCGCTCCCTAGTACAGGTGCCCGAACCCCGTCTAACCAACGGGGAGGCTGCACTATCAGGGGCGAATAATCTCGGGGCGGGTTGTAGTGCCGGTTGGTGACCGGATGGGACCCTGCAGCTCGCTCCGGGGGGCTCTCCCGAGGCCACCCGTGGATGCCGTAAAAAAGCTTAGCCGCCGCGGCGGTGCGGCCGGCCCCTCCTCGTTTCGGGGGTTCGGATTTTCTCGCGCGAGATCCCGTTTCAACACACTATTGCACACACACACACAAACATACACATGCACGCACACACACATTTTGATGTTTGCTTGGGAGGTTTTTAAGTATGGACGGTAACAATAAAGAGAAAAGTTCCGAAAAGTGCCGCAAAGACGATGTGGAGATTCCCAGCTCCAAAGAGGTAGGAGAGGAGTGTGGTAGCGCGGCTACCCCCTCCGTTAGCGGCATGGGGCCGCCTGCGGCCCCATCCGCTGGAAAGAAGAAGTCGAGGCGCGTGGTCATCCGGCCCACGGAGGACAGCGCGGGCGAGTCCGATGATTCGGACTCGTCCGCCGCCTCTGTGGCGACGGTGACCGAGAGGGCCGTGTCGGGCTGTTCGGTGGTGTTGAGCCGCCTGCCCGACGCGGTCCTCTCCCAACGCGCCTCGGCGACGTCGGTCGCTTCCGCCGGCGGGGGGTCCGATGCCTCGATGGCTTCGGCCTCCTCCCGGCCAGGGAGCGCCCGGCGGAAGAGAGGGCCCCCATCCGCAGAGGAGGGCGCCGTGTCGGCACAGGCGAAGAAACGCCTGGTCGACGCGGCGCCCGAGGGGAGCGAGCCCGAGGCAGGGCAGCCCTCTGGCGGCTCGGGGTCCGGGCCACCGCCAGCCCTGGGCAGTCCTGCGACCAGGCGCAAGAGGGGCGCGGCTCAGGCTCTGAGGAGGGAGGCTGAGCTGGCGCGGAAGCTCCGGGTGAGCTCGACCGCGGATGTGGGTGCCCACATCATTGAGGCGATGGACGTGGTGCGTCACCTGGCGACCACCTCGACCCGCCTCAAGGGCACCTACAAACGTAGGTTCCGCCTGGCGGCCCAGGATGCGACCGTGGCGGCGACGGAGTTGGCAGCCAGGGCCAACTCCGACGGGGAAGGAGCCTTCCTTAGGGCAGAAAATCGGCGTCTGAGGGCCAGGATTGCCGATCTCGAGGGGGAGGTTCTCTCCCTCTCGAGGAAGGTGGACCTCCTGGGCCGCCAGGGGGCGGGACCCTCGAGCGCCGCGGCGACGGCACAGTGCGCCCCCAGCGATAGCCCCGTCGGCCTCGCTCTCCAAGAGAGAGTGATGGCCCAGATCGGGGCTCTCGTGGAGGCCAAGCTGACCCGCTTCAGGGAGGAGCTCTTCCCTGGGCGGGCGGTGAGGCCTCCATTGGGGGTGAAGGCGACGGCTCCGGAGGGTGGGTGTGAGCCCGTCCGGACCGCCGCTTCTTCCGCGGAGGCTCCGGCGGTGGAAGGTACAGTCCGCCGCCGGAAGAGGAAGCGGAAGAATAAGGGGAAGAAGGGCGGGGCAGCAGCCGAGGCTGTCCAGCCACCCGGGGGCTCCCCGAGCGCCGGTGGGTCCCCCAAACCGCCCCAGCCCGCACCTCCCACGCAGGGAGAAACGTGGGCGAAGGTGGTGGGGCGGAAGGCCAAGCGCGAGGCCGCGCGGAAGCCACCGCCAGCCCCGCCAGCCGGAGCGGTCGCCAAGGCGACTAAGCTCATTCCTGGACGCCCTCCGAAGACCGCGGCGGTAACGCTCACGGTCTCGGAGGGGTCCAGGCTGACGTACGCCGAGGCGATGTCCCGGGCACGCGAGCGCATCAAGCTCGCCGACCTGGGCATCGCCGAGGTAAGGCCGAAGCGCGCCGTCACCGGGGGTCTCATCCTCGAGATCCCCGGTGCCGACGGTGCCGCGAAGGCCGACAAGCTGGCGGCGGCGATGGCCGGGATATTTGATGGGACGGAGGCACGGGTTGCCCGTCCCACAAAGAAGGCCGAGCTGAGGGTGACCGGGCTCATTGAGTCGGTCACCGTCGGCGAGGTCGTCTCGGCCATCGCCAAGGACGGAGGCTGCAGGGAGGAGGACGTGACGGCTGGGGAAATCCGGTCGTCCGCCTCCTCCAAGCTTGGCTCCCTCTGGCTGCGGTGCCCTGTCACCGCGGCCAGGAAGGTGGCGCAGGCGGGCCGCGTAGTGGTGGGGTGGACCTCGGTGAAGGTGGAGGCACTGGCTGCACGGCCGCTGCAGTGCTACCGCTGCCTTGAGACGGGGCACGTGCGGCGGCAGTGCAAGTCCGGTGTCGACCGAGGCCGCCGCTGCTACGCGTGCGGCGAGGAGGGGCACAAGGCGGGCGCCTGCAAGGCCGAAAAGCCCCGGTGTCCGCTTTGCGGGGACCTCGGGCGCCCGGCCGACCACCGCCTTGGTGGCACGGCCTGCCGTGCCGCCACACAAAGGGCCGCAAGGCCGACAGTGGCGGACAAGCCGGTGAAGCAACCGGCGGGGAAGGTGCCGCCTGCGAAGGCGCGGGGCGGCAGGGCTGGACGATCGGCCGTTAAGGCCGTGGCCAACGTGCCTGTCGTCCCGCCCTTAAAGGTGGCAGTGGTGGCGGCACCTTCGGCGCCGAAGCCCACACCGGGTCCGGGCGCGGTTGCCCCAGCCAAGCCGGCGGCGGCGGGAGACGGGGCAACACAGGCCCAAGGAGAGGGTGGCTTGGAGGGGGCCATGGACATTGATTAACAATGTACCAACGCCTCCTCCAAGCAAACCTGAACCACTCGCGCAGGGCCCAGGACCTCCTGGTCCAAACCTTGCGCGAGTGGAGAGTCGGCTTGGCAATCGCGGCGGAGCCGTACGTCGTCCCGCCCAATAACCCTAATTGGGTCGGGGACGCGTGCGGCTCTGTCGCGATCATTATAAATAGGTGGCCCGACTCCCCCCTCTGCTCAGCCCTGGAGCAGGGGCGGGGATTCGCGGCCGTGCAGTGGGGGGACCTCGCGGTGGTGGGGTGTTACATCTCGCCCAACTGCGGCCTCGACGACTTCGAGGCGTACCTGGGTGCGGTCGGTGGGTGCATTTCCCGCACACGGCCGCGCCCGGTACTCGTCCTGGGGGACTTCAACGCTCACGCCCAAGCGTGGGGCAGCCCCCGGGACGACGCAAGGGGCGGGATGTTGCTCGACTGGGCGGCGCAGCACGACCTCCGGTTGGTTAACCGGGGGTCCGTTAGCACGTGCGTTCGGTGGCAGGGGGAGTCGATCGTCGATTTGACTTTCGGCTCCCCGGCCGCCGTGCGCCGTGTGTCGGGGTGGCGGGTCGCGGAAGAGCGCGAAACGCTCTCGGACCACCTCTATCTGACGATGGAGGTGGCCGCCGCGCCCGCCGCTCCGGCACGCCGCTCAGCATCGTGCACTCCTGGGGGTGGAGGGCACACCCCATCACCGCGATGGGCGCTTAAGCGCCTCGACCGGGACGCCCTGATGGCGGCAGCGATCGCCGTGGCCTGGCCGGACGGGTCGGGGGACGAGGAGGAGTTTCCCGACCCTGACGCAGGGGCGGAGTGGTTCCGGGGTAGTATGACGTCGGTTTGCGACGTCGCGATGCCCCGGGCCAGGCCGCCGCGCGTCGGCGGGGTGTACTGGTGGTCCCAAGATCTTGCGGCGCTACGCACTGAGTGCGTGCGCCGCCGACGCCAGTACACCCGCGCCCGGAGACGGCGGAATCAGGCTGCGGCGGGGGTGGTTCCGCTGTACGCGGCGTACCGCGAGTCCGTGGTCGCCCTACAGCGGGCCATCCGAGCTGCCAAGGCCCGTGCCTGGGACGAGCTCGTCGCCACCCTGGATGGTGATCCGTGGGGGCGCCCGTACAAAATCGTCATGGGACGATTGCGTCCCTGGGCGCCCCCCACGACGGAGCTTCTGGACCCCCATGTCCTCGACCGGGTGGTGGACACTCTGTTCCCCGCTGGAGCAGAGGACCCCGCCCCCGGTCGGCCTCCCCCACACTTTGTGTGGGACGAGGCCACTATGGGGGTCAGTGGCGATGAGCTCGGCGCGGCGGTGACGCGTCTCGCGGCCCGCGCGAACAAAGCGCCGGGCCCGGACGGCATCCCGGGCAGGGCCTTGGCCATGGCCATGGGCGTCCTGGTCCCGCGCCTCGGGCAGCTTTTCAACAGCTGTCTGAGGCGCGGCAGGTTCCCCCGCTGCTGGAAGCGGGCGCGGATGGTCCTCATCCGGAAGGAAGGGCGGCCCGCGGAATCTCCCTCCGCGTACCGGCCCATATGCTTGCTGGACGAGGCGGGCAAGCTCTTCGAAAGAGTGATTGCCAACCGCCTCGTCCGGCACCTGTCGGCGACAGGGCCGGACCTCGACGACGGGCAGTTCGGCTTCCGTCAGGGACGATCGACGTTAGACGCGATTAAGCGTCTGAGATCCCTGACGGAGTCGGCCGCGACCCGGGGCAGGGTGTGCATCGCTATATCGCTTGATATAGTGAATGCTTTCAACACCCTGCCCTGGTGGGTCATCAGGGAGGCGCTCGAGCACCATCGAGTGCCCCCTGAGTTGCGGGCCGTCGTCGGGGACTACCTCGCCGGCAGGAGCATCACTTTCACGGGCCGGTCGCAGGAGTACGAGAGGGAGACGCACGCCGGGGTCCCGCAGGGGTCCGTTTTGGGCCCCCTGCTGTGGGACCTCGGCTACGATTACGTCTTGCGGGCTGCACTCCCCGCTGACGCCACCATGATCTGCTATGCAGACGACACTCTGGTGGTAGTCAGCGGGGAGGATGGGACGAGGACCATCCGCGTGGCAGAGATGGCGGTGGCCTGTGCCGTCGCCCGAATCCACCGACTGGGCCTTCGGGTGGCCCCGCAGAAGACCGAGGCGATCTGGTTTTACGATCGCCAACGGTCCGCGGGGCCGCCCGCCCAGCGGTGGATTGCGGTGGGAGAGAGCCGCGTCCAGGTGAGGGATACGATGAAGTATCTGGGACTCACCCTGGACGGCCTCTGGCGCTTTAACGAGCACTTCGACCGGCTTATCCCCCGAGTTGAGAAGGCGGCGGGCGCTTTAGGACGCCTGCTGCCCAACATCGGGGGACCGTGGGAGGGGGTCCGACGCCTATACGCGGGAGTCGTCCGTTCCATGTTGCTCTACGGAGCACCAGTCTGGGCGGACGACCTGGCGGCCAGTCGGCGCAATTGTACCCTGTTATTCAGGGTGCAGCGTCGGATGGCCGTCAGGGTCGTGCGAGGGTATCGCACGATCTCCCTGGCGTCGGCCACCCTATTAGCGAGGTTTCCGCCCCTAGACATTCTGGCGATGGGGGACGCGAGGACCTATTCGGGTCTTCGCGTCCTCCGCGAAGGGGGCGGAATTCCCACGGAGCGGGCGGTCGAGGAGTTGAAGCGCCAGACCCGACGGTTCGTTGTCGAGATGTGGCGGGAGAGGCTGGAAGATCCAGCCAACGCCCGCCACAGAGCCGTCGGGGCGATTCTCCCGAGCCTCGAGGCTTGGGTGAGTCGCGGCAGAGGGCAACTCTCCTACCGCGCGACGCAGGTGCTTACCGGGCACGGCTGCTTCGGCGAGTACCTGCGTCGCATCGGGAAGGAGGCGACGGCACAGTGCCACCATTGCGACGGGGACCAGGACACGGCGCAACACACCCTCCAGTATTGCAGGGCCTGGAGGGAGCAGCGCCGCGTCCTGGTCCGGTATATCGGAAGGGACCTCTCGCTGCCGACGGTCATCCGACAGATCCTCGGCAGCGGGAGGTCGTGGAGAGCCTTCCTCGCCTTCTGCGAGGAAGTGCTCTCCCTGAAGGAGGAGGCGGAGCGGCGGCGGGAGCGAACGGACCCCTTCCGTTTGGCAAGGGCCCGTCCCCGCCGCCGCCCCGCGCGGGGGGACGCCGTTCCCCCCGACTAAGTTTGACGGCCCGGACCCGCCGGCGGTGGGGTTTTTCACTGCCGGTGGGCCGGGCAAGTGCCAAGGGGCCGCGAGGCGACAGAGTGGTGGCTCTGTCGCCTCCGCACAGCGGCCCCGAGGCGGGGCGGGACGTGTAGTGGTCGCACGTCCCGCCCGGGAGGAGAAGGTTAGTAGTGCGGGAGGCACGTTTCCCTCCTCCTTCGCCGCTGGCGAAGGAGTGTGGCGAGACGTGTCTCCCCGCGAGTAGTGGGGGACGCCTCCCTCTCTCGTGAAAGCGAGAGAGCGGATTGCCACTCCCCCACCACGAGACGTGCTCCCAATAGGGGGCGGGCGCGGGGCGGCACCGGTCGTGTTCTTCCAGAGTTCCCGGTGTCGCCCCAGTAAGCGCCGAGGATGGCCACCGTGGGGTTTTAGCCGGTAAGAGTCCGGCACTACCCCGTCGCCCCCACCAGGGCGGCGGGGTGTCCATGAGGATTTCCCCACGAAAAAAAAACAAAAAAAAAAAAGGTCTCAGTTCGCTCCGTGTCTCCGTCGAGGACGGACGTGCCCCAATCGCGCTCCGGTCTTGTGCAAGAGTGTGAATGGTATATTGTTGTTTAAAAATTTCAAATCAGTGTCTAACATCTTCGGGCTAGTGCATTTAGCAACTAGCCGCGGTGTTGTGTTTCCATCTTGTGCCATTGTTGTCGTATGTGCAATAATCTGTTTTGCAACGGCTTTCCACCGCTGCCTGGTGTTCAACTTGACTTCTCGTTGTCATCCTTTCGAGATCAGAGCTGCTGGGTGGATATCCTGTGCTGCGGATTCCCAGCTTTCCGTCAAGTCCCCTTAGGGGGGCC
Source organism: Ectemnius continuus (assembly GCA_910591665.1). Lineage (NCBI taxonomy): Eukaryota > Metazoa > Arthropoda > Insecta > Hymenoptera > Crabronidae > Ectemnius > Ectemnius continuus. The sequence goes on along the minus strand of CAJUYD010000013.1, from coordinate 359,190 downwards.
TTCCACCATCAGATAAGGAGATATCCAGCGAAGAAGAGTCCTCCAAGGTCGGTCTTTTCAATTTCCTCGCCATATTTACTCGTTCAGTGAGACAACGTGGTCGGCGTGCTCTTATTTCGGCTAACATCGGCCGCCGTCGGCCGGGATCGCGGCGGACACTTCGGCGCGCATGCCCACGGAATCCAAGTGACGTCACTCGGCTTCTATACATCATAGGAGAATCAGTCGCTCAAGCGACTCACTGGGATCAACATCATCCCCACTCCTACGCCGCCGCATAAGCTTGACTATCGCGCGGAACTCTTCGGCACTCTTCACGAACGTTCGCGCCGCCGAGCGCAGTCCCGACAGCCGTCTACCGCGCCGGCCGGGAGCGCTTCCCCCCACTCACGCACTGCGGACGTACGATACAGCAGCGAGAGCTCACTCGCCGTTCACCTGTCGACGTATACACACCGCCCCTCCCCTCCCACCGCTCCGCTGTCACTGAGTCAACGCTTCGCACTCTCTCACTGCATAGCACAACACTCTGCCTGAACAACTATGGCGGATATTGGATAGCTTTTCTGCCTCGTAGCTTCACATCGCAGTGTAAACACAGACTCTTAGCTTCGCGCTGCCCTGTGTTTACGTTCCGCCGCGGGCGCTTGTCTCCCATCTCGGGCGGCCAAAGCCAGCGCACGGCAATAATATCACTATTCCCTTTACACAGCACACACAGCAAATCTCTCACAGCTCACATAATTCTTTCGGCTTCACTCACACCGGACTATTAATAAGGATCACGCCCCTGCTTTAACTCCACACGCTTTTCTTCTGACATGCACTGGCAAATACAGCACACACTAGATCCTGTATAATACACGCTTCACACACACGGCAGCCTAAGCGCTTTGCGCTGGCTCTGACAAGATAATGGCGTCGCACTCACAAAACACGCCGGTATCAGCGTCCCTAATAAGGGATAAATCTAGGAACAACTCCGTCTCGGAGAACGAGCTCGAAACGCATGTCTCTCCTTTCCAGCCGGCGAGAGTAATGCAACGTACACCTCCACGTCATACCGAATCCCAGCAAGATGTATCTTCGCTTTTTACACCAGTGCAACTTAAAAAATCACTCAATGAACCGGAGAATACTCACTCTGAAGGACCGGATATAGAAATTCTGACTCCGGTTAGACAAGCCGCGAATCTTATCGTGCCCGAGACAATTCCATTTGGCTCTATACAAGAAGCATTTAACACACTCGACGATGTTCTGGCTATGGTACAAATTACCACGGCCAAGTGGTCAGAGATCACTGATATCTTTGCCCAACTTCGTACTGAAGCTCTAGGCAAACAAAATACGAGTCGCCCAATAAAAGAGTATTTAAGTACGATTCAGAGCAAAATTAACAAGATTAATAACGCTCCAAGAAAAGTCGATCCGGATAAAATGAAGGCAGCACTTGATTATATTAAAACAAATGTTTCCTCCACGAACTCTGGCCACAACACTAAACACTTAACTGACAACAATAAGAGATACGATCCAGACGCTGATTTACCGGAATTTCCGTCACTTAAACAATTGCTAGCTGCAGGAAAGCGCAAGCTAAAAGCAACTCCGTCGCCACCAGTGATGGCTCGCAAGAAACAGCGACAACAACACGTGCAAGAGGTTTCCCCCACTCCGCAGCCTGGACAGACAGGTGTTGATCTTTCGCCTGCGCCGGAGAACGTCTGGCAGACAGTGGGCAGGAAGCTGCGCCCTCAGGCGGATAAAGTGTCCACCAATAAACCGCAGCAGCAAAGACCGCTAAATTTGAACGCGCCAAAATCCGTTTTCGATACGGCACCGCAAAGAAAAGCCGTGGTAATCGAGTTGAAAAGCGGAGTCTCCTTCGCTGACGTGCTAAGGAAAGTAAAGAGAGAAGCTAACATTACCGATGCTGGGATCACAGCGGCTAAAGCCACAAGGAGCGGAAACATTATCATGGAGCTCCCATCCTCCGCATCTGGAGATACTTTATCTAAAGTTAGAAAGGAAATTGACAGAGTGTTAAAGGACGAATTGAAGACCACTACTTTAGCAAGGAGAGCTATGCTCGAGATCCGCGATATTGATTGCTCTACTGATGAGCAGGAATTAAAGGATGCAGTTACATTGGCTCTGGGTACCAGTGAGCACCAATTTGTCTCCTTAAAACCTGGCCCACAAAACATGAAGCGTGGTGTATTCATAGTGGACACGGAAATTTTAAAAAATATTAAGAACAGGCATCATCTGGTAGTTGGTTTCGTGTCGTGCAGAATCCGCTGCCTTCCCCTTATCACTCGGTGTTTCCGCTGTCACGATTTTGGGCATGTCGCGGCGAAATGCCCCGCTCCCCCGGACGCTCCACCTATATGTCGGAAATGTGGTGAAGAGGGACACCATATAGAGCAATGTACGAAACAATTTTGCTGCGCGGCGTGCGCAGCGACTGGAAAATCCGGAAAAGAGATTAGACACCTAAGAGCATCGGTTGCCTGTGCTGAATATATTAAGAGGACGCATAGGCTTAAATAATGGCGCAAATTAAACTTCTTCAGGCCAATCTTAACAATACGAGAGCTGCACAGGACCTACTTGAACAGGAAATTGCACAGAGGGATCCTACAATTGTTCTAGTAGCTGAGCCCTACAGATGTCCACCTAATTGGCTTAAAGATAAAACAGGCCGTGCGATTCTAGGAATCCGAGGTTTCCTTAAAGCGGAGCCGTATGTCCCAGTGGTTGGAAAGAATTTTATAGCAGCCAAATTTAAGTTTATGACAGTTTGTAGTTGCTATTTCCCTCCAAACGTGGCTGTTGAAGCTTTCGATGACTCCTTGAATGAGCTGGCCTCGATGCTAAGATATGAGAAGGGATCAGTCTTCCTAGGCGGAGACTTTAACGCGAAATCCCAGATGTGGGGATCCAAGACATCAGACAGAAGAGGCAAGCTACTTGAAGCATTACTCATGTCTGCTAAACTAACTCCAACGATAGCTAGCGGAATACCTACTTTTAACAAGAATGGCAAGAAGTCGGTAATTGATTTCCTGGCATGTGATATATTTTCCTTTGGTAATCTTCGAGCAGCTGAGGTGCTGAATACCTATAACGCCTCTGATCACGCATATATTTGGCATATTTTCAACCTAAATAAAGCTCGCTTAATTTCTGAAGTCTCCTCAAACTCCTTTCCGAGATGGAACCTAAGAAAAAAGGATAAAAGTGAAATAAAAGCTGCAATAAGGACGGCTTTATGTACGGCAGCAGACTTTATTACGGATAACTGCGTTAATACTAATGTTCAAGTAATAGAATGCGCTCTACAATGTACATGTGATTCCCTATCGGGAATAAATAAAAACATGAATAAGAATAATAGAAGAAATGTATACTGGTGGTCCTCTGAGGTTGCCGAAGCCAGACACAAATGTATTAAGGCGAGGAGAGCGCTTTCACGTGCCCGTAAAGCTGGTGTCTCACTTCCCATGATGTTAGCCTACGGAAAAGAACTGCGTAAAGCCAAAAAGTCTCTCCGCAATACCATTGCAAGAAGTAAAGAAAAGGCATGGCAGGAGTTGATTAAAAATGTCGATGCAGATATCTGGGGAAAACCTTATAAGGTGGTCATGACAAGGATTAAGGCAAAATCTCACTACCAAGAGTTTTCGCTCACGGCTGCCACTCGCATTATTGAAGAGCTTTTCATGCTAACTCCCCCTCTTGATCAGTCATTTTCTAATCGTCTTCAAACGGAAGCCAGGGTATCCATCCCGCTTTTCTCTGTGGAGGAAGTAAACTCAGCAGTTAAAAGAGCGAAACCAAATAAAGCTCCTGGAGCAGATGGGATACCGATGAAGATCATTAAAAGCTGGGCTGAAGCAGACTCTCTCACTTTGACGACGATGTACAATGAATGCTTGAGTGCTGGGAAGTTTCCCAGGACCTGGAAACTACAGAAACTCATCCTTATTCCTAAGAAAAAGCTTGCTGAAACAGATCCAACGAAGTATAGGCCGATCAGCCTCATATCCAATGCAGCAAAAATCTTTGAATACCTTATCAGGGAAAGGTTATACTTACATCTATGTTCGATAGGAGGCTGGGCTCCCAACCAATATGGCTTTCGGAAAGGCAAGTCTACACTTGATGCCATTAAAAGAGTTAAAGCATATGCCAACGATGCCACGGCTGCAGGCAAACTTGCGGTTCTAATTTTAGTGGACGTGAAAAACGCCTTTAATACCATTAGATGGCCTGATATATTAGCGGTGCTCAAAACCCATAAATTTCCGGAGTATCTAATCAGAATTATGGAGGATTACCTTTACGAGCGACAAATTGCTATAGAAACTACAGAAGGAATTGCACATTTTAATTTCTACGCAGGGGTTCCCCAAGGCTCCATATTGGGCCCTTTCCTGTGGAATTTAATCTATAATGAGCTGGTGTTGAAATACCCTAATATGGGAGATATTGCATTCGTAGCATATGCGGATGATTTGGCAATTCTTTGCTCACACAGAGAGTTGGAGACATTAATTTCTCTGGCCGGTACGGCATATGCTCAGGCTGCTTCGTGGTTGCAGTCCCATGGTTTGGAGGTGGCTGTGAACAAAACCGAGGTACTGCAGATAGCTGGACACAAGAGACAGAATATAATGGCGATAGATCTAATGCCAGGCACTCGTATAAGCTTGGTTAAGGAAGTAAAATACCTGGGAGTTTTCATTGATAGAAAATTTATTTTCCACTCTCATATAGATAGAACTAAGGATAAAGTCCTCAAGATAATTAATGCATTATCCAGATTGATGCCAAACTTATTGGGTCCTTCAGGAAAATCCAGAAACACGCTGATGTCAGTCGCTAAGTCTGTTATGTTTTATGCGGCTCCGATATGGGCTGACACTCTCAAAAAAGCCTGGGCAAGTTCGGAAGTCAATGCAATACAACGTTTAATAAATATTAAGATAGCTATGGCATATCACACAGTGGCGGCTGATACGCTCTGTGTAGTATGTGGTTTTCTACCATTCTCGCTGGAAATTCAGAGACGTACTTACCTCTTGGAATGTAAGCAGGAGTTCCGCATATTCTCTGAGAGTAAGCTCAGTAGTGTCGCCATGAGGCTTGTTAAGGGAAACCTGAAAGAAAAGATACAAGCTAAAGAAGATGAGCTAATGGCGGTGTGGCAAAAAATATGGGATGACTCCACAAAGGGCAGATGGACTTACAGGCTAATCCCAAATATCTCCGCCTGGATTAAAGCGAAGCACAGAGGTTTAGATTTCCATTTTACTCAATTTCTCACGGGACATGGCTGTTTTGCCAGCTTCCTATATCGCATCAATAAAGCCGACTCACCAATATGTTGGTTCTGCTCGCTGGAACAGGACTCCCCGGAGCATACATTTTTTGGTTGCGCACGATGGAAGACTCTCAGAGAGGAGCTATTCACGTACGCACAGGGGAATTTAACCCCGGAAAGCATCATATCATGGGCCTGCAAAGATGCAGAAAATTGGCAACACCTTGTCACGTACGTAGATAGGATTCTGACACTTAAGGAGGAAGAGGAAAGACGAAGAGAACTTCTCACAGCTCAATAATTAACTCCGGCACACTCGGCGCACAGTAGCACTATAGGGTTTTTAACATAATGTGCGTTAGTCTTCACGGGTTCGGCTAATTTCCAATAAATCGGCGTGTTTACATGCATGTGGCTGCGACGTCGTACTGTAATGGCGGCGCGACGCATAGCAATACGACGTGTTAGGCGGAGACCTCCGCAAGCTGAATGAAACCAAGCAGTCGATAAGAGGTCATACTACAGGCAGTGGATAACTTATCATCGCCCCTTGGTCGGTACTATTACCGACGCGACACCTACGGTCGGTAACTTTACCAACACGGGTTACCGACTCGGTCTTTACCGACAGCGGAGTTACCGACGCCTATACCGACTGTCGAAATTATTATCAATAGCACTTGATGCTACAGTACACGGCATTGGGCACCTACCCAGCAGTCGGTATTGGAAATAGAGTACCCTGCAGCCGGTACTCCTCAATATTGATCAGGAGATGATAATTACTCCTCTCTCTCGTTTATTTACGGTGTACGGTCTTAGAAGAGACTATCTAGACAATAAAGGTGTTTCGCCCGCGGGCGAACATTAGTCCCGGGTACTTTTCGGGTACTTATACAGGATTTCATAACGAAGGCCGTGACCTTGGGCTCCGACTCTACGACAATATCAGTCCGTGGGCTGTTTTTAGGCATGTGGCTCCCCAGCGGACCTCAGCCCCCACTAGGGGACTGGAGCAGGTGGCGGGGGTGAGGGGGTACTATTACTGGCATCCGAGTCAGTCACAGGGGGACGCTCCCGGCGCTGTCGGCGGGCACTACACTCCTCCATGGAGGGGCAACGAGGGATTTTTAAGGCACCCGAACCAGGACCGGGACAGTGACTCAGTCTCTGACTGGAAGTCGTCCCGGCTGGACGTAGGGTAAGCCACAGGCGTGGACCAGTGCCTGGCCATGTCCACCGACGATATACCCTGACGGGTGGTTCCGGTGGCATGGTTGAGAGGTGGATGGAGGGTATAAAAAAAAAAAAAAAAAAAAAAAAAAAAAAAAAAAAAAGGTCTGGGTTAGGTCTGGGTTAGGTCTGGGTTAGGTCTGGGTTCCGTCCCCTTCCGTGCCCCTCCCGGGAACCGGGTAAGGGTCACAGGTTCGCCTGTTACCCCCCCGGGCCCTGTGAGGGGATGGGGGTGCCAATACCCCGACACGGCGCGTCCCCGGGTTGCGGATAGGGGGATGCCCAACGGACTTGTTCCGGTGGGTAGCGGTTCCCGAAAGGGACCGCCGCGGACAGCCATTGGCATTACACACACTTCACACATACACACACACTTACACACCCCTCACGCACCCTACCTCACGGGGTAGTACATTGTGAGGGGCACACATCCACGCACATCTCACACTGACATCCCCCTCTGGTCACCCTGCCTCGCGGGGCAGTACATTCCAGAGGGGCACACACACGCACACACACACCGTCCGGGGGCGGATACCCCCGGGGATTCCCCCTGCCGTAATGGGGGTAAGGGAAGAAACCCTGACAGCAAATCAAGCATGGACGTAAGCACTAAAGAGTTAACGATTAGAGTGCAGAGGTGCGAGTCCTCAGCACCGGCGTGCAAGGGTGGGAAAGCGGGCCCAAGCACGTCGTCATCCAGTAACCGTAGCATTGTGTCGGTGGGCCACTTGGCTGACACAGTGTTTAAAGCCCCAAGTGTGCCTACGGTGAAGGAGAAGCATAGGGACAGGAAAAACGACGACGACGCGGCAAGTAAAACAGGACAGGATTCGGATATACAGACCACGGAGAATTTAGACGTGGAGTTCGCATCAGATGCGGACTCGAGCAGAAGATCCAGAGCTGAATCTGGATCGCCCGGCCCCTCAACGAGCCAGTCGGCCTCGCGTGACGGAACGGCAGAGTCTGCAAGGAAACACCTCTCCAAGGCGAAAAAAAGACGACCAGCGAAACATGTGGCGATGATAATCAGCAGCGACGAGGAGGAGGCGGACCGCTCTGGATCCGCAGCATCGGCCCAATCCTCCAACTCCTCGCAAAAGTCGCGCCAACGCTCGAAGCGTGTAAAGCAGGACCGACAGCCAGATAAGGGAGACAGCGGCGGCGCTGCAGAAACCACTGGTGTGAAGAGAAAGCTCTCTGAGACCAACTCCGAGACGAAGTCGAAGGAGGACGACTCAGATGAGTATGATCCGGTTTTGGACCCAAGTGTGGCCCCTCCCCCAATTCCTAAGAAGGGTCGGACACTTCCTAAAGAAGTGGACCTAGCTGCCGAAGCCAGAGTGAAACCGACCGCCGGCCTGGGGGCTGATATCTTGGTGCATATGAACACGGTAGAAAAGATAGCTGCCACCTCAGCGAACCTGAAGGGCACATATATCCACTACCTCAAAGATGCCGCACTCAGAGTACGTGCTGCGTCCACCGAGATGGGAAAACGCACCACCGTTACCGGAAGCAACACGTTCCTGGAAGAGGAAAACGTTCTCCTGAGATCACGAGTGTGGGATCTGGAGAAGGAGGTATCAGCCATGAGGAACGAACTAAATGCGCTCAAGGCAGCGGAGAAGCAGAGGCAGAAGGTCAGAACATCCGAGGATGAGTCGGTCAGATCGTCCAGAACACCTTCCAGGGAAAAGACTTCCCAGCGCCCTCCCTCAAAGTATGAATCGCGAGATGCATGGGAAGCGGTTAGGGACGAATCCCTTCTCCGAAAAATGAATGCCCTGGTTAGAACTCAACTCAATGCATTCAAGGAGGAAATCTGCCGGGATATACCGCATGTATCCAGGCAAGCCGGGGATGCCACAGATCCTCCCCCAGCACCGCCTGGGTCAAGGCCTATTCCTCGAATCAGATCCTCAATCGAGCCTTGTGGAGAGCTCCTGGAGAAAACTAACAGAATTAGGAACGTGACGAAATCTGCGACAGGGAAAGAGAATCGCGAGGTGCCCTGGTCAGAAGTGGTGGGCAGAAACAAGAAGAAAAGTGGGGAGGTAGAAAGCCTTCCCTGTTCCACCTCGTCTGTCCCAGCGAAGCCGAAGAATCTCCCCCCGAAGAACGGGAAAGCCCAAAAGACAGCCAAGAGGACGGTAAAGGATGCACGCACCAGAAAACCTCAGAGAAGCCAGCAGAAGCCTGCCAAACCGAAGGCCAAGCAGATAAAGGTCCCGAAACATGCGGTCGTCACACTGACGTTAACTCCGGGCGCAAAGACCTCATATGCCGAGGCCTTGTCCTCAGCCAGGCAAAAGATTCGCCTTGAGGACCTGGGCATCTCGGAGCTGCGCACACGCCGCGCTATAAATGGTGGGCTTATCCTCGAGGTACCAGGAGCTGACAGTGCAGCAAAAGCAGAGACACTCACCGCAAGCCTGCGGACGGCTCTGGCAGAAATGGAAGAGGTCAAGATCGCAAATCCAACGAAATCAGCGCAACTGCGTATCTCTGGATTGGACGAATCAGTCCGCCAAACGGAGGTTGTGGAGGCTGTTGCCGCAGACGGAGGATGCTCCTCCTCGGAGGTTAAAGCAGGGGAGATCCAGCGCTCCATCAGAAGTATGGGATCCATCTGGATAAGATGCCCCGTGGCAGCAGCCAAGAAACTTGGAGACCTGGGAAAGATACGCATCGGATGGACATCGGCCAGAGTCGAAATCCTCGAAGTGCGCCCCTTGCGGTGCTTTGGGTGCCTCGAGGAGGGCCATGTAAAGCAGCTCTGCAAATCCAATGTGGATCGCAGCAACCGTTGCTACAACTGCGGCGAACCTGGGCATCGAGCGAGCAACTGCGTAGCCGCACCCAAATGCCCCCTCTGCTCGGACCTGGGCGTTTCAAACGCTCATCGTCTGGGTAGTAAGCAGTGTTCTCCGCCGCGAATAGGACAGAAAGGACGTACAAACCCACCCCGAGGTGGAAAGAGGTCATCGAAACCACCGGAGAACCCGGCACCGGTCGAAATCATCCTGGAAAGCTCGGTGAAAGAGGCAGTCACCGAGACAGCATCAGGAAAGGACCCAACTATAAACAAGGTTTCTCCCGAGGCCCCTTCCGAGGTCCTTCCCAAGGTGACAAATGGCAAGGAGGAAGCCATGGATATATCGCCAGTATGATGGGCCATCGTGCCCCCACCAACAAAATACTCCAGGCGAACGTGAACCACTGTGCCAGATCCCAAGATCTGCTAGTGCAGACAATGGCCGAGTGGGCCATTAGTGTCGCAATAATAGCGGAGCCATACAGGGTGCCCGATCGCCCAAATTGGATACAGGACGAGTGCTGTTCGGTAGCTATAACGAGCCTACCTCAGCCGGGATCGGCACAGATTTGCATGCGATGTCGAGGCGAGGGATACGTCATCGCCGACTGGGGAGACTTTATCCTGGTCGCTGTTTATGCCCCCCCGAGCTGGACAATTCCTCAATTCGAATCCCTTTTGTTTGAGGTTAGGGGATGTCTTGCCGGCACAGGAAATCGCCCAATCCTCGTAGCTGGGGACTTTAACGCCAAGTCCCAAGCTTGGGGCAACCCTCGCACAACAGCTAAAGGCGAAAGTCTGGCAGACTGGGCAGCAGGGCAAGATTTTCGCCTCCTGAACCACGGCTCCAACCCCACATGCGTGAGAAGGTTGGGCTGGTCCATCGTGGACCTAGCCTGGGTGAACGCTACGGGAGAACAAAAAATCTCAGAATGGAAAGTAATGGGAAACGTTGAGTCCCTAAGCGACCACAAATACATCGTTATAAAAATTGGTAGCGATAACATCCGGCGTGCTTCCTGTCCGGATCAAGTACGCGGCTGGATGACGAAGAAGATGAATGAAGACCTTTTCGACGCAGTTAGTATCGCGGCTGCATGGACACCTGTGCCTAACATAGACGAGATAGACGTGGAGGAACTGGCGTCGTGGCTTAAAGGAGCCGTATCCATGGCCTGCAACGCCGCCATGCCCAGAACCAGAGGATCTTGCGCAAAGAGGGCTGTATACTGGTGGACACGGGATTTAAAGCTCCTGAGAGATGAATGTAGCTATAAACGCCGACGCTTCTCGCGTGCGAGACGCAAACGCAACAGAGACCTGGACCGCGAGGATAGACTATACAGCGACTACCGTGCTGCGGTAGCCGTCCTCCAAAGAGCTATCATGGAAGCCAAAACCAAAGCGAGGGCTGAATTGGAGCAGAGCCTAAATAATGAACCCTGGGGACCGGGGTTTCGTTTAGCCTTAGGAAAACTAAGACCGAGAGGCCCTCCACTGACGAAGTCCTTGGAGCCTACCGTGGTAATGAAAACGGTCAACTCCCTCTTTCCTACGGGCGAGCCTCTTCGAGTAGGGCACCCGCATGATCAAAATCTGTGGTCAGAAGAACTTGTCGTCGAGGAAGGACAACTGAGAGAAGCCATCGCAAAAATGCGTTCCCGATCCGGAGCCCCCGGCCCCGACGGCATTACGGGTAAAATTCTGGCGAGGTCCTTAAAAGCTCTGGGAGGACACCTAATGCGTCTTTTCGATGCATGCCTAAAGCAGGGAAGGGTCCCAAAAGCGTGGAAACAGGCCTTAATGGTCCTCATTCCCAAACATGGGAAAGTTCCAGGCACCCCCTCGTCGTGCAGACCTATATGCCTGCTGGACGAGATCGGCAAGCTATTCGAACGAATAGTGGCAGCGCGGCTCACCGAGCACCTATCAACACATGGTCCAGACATATCAGAGAACCAATATGGTTTCCGGAGGGGCCTGTCCACAATCGACGCAATATCTCACGTGAGATCGATATCGGAAGAAACGAGAGCAAAAGGGGGTGTACTACTAGCGGTGTCACTAGACATTGCAAACGCCTTCAACTCTCTCCCATGGAGTGCCATCGTAAAAGCCTTAACCTTACACGAGGTTCCGGCCTACCTGCAGGCGATCATCCGAGATTACCTGCAGGAAAGGAAAATCATGTATCCTGGGGCAGAGGGAGACATGGTCCACCGGGTGGTGAATAGGGGGGTTCCCCAGGGTTCCGTCCTGGGGCCCCTCCTCTGGAATCTTGGATACGATTGCACCCTCAGAGCGGGTCTACCTGCGGGCGTAGCAGTTGTCTGCTACGCAGACGACACGCTGGTTCTGGCGGGAGGAAGAACCTGGCTGCGCACGGTTCGTCTCGCCGAATTAGGAGTAGCCTGCGTGACCAGAGCCATCAAGTGCTTAGGCCTGAAAGTAAACGCAGGCAAGACGGAGGCTCTATGGTTCCATAACCTCCCACTGACGCGCAACCCACCTCAACTATGGCTGATCGTAGAAGACACCTTCGTAAAAATAGGGAAGAACATTAAATACCTGGGACTCATGCTGGACGGCCGATGGAGGTTTGAAAAGCACATGGAAGACCGCTCACTAAAAGTGGAAAAGGCTGCAAACCAACTCGGTGCCCTCCTTCCCAACGTCGGGGGCCCAGGTGCTAGGGTGCGACGCCTATATTCGGGAGTAATCCGTAGCATGATGCTATATGGAGCCCCTATATGGATGGCCGATCCCGAACTGGGGGGGAAAAGGAAACGGGTGCTCTTACAGAGGGTGCAGAGGCGTATGGCCATCAGAGCTATCCGAGGTTACAGCGACCTCGCCTTTGAGACTGCAACGGTGCTGGCAGGTATGTTGCCCTTTGATCTTCAAGCAGAAGCAGAAGCGGACGCATACCGGAGAATCACTCAGCTCCGCGAGGAAGAAGGATTTCCATCCTTTAAAAAACGAATGGAAGTCAGACAGGAGAGCCTACGCACGGCGATGCAAAAATGGAGGCGCCAGCTTGTTGAGGGAAGGGGTAATAAACAACGAGTGATCAGCGCAATTATTCCGCATTTTGAAGCCTGGATCAATCGATCACATGGAGTCCTGTCATATAGGATCACTCAGATGCTCACCGGCCACGGAGTGTTCGGCACATACCTCCACAGAATTGGAGCAGAGGAGGACGAGCGCTGCTTCTCGTGTGGGGCGGAGGTAGACTCCCCCCGCCACACCCTTGAGCGGTGCACTGGCTATGACACCCAGCGAGAGCGGCTCAAAAATGCCATAGAGAAAGAGGTGTCACTGACCTCAATACTCGAGGCGATGACTCAGGGACCGGACAAATGGTGCGCGATATCCTCTTTTTGCGAAGAAATTATTCGCGACAAGGAAGAACTCGAGAGGTTACGGGAAATCCAGGACCCAAGAAGGAGGGAGCGGCGGCGCCTGAGGGCCCCAAAACGTAGGAAAAAAAGGAACGGGAGACAGTAGTGCCAGCAACGACTACGTAGCTGCTTCCAGCCTCAGGAAACACGACGAATAACGCTCCACGATTCTCAGGAATGATTTGGAGCGGAGGCATGTGCTCCTCAGATGGGGGTCTGGGAACGAGCCAAAACAGGCCTCCTGAAGAGACGGAGCAGGTATGTTGGACACCTGCTATCGTTAAAAATAATACCTCAGTATGGGGACAAAGTCCCAAAAAATCTGCGAAGAGCCTGAAATAAGGCACCTGCAACGAGTGTACTGGTCGCGTTCTTAGGAGATCCCAGGGCACTCGCATGCACGAAGATAGTCCACCGCAGAGGGTTTTAGTGGGTAAAAATCCCACATAACCCTGTCCTCGCCCCCAAGAGGCTAGGGTATCTTACGAAGATTTCCCTCTGCGAAACAAAAAAAAAAAAAAAAAAAATGGGTTCCGTCCCCTTCGATGGTGTCCCGCCTTGTCGTGGCGGAGGGGCTTGCGTGGGGCAATGATCCTGAGAGCTATGCCGGCGGGGACGCGTTCCCTGGCAGGTACTACCATGCCGGATTGGTCTCAGGGGAGCCTCCAGACTAAGAGGACACCAAGCACACATACACACACTTTTCACATTTACACATACACATACACTTACACTCACACGATTCGGGATCTCGTTGCGGTGCCGTTCTCCCTGGCCGGGGGGATGGTCGGCCGTATTGCCGCGGTGGTACCACGGGAGGGTACAGGAGATAAACCGGGTTAGGCACTCCCGGGCCGCTCCCTAGTACAGGTGCCCGAACCCCGTCTAACCAACGGGGAGGCTGCACTATCAGGGGCGAATAATCTCGGGGCGGGTTGTAGTGCCGGTTGGTGACCGGATGGGACCCTGCAGCTCGCTCCGGGGGGCTCTCCCGAGGCCACCCGTGGATGCCGTAAAAAAGCTTAGCCGCCGCGGCGGTGCGGCCGGCCCCTCCTCGTTTCGGGGGTTCGGACTTTCTCGCGCGAGATCCCGTTTCAATACACTATCACACACACACATACAAACATACACATGCACGCACACACACATTTTGATGTTTGCTTGGGAGGTTTTTAAGTATGGACGGTAACAATAAAGAGAAAAGTTCCGAAAAGTGCCGCAAAGACGATGTGGAGATTCCCAGCTCCAAAGAGGTAGGAGAGGAGTGTGGTAGCGCGGCTACCCCCTCCGTTAGCGGCATGGGGCCGCCTGCGGCCCCATCCGCGGGAAAGAAGAAGTCGAGGCGCGTGGTCATCCGGCCCACGGAGGACAGCGCGGGCGAGTCCGATGATTCGGACTCGTCCGCCGCCTCTGTGGCGACGGTGACCGAGAGGGCCGTGTCGGGCTGTTCGGTGGTGTTGAGCCGCCTGCCCGACGCGGTCCTCTCCCAACGCGCCTCGGCGACGTCGGTCGCTTCCGCCGGCGGGGGGTCCGATGCCTCGATGGCTTCGGCCTCCTCCCGGCCTGGGAGCTCCCGGCGGAAGAGAGGGCCTCCATCCGCAGAGGAGGGCGCCGTGTCGGCACAGGCGAAGAAACGCCTGGTCGACGCGGCGCCCGAGGGGAGCGAGCCCGAGGCGGGGCAGCCTTCTGGCGGCTCGGGGTCCGGGCAACCGCCAGCCCCGGGTAGTCCTGCGACCAAGCGCAGGAGGGGCGCGGCTCAGGCTCTCAGGAGGGAGGCTGAGCTGGCGCGGAAGCTCCGGGTGAGCTCGACCGCGGATGTGGGTGCCCACATCATTGAGGCGATGGACGTGGTGCGTCACCTGGCGACCACCTCGACCCGCCTCAAGGGCACCTACAAACGTAGGTTCCGCCTGGCGGCTCAGGATGCGACCGTGGCGGCGACGGAGTTGGCAGCCAGGGCCAACTCCGACGGGGAAGGAGCCTTCCTTAGGGCCGAAAATCGGCGTCTGAGGGCCAGGGTTGCCGATCTCGAGGGGGAGATTCTCTCCCTCTCGAGGAAGGTGGACCTCCTGGGCCGCCAGGGGGCGGGACCCTCGGGCGCCGCGGCGACGGCGCCGTGCGCCCCCACCGATAGCCCCGTCGGCCTCGCTCTCGAAGAGAGAGCGATGGCGCGGATCGGGGCTCTCGTGGAGGCCAAGCTGACCCGCTTCAGGGAGGAGCTCTTCCCTGGGCGGGCGGTGAGGCCTCCATTGGGGGTGAAGGCGACGGCTCCGGAGGGTGGGTGTGAGCCCGTCCGGACCGCCGCTTCTTCCGCGGAGGCTCCGGCGGTGGACGGTACAGTCCGCCGCCGGAAGAGGAAGCGGAAGAAGAAGGGGAAGAAGAGTGGGGCAGCAGCCGAGGCTGTCCAGCCACCCGGGGGCTCTCCGAGCGCCGGTGGGTCCCCCAAGCCGCCCCAGCCCGCACCTCCCACGTAGGGAGAAACGTGGGCGACGGTGGTGGGGAGGAAGGCCAAGCGCGCGGCCGCGCAGAAGCCACCGCCAGCCCCACCAGCCGGAGCGGTCGCCAAGGCGACCAAGCTCATTCCTGGGCGCCCTCCGAAGACCGCGGCGGTAACGCTCACGGTCTCGGAGGGGTCCAGGCTGACGTATGCCGAGGCGATGTCCCGGGCACGCGAGCGCATCAAGCTCGCCGACCTGGGCATCGCCGAGGTAAGGCCGAAGCGCGCCGTCACCGGGGGTCTCATCCTCGAGATCCCCGGTGCCGACGGTGCCGCGAAGGCCGACAAGCTGGCGGCGGCGATGGCCGGGATATTTGATGGGACGGAGGCACGGGTTGCCCGTCCCACAAAGAAGGCCGAGCTGAGGGTGACCGGGCTCATTGAGTCGGTCACCGTCGGCGAGGTCGTCTCGGCCATCGCCAAGGACGGAGGCTGCAGGGAGGAGGACGTGACGGCTGGGGAAATCCGGTCGTCCGCCTCCTCCAAGCTTGGCTCCCTCTGGCTGCGGTGCCCTGTCACCGCGGCCAGGAAGGTGGCGCAGGCGGGCCGCGTAGTGGTGGGGTGGACCTCGGTGAAGGTGGAGGCACTGGCTGCACGGCCGCTGCAGTGCTACCGTTGCCTTGAGACGGGGCACGTGCGGCGGCAGTGCAAGTCCGGTGTCGACCGAGGCCGCCGCTGCTACGCGTGCGGCGAGGAGGGGCACAAGGCGGGCGCCTGCAAGGCCGAGAAGCCCCGGTGTCCGCTTTGCGGGGACCTCGGGCGCCCGGCCGACCACCGCCTTGGTGGCACGGCCTGCCGTGCCGCCGCACAAAGGGCCGCAAGGCCGACAGTGGCGGATAAGCCGGCGAAGCAACCGGCGGGGAAGGTGCCGCCTGCGAAGGCGCGGGGCGGCAGGGCTGGACGATCGGCCGTTAAGGCCGTGGCCAACGTGCCGGTCGTCCCGCCCTTAAAGGTAGCGGTGGTGGTGGCACCTTCGGCGAAGAAGCCCACGCCGGGTCCGGGCGCGGTTGCCCCAGCCAAGCCGGCGGCGGCGGCAGACGGGGCAACACAGGCGCAAGGAGAGGGTGGCTTGGAGGGGGCCATGGACATTGATTAACAATGTATCAGCGCCTCCTCCAAGCCAACCTGAACCACTCGCGCAGGGCGCAGGACCTCCTGGTGCAAACCTTGCGCGAGTGGAGAGTGGGCGTGGCAATCGCGGCGGAGCCGTACGTAGTCCCGCCCAATAACCCTAATTGGGTCGGGGACGCGTGCGGCTCTGTCGCGATTATTGTAAATAGGTGGCCCGACTCCCCCCTCTGCTCAGCCCTGGAGCAGGGGCGGGGATTCGTGGCCGTGCAGTGGGGGGACCTCGCGGTGGTGGGGTGTTACATCTCGCCCAACTGCGGCCTCGATGACTTCGAGGCGTACCTGGGTGCGGTCGGTGGGTGCATTTCCCGCACACGGCCGCGCCCGGTACTCGTCCTGGGGGACTTCAACGCTCACGCCCAAGCGTGGGGCAGCCCCCGGGACGACGCAAGGGGTGGGATGTTGCTCGACTGGGCGGCGCAGCACGACCTCCGGTTAGTGAACCGGGGGTCTGTTAGCACGTGCGTTCGGTGGCAGGGGGAATCGATCGTCGATTTGACTTTCGGCTCCCCGGCCGCCGTGCGCCGTGTGTCGGGGTGGCGGGTCGCGGAAGAGCGCGAAACGCTCTCGGACCACCTCTATCTGACGATGGAGGTGGCCGCCGCGCCCGTCGCTCCGGCACGCCGCTCAGCATCGTGCACCCCTGGGGGTGGAGGGCACACCCCATCACCGCGATGGGCGCTTAAGCGCCTCGACCGGGACGCCCTGATGGCGGCAGCGATCGCCGTGGCCTGGCCGGACGGGTCGGGGGACGAGGAGGAGTTTCCCGACCCTGACGCAGGGGCGGAGTGGTTCCGGGGTAGTATGACGTCGGTTTGCGACGTCGCGATGCCCCGGGCCAGGCCGCCGCGCGTCGGCGGGGTGTACTGGTGGTCCCAGGAGCTTGCGGCGCTACGCACTGAGTGCGTGCGCCGCCGACGCCAGTACACCCGCGCCCGGAGACGGCGGAATCAGGCTGCGGCGGGGGTGGTCCCGCTGTACGCGGCGTACCGCGAGTCCGTGGTAGCCCTACAGCGGGCCATCCGAGCTGCCAAGGCCCGTGCCTGGGACGAGCTCGTCGCCACCCTGGATGATGATCCGTGGGGGCGCCCGTACAAAATCGTCATGGGACGATTGCGTCCCTGGGCGCCCCCCACGACGGAGCTTCTGGACCCCCATGTCCTCGACCGGGTGGTGGACACTCTGTTCCCCGCTGGAGCAGAGGACCCCGCCCCCGGTCGGCCTCCCCCACACTTTGTGTGGGACGAGGCCACTATGGGGGTCAGTGGCGACGAGCTCGGCGCGGCGGTGACGCGTCTCGCGGCCCGCGCGAACAAAGCGCCGGGCCCGGACGGCATCCCGGGCAGGGCCTTGGCCATGGCCATGGGCGTCCTGGTCCCGCGCCTCGGGCAGCTTTTCAACAGCTGTCTGAGGCGCGGCAGGTTCCCCCGCTGCTGGAAGCGGGCGCGGATGGTCCTCATCCGGAAGGAAGGGCGGCCCGCGGACTCTCCCTCCGCGTACCGGCCCATATGCTTGCTGGACGAGGCGGGCAAGCTCTTCGAAAGAGTGATTGCCAACCGCCTCGTCCGGCACCTGTCGGCGACAGGGCCGGACCTCGACGACGGGCAGTTCGGCTTCCGTCAGGGACGATCGACGTTAGACGCGATTAAGCGTCTGAGATCCCTGACGGAGTCGGCTGCAACCCGGGGCAGGGTGTGCATCGCTATATCACTTGATATAGTGAATGCTTTCAACACCCTGCCCTGGTGGGTCATCAGGGAGGCGCTCGAGCACCATCGAGTGCCCCCTGAGTTACGGGCCGTCGTCGGGGACTACCTCGCCGGCAGGAGCATCACTTTCACGGGCCGGTCGCAGGAGTACGAGAGGGAGACGCACGCCGGGGTCCCGCAGGGGTCCGTTTTGGGCCCCCTGCTATGGGACCTCGGCTACGATTACGTCCTGCGGGCTGCACTCCCCGCTGACGCCACGATGATCTGCTATGCGGACGACACACTCGTGGTAGTCGGCGGGGAGGATGGGACGAGGACCATCCGCGTGGCAGAGATGGCGGTGGCCTGTGCCGTCGCCCGAATCCACCGACTGGGCCTTCGGGTGGCCCCGCAGAAGACCGAGGCGATCTGGTTTTACGATCGCCAACGGTCCGCGGGGCCGCCCGCCCAGCGGTGGATTGCGGTGGGAGAGACCCGCGTCCAGGTGAGAGATACAATGAAGTATCTGGGACTCACCCTGGACGGCCTCTGGCGCTTTAACGAGCACTTCGACCGGCTTATCCCCCGAGTTGAGAAGGCGGCGGGCGCTTTAGGACGCCTGCTGCCCAACATCGGGGGACCGTGGGAGGGTGTCCGACGCCTATACGCGGGAGTCGTCCGTTCCATGTTGCTCTACGGAGCACCAGTCTGGGCGGACGACCTGGCGGCCAGTCGGCGCAATTGTACCCTGTTATTCAGGGTGCAGCGTCGGATGGCCGTCAGGGTCGTGCGAGGGTATCGCACGATCTCCCTGGCGTCGGCCACCCTATTAGCGAGGTTTCCGCCCCTAGACATTCTGGCGATGGGAGACGCGAGGACCTATTCGGGTCTTCGCGTCCTCCGCGAAGGGGGCGGAATACCCACGGAACGGGCGGTCGAGGAGTTGAAGCGCCAGACCCGACGGTTCGTTGTCGAGATGTGGCGGGAGAGGCTGGAAGATCCAGCCAACGCCCGCCACAGAGCCGTCGGGGCGATTCTCCCGAGCCTCGAGGCTTGGGTGAGTCGCGGCAGAGGGCAACTCTCCTACCGCGCGACGCAGGTGCTTACCGGGCACGGCTGCTTCGGCGAGTACCTGCGTCGAATCGGGAAGGAGGCGACGGCACAGTGCCATCATTGCGACGGGGACCGGGACACGGCGCAACACACCCTCCAGTATTGCAGGGCCTGGAGGGAGCAGCGCCGTGTCCTGGTCCGGTATATCGGAAGGGACCTCTCGCTGCCGATGGTCATCCGACAGATCCTCGGCAGCGAGAGGTCGTGGAGAGCCTTCCTCGCCTTCTGCGAGGAAGTGCTCTCCCAGAAGGAGGAGGCGGAGCGGCGGCGGGAGCGAACGGACCCCTTCCGTTTGGCGAGGGCCCGTCCCCGCCGCCGCCCCGCACGGGGGGACGCCGTTCCCCCCGACTAACTTTGGCGGCCCGGACCCGCCGTTGCGGTGGTTTTCGCTGCCGGTGGGCCGGGCACGCGCCAAGGGGCCGTGAGGCGACAGAGTGGTGGCTCTGTCGCCTCCGCAAAGCGGCCCCGTGGCGGGGCGGGACGTGTAGTGGTCGCACGTCCCGCCCAGGAGGAGATTGTTAGTAGTGCGGGAGGCACGTTTCCCTCCTCCTTCGCCGCTGGCGAAGCAGTGCGGAGAGACGTGTCTCCCCGCGAGTAGTGGGGGACGCCTCCCTCTCTCGTGAAAGCGAGAGAGTGGATGGCCACTCCCCCACCGCGAGACGTGCCCCCCAATAGGGGGCGGGCGCGGGGCGGCACCGGTCGTGTTCTTACAGAGTTCCCGGTGTCGCCCCACTAAGCGCAGAGGATGGCCACCGTGGGGTTTTAGCCGGTAAGAGTCCGGCACTACCCCGCCGCCCCCACCAGGGCGGCGGGGTGTCCATGAGGATTTCCCCACGAAAAAAAAAAAAAAAAAAAAAAAAAGGTCTGGGTTCCGTGGCGCGGTGCTGAAGCGGACGGTTGACGCTCTTTTCCCCACGGGTGTAGATCTCCGCGCCGAGGCTCCTCCCGCTTCAGCACCTTGGCTCGCCGAACTGGCCATCACTGGGGGAGAATTAAAGAAGGCCATCGCGGAAATGAAAGCTCGATGCGGAGCTCCCGGGCCGGACGGCATTCCCGGTCGGATACTTGCCAGAGCAGCAGGCGCCTTGGGGAAGCGCCTGGCACTGCTCTTCAATGCATGCCTGCGCACTGGGAAGATTCCCACAGCTTGGAAACAGGCCCTGTTGGTCCTGATCCCGAAGCCTGGGAGGGTCCCTGGCACCCCCCCTTCATGCAGGCCCATTTGCCTCCTCGACGAGATGGGCAAACTCTTTGAGAGAGTAGTGGGGGCTCGCGTCACGGGCCACTTGTCAACAAACGGTCCTAACCTCTCCGAGCTTCAGTTCGGGTTCCGGAGAGACCTGTCAACCATGGACGCGATCTCCTCAGTGCGAAGAGTCTCTGTAGAGACAGCCGATCAAGGCGGAGTGGTGTTGGCGATTTCGCTAGATATCTCCAACGCCTTCAACTCCTTGCCATGGCCGGTAATCATGGACGCAATGACTACCCACGGGATGCCCGACTATCTCAAGTTGGTCATCCGTGATTACCTGAAAGATCGTCAGATCATGTATCCGAGCGCGGGCGGAAACATGATCCGTAGGAACGTCAACCGAGGGGTTCCACAGGGCTCGGTCCTGGGCCCACTACTATGGAATCTGGGGTACGATTCCACCCTTAGTACCCCACTTCCCGACAACGTGGCCATCGTCTGCTACGCGGACGACACTTTGATTCTGGCCGGTGAGAGGACATGGGATCGTGCTCTACGCCTAGGGGAACTGGGCGCCTCATGCGTCATAGGAGCAATTAGCCGTCTAGGCCTGAAGGTGAACGCTGCCAAAACCGAATCCATCTGGCTCCACCGGCTCTCCCTGACCCGCAAGCCCCCACAGCTCTGGCTGCGAGTAGACGGCACTGCGGTCAAAATCGGAGAGACCATGAGGTACCTCGGTCTCACGCTCGACGGCCGTTGGAGATTTGAACGCCATCTTGAACTCCGAGCGTCCACAGTGGAAAGGGCGTGCAGCATGCTGGGCGCAATCTTACCCAACGTGGGCGGGCCGGGCGCAAGGGTGCGACGTCTGTATACCGGGGTCATACGCAGTATGATCCTGTACGGCGCACCCATCTGGATGGCGGACCCCGATGTCGGCGGGAAAAAGAAAAGAAACCTCCTACGAAGAGTCCAGAGGAGGATGGCTCTCAGGACAATTCGTGCGTACAGCGACGTCTCTTTCGAGACGGCGACAGTCCTAGCAGGATCGATGCCTTTCGACCTCCAGGCGGAGGCAGAAGCGGATACATATCGCTCGATTTCTGAAATCCGCGAGGCCGAAGGCGAACTCCCCTCTTGGAAGACCCGCCAGGAACTCAGAGCAAAGAACCTCCGAGATTCCAGGGAAAAGTGGCGTCTCCAACTAATAGAAGGCAGCGGCGCCAGGAAAAGAATCATCAAGGCGATTCTCCCTCACTTTGACGCTTGGCTGGACAGAGAGCACGGAGTTCTCTCCTACAGGCTCTCACAAGTGCTCTCTGGCCACGGGGTGTTCGGCGATTATCTTCACAGGATCGGGGCCGAAGAAGATACACGCTGTTTTTCGTGTGGGGCGGGGCTGGACTCCGCTCGCCACACGCTGGAGCGGTGCCCTAACTACGCGCTGCAACGTGGCGCCTTGCGGGATACGATCGAACAAGACGTCACCTTGGCTTCGCTGGTGGGAGCCATGCTGGCCAGTCGCGAGAACTGGGTCGCGGTGTCCTCCTTTTGTGAAGAGGTCATTCGAGACAAAGAGGAGCTGGAGCGGGATAGAGAGCGCAATGACCCGCGGCGCAGGGAGCGAAGGCGCCGTCGACCGAAAGGGAAGCGTTGAGTACCCTCCTTAGTACAATCCCGGGAATGGCCTCGGAGCGTTCTCCGAAGCAGAAATTCTAATCCCTCCGGTGGGGGTCGGAGGAAATTTTGAATGTTTTTTTTTAGGCTTGGGAGGGTGTAGGGGTATGGCCCCCCTACACTCTTTTTTAAATCACACACGGAATGGGGAATTTACCCGCCACAAGGACGAGTCTCGAGCGCGAGACGCATGCGACGAATGCCGCGGTTGCGTTCCTCGGGAGATCCCGGGGCATTCGATTCTCGCATGAGGAAGGCCATCGCAGAGGGTTTTAGTGGGTGGAAATCCCACATAACCCTGTCCCTCCCCCCAGAAGGGCAGGGTATCTTTCAAAGATTTCCCTCTGCGTCAACAAAAAAAAAAAAAAAAAAAAAAAAAAAAAAAAAAAAATGGGTTCCGTGGCGCGGATGGTCCTCATCCGGAAGGAAGGGCGGCCCGCGGACTCTCCCTCCGCGTACCGGCCCATATGCTTGTTGGACGAGGCGGGCAAGCTCTTCGAAAGAGTGATTGCCAACCGCCTCGTCCGGCACCTGTCGGCGACAGGGCCGGACCTCGACGACGGGCAGTTCGGCTTCCGTCAGGGACGATCGACGTTGGACGCGATTAAGCGTCTTAGGTCCCTGACGGAGTCGGCTGCAACCCGGGGCAGGGTGTGCATCGCTATATCGCTCGATATAGTGAATGCTTTCAACACCCTGCCCTGGTGGGTCATCAGGGAGGCGCTCGAGCACCATCGAGTGCCCCCTGAGTTACGGGCCGTCGTCGGGGACTACCTCGCCGGCAGGAGCATCACCTTCACGGGCCGGTCGCAGGAGTACGAGAGGGAGACGTACGCCGGGGTCCCGCAGGGGTCCGTTTTGGGCCCCCTGCTGTGGGACCTCGGCTACGATTACGTCCTGCGGGCTGCACTCCCCGCTGACGCCACCATGATCTGCTATGCGGACGACACACTGGTGGTAGTCAGCGGGGAGGATGGGACGAGGACCATCCGCGTGGCAGAGATGGCGGTGGCCTGTGCCGTCGCCCGAATCCACCGACTGGGCCTTCGGGTGGCCCCGCAGAAGACCGAGGCGATCTGGTTTTACGATCGCCAACGGTCCGCGGGGCCGCCCGCCCAGCGGTGGATTGCGGTGGGAGAGACCCGCGTCCAGGTGAGGGATACGATGAAGTATCTGGGACTCACCCTGGACGGCCTCTGGCGCTTTAACGAGCACTTCGACCGGCTTATCCCCCGAGTTGAGAAGGCGGCGGGCGCTTTAGGACGCCTGCTGCCCAACATCGGGGGACCGTGGGAGGGGGTCCGACGCCTATACGCGGGAGTCGTCCGTTCCATGTTGCTCTACGGAGCACCAGTCTGGGCGGACGACCTGGCGGCCAGTCGGCGCAATTGTACCCTGTTATTCAGGGTGCAGCGTCGGATGGCCGTCAGGGTCGTGCGAGGTTATCGCACGATCTCCCTGGCGTCGGCCACCCTATTAGCGAGGTTTCCGCCCCTAGACATCCTGGCGATGGGGGACGCGAGGACCTATTCGGGTCTTCGCGTCCTCCGCGAAGGGGGCGGAATTCCCACGGAGCGGGCGGTCGAGGAGTTGAAGCGCCAGACCCGACGGTTCGTTGTCGAGATGTGGCGGGAGAGGCTGGAAGATCCAGCCAACGCCCGCCACAGAGCCGTCGGGGCGATTCTTCCGAGCCTCGAGGCTTGGGTGAGTCGCGGCAGAGGGCAACTCTCCTACCGCGCGACGCAGGTGCTTACCGGGCACGGCTGCTTCGGCGAGTACCTGCGTCGCATCGGGAAGGAGGCGACGGCACAGTGCCACCATTGTGACGGCGACCAGGACACGGCGCAACACACCCTCCAGTATTGCAGGGCCTGGAGGGAACAGCGCCGCGTCCTGGTCCGGTATATCGGAAGGGACCTCTCGCTGCCGACGGTCATCCGACAGATCCTCGGCAGCGAGAGGTCGTGGAGAGCCTTCCTCGCCTTCTGCGAGGAAGTGCTCTCCCTGAAGGAGGAGGCGGAGCGGCGGCGGGAGCGAACGGACCCCTTCCGTTTGGCGAGGGCCCGTCCCCGCCGCCGGCCCGCGCGGGGGGACGCCGTTCCCCCCGACTAAATTTGGCGGCCCGGACCCGCCGGCGGGGGGGTTTTCCACTGCCGGTGGGCCGGGCACGTGCCAAGGGGCCGCGAGGCGACAGAGTGGTGGCTCTGTCGCCTCCGCGAAGCGGCCCCGAGGCGGGGCGGGACGTGTAGTGGTCGCACGTCCCGCCCGGGAGGAGATTGCTAGTAGTGCGGGAGGCACGTTTCCCTCCTCCTTCGCCGCTGGCGAAGGAGTGTGGCGAGACGTGTCTCCCCGCGAGTAGTGGGGGACGCCTCCCTCTCTCGTGAAAGCGAGAGAGTGGATGGTCACTCCCCCACCACGAGACGTGCCCCCCAATAGGGGGCGGGCGCGGGGCGGCACCGGTCGTGTTCTTCCAGAGTTCCCGGTGTCGCCCCAGTAAGCGCCGAGGATGGCCACCGTGGGGTTTTAGCCGGTAAGAGTCCGGCACTACCCCGTCGCCCCCACCAGGGCGGCGGGGTGTCCATGAGGATTTCCCCACGAAAAAAAAAAAAAAAAAAAAAAAAAAAGGTCTGGGTTCCGTGACCCGACGGTTCGTTGTCGAGATGTGGCGGGAGAGGCTGGAAGATCCAGCCAACGCCCGCCACAGAGCCGTCGGGGCGATTCTCCCGAGCCTCGAGGCTTGGGTGAGTCGCGGCAGAGGGCAACTCTCCTACCGCGCGACGCAGGTGCTTACCGGGCACGGCTGCTTCGGCGAGTACCTGCGTCGCATCGGGAAGGAGGCGACGGCACAGTGCCATCATTGCGACGGGGACCAGGACACGGCGCAACACACCCTCCAGTACTGCAGGGCCTGGAGGGAGCAGCGCCGCGTCCTGGTCCGGTATATCGGAAGGGACCTCTCGCTGCCGACGGTCATCCGACAGATCCTCGGCAGCGAGAGGTCGTGGAGAGCCTTCCTCGCCTTCTGCGAGGAAGTGCTCTCCCAGAAGGAGGAGGCGGAGCGGCTGCGGGAGCGAACGGACCCCTTCCGTTTGGGGAGGGCCCGTCCCCGCCGCCGGCCCGCGCGGGGGGACGCCGTTCCCCCCGACTAAATTTGACGGCCCGGACCCGCCGGCGGTGGGGTTTTTCACTGCCGGTGGGCCGGGCAAGTGCCAAGGGGCCGCGTAGCGACAGAGTGGTGGCTCTGTCGCCTCCGCACAGCGGCCCCGAGGCGGGGCGGGACGGGTAGTGGTCGCACGTCCCGCCCGGGAGGAGAAGGTTAGTAGTGCGGGAGGCACGTTTCCCTCCTCCTTCGCCGCTGGCGAAGGAGTGTGGCGAGACGTGTCTCCCCGCGAGTAGTGGGGGACGCCTCCCTCTCTCGTGAAAGCGAGAGAGTGGATGGTCACTCCCCCACCACGAGAGGTGCCCCCCAATAGGGGGCGGGCGCGGGGCGGCACCGGTCGTGTTCTTCGAGAGTTCCCGGTGTCGCCCCAGTCAGCGCCGAGGATGGCCACCGTGGGGTTTTAGCCGGTAAGAGTCCGGCACTACCCCGTCGCCCCCACCAGGGCGGCCGGGTGTCCATGAGGATTTCCCCACGAAAAAAAAAAAAAAAAAAAAAAAAAAGGTCTGGGTCCGTGCCCTTCGCGGGGACTGGGTTAGGGAACTCGGGGCTTGCTCCGAGGCCCCGCCCGGGCCCTGTGAGGGGAGGGGAGTTTGCCGACTCCCGACACGGCGCGTCCCCGGGTTGCGGATAGGGGGATGCCCAAGGGACATAGTCCTGAGGGTAGCAGGTCTTCGAAAGGAGCCTGCCGCGGACAGCATCGGTAAGGTGACCCCTCCACCTAAAGAGAGGGGGCCGGGGGTCCCTCCTGTCCTTCGTGGCAGGGGGGGTGGCACCCTGGGGACGGATGCGCCACCGTCCCCTAATACCGGAAACCCTCGTTCATCTCCCACCGTGCTCTCGGCGCAGGGCATGGAAGAGGCGGGCGAGGGGCCGGGGGTCTGGCCCTAGGGCCGGGCTGCGAGGAGGCAAACCTCTAACAAAGTGGCGGGGTTGCTTCTCCCCTACCCTAAAAAAGGGGGAGACCTACACATAGGCACTGACAGTCACACTTACACTCTCACTTACACTCCCCTCTGGTCACCCTGCCTCGCGGGGCAGTACATTCCAGAGGGGCACACACACACACACAAACACCGCAGTATACCCGCGGCGTACTTACCATGCGCCGCGGGGGCCTGCGGGGAAACACATTCACGTACACATACACACCGGCCGGAGGCGGCCCCTCCGGGGACTTCTCCCGCCACAGAGGAGATAGGGGAAGAAACCCCGAACAAAAAATCAACATGGTCGGAGTTATAAAAGACTGTTCGATTACGGTGCAGAGGTGCGAATCCTCAGTGCCGGTGTGTGCGGGTGGGCAAGCAGGCCCAAGCACGTCGAGATCCAGTAACTGTAGCGTTGCGTCGGTTGGCCACTTGGCCGACGCCTCGTTAAAAGCCCCAAGTGTGCCAGAGAAACGTACAGGAGGTAAGGATGGTCCAAACAACGACGACACGGCTACAACCAAAAAGGCTCACTCTCGACCAGGTACACCACTCTTTGCGATACCCAAGGAGAAGGAGACCAAGTCGCACAAGAAACCCTCTACCTCGAGGGACTCCTCTTCCACAAGAGAGGAAATAGAAGACCGTCTGACTGCCCCAACGAGACCGGGACAGCAGATTAGTACAGACACCGTAAAAAGTGCGAGAGGGGGGAAGGCAAAGGCTTCCAAAGCCGCCCCTGCTGGGACAGGCCCTGCCAAGGGCAGGAAACTCATTATCTCTGAGAGTGATGACTCCAGCTCTTCCAGTGGACTGTCCAGATACTCTTCGGCCCACTCTGAAAGGACGCTTCGAAGCAAAAGAGCTAGAAGCAGCAACTCCGGCGAGAAAGATGGTCCGCCGAGTTTCAAGAAGAAGACCATGCAGACCTGCGGAAATGAGAAGGAGGATATTCCTACCCAGGAGGTGGATATGCTCTCCAGCGGCTCGGAAGAGGAACTGTCCCCGATCGAGGCAAGCAGAAGGAATAGGAGGTACCGGACTCTGCCAAAGCCGGAGGACATCGCCGCTGAACTCAGAGACCTCCCCACTGCGGAGCTGGGAACCACCGTCCTCAAACACATGAGGGAAGTTGAGAGGGTAGCAGACACCTCTAAAAACTTAAAAGGCAACTTCAAACGCTACCTTCGGCTAGCAGCCTTAAACGCTAGAACTGCCACTGTGGAGATGGCGAAGCGGACTACGGCCTCCGGCAGCAACGCCGCCCTCGAGGAGTCAAACATCAAACTCCGCTCGCAGGTTTACACACTGCAGCAGGAGGTTGTCTCCTTGAAGGCCAAACTAGAGAGACTGGAGAAGAGCACTTCTCCCGAGGTAAAAGGCAACCGGGAGGTGCCCTTAACGGACACTGAACGTGAAGCTTTCCCCACGACGAGGTCTCGAGGAGGATCTTCCATCAGGCCAAGTGAGAACCCTAGAGACGAAGACCTCCTGAACAGGGTTACTACCCTAGTTCAAGTACAGCTGGATGCCTTCAAGCGGGAACTCCTGCCGGTAATCTCATCGAGCGTGGGAAATAAGAGGAAGCCCGGGAAGGATAAACCCACAGATTCCACCCCAGGGACTTCTGAAGGCGGTAAGGGTAGGAAAGTGGCTCCAAAGGTGATGTCCTCAGTGGCGGCTCAGGTTCCACCTTTGCTGATAAAGCAAATGCTGAGCAAGCCGGGAGGCATCCCTCTCCCCTCCACTTCCAAGAGTGCAGAGGTAACCTGGACTAAGGTAGTGGGAAGAAAAGGGAACAAGAAGGACAGAAAGAATGCCTTACCTCGTACCGTTCCTCAGTCCAAGGAACGACGCAGCGGTGGGGCCCCACAAAAGAAGTCTGTGGGTGCTGCGAAGTCCCCCATCTCCTCGATCCACACGGCTAAACCTGTCAAGGTGCCCAACAGCTCCGCTGTTACTTTGACGGTTAAGACTGGAGCCAAGATCTCTTACGCTGAAGTTTTAGCAGAAGCGAAGCGAAAAATCGATCTATCGGAGGTCGGTATTACCGACATCCGTACAAGGAGGGCGGTTAATGGGGGGATCATCCTCGAACTTCCCGGAAAGGAAAACTCCCAGAAGGCAGAAGCCCTTACGGCTCGCCTGCGGGAGACCTTCGCAGACAACGAGGAAGTGAGGGTAGCTATGCCCCACAAGTACATTCCGCTGCGGTTGAACGGCCTCGATGACTCCGCCACTATGGCGGAGGTGGTCGATAGGGTTGCCTCCATTGGAGGATGCCCTGAGTCGCATATCCGTGCGGGGGAGATCCGAAGAAACCGCAGAGGACTAGGCACGACCGTGATCCGGTGCCCGGCGACCGCGGCCAAGAAGGTGGTCGACGAAGGAAAGGTCAGGATCGGCTGGACCAACGTCAGGGTCGTAGCCCTCAGCGCAAAACCCCTCAGGTGCTTCAGATGCCTTGAGGAAGGACATACGTCCCAGCTTTGCCACTCCGAAGCAGACCGCAGCGGCCGATGCTTCAACTGCGGAGAACCTGGACACATTGCCAAGGTCTGTGAACAGAAACCCGGCTGTCCTCTGTGCAGAGACTTAGGGATCCCTAACAACCATCGCCTGGGATCGGAGCGATGCAAGCCTCCGAAGGAAAGGAGGAAACCTAGGGCCGATGTGGCCCCTGCGAAGGTCCAAACCTCTGCAAATTCGGGGCCATCGCCCCCTGCCCCCTGTGATGTACAGAAGGAGGTAGCGAAAACTGGCGAGGATCCGGGGCAACTGGATGCTCCGACGGAGCGTGAAGCCGCCCAGGGTCTGGAGGAACCCATGGAAGTTTCCGCCAATGATGGGCCCGCGGGCCCGAATTAAAGCGATCCAAGCCAACCTAAATCACTCTGCCGGGGCCCAGGACCTGTTTATGCAAACGGTGTCCGAACGGGTGATTGGGCTGGCTTTCTTGTCGGAACCCTTCCGAATCCCGGACAGCCCGGACTGGTTCGGAGATAGATCTGGCACTTCGGCCATCGTCTGTCGAGCCTTCCCAGGCCTCCCAAAGGCCTCCGTCCGGGGAAAAGGGGAGGGATTTGTCATTGTTGAGTGGGGAAAGTTTACTTTAGCCGCAGTTTATGCCCCGCCTAGGTGGGACCTTCAGCGGTTTGAGTATTTTTTGGGCTGCCTAAGATCGGCAATTCTCAGAGCTAGGGGAGACAGACTCATCGTTGCCGGTGATTTTAACGCCAAGGGGACAGCCTGGGGTAATCCTCGCAACAACGCTAGGGGAACTCTCCTGGAAGAGTGGGCCGAAGCTCTGAGCCTAGCCATCGTGAACCAGGGATCCACGGAAACCTGCGTTCGTCTCAATGGGGGTTCAGTAATCGACCTTACATGGGCAAATGCCAAAGCTGCGAGGGAGATCGCGGAATGGCGGGTAATCACTGATGAGGAAACTCTCAGTGATCACAGATACGTTGAATTCTGCTTAACTACGCACTCGGGTATATCCCCCGGGCGTGGCAGGCATGACATTCTTGTCCGCGGCTGGGTCTCCCGCCGCATGAACGAGGACCTCTTTGAGGCTGCCGTCCAGGTCGCGGGGTGGATTAAAACCCCAAACAGCCCTGTCGCGGATGTTTCGGAGGAGGCCCGCAGGCTCCTGGATGCGGTGTCATCTGCTTGCAATACGGCAATGCCCAGATCCAGGGGGACTCGACCTGAAAGGCATGTCTACTGGTGGTCTGAGAATATTGCTCTGCTCCGGAGCATCTGTGTGCGCGAGCGCCGTAAGCTCGCACGTGCGAGGCGGAGGAGGAACCGTGACCCTGAGCGTGAGAGCTCCCTGCACGAGGCATATAAGGCTGCGTCTGGCAACCTTAGGAAGGCCATTAAGGAGGCAAAGAACATGGCCTATTAGCAGCTGCAGTCAGATCTAGACGCTAACCCCTGGGGGCTCGGGTATCGACTGGCTATGGGCAAGCTGCGCCCTGCTGGTGCACCCCTGACCAGGGTCTTGAAGCCGGCAACCCTCAGAAGCATGGTGTCTACCCTCTTTCCCAGAGGAAGGAATCTCCCAGCATGGGAGCCTCCCCAGCCGCTCATCTGGACGGACGACCTTAAAATCTCCCCTCAGGAGTTTAAGGAAGCCCTAGAGAAGATGCGAACTAGGTCCGGAGCCCCTGGTGTGGACGGTGTCACAGGAAAGATCTGGGGGAAGGCTGCGGAAGAGGTAGGAGAACGGATCCTCCGCCTCTTCGACAGCTGTCTTCAACAAGGCAAAGTGCCAGCGGCTTGGAAGCAAGCTTTGCTGGTACTCATCCCTAAGCCCGGGAAGACAATCGAGAGCCCCTCGTCATGTAGGCCTATATGCCTTTTAGATGACATCGGGAAACTCTTCGAGAGAGTCGTCGCTGCTCGCCTCATTAAACATCTTGGCACAGCAGGACCGGACCTCTCCGAGGCCCAATTTGGGTTTCGCGCGCAGCGTTCGACCATGGACGCAATCTCGAGGGTGAGGGCGCTCTCCGACGCGGTTACTTGCCGTGGTGGAGTCATGCTCGCTGTCTCCCTCGACATTGTGAACGCCTTCAACTCGCTGCCGTGGTGGACCATCATGAAAGCTCTTCGGTATCACCGAGTGCCTGTTTACCTTCAGGCGGTGATAAGGAGCTACCTCGATGACCGCAAGATCCTGTTCCCGAAGCAGGACGGCAGAACCGTCACACGCCCGGTAAACAGAGGCGTCCCCCAGGGCTCGGTCCTGGGGCCGTTGCTCTGGAATTTGGGCTACGACAGCACGTTAAGATCGGTGCTCCCTGATGGTGTCGACGTCGTGTGCTACGCCGACGACACACTGGTGCTTGCTGCAGGTAGGGACTGGGGGAGGACTGCGCGCCTCGCCGAACTAGGCATTGCTTGCGTCCTTTCAACCATCAACGGCCTTGGGTTGAGGGTGGGAACAGCGAAGACGGAGGCCCTTTGGCTTCACGAGCTCCCTCTAAATGCAAGGCCTCCCACCTGCGACATACAGGTCAGGGGGCAATACATCAGAGTCAGAGACCGTATGAAGTACCTGGGAGTTGTCTTGGACGGTCGGTGGCGCTTCGGGCCCCACTTCGAGGCTATGGTCCCCCGTATAGAGAGGGCAGGGAACTTCCTTGGCTCTCTCTTGCCGAACGTGAGAGGCCCCAGCACCAGGGTCCGTAGGCTATATGCGGGAATTTTGTGCAGCATGGCTTTATATGGCGCCCCCGTTTGGGCCTCTGGTCAAGGGGGCAAACGCAGAAGGAGCCAGCTGTTGCGAAGAGTGCAGCGCAGGATCGCCCTTCGTGTCATTAGGGGATATGGGGATATCCCCACGGAATCTGGCATCCTCCTAGCAGGCATGATCCCCCTGGATCTACAGGCAGAAGCCGAGGCCAAGACCTACAGTAGGCTCGCGGCTCTCAAAGCAGACGGCTACGTCCCACCCTTCAGCAAAAAGAAGGAGATTAGGGAGAAGCACCTTCTCGAGGCCCAGAAGGAATGGAGGATCCAACTCCATGACAGAAGGGTCCGAAAGCGTCAGCCCGCAGTGGCTCTAATTCTCCCGCATTACGAGCGATGGATGGGGAGGGGCCATGGAGCCCTCTCATACCACATGACCCAGGTTCTGACGGGCCACGGGGTCTTTGGTGACTACCTGTCGGAGATCAGGGCGGAACCCGATGACACCTGCTTCATGTGTGGTGCCGAATCAGATTCGGTTATCCACACGGTCGAGGAATGCACGGCATTCTCCGACCAGCGTGAAGCGCTAGGAACGGCCCTGAATTCACAGGTCTCGCTAGCTGTCATGGTTAGCGGGATGCTGGAAACCGAGGAGAAGTGGCAGGCTGTCCATGATTTCTGTAAAGAAATCATGTCGGCGAAGGAGTCTGGTGAGCGACATCGAGAAGCGACAGACCCTGATAGGGCCGCGCGAAGGCTCCAACGCAATAGGCGCAGACGTGGTATGCCCCCGAGAGCGGATCAATGATCCCTTCTCCTTCTCTCTACTATGGGGCCTCAGTTCATCTTTCTTTCGCTACCACTGTTCAGGCGGGGGCCGAACAGCGGTCAGCTCGCAGTTGGTGTGGACCAGAGGAGGCGACCCCTCCTTCAAGCTCCATTATACACTCCGGGCAACACAGGAACCTTTTTTTCCTGTTAACGAGATGGGCCAGTTCTTCCTGGCACGGTCGCGGGCATACTGGTCGTGTTTACCCAAGTTCCCAGGATGCCCGCACACGACCTGGTAGTAGATTTACCGTTGGTGTTTTAGTGGGTGAGAGCCCCACATAACCCCGTCCTCTCCCCCGGGAGGCGGGGTATCTGGGAGAGATTTCACCAACGAAAAAAAAAAAAAAAAAAAAAAAAAAAAAAAATGGGTTAGGTCTGGGTTAGGTCTGGGTTAACTTCCTGACCGTGCCCCTCGCGGGAACCGGGTAAGGGTCACAGGTTCGCCTGTGACCCCCCCGGGCCCTGTGAGGGGATGGGGGTGCCAATACCCCGACACGGCGCGTCCCCGGGTTGCGGATAGGGGGATGCCCAACGGACATGTTCCGGTGGGTAGCGGTTCCCGAAAGGGGCCGCCGCGGACAGCCATTGGCATTACACACACTTCACACATACACACACACTTACACACCCCTCACGCACCCTACCTCACGGGGTAGTACATTGTGAGGGGCACACATCCACGCACATATCACACTGACATTCCCCTCTGGTCACCCTGCCTCGCGGGGCAGTACATCCCAGAGGGGCACATACACGCACACATACACCGTCCGGGGGCGGATACCCCCGGGGGTTCCTTCTACCCTAAAAAGAAGGTCGGGGAGAAAACCCCGAACTGAAAAACAGGATGGAGGTCAATAAAGAATTGAAGGTTAGGGTGCAGCGGTGCGACTCCGCAGTACCGGCGTGTGAGGGCGGTCAAGCGGGCCCGAGCATGTCGATATCCAGCAACCGTGGGGGTGTGTCGGTTGGCCACTTGGCCGGCACATCTTATAAAGCCTCAAGCGAGCGAGGAACGAAGAAGGGAGGGCAGGACAGCAGTGCCGCTGGCGGCACTGCCCGTCCTAATGACTATGACGACCCGGCTAACCACAAGGTAAAATCTATGGTCTCTGGAAAGCACAGGAAGGACGCGAAATCAGAGGAAGAGGCGGAAGAGAGGAACGGAGAGCGGGATTCGCTGCGCCCTGCAACATTCCTGGTTCCCTTAGCCCCGTCCCCACGTCCTCTGAGGCGCGGCAGTGTCCCGGCAGATGTTGCCGGAGAAAAGAGTAACGCCCCTGCTGACACGGCTTCCTCAGACACGGGATCATACGCGGATGCGAATGAGTCCCACACCATGGAGATAGAGGGTGAGGAGGGCCAGATCCCGGCACTGGTCTTACCGTCCACCCTGAAGAGAAGGGCCTCCGTGCTCCGTTGTTCCTCTTCCTCCAGTGAGGGTGGAGGCGGGAGCTCCGGTAGCACACTAGGCCGTCACTCCGCTTCGTCTTCTGTCGCGCGGAAGAAGACCTCGAG
The DNA here is from genome assembly GCA_910591665.1 of Ectemnius continuus. Lineage (NCBI taxonomy): Eukaryota > Metazoa > Arthropoda > Insecta > Hymenoptera > Crabronidae > Ectemnius > Ectemnius continuus. The sequence goes on along the minus strand of CAJUYD010000013.1, from coordinate 325,465 downwards.
GAAGAGGAGAAGGGATACTGGCGGAGACTCCAGCAAAAGGAGCCCTAAGAACGCCGACCAGGGGAAACACAAACACTCCTCCGCTAGCGACCCGGACGACCTGGAGGACACTCACAGGCAGTCGGCTTCTTCGGTGCACCCATGGCGGATCACCGACATGCGCGGGCAATCCCCCCCAAGAGGGAAGTATTATAAAACGCTACCCCCGTTGGAGGAGATAATAAACCAATTCGAGGTTGAACCGACAGCCAATCTGGGGGTTGAGATCCTGGAATGGAGCCGGGAGTTCGAGAGGATCTCAAATAAGAGCGAGAACCTCAAGGGCGATCTCAAGAGGCGGATGAGGATCGGGGCCTCAGTGATCCGGGCCGCTGCACAAGAGATGGCCAAGAGGTCTGTGAGGTCAGGCGGCGAGGCCGAGTCCGAAGCCAGACTTGTGGAGGTCTACCTTCGCAATGTCAGGCTAGAGTCGGAGCTGAACGCCCTAAAGGGACAGCTGGAGGCCTTGAAGGCATCCAACGCCCCCCCAAGCCGATGCCCCCAACCTGTGTCCACCGCTACCACCCCGAGCCCGTACCCTAACACTAGGGGATCTGCGGCGCGGATGGAGACTGAGGAGTCTAGGACGAGGGAGGAGGAGAGAGACGAGAGACTCTTTAAGAGGCTGTCGGCAGTAATCCTCCTCCAAATGGGCGAGTTAAAGCAGGAGCTATTGGCGAAGACCGCTCAACCGTCTGCATGTGGCGACCGAGGGGCCACTCATCTGGGGAAGCTCGGAGAAGCCGGGGGTTGCCGGCTAGCAATGCCCTCCTCCGGACAGGTGCCCACGATGAGTGGGAAGAAGAAGAGGGCTCTTCCCAAGGTGGTTTCTTCGGTGGCGGTGAGTCCAGCGCTCCCGGTTGTTGTAGGGAGTGCTAGGCAGGAGGGCTTTCCCCCTCTCCCGAAGCCGTCTTCTTCCGGGGATGGGAAACCACACCTGGCTTGGAGCAAGGTGGTCGGCCGCAAGGCAAAGAAGAAGCCTGCGGTCCCGCGTCCTGGGCACTCCGCTCAGTCTGTGCCGCAATCCTGCGCTGCCCCTCCCACGGGGAAGCAGGGAAAGAAGAGGGGCAAGGGGAGTCCTAAAGCCTCCACACCTAAACCAACGAAGGTTAAGGTGCCGCGCCACGCCGCGGTAACACTCACCCTCAACCCAGGGTCCAAGCTGGGGTACAGCGATCTCCTCGCCACCGCGAGACGCGAAGTGAGCGCCGAGATCGTCGAGAACTCGGAGCTGTTCCCTCGCCCTGCTCTTAATGGTGGCTTTATCATTGAGGTGCGGGCAGAGGACAGCGAGGGTAAGGCGAGAGCCCTTGGCGATCATCTGCGTAAGGTTTTCGAGGGGAACGGGGACGTCCGGGTGGCCCGTCCAGTCAAGTGCGCGGACCTGCGCTTGTTCAACCTGGACCCGTCAATCACTGCCGCTGAAGTGAAAGACTTCATCGCGAGGACGACGGAGTGCGACTCGTCCGAGATCTGCACCGGAGAAATCCGGGCGAGAGCTCGCGGGCTTAACACCCTGTGGCTTCGTTGCCCTGCCAAGGCTGCGAAGAAGCTGGCGGAACAGGGCCATATCCGGCTGGGTTGGTCCAACGTGAGGGTGCAGGTGCTGGGAGGAGGGCCTGCGCAGTGTTTCCGTTGTCTTGAAAAGGGCCACGTGAAATCACTGTGCAGGAGTGCAGTTGACCGTAGCAACTTGTGCTACAATTGCGGTGCTCCCGACCACAAGTCGAAAGACTGCAGCGCGAAAACGCACTGTGCGATTTGCGCGGATAGAGGGGTCCCCGCCAACCACAGGGCGGGTTCAGCCAGCTGCAACCCCCCGAGACAAGCCAGGCCGAGGACGGCGAAGCGGGTGATCAACAATCCCCCTCCCTTGTCCGTCCAGGAACCCCCCGCCAAGGAGGGCTACCGGTCTCCCGAGGGAAGTGACACTTCACCTCCGGACAAGCCGGAGGACACGGTCGCCGCACCCCCAGTGGACCGGTCATTCACTGGGGAGAAAGGCCCGGAGGAGGCCTCTGATATGGACTGTGCATGATGGGCCACCGAGCCCGCACAGCCATTCTTCAGGCCAACATCAACCACTCGGCCAGGGCGCAGGACCTTCTTCTGCAGTCGCTTGCCGAGAGGTCCATTGGAGTGGCCCTGATAGCAGAGCCCTATAGGGTTCCGAACCATTGCGACTGGTTCGGTGACCAACGGGGACTGACGGCGATTGTGTGCCCACCCCTTCCGGGACTTCCGAGACCAGCATGTCTCGTAAGGGGGACGGGCTATGTCATTGTGGCCTGGGGCCAGTATGGCCTCATCTCGGTCTACGCCCCCCCGAGGTGGAGTCGTCTGAGGTTCGAGGGGTTCCTGGCTGCGCTCTCTATCGAGATTCGGAGATTGGGAAACCGGCCTTGGCTCATTGGGGGAGACTTCAACGGGAGGAACTCCATTTGGGGCGACGTCCGTACTAACCTCCGGGGTCGCCTTATCCTGGACTGGGCGGACAGCCTTGGCCTGGTGCTGCTCAATGCCGGAAACGCCCCTACCTGTTGCCGGAGATACGGCTCTTCCATAGTGGACCTGACGATGGCCAGCGGCAGGGCTGCTCGTGAGATTCGGAACTGGAAAGTCCTTGCGGAAGAGGAGACCCTTAGCGACCACCGCTATATCGCGATGGAGTTGACTTCCTCCTCGCGTGCTGGGGCACCCCCGTCCCTACCTCCCAGGAAGGGGTGGGTCACGAGGAAGAAGGATCGGGACCTCTTCGACGCCGCCCTCCAAGTAGTCGCATGGTCGGGACGTGGCAACGAGACGGTGGTGGATCCGAACCGGGAGGCCCAGTGGTTCCAGGAGGCTCTGTCCGCGGTCTGCGACGCCTCTATGCCCAGGGCAAAGGCGGGTAGACCTCGCAGAGCCCTGTACTGGTGGTCGGAGGAGATTGCGGACCTAAAGTCCGCCTGCTCGCGCGATCGGCGCCAGTACGGAAGGGCCAGGCGCAGGATCTCAAGAGACCTTGCAAACGAGGCGCAGCTGTACCAGCGGTACAGGGACTCCGTCCTCGCCCTCCAGAGGGCTATCTCTGACGCCAAGGCGAGGGCGAATAGGGAGATCGAGGACGACCTCAACCGAGATCCCTGGGGACTTGGATATCTGCGGGCCATGGGTAGGCTCCGCCCCAAAGGTCCGCCCATCACGGCGCAGCTGGACCACGACCTCCGAGAGAAGACGGTGGACGTCTTGTTCCCGGCGGGAGAGGATCTTCCCCCATGGAACCCCCCGTCTCCCAGGGAGTGGTCGGAGGATCTCTCCGTCACTCTGGAGGAGCTCAGGGACGCGGTGAGGAGGATGGCGTCGAGTTCAGGTGCCCCTGGCCCCGATGGCATTACAAGCAAGACGCTCGGTGCAGCAGCGAACCTTCTCCACGGACGGATGACTCGCCTCTTCACGTCCTGTCTCAAGCTCGGTCGCGTCCCGGAGGCCTGGAAGCGGGCACTTCTCGTGCTTATCCCTAAACCAGGGAAAGCGCCCGGCACCCCGTCGTCTTACAGGCCAATTTGCCTGCTAGATGACATAGGCAAACTCTTTGAGCGCGTGGTCGCATCAAGGATTTTGGCGCACCTAGAGAGCAAGGGCCCCGATCTTTCACCGGCCCAATTTGGGTTCCGGAAGGGGACGTCCACAGTAGACGCCATACGCGAGGTGAAGGAGTGGTCGCGCGCCGCCACAGCGGAGGGGAAGGTGGTCTTGGCCGTCTCTCTGGACGTATCCAACGCCTTCAATTCTCTTCCCTGGTCCACGATAATGGCGTCGCTGAGAAAGCACCGGATCCCGACATACCTACAGTCGGTGGTTCGAAGCTACCTCCAGGACAGGGTTATTACGTATCCCAGTATGGATGGGCAGTCCGTCGCTAGGCGCATCAACCGCGGTGTTCCTCAGGGCTCCGTTTTAGGACCCCTGTTATGGAACCTGGGGTATAACTCCACGTTGAAGGCTGCTATTCCGTCAGGAGTCAGGGTCATCTGCTATGCAGATGACACCTTGATCCTCGCGGCAGATGCGGAGTGGCAGCGCTGCATACGCTTGGCGGAGCTAGGCGTTGCTAGCGTGGTAGGGCGCATTCGCGCCATTGGTCTTGAGGTGGCAGCCAGCAAGACGGAGGCTATGTGGCTCCACAGCCTCCCCCTCACGTCGTCCCCACCAGAATCCCTCTTCCGGGTCAGAGACTCGTTCCTGGTGGTAGCCGACACCATCAAGTACCTAGGCCTTCGCCTAGATGGTCGTTGGAGGTTCGGGCGGCACATAGAAAGCCTGGTGCCCAAACTTCAGCGGACAGGGAACATGCTGGGTTCCCTCCTCCCGAACGTGGGCGGGCCCTGTAGTAGAGTTCGTCGCCTCTATGCGGGGATTCTGCGCTCCATGGCACTGTACGGCGCTCCAATCTGGGCGACGGACCCGGCGGGAGCCACTAGGAGGCGAGTTTTGCTCCGCCGGGCCGAACGCAGGATTGCGATCCGGATAATCAGGGGGTTCTCCGACCTCTCCTATGCGACGGCCATGGTCCTGTCGGGACTTCTCCCTCTCGACCTTCAGGGAGAAGCAGAGGCCCGCACCTATCAACAGGTCGTCGAACTCAGGAGCGTTGGCCCTCCTCCTTCGTGGGAGAAACGCAGGGATCTCAGGGAGACCCAACTGCGGATCGCCTGGTCACGGTGGGAGGAAGAACTGAAGGATCATCGCATCCTTCGGCGACAGAGGGTGGTCAGGTTGATCCGTCCCCACCTGAAGGAGTGGGTAGAGAGAAGACACGGCGTCCTCTCCTATCGTCTCACGCAGGTCCTTACGGGGCACGGCTCGTTTGGGACGTATCTGTGTGAGATTGGTGCGGAAGAGGACGAGACGTGTGCCTCGTGTGGAGCCGCCCGGGACTCAGTGGACCATACGGTGCAGGAATGCCCTCAGTTCGCAGACCGTAGGGAGTTGCTGAGGACGGAATGTGGAGGAAGGGTCTCCCTCGACTCCATGGTTGCTGCCATGCTGCGCAGCCCCGAGGGATGGCAGGCGGTCGAGTCCTTCTGCGAGGAAGTGATGTCGGCCAAGGAGCAAGCCGAGCGTGAGCGGGAGGTTGCGGACCCTCGACGCCACCAGAGGTATCTGGACCGCTCGAGAAGTAGGAGGGAGAGGAATCGCCGGACCCGCGATTCTCGCGGCTGAAGCCTCTCCCCGCAAGAAAGCTACTCTGGCCTCATCTCTGTAAAGAAATAAGGCCAGATGTAGAAAGTGCCACTGGCCGAAGGATGGAGGTCCTCCGCCCAGGGATGGCGCCCAGGCGTTCCGTCGGACCTTTCAAAGAAGGTCCTGTGCAGCAATGCACAAAGTTTTGTCTTGCTCTAGGCACTTTTGCCAAGGTAAGAAGCCGTCGGGCTAACAACCTCTGAGGCTACCGGTCGCTATTTGATCCCGGGAAACCTCTCCATTGGAGGCAGGGACGTTAAAAGGCAGGGTTTTTTAGTGGGTAAGAGCCCCACACTACCCTCCTCTCCCCCTCCAGGGAGGGGAGGGTGTCTGTTTGCAGATTTTTCCCCGCCGAAAAAAAAAAAAAAAAAAAAAAAAAAAAAAATGGGTTAACTTCCTGACCTCCACACCTCTAACCATATTCAATGACAACCTCCAATTCACGAACAAAATCACATATCTCGGGATCCAATTCACCACCAACCTTGACTGGAAACCACATCTGAGAGCCAAAGCTAGCAGAGCCAGAATGAATGCTGGCAGACTCAACAGGATCATGGATCTACACTGGGGCGCATCCCCCCAAGTAGGACTCTGGCTGTACGAGGCAGTTCTCCTACCACAACTCACATATGGATGCATCACATGGTGGCAGGCAACCACAACCACACGAGAACGCCTCCTCCTTGACAAAGTCCAACGGCAAATCCTGACGAGGATCTGCGGCAGCTTTCCCACCACACCAACGGTAGCACTCCAGTTCCTGCTAAAAAGATGCCCCCTCTCAACCAGAATCACAAACTTAGCGAAGAAAACCGCCCTCCGCCTCCTTTTTTTTTTTTTTTTTTTTTTCGTGGGGAAATCCTCATGGACACCCCGCCGCCCTGGTGGGGGCGACGGGGTAGTGCCGGACTCTTACCGGCTAAAACCCCACGGTGGCCATCCTCGGCGCTTACTGGGGCGACACCGGGAACTCTGGAAGAACACGACCGGTGCCGCCCCGCGCCCGCCCCCTATTGGGGGCACGTCTCGTGGTGGGGGAGTGGCCATCCACTCTCTCGCTTTCACGAGAGAGGGAGGCGTCCCCCACTACTCGCGGGGAGACACGTCTCTCCGCACTCCTTCGCCAGCGGCGAAGGAGGAGGGAAACGTGCCTCCCGCACTACTAACAATCCCCTGGGCGGGACGTGCGACCACTACACGTCCCGCCCCGCCTCGGGGCCGCTTTGCGGAGACGACAGAGCCACCACTCTGTCGCCTCGCGGCCCCTTGGCACGTGCCCGGCCCACCGGCAGTGAAAAACCCCACCGCCGGCGGGTCCGGGCCGTCAAACTTAGTCGGGGGGAACGGCGTCCCCCCGTGCGGGGCGGCGGCGGGGGCGGGCCCTCCCCAAACGGAAGGGGTCCGTTCGCTCCCGCCGCCGCTCCGCCTCCTCCTTCTGGGAGAGCACTTCCTCGCAGAAGGCGAGGAAGGCTCTCCACGACCTCTCGCTGCCGAGGATCTGTCGGATGACCGTCGGCAGCGAGAGGTCCCTTCCGATATACCGGACCAGGACGCGGCGCTGCTCCCTCCAGGCCCTGCAGTACTGGAGGGTGTGTTGCGCCGTGTCCTGGTCCCCGTCGCAATGGTGGCACTGTGCCGTCGCCTCCTTCCCGATGCGACGCAGGTACTCGCCGAAGCAGCCGTGCCCGGTAAGCACCTGCGTCGCGCGGTAGGAGAGTTGCCCCCTGCCACGACTCACCCAAGCCTCGAGGCTCGGGAGAATCGCCCCGACGGCTCTGTGGCGGGCGTTGGCTGGATCTTCCAGCCTCTCCCGCCACATCTCGACAACGAACCGTCGGGTCTGGCGCTTCAACTCCTCGACCGCCCGCTCCGTGGGAATTCCGCCCCCTTCGCGGAGGACGCGAAGACCCGAATAGGTCCTCGCGTCCCCCATCGCCAGAATGTCTAGGGGCGGAAACCTCGCTAATAGGGTGGCCGACGCCAGGGAGATCGTGCGATATCCTCGCACGACCCTGACGGCCATCCGACGCTGCACCCTGAATAGCAGGGTACAATTGCGCCGACTGGCCGCCAGGTCGTCCGCCCAGACTGGTGCTCCGTAGAGCAACATGGAACGGACGACTCCCGCGTATAGGCGTCGGACCCCCGCCCTCCGCCTCCTAGCCTTGAACCAACTGACCCCATCAAGAACAGAAAACGGTCACACCATTGATCTCCTGACACCCCAAGAAACCCTAATGGGCCACTTCCTCGATCGCACAAGTGTCAAACGGACATTTGATCAAAAATACAGCATACAAGTCAACTCACAAGCAGACTGGCAACAGAAACGCGACCCCATATCCAGACGTCACACAAACACCGGAAACAATAACCGCCCGTCCATCACCTGCTACACAGACGGGTCCAAAACAACAAACGCGGGCACTGGAGCAGCCTGGTGCTGCCTCTCGCCACCCGCAGAAGAATTGATACCACTGGGAACGAACACAACCAATAACCAAGCCGAGATGATGGCTATCACCGCCTGTGCAACACACCACATACTAACCGGCACCTCCCGGACCGACATAATCATTTACAGCGACTCCTCCGCCTGTCTCACTGGCCTAGCCAATCCACTCACAAAATCCACCCTCTTGAAGGAATGCCAGGACACCCTGAACCACCTCTGCGCCAAAAACAACAGAGTAAAACTATGCTGGATCCCCGCCCACAAAGGCTATCAGGGCAACGAAAGAGCCGACCAACTTGCCAAAGCAGCATCCCGCATCCAATTCACAGGACCTCTTCCTGTCCTCCCAGTCCCGTACAGCACAATACGCGGAATGTATAAACAATTAGAGACTGCAACTCTAACAGAACTCTGGCACAGGTGGTTAGTCTCACACAAGACCAGCCAGAGCACCAAAATCAACGGAATCCGAGGCCAACACACCCCCAAAATGGACACCCCACTACCATGCAGCAACAGAAAAACAATAAGGGACACCATCAGCCTAATCACGGGCCATGGCCGCACAGGGCACATGCTCGACCGCATGAACTTCGCCATAAATAAGAAATGCAGATTTTGCAAACGACGTGTGGAAACCATGGCTCACATGCTCAGAGACTGCCCAGCCTTAGGCCCCCTACGCCACAGGATTCTAGGACAGCACCATCTCCTCCCAGAAGACACCGCCGACCTCAAGACAAAACAACTAATCACCTTCCTCAGGAGAGGAAACCTCCTCAGACCAATCACCGACCTACCGATGAAAGACCGGAGAAACATCCGCAGAGCCCGCCAAGCCTACGCACTCCGACAACGCACCACCAACAACAACAGCAACAATCACAACAACGACAATGACAGCAACCAAAACAATGACGACGACAACGACGATGACAACGACGATGACAACGACGATGACAACGACGATGACAACGACGATGACAACGACGATGACAACGACGATGACAACGACGACGACAACGACAATGACAACGACAGCAACCCCACCACCACCGGTGCAGCTCTCCCCGCCACCTACGCCACCCCCAATACAACCAACAACAACAACACGCGCGACCCTGTAGCAACCAACACCAAACGAACCCGGAAACGCACAAACACACGTACAAACAACATCCCAGACAACAGAACAGAATCCCAAATCACAGCACGCGATACCCCACCGCTCACAAGACCAACCAAACGACCCAGAATAAACATCACGACCATCACAAATCAAACACTCAACATTCAGACAATCAGATCAGCAAAGACACAAAGAATAATAGGATACAGGTACCAACACCACCACCACCAACCAACAACCAACAGTAATAACACGGAAAGCGCCAACGTAACAGCACACGACCGAAAATTAGGCTTCACCCCCATAGCCGGTAGCAGCAAGGCACTGCCACACTGAAACACCGCCGCACACCATAGCTAGAACACACACACATAACACCCACATCACCGAGACTGTAGCCCGACTGACAACCGTATGTAAACCTAAACCAAAACCAAAACCCGAACCATAAACACACACACACAAACATATATACACATATGTATTTAAACACAAATAAATGTGACAAGCGCTCTATGAACGCCACCCTTTCTATAACACTGCCTCATGTTCTTACTCCCGCACCTACTGAGAGCCACCCCTAGTCTACCAGAACTCGCTACCGCGCTACCTTAATCCACCCCCCCCCCCTCTCGCCCCAACTGGCGAACGACGCATGCGACCAACCAATCAGCAACAACCCACCAAGAACGAGCGAACTCCTCCGTCCCCACTCCCCCAAACCACCCAAGCCGCACCAAAACCCATACAGACGAAAGCCCCAGACCCGATCGACACCCGACGACAACTCAATCGATAAAACGCCAAGATGTGCAAAAACGCAAAAAAAAAAAAAAAAAAAAAAAACGCAGAAACGTAAAACATGCCAACGCATGAGCGTGCCCCCCCCCCCCCCCCGCCGCCCCCCCCCCCCCATAACTACCACCTAACCAAACCAGAACGGATGTATATGTAGAAGCTCAGCCCGGACAGACACCCAGACCTAACCCAACTCACCCGAGAGTAACGTCACAAGCGACCACGTAACGACACAATCCAGATACGCCCCCCCCCCCCTCCCGAGCACAGTGGGTGGGACCCCATGGCGCCACACCCCCCCCCCCCCCCCCGCCACAAAACGCCCGTGAACGCCCCCCACAGCTAGCACCAATCTAACCGGAAGTGGACACGCACCCTGAAGCCCAGCCCCGATCAACATCCGGACCCGGCCGAGCCCACCTGGAAGCAACACCACAAATAACCCAGTGCAGGTTTAACCCAACGATGCCAGGAAGATTGGCGGGAGGGGTGATCCCCCCTGCCCCTCACCGGGCACTGCGTTGGGGGGGGGGGGGGTACTGGACGGGGGTGACCCCCCCCCCCACCCACCCAATGCGCAATCGCCCACACACCCCCACCAGGAAAGAACCCGCCGGTAACCCGAACCATAACATACACAAACTAATAATAATAATAATAAAAAAAAAAATAAAAAAAAAAATAAAAAAAAAATTAATAATAACAATAATAACTGAAACTAAGAGGAAGGGATTGGGAAAGGGGGTGACGGGGGTGGGAGGGGGGGGTGGAAGCGGGGGAGTAGGACATTACAAATCACCGCGTACCCTCGTCCACTGACCGGTTGGACGAACAAAGATACGAATAAGTGACAAGTGACAAGTGATAGACAATAACGAAACCCCACAAGCTCTGGAACACCAAACGACCCAGGGACTATCTCCACCAGGACTGGAACCAAACCAATCCCGGGACATACAACACAACTGAACTGACCCAGGCAAGGTAAGCCACATCAACACCAACACGTGGACCCTCTCTTAGAATCCACTACTCCCACTCTCTCTATACCCAACACAAGCGCTGAAACGCAAACTGCATGCATCCGGGATTCTCCCACCAAACACACCAGACCGCAACCTGCGCTGTCCACGCGGACACAGGCCTGCAATGCCCTCCAATGGGACGGGGGCGCGACTAGCGCGAGTCTCCTTCCTGCCGGGCTGGCGACGTATGGCGACACCGGACCCGAAGCGCCCCGCCCCACGTGGGTCCCTGCTACGAATGGCCGCTGGTAGATCCGGATCTCCTAACACAAAGCAGACCACTCCACTTTCATGCCGGGCTGGCGACGCGCGATTAGCCCCCGGCTCATCGTCCTAAGCACGTCTGACCCCCGCGAGTCGGGGCGCGGTCCGGATACGCTCATACACGTCCTGTGACCGCGGTGTCCCTGCTACGATTGGCCGCTGGCAGAACCGGATCTTCTAATAATAATAAAGCAGACCACTCCACTTTCATGTCGGGCTGGCGACGCGCGGGCAATCGAAAAAACGATCCGACCCTCTGCAAGTCAGACACCGCGCGATCCCTGTTGTAGCGGTCGACTGCTGCACTCAGCCAGATCACCCCCCTCCCTCCAGGAGCAGCCGCGAATTCTTCCACCCACTGCCTCCCCCCCCCCTGCATTAGATCGCTTTGGGGCCCGAACGCCCGGGACAATTGTTGATACCACCTCTCCTAACTGCACTACTAGAGGGCCCCCTCCCCGCCCCCACAGGGTCCCCACAGACACCGCTCTTTCTCCCCCTTCTCCCCCCACATAGCTAGGTATGTGCCCTCCGCCAGCAGCGGATGCACGTCAACCCCCTTTGCGCACAGGACATGTAGATAAACGATAGGCAGGCCGTGAGCGCGCGCGCGAAAACAGTGGGACGAGACGACCGTCAGTCTAGCGAAACGGGAAGGGCAGCAATATTCCGGGGATGGGATACTGACGATAACGGCACTGGGCTCCCACTGGCTCACCGTTGGCTCTGGTACGCTCGGAGCAACAGGGAACCCCGCCCGCGGGTGTACGGGCGGGGGATAACAAATCCCTGAGCAACTAGCTAGGACCCCACAAAGACCCACGCGAGACGGATATCGCCGAGAGGGACGCGGGCAAGCCGGACGTGCCAGTGCCCGACCAACAGAACGGATATTCTCTGTCTAAGGCATTCACGATCCCCGGATCCCCTCCACCCCTCCGATGGGCTAGACAGATCCACTCCAGCACACCTAAACTCAGACATTAGAATCGACAGATCACCGAAAAACCCGACGCCGAACAAGATGACCTGCACAACCACACAACACAAGACCCCGTACTGACTGACGCCTCGCGACCCGCCAAAACACTCACTGGGGAGGGACCACCTCCCTTCACTAGCAAACAATAAAAAAAGTAAAAAGTAAAAAGTAAAAATCTGACGAACCCCGAAGCGATCTGACAAACCCACACACCCCCCTTCACACACACTTTTGCATGCTACCTCACTCGCAAGACACGACGAGTCTGAGAAACTTTCCGCTCGCCGTGGGCACGCCAAGGCTCCACAAGCCCATGGACAGGCCTCCCGCTATAGTACACCAACCCGCCACACGGGAAGGATACGCTCTACTGCTCTCCTCCTCTCTCTATATATATCTTCCACTTCACCTACTCTCTCCGCAACGCATAGGCCCGCGGCTCATTCCCGCCCCCGGAGGTAGGCTGACTACCCGGGGTCGCAGTTACGGCACTGGCGCATCCCCCTCGACTAACTTTGCTTCTGCCAGGTAGCGCGTGCAGCAGCTGGGACTGCGACCCACCCCGGTCACGCCGAAACCAAACCAGCTCGTTCTCCGCCATCTGCCACCTTCCGGAAGAGACAGACGGCGGGGGCCCAGATCTAACTACGCGGACAGGCTCTCAAGACATACGCGGTCGCGCTATACTCATCTCTCTATCTCCTTTCGCCACTACTCCCAGGGCCATCTTTCACACCTACTAAAAGAGAAAAGAGAATCACCCAAATGCCAAATGCCAAGAGACACCGCAAGACCAACAAAGGCCTGACGGATTCGAGCACCGCGGCACCCGTCCTCCCAAGCTCTAAGTCACCGCCGGGACAGCACCAACGTTTACGAGCGCACTCGCGGAAACCTGTACCGGGTCGACCAAACCGTCGGGCAGTCCCCCAGCAATCATACGACCACCACCCCCGGTCGATAGGTAGGGACCGACGGCTTGTATCCCGGGCAGGTATAGCTCGCGCTAAACATTGGTTCATCGGGGATAAACTCACGCACGACAGGTCCCGGCCAACCATCGTACGCCCAAGCTCCGACAGCTTGGTAACGTACGGCCCTGCAGACTTCGCCGCGTGGGCGCGACTCCACACCCTGGGCACTACACTCCTCCCGTAGAAACATCCCCCCCCCCCCAAAAGACGATCCACCCTTCTCTTCTCAGTAATATCAGGAAATAGGCAAAAATAGTGGGAAGTAGGTAGGCCACGGGTACGCGCGCGTGGACTGGACGCTCAAGCACCCACCAACCGGACGACGAGCGCGCAGGGGTAGGGATACCGCGCGATACTTTGCACACTGAGCCACAGTTCGATTCGATGCCCACTGACGACACCGAACCGGAAAAAATGATGCCTGGGTAGGTCAACACAATATCCGCAATAACAATCATCCACCGCGCTTCCCAGGCATCAGACTGTGGCTCGCCGTGGGTTGGGAAACACGCTCGTCTCCGGGAGCGCCAGTCAGCCCGCTGTCAGCTCGGTCCCGGCACTCTACAATCGTGAGGTTCAGCAGACCGTAGCAGTGGTGCTTCCCATAGAAGGCATATGCGCTTGAGGGGACGTGGCTCGGAGACCGGGATGTGAGGCGAGAGCCCACATCTGATACTAGGTCACCCGGCGAGTGCAGGGGTGTGTCTTAAATGACAGAGGGGGTGAACTGCGTCCAAGGCAAGTGGCATATTGGTTCCGAACCACCACCTGCTGGCGCTCCCTCCCCTGTCGGGGGTTGTGAAAAGTAGTTGATCGGTGGAGGGGAACACCCTCCTCTCCTTCGGACTCTAGTTGGCTGCACCTCCGATGGGCATCGTAGCACTGTCGACCGAGTGGCACCATGAACTTCCTAACCCCAGTATACGAACAATAGGTCTGGGTTAGGTCTGGGTTAGGTCTGGGTTAGGTCTCAGTTCGCTCCCCCTTCGATGGTGTCCCGCCTTGTCGTGGCGGAGGGGCTTGCGTGGGGCAATGATCCTGAGAGCTATGCCGGCGGGGACTCGTTCCCTGGCAGGTACTACCATGCCGGATTGGTCTCAGGGGAGCCTCCAGACTAAGAGGACACCAAGCACACATACACACACTACTCACATTTTACACATACACATACACTTACACTCACACGATTCGGGATCTCGTTGCGGTGCCGTTCTCCCTGGCCGGGGGGATGGTCGGCCGTATTGCCGCGGTGGTACCACGGGAGGGTACAGGAGATAAACCGGGTTAGGCACTCCCGGGCCGCTCCCTAGTACAGGTGCCCGAACCCCGTCTAACCAACGGGGAGGCTGCACTATCAGGGGCGAATAATCTCGGGGCGGGTTGTAGTGCCGGTTGGTGACCGGATGGGACCCTGCAGCTCGCTCCGGGGGGCTCTCCCGAGGCCACCCGTGGATGCCGTAAAAAAGCTTAGCCGCCGCGGCGGTGCGGCCGGCCCCTCCTCGTTTCGGGGGTTCGGATTTTCTCGCGCGAGATCCCGTTTCAACACACTATTGCACACACACACACAAACATACACATGCACGCACACACACATTTTGATGTTTGCTTGGGAGGTTTTTAAGTATGGACGGTAACAATAAAGAGAAAAGTTCCGAAAAGTGCCGCAAAGACGATGTGGAGATTCCCAGCTCCAAAGAGGTAGGAGAGGAGTGTGGTAGCGCGGCTACCCCCTCCGTTAGCGGCATGGGGCCGCCTGCGGCCCCATCCGCTGGAAAGAAGAAGTCGAGGCGCGTGGTCATCCGGCCCACGGAGGACAGCGCGGGCGAGTCCGATGATTCGGACTCGTCCGCCGCCTCTGTGGCGACGGTGACCGAGAGGGCCGTGTCGGGCTGTTCGGTGGTGTTGAGCCGCCTGCCCGACGCGGTCCTCTCCCAACGCGCCTCGGCGACGTCGGTCGCTTCCGCCGGCGGGGGGTCCGATGCCTCGATGGCTTCGGCCTCCTCCCGGCCAGGGAGCGCCCGGCGGAAGAGAGGGCCCCCATCCGCAGAGGAGGGCGCCGTGTCGGCACAGGCGAAGAAACGCCTGGTCGACGCGGCGCCCGAGGGGAGCGAGCCCGAGGCAGGGCAGCCCTCTGGCGGCTCGGGGTCCGGGCCACCGCCAGCCCTGGGCAGTCCTGCGACCAGGCGCAAGAGGGGCGCGGCTCAGGCTCTGAGGAGGGAGGCTGAGCTGGCGCGGAAGCTCCGGGTGAGCTCGACCGCGGATGTGGGTGCCCACATCATTGAGGCGATGGACGTGGTGCGTCACCTGGCGACCACCTCGACCCGCCTCAAGGGCACCTACAAACGTAGGTTCCGCCTGGCGGCCCAGGATGCGACCGTGGCGGCGACGGAGTTGGCAGCCAGGGCCAACTCCGACGGGGAAGGAGCCTTCCTTAGGGCAGAAAATCGGCGTCTGAGGGCCAGGATTGCCGATCTCGAGGGGGAGGTTCTCTCCCTCTCGAGGAAGGTGGACCTCCTGGGCCGCCAGGGGGCGGGACCCTCGAGCGCCGCGGCGACGGCACAGTGCGCCCCCAGCGATAGCCCCGTCGGCCTCGCTCTCCAAGAGAGAGTGATGGCCCAGATCGGGGCTCTCGTGGAGGCCAAGCTGACCCGCTTCAGGGAGGAGCTCTTCCCTGGGCGGGCGGTGAGGCCTCCATTGGGGGTGAAGGCGACGGCTCCGGAGGGTGGGTGTGAGCCCGTCCGGACCGCCGCTTCTTCCGCGGAGGCTCCGGCGGTGGAAGGTACAGTCCGCCGCCGGAAGAGGAAGCGGAAGAATAAGGGGAAGAAGGGCGGGGCAGCAGCCGAGGCTGTCCAGCCACCCGGGGGCTCCCCGAGCGCCGGTGGGTCCCCCAAACCGCCCCAGCCCGCACCTCCCACGCAGGGAGAAACGTGGGCGAAGGTGGTGGGGCGGAAGGCCAAGCGCGAGGCCGCGCGGAAGCCACCGCCAGCCCCGCCAGCCGGAGCGGTCGCCAAGGCGACTAAGCTCATTCCTGGACGCCCTCCGAAGACCGCGGCGGTAACGCTCACGGTCTCGGAGGGGTCCAGGCTGACGTACGCCGAGGCGATGTCCCGGGCACGCGAGCGCATCAAGCTCGCCGACCTGGGCATCGCCGAGGTAAGGCCGAAGCGCGCCGTCACCGGGGGTCTCATCCTCGAGATCCCCGGTGCCGACGGTGCCGCGAAGGCCGACAAGCTGGCGGCGGCGATGGCCGGGATATTTGATGGGACGGAGGCACGGGTTGCCCGTCCCACAAAGAAGGCCGAGCTGAGGGTGACCGGGCTCATTGAGTCGGTCACCGTCGGCGAGGTCGTCTCGGCCATCGCCAAGGACGGAGGCTGCAGGGAGGAGGACGTGACGGCTGGGGAAATCCGGTCGTCCGCCTCCTCCAAGCTTGGCTCCCTCTGGCTGCGGTGCCCTGTCACCGCGGCCAGGAAGGTGGCGCAGGCGGGCCGCGTAGTGGTGGGGTGGACCTCGGTGAAGGTGGAGGCACTGGCTGCACGGCCGCTGCAGTGCTACCGCTGCCTTGAGACGGGGCACGTGCGGCGGCAGTGCAAGTCCGGTGTCGACCGAGGCCGCCGCTGCTACGCGTGCGGCGAGGAGGGGCACAAGGCGGGCGCCTGCAAGGCCGAAAAGCCCCGGTGTCCGCTTTGCGGGGACCTCGGGCGCCCGGCCGACCACCGCCTTGGTGGCACGGCCTGCCGTGCCGCCACACAAAGGGCCGCAAGGCCGACAGTGGCGGACAAGCCGGTGAAGCAACCGGCGGGGAAGGTGCCGCCTGCGAAGGCGCGGGGCGGCAGGGCTGGACGATCGGCCGTTAAGGCCGTGGCCAACGTGCCTGTCGTCCCGCCCTTAAAGGTGGCAGTGGTGGCGGCACCTTCGGCGCCGAAGCCCACACCGGGTCCGGGCGCGGTTGCCCCAGCCAAGCCGGCGGCGGCGGGAGACGGGGCAACACAGGCCCAAGGAGAGGGTGGCTTGGAGGGGGCCATGGACATTGATTAACAATGTACCAACGCCTCCTCCAAGCAAACCTGAACCACTCGCGCAGGGCCCAGGACCTCCTGGTCCAAACCTTGCGCGAGTGGAGAGTCGGCTTGGCAATCGCGGCGGAGCCGTACGTCGTCCCGCCCAATAACCCTAATTGGGTCGGGGACGCGTGCGGCTCTGTCGCGATCATTATAAATAGGTGGCCCGACTCCCCCCTCTGCTCAGCCCTGGAGCAGGGGCGGGGATTCGCGGCCGTGCAGTGGGGGGACCTCGCGGTGGTGGGGTGTTACATCTCGCCCAACTGCGGCCTCGATGACTTCGAGGCGTACCTGGGTGCGGTCGGTGGGTGCATTTCCCGCACACGGCCGCGCCCGGTACTCGTCCTGGGGGACTTCAACGCTCACGCCCAAGCGTGGGGCAGCCCCCGGGACGACGCAAGGGGCGGGATGTTGCTCGACTGGGCGGCGCAGCACGACCTCCGGTTGGTTAACCGGGGGTCCGTTAGCACGTGCGTTCGGTGGCAGGGGGAGTCGATCGTCGATTTGACTTTCGGCTCCCCGGCCGCCGTGCGCCGTGTGTCGGGGTGGCGGGTCGCGGAAGAGCGCGAAACGCTCTCGGACCACCTCTATCTGACGATGGAGGTGGCCGCCGCGCCCGCCGCTCCGGCACGCCGCTCAGCATCGTGCACTCCTGGGGGTGGAGGGCACACCCCATCACCGCGATGGGCGCTTAAGCGCCTCGACCGGGACGCCCTGATGGCGGCAGCGATCGCCGTGGCCTGGCCGGACGGGTCGGGGGACGAGGAGGAGTTTCCCGACCCTGACGCAGGGGCGGAGTGGTTCCGGGGTAGTATGACGTCGGTTTGCGACGTCGCGATGCCCCGGGCCAGGCCGCCGCGCGTCGGCGGGGTGTACTGGTGGTCCCAAGATCTTGCGGCGCTACGCACTGAGTGCGTGCGCCGCCGACGCCAGTACACCCGCGCCCGGAGACGGCGGAATCAGGCTGCGGCGGGGGTGGTCCCGCTGTACGCGGCGTACCGCGAGTCCGTGGTCGCCCTACAGCGGGCCATCCGAGCTGCCAAGGCCCGTGCCTGGGACGAGCTCGTCGCCACCCTGGATGGTGATCCGTGGGGGCGCCCGTACAAAATCGTCATGGGACGATTGCGTCCCTGGGCGCCCCCCACGACGGAGCTTCTGGACCCCCATGTCCTCGACCGGGTGGTGGACACTCTGTTCCCCGCTGGAGCAGAGGACCCCGCCCCCGGTCGGCCTCCCCCACACTTTGTGTGGGACGAGGCCACTATGGGGGTCAGTGGCGATGAGCTCGGCGCGGCGGTGACGCGTCTCGCGGCCCGCGCGAACAAAGCGCCGGGCCCGGACGGCATCCCGGGCAGGGCCTTGGCCATGGCCATGGGCGTCCTGGTCCCGCGCCTCGGGCAGCTTTTCAACAGCTGTCTGAGGCGCGGCAGGTTCCCCCGCTGCTGGAAGCGGGCGCGGATGGTCCTCATCCGGAAGGAAGGGCGGCCCGCGGAATCTCCCTCCGCGTACCGGCCCATATGCTTGCTGGACGAGGCGGGCAAGCTCTTCGAAAGAGTGATTGCCAACCGCCTCGTCCGGCACCTGTCGGCGACAGGGCCGGACCTCGACGACGGGCAGTTCGGCTTCCGTCAGGGACGATCGACGTTAGACGCGATTAAGCGTCTGAGATCCCTGACGGAGTCGGCCGCGACCCGGGGCAGGGTGTGCATCGCTATATCGCTTGATATAGTGAATGCTTTCAACACCCTGCCCTGGTGGGTCATCAGGGAGGCGCTCGAGCACCATCGAGTGCCCCCTGAGTTGCGGGCCGTCGTCGGGGACTACCTCGCCGGCAGGAGCATCACTTTCACGGGCCGGTCGCAGGAGTACGAGAGGGAGACGCACGCCGGGGTCCCGCAGGGGTCCGTTTTGGGCCCCCTGCTGTGGGACCTCGGCTACGATTACGTCTTGCGGGCTGCACTCCCCGCTGACGCCACCATGATCTGCTATGCAGACGACACTCTGGTGGTAGTCAGCGGGGAGGATGGGACGAGGACCATCCGCGTGGCAGAGATGGCGGTGGCCTGTGCCGTCGCCCGAATCCACCGACTGGGCCTTCGGGTGGCCCCGCAGAAGACCGAGGCGATCTGGTTTTACGATCGCCAACGGTCCGCGGGGCCGCCCGCCCAGCGGTGGATTGCGGTGGGAGAGAGCCGCGTCCAGGTGAGGGATACGATGAAGTATCTGGGACTCACCCTGGACGGCCTCTGGCGCTTTAACGAGCACTTCGACCGGCTTATCCCCCGAGTTGAGAAGGCGGCGGGCGCTTTAGGACGCCTGCTGCCCAACATCGGGGGACCGTGGGAGGGGGTCCGACGCCTATACGCGGGAGTCGTCCGTTCCATGTTGCTCTACGGAGCACCAGTCTGGGCGGACGACCTGGCGGCCAGTCGGCGCAATTGTACCCTGTTATTCAGGGTGCAGCGTCGGATGGCCGTCAGGGTCGTGCGAGGGTATCGCACGATCTCCCTGGCGTCGGCCACCCTATTAGCGAGGTTTCCGCCCCTAGACATTCTGGCGATGGGGGACGCGAGGACCTATTCGGGTCTTCGCGTCCTCCGCGAAGGGGGCGGAATTCCCACGGAGCGGGCGGTCGAGGAGTTGAAGCGCCAGACCCGACGGTTCGTTGTCGAGATGTGGCGGGAGAGGCTGGAAGATCCAGCCAACGCCCGCCACAGAGCCGTCGGGGCGATTCTCCCGAGCCTCGAGGCTTGGGTGAGTCGCGGCAGAGGGCAACTCTCCTACCGCGCGACGCAGGTGCTTACCGGGCACGGCTGCTTCGGCGAGTACCTGCGTCGCATCGGGAAGGAGGCGACGGCACAGTGCCACCATTGCGACGGGGACCAGGACACGGCGCAACACACCCTCCAGTATTGCAGGGCCTGGAGGGAGCAGCGCCGCGTCCTGGTCCGGTATATCGGAAGGGACCTCTCGCTGCCGACGGTCATCCGACAGATCCTCGGCAGCGGGAGGTCGTGGAGAGCCTTCCTCGCCTTCTGCGAGGAAGTGCTCTCCCTGAAGGAGGAGGCGGAGCGGCGGCGGGAGCGAACGGACCCCTTCCGTTTGGCAAGGGCCCGTCCCCGCCGCCGCCCCGCGCGGGGGGACGCCGTTCCCCCCGACTAAGTTTGACGGCCCGGACCCGCCGGCGGTGGGGTTTTTCACTGCCGGTGGGCCGGGCAAGTGCCAAGGGGCCGCGAGGCGACAGAGTGGTGGCTCTGTCGCCTCCGCACAGCGGCCCCGAGGCGGGGCGGGACGTGTAGTGGTCGCACGTCCCGCCCGGGAGGAGAAGGTTAGTAGTGCGGGAGGCACGTTTCCCTCCTCCTTCGCCGCTGGCGAAGGAGTGTGGCGAGACGTGTCTCCCCGCGAGTAGTGGGGGACGCCTCCCTCTCTCGTGAAAGCGAGAGAGCGGATTGCCACTCCCCCACCACGAGACGTGCTCCCAATAGGGGGCGGGCGCGGGGCGGCACCGGTCGTGTTCTTCCAGAGTTCCCGGTGTCGCCCCAGTAAGCGCCGAGGATGGCCACCGTGGGGTTTTAGCCGGTAAGAGTCCGGCACTACCCCGTCGCCCCCACCAGGGCGGCGGGGTGTCCATGAGGATTTCCCCACGAAAAAAAAACAAAAAAAAAAAAGGTCTCAGTTCGCTCCGTGTCTCCGTCGAGGACGGACGTGCCCCAATCGCGCTCCGGTCTTGTGCAAGAGTGTGAATGGTATATTGTTGTTTAAAAATTTCAAATCAGTGTCTAACATCTTCGGGCTAGTGCATTTAGCAACTAGCCGCGGTGTTGTGTTTCCATCTTGTGCCATTGTTGTCGTATGTGCAATAATCTGTTTTGCAACGGCTTTCCACCGCTGCCTGGTGTTCAACTTGACTTCTCGTTGTCATCCTTTCGAGATCAGAGCTGCTGGGTGGATATCCTGTGCTGCGGATTCCCAGCTTTCCGTCAAGTCCCCTTAGGGGGGCCTTCCACCATCAGATAAGGAGATATCCAGCGAAGAAGAGTCCTCCAAGGTCGGTCTTTTCAATTTCCTCGCCATATTTACTCGTTCAGTGAGACAACGTGGTCGGCGTGCTCTTATTTCGGCTAACATCGGCCGCCGTCGGCCGGGATCGCGGCGGACACTTCGGCGCGCATGCCCACGGAATCCAAGTGACGTCACTCGGCTTCTATACATCATAGGAGAATCAGTCGCTCAAGCGACTCACTGGGATCAACATCATCCCCACTCCTACGCCGCCGCATAAGCTTGACTATCGCGCGGAACTCTTCGGCACTCTTCACGAACGTTCGCGCCGCCGAGCGCAGTCCCGACAGCCGTCTACCGCGCCGGCCGGGAGCGCTTCCCCCCACTCACGCACTGCGGACGTACGATACAGCAGCGAGAGCTCACTCGCCGTTCACCTGTCGACGTATACACACCGCCCCTCCCCTCCCACCGCTCCGCTGTCACTGAGTCAACGCTTCGCACTCTCTCACTGCATAGCACAACACTCTGCCTGAACAACTATGGCGGATATTGGATAGCTTTTCTGCCTCGTAGCTTCACATCGCAGTGTAAACACAGACTCTTAGCTTCGCGCTGCCCTGTGTTTACGTTCCGCCGCGGGCGCTTGTCTCCCATCTCGGGCGGCCAAAGCCAGCGCACGGCAATAATATCACTATTCCCTTTACACAGCACACACAGCAAATCTCTCACAGCTCACATAATTCTTTCGGCTTCACTCACACCGGACTATTAATAAGGATCACGCCCCTGCTTTAACTCCACACGCTTTTCTTCTGACATGCACTGGCAAATACAGCACACACTAGATCCTGTATAATACACGCTTCACACACACGGCAGCCTAAGCGCTTTGCGCTGGCTCTGACAAGATAATGGCGTCGCACTCACAAAACACGCCGGTATCAGCGTCCCTAATAAGGGATAAATCTAGGAACAACTCCGTCTCGGAGAACGAGCTCGAAACGCATGTCTCTCCTTTCCAGCCGGCGAGAGTAATGCAACGTACACCTCCACGTCATACCGAATCCCAGCAAGATGTATCTTCGCTTTTTACACCAGTGCAACTTAAAAAATCACTCAATGAACCGGAGAATACTCACTCTGAAGGACCGGATATAGAAATTCTGACTCCGGTTAGACAAGCCGCGAATCTTATCGTGCCCGAGACAATTCCATTTGGCTCTATACAAGAAGCATTTAACACACTCGACGATGTTCTGGCTATGGTACAAATTACCACGGCCAAGTGGTCAGAGATCACTGATATCTTTGCCCAACTTCGTACTGAAGCTCTAGGCAAACAAAATACGAGTCGCCCAATAAAAGAGTATTTAAGTACGATTCAGAGCAAAATTAACAAGATTAATAACGCTCCAAGAAAAGTCGATCCGGATAAAATGAAGGCAGCACTTGATTATATTAAAACAAATGTTTCCTCCACGAACTCTGGCCACAACACTAAACACTTAACTGACAACAATAAGAGATACGATCCAGACGCTGATTTACCGGAATTTCCGTCACTTAAACAATTGCTAGCTGCAGGAAAGCGCAAGCTAAAAGCAACTCCGTCGCCACCAGTGATGGCTCGCAAGAAACAGCGACAACAACACGTGCAAGAGGTTTCCCCCACTCCGCAGCCTGGACAGACAGGTGTTGATCTTTCGCCTGCGCCGGAGAACGTCTGGCAGACAGTGGGCAGGAAGCTGCGCCCTCAGGCGGATAAAGTGTCCACCAATAAACCGCAGCAGCAAAGACCGCTAAATTTGAACGCGCCAAAATCCGTTTTCGATACGGCACCGCAAAGAAAAGCCGTGGTAATCGAGTTGAAAAGCGGAGTCTCCTTCGCTGACGTGCTAAGGAAAGTAAAGAGAGAAGCTAACATTACCGATGCTGGGATCACAGCGGCTAAAGCCACAAGGAGCGGAAACATTATCATGGAGCTCCCATCCTCCGCATCTGGAGATACTTTATCTAAAGTTAGAAAGGAAATTGACAGAGTGTTAAAGGACGAATTGAAGACCACTACTTTAGCAAGGAGAGCTATGCTCGAGATCCGCGATATTGATTGCTCTACTGATGAGCAGGAATTAAAGGATGCAGTTACATTGGCTCTGGGTACCAGTGAGCACCAATTTGTCTCCTTAAAACCTGGCCCACAAAACATGAAGCGTGGTGTATTCATAGTGGACACGGAAATTTTAAAAAATATTAAGAACAGGCATCATCTGGTAGTTGGTTTCGTGTCGTGCAGAATCCGCTGCCTTCCCCTTATCACTCGGTGTTTCCGCTGTCACGATTTTGGGCATGTCGCGGCGAAATGCCCCGCTCCCCCGGACGCTCCACCTATATGTCGGAAATGTGGTGAAGAGGGACACCATATAGAGCAATGTACGAAACAATTTTGCTGCGCGGCGTGCGCAGCGACTGGAAAATCCGGAAAAGAGATTAGACACCTAAGAGCATCGGTTGCCTGTGCTGAATATATTAAGAGGACGCATAGGCTTAAATAATGGCGCAAATTAAACTTCTTCAGGCCAATCTTAACAATACGAGAGCTGCACAGGACCTACTTGAACAGGAAATTGCACAGAGGGATCCTACAATTGTTCTAGTAGCTGAGCCCTACAGATGTCCACCTAATTGGCTTAAAGATAAAACAGGCCGTGCGATTCTAGGAATCCGAGGTTTCCTTAAAGCGGAGCCGTATGTCCCAGTGGTTGGAAAGAATTTTATAGCAGCCAAATTTAAGTTTATGACAGTTTGTAGTTGCTATTTCCCTCCAAACGTGGCTGTTGAAGCTTTCGATGACTCCTTGAATGAGCTGGCCTCGATGCTAAGATATGAGAAGGGATCAGTCTTCCTAGGCGGAGACTTTAACGCGAAATCCCAGATGTGGGGATCCAAGACATCAGACAGAAGAGGCAAGCTACTTGAAGCATTACTCATGTCTGCTAAACTAACTCCAACGATAGCTAGCGGAATACCTACTTTTAACAAGAATGGCAAGAAGTCGGTAATTGATTTCCTGGCATGTGATATATTTTCCTTTGGTAATCTTCGAGCAGCTGAGGTGCTGAATACCTATAACGCCTCTGATCACGCATATATTTGGCATATTTTCAACCTAAATAAAGCTCGCTTAATTTCTGAAGTCTCCTCAAACTCCTTTCCGAGATGGAACCTAAGAAAAAAGGATAAAAGTGAAATAAAAGCTGCAATAAGGACGGCTTTATGTACGGCAGCAGACTTTATTACGGATAACTGCGTTAATACTAATGTTCAAGTAATAGAATGCGCTCTACAATGTACATGTGATTCCCTATCGGGAATAAATAAAAACATGAATAAGAATAATAGAAGAAATGTATACTGGTGGTCCTCTGAGGTTGCCGAAGCCAGACACAAATGTATTAAGGCGAGGAGAGCGCTTTCACGTGCCCGTAAAGCTGGTGTCTCACTTCCCATGATGTTAGCCTACGGAAAAGAACTGCGTAAAGCCAAAAAGTCTCTCCGCAATACCATTGCAAGAAGTAAAGAAAAGGCATGGCAGGAGTTGATTAAAAATGTCGATGCAGATATCTGGGGAAAACCTTATAAGGTGGTCATGACAAGGATTAAGGCAAAATCTCACTACCAAGAGTTTTCGCTCACGGCTGCCACTCGCATTATTGAAGAGCTTTTCATGCTAACTCCCCCTCTTGATCAGTCATTTTCTAATCGTCTTCAAACGGAAGCCAGGGTATCCATCCCGCTTTTCTCTGTGGAGGAAGTAAACTCAGCAGTTAAAAGAGCGAAACCAAATAAAGCTCCTGGAGCAGATGGGATACCGATGAAGATCATTAAAAGCTGGGCTGAAGCAGACTCTCTCACTTTGACGACGATGTACAATGAATGCTTGAGTGCTGGGAAGTTTCCCAGGACCTGGAAACTACAGAAACTCATCCTTATTCCTAAGAAAAAGCTTGCTGAAACAGATCCAACGAAGTATAGGCCGATCAGCCTCATATCCAATGCAGCAAAAATCTTTGAATACCTTATCAGGGAAAGGTTATACTTACATCTATGTTCGATAGGAGGCTGGGCTCCCAACCAATATGGCTTTCGGAAAGGCAAGTCTACACTTGATGCCATTAAAAGAGTTAAAGCATATGCCAACGATGCCACGGCTGCAGGCAAACTTGCGGTTCTAATTTTAGTGGACGTGAAAAACGCCTTTAATACCATTAGATGGCCTGATATATTAGCGGTGCTCAAAACCCATAAATTTCCGGAGTATCTAATCAGAATTATGGAGGATTACCTTTACGAGCGACAAATTGCTATAGAAACTACAGAAGGAATTGCACATTTTAATTTCTACGCAGGGGTTCCCCAAGGCTCCATATTGGGCCCTTTCCTGTGGAATTTAATCTATAATGAGCTGGTGTTGAAATACCCTAATATGGGAGATATTGCATTCGTAGCATATGCGGATGATTTGGCAATTCTTTGCTCACACAGAGAGTTGGAGACATTAATTTCTCTGGCCGGTACGGCATATGCTCAGGCTGCTTCGTGGTTGCAGTCCCATGGTTTGGAGGTGGCTGTGAACAAAACCGAGGTACTGCAGATAGCTGGACACAAGAGACAGAATATAATGGCGATAGATCTAATGCCAGGCACTCGTATAAGCTTGGTTAAGGAAGTAAAATACCTGGGAGTTTTCATTGATAGAAAATTTATTTTCCACTCTCATATAGATAGAACTAAGGATAAAGTCCTCAAGATAATTAATGCATTATCCAGATTGATGCCAAACTTATTGGGTCCTTCAGGAAAATCCAGAAACACGCTGATGTCAGTCGCTAAGTCTGTTATGTTTTATGCGGCTCCGATATGGGCTGACACTCTCAAAAAAGCCTGGGCAAGTTCGGAAGTCAATGCAATACAACGTTTAATAAATATTAAGATAGCTATGGCATATCACACAGTGGCGGCTGATACGCTCTGTGTAGTATGTGGTTTTCTACCATTCTCGCTGGAAATTCAGAGACGTACTTACCTCTTGGAATGTAAGCAGGAGTTCCGCATATTCTCTGAGAGTAAGCTCAGTAGTGTCGCCATGAGGCTTGTTAAGGGAAACCTGAAAGAAAAGATACAAGCTAAAGAAGATGAGCTAATGGCGGTGTGGCAAAAAATATGGGATGACTCCACAAAGGGCAGATGGACTTACAGGCTAATCCCAAATATCTCCGCCTGGATTAAAGCGAAGCACAGAGGTTTAGATTTCCATTTTACTCAATTTCTCACGGGACATGGCTGTTTTGCCAGCTTCCTATATCGCATCAATAAAGCCGACTCACCAATATGTTGGTTCTGCTCGCTGGAACAGGACTCCCCGGAGCATACATTTTTTGGTTGCGCACGATGGAAGACTCTCAGAGAGGAGCTATTCACGTACGCACAGGGGAATTTAACCCCGGAAAGCATCATATCATGGGCCTGCAAAGATGCAGAAAATTGGCAACACCTTGTCACGTACGTAGATAGGATTCTGACACTTAAGGAGGAAGAGGAAAGACGAAGAGAACTTCTCACAGCTCAATAATTAACTCCGGCACACTCGGCGCACAGTAGCACTATAGGGTTTTTAACATAATGTGCGTTAGTCTTCACGGGTTCGGCTAATTTCCAATAAATCGGCGTGTTTACATGCATGTGGCTGCGACGTCGTACTGTAATGGCGGCGCGACGCATAGCAATACGACGTGTTAGGCGGAGACCTCCGCAAGCTGAATGAAACCAAGCAGTCGATAAGAGGTCATACTACAGGCAGTGGATAACTTATCATCGCCCCTTGGTCGGTACTATTACCGACGCGACACCTACGGTCGGTAACTTTACCAACACGGGTTACCGACTCGGTCTTTACCGACAGCGGAGTTACCGACGCCTATACCGACTGTCGAAATTATTATCAATAGCACTTGATGCTACAGTACACGGCATTGGGCACCTACCCAGCAGTCGGTATTGGAAATAGAGTACCCTGCAGCCGGTACTCCTCAATATTGATCAGGAGATGATAATTACTCCTCTCTCTCGTTTATTTACGGTGTACGGTCTTAGAAGAGACTATCTAGACAATAAAGGTGTTTCGCCCGCGGGCGAACATTAGTCCCGGGTACTTTTCGGGTACTTATACAGGATTTCATAACGAAGGCCGTGACCTTGGGCTCCGACTCTACGACAATATCAGTCCGTGGGCTGTTTTTAGGCATGTGGCTCCCCAGCGGACCTCAGCCCCCACTAGGGGACTGGAGCAGGTGGCGGGGGTGAGGGGGTACTATTACTGGCATCCGAGTCAGTCACAGGGGGACGCTCCCGGCGCTGTCGGCGGGCACTACACTCCTCCATGGAGGGGCAACGAGGGATTTTTAAGGCACCCGAACCAGGACCGGGACAGTGACTCAGTCTCTGACTGGAAGTCGTCCCGGCTGGACGTAGGGTAAGCCACAGGCGTGGACCAGTGCCTGGCCATGTCCACCGACGATATACCCTGACGGGTGGTTCCGGTGGCATGGTTGAGAGGTGGATGGAGGGTATAAAAAAAAAAAAAAAAAAAAAAAAAAAAAAAAAAAAAAGGTCTGGGTTAGGTCTGGGTTAGGTCTGGGTTAGGTCTGGGTTCCGTCCCCTTCCGTGCCCCTCCCGGGAACCGGGTAAGGGTCACAGGTTCGCCTGTTACCCCCCCGGGCCCTGTGAGGGGATGGGGGTGCCAATACCCCGACACGGCGCGTCCCCGGGTTGCGGATAGGGGGATGCCCAACGGACTTGTTCCGGTGGGTAGCGGTTCCCGAAAGGGACCGCCGCGGACAGCCATTGGCATTACACACACTTCACACATACACACACACTTACACACCCCTCACGCACCCTACCTCACGGGGTAGTACATTGTGAGGGGCACACATCCACGCACATCTCACACTGACATCCCCCTCTGGTCACCCTGCCTCGCGGGGCAGTACATTCCAGAGGGGCACACACACGCACACACACACCGTCCGGGGGCGGATACCCCCGGGGATTCCCCCTGCCGTAATGGGGGTAAGGGAAGAAACCCTGACAGCAAATCAAGCATGGACGTAAGCACTAAAGAGTTAACGATTAGAGTGCAGAGGTGCGAGTCCTCAGCACCGGCGTGCAAGGGTGGGAAAGCGGGCCCAAGCACGTCGTCATCCAGTAACCGTAGCATTGTGTCGGTGGGCCACTTGGCTGACACAGTGTTTAAAGCCCCAAGTGTGCCTACGGTGAAGGAGAAGCATAGGGACAGGAAAAACGACGACGACGCGGCAAGTAAAACAGGACAGGATTCGGATATACAGACCACGGAGAATTTAGACGTGGAGTTCGCATCAGATGCGGACTCGAGCAGAAGATCCAGAGCTGAATCTGGATCGCCCGGCCCCTCAACGAGCCAGTCGGCCTCGCGTGACGGAACGGCAGAGTCTGCAAGGAAACACCTCTCCAAGGCGAAAAAAAGACGACCAGCGAAACATGTGGCGATGATAATCAGCAGCGACGAGGAGGAGGCGGACCGCTCTGGATCCGCAGCATCGGCCCAATCCTCCAACTCCTCGCAAAAGTCGCGCCAACGCTCGAAGCGTGTAAAGCAGGACCGACAGCCAGATAAGGGAGACAGCGGCGGCGCTGCAGAAACCACTGGTGTGAAGAGAAAGCTCTCTGAGACCAACTCCGAGACGAAGTCGAAGGAGGACGACTCAGATGAGTATGATCCGGTTTTGGACCCAAGTGTGGCCCCTCCCCCAATTCCTAAGAAGGGTCGGACACTTCCTAAAGAAGTGGACCTAGCTGCCGAAGCCAGAGTGAAACCGACCGCCGGCCTGGGGGCTGATATCTTGGTGCATATGAACACGGTAGAAAAGATAGCTGCCACCTCAGCGAACCTGAAGGGCACATATATCCACTACCTCAAAGATGCCGCACTCAGAGTACGTGCTGCGTCCACCGAGATGGGAAAACGCACCACCGTTACCGGAAGCAACACGTTCCTGGAAGAGGAAAACGTTCTCCTGAGATCACGAGTGTGGGATCTGGAGAAGGAGGTATCAGCCATGAGGAACGAACTAAATGCGCTCAAGGCAGCGGAGAAGCAGAGGCAGAAGGTCAGAACATCCGAGGATGAGTCGGTCAGATCGTCCAGAACACCTTCCAGGGAAAAGACTTCCCAGCGCCCTCCCTCAAAGTATGAATCGCGAGATGCATGGGAAGCGGTTAGGGACGAATCCCTTCTCCGAAAAATGAATGCCCTGGTTAGAACTCAACTCAATGCATTCAAGGAGGAAATCTGCCGGGATATACCGCATGTATCCAGGCAAGCCGGGGATGCCACAGATCCTCCCCCAGCACCGCCTGGGTCAAGGCCTATTCCTCGAATCAGATCCTCAATCGAGCCTTGTGGAGAGCTCCTGGAGAAAACTAACAGAATTAGGAACGTGACGAAATCTGCGACAGGGAAAGAGAATCGCGAGGTGCCCTGGTCAGAAGTGGTGGGCAGAAACAAGAAGAAAAGTGGGGAGGTAGAAAGCCTTCCCTGTTCCACCTCGTCTGTCCCAGCGAAGCCGAAGAATCTCCCCCCGAAGAACGGGAAAGCCCAAAAGACAGCCAAGAGGACGGTAAAGGATGCACGCACCAGAAAACCTCAGAGAAGCCAGCAGAAGCCTGCCAAACCGAAGGCCAAGCAGATAAAGGTCCCGAAACATGCGGTCGTCACACTGACGTTAACTCCGGGCGCAAAGACCTCATATGCCGAGGCCTTGTCCTCAGCCAGGCAAAAGATTCGCCTTGAGGACCTGGGCATCTCGGAGCTGCGCACACGCCGCGCTATAAATGGTGGGCTTATCCTCGAGGTACCAGGAGCTGACAGTGCAGCAAAAGCAGAGACACTCACCGCAAGCCTGCGGACGGCTCTGGCAGAAATGGAAGAGGTCAAGATCGCAAATCCAACGAAATCAGCGCAACTGCGTATCTCTGGATTGGACGAATCAGTCCGCCAAACGGAGGTTGTGGAGGCTGTTGCCGCAGACGGAGGATGCTCCTCCTCGGAGGTTAAAGCAGGGGAGATCCAGCGCTCCATCAGAAGTATGGGATCCATCTGGATAAGATGCCCCGTGGCAGCAGCCAAGAAACTTGGAGACCTGGGAAAGATACGCATCGGATGGACATCGGCCAGAGTCGAAATCCTCGAAGTGCGCCCCTTGCGGTGCTTTGGGTGCCTCGAGGAGGGCCATGTAAAGCAGCTCTGCAAATCCAATGTGGATCGCAGCAACCGTTGCTACAACTGCGGCGAACCTGGGCATCGAGCGAGCAACTGCGTAGCCGCACCCAAATGCCCCCTCTGCTCGGACCTGGGCGTTTCAAACGCTCATCGTCTGGGTAGTAAGCAGTGTTCTCCGCCGCGAATAGGACAGAAAGGACGTACAAACCCACCCCGAGGTGGAAAGAGGTCATCGAAACCACCGGAGAACCCGGCACCGGTCGAAATCATCCTGGAAAGCTCGGTGAAAGAGGCAGTCACCGAGACAGCATCAGGAAAGGACCCAACTATAAACAAGGTTTCTCCCGAGGCCCCTTCCGAGGTCCTTCCCAAGGTGACAAATGGCAAGGAGGAAGCCATGGATATATCGCCAGTATGATGGGCCATCGTGCCCCCACCAACAAAATACTCCAGGCGAACGTGAACCACTGTGCCAGATCCCAAGATCTGCTAGTGCAGACAATGGCCGAGTGGGCCATTAGTGTCGCAATAATAGCGGAGCCATACAGGGTGCCCGATCGCCCAAATTGGATACAGGACGAGTGCTGTTCGGTAGCTATAACGAGCCTACCTCAGCCGGGATCGGCACAGATTTGCATGCGATGTCGAGGCGAGGGATACGTCATCGCCGACTGGGGAGACTTTATCCTGGTCGCTGTTTATGCCCCCCCGAGCTGGACAATTCCTCAATTCGAATCCCTTTTGTTTGAGGTTAGGGGATGTCTTGCCGGCACAGGAAATCGCCCAATCCTCGTAGCTGGGGACTTTAACGCCAAGTCCCAAGCTTGGGGCAACCCTCGCACAACAGCTAAAGGCGAAAGTCTGGCAGACTGGGCAGCAGGGCAAGATTTTCGCCTCCTGAACCACGGCTCCAACCCCACATGCGTGAGAAGGTTGGGCTGGTCCATCGTGGACCTAGCCTGGGTGAACGCTACGGGAGAACAAAAAATCTCAGAATGGAAAGTAATGGGAAACGTTGAGTCCCTAAGCGACCACAAATACATCGTTATAAAAATTGGTAGCGATAACATCCGGCGTGCTTCCTGTCCGGATCAAGTACGCGGCTGGATGACGAAGAAGATGAATGAAGACCTTTTCGACGCAGTTAGTATCGCGGCTGCATGGACACCTGTGCCTAACATAGACGAGATAGACGTGGAGGAACTGGCGTCGTGGCTTAAAGGAGCCGTATCCATGGCCTGCAACGCCGCCATGCCCAGAACCAGAGGATCTTGCGCAAAGAGGGCTGTATACTGGTGGACACGGGATTTAAAGCTCCTGAGAGATGAATGTAGCTATAAACGCCGACGCTTCTCGCGTGCGAGACGCAAACGCAACAGAGACCTGGACCGCGAGGATAGACTATACAGCGACTACCGTGCTGCGGTAGCCGTCCTCCAAAGAGCTATCATGGAAGCCAAAACCAAAGCGAGGGCTGAATTGGAGCAGAGCCTAAATAATGAACCCTGGGGACCGGGGTTTCGTTTAGCCTTAGGAAAACTAAGACCGAGAGGCCCTCCACTGACGAAGTCCTTGGAGCCTACCGTGGTAATGAAAACGGTCAACTCCCTCTTTCCTACGGGCGAGCCTCTTCGAGTAGGGCACCCGCATGATCAAAATCTGTGGTCAGAAGAACTTGTCGTCGAGGAAGGACAACTGAGAGAAGCCATCGCAAAAATGCGTTCCCGATCCGGAGCCCCCGGCCCCGACGGCATTACGGGTAAAATTCTGGCGAGGTCCTTAAAAGCTCTGGGAGGACACCTAATGCGTCTTTTCGATGCATGCCTAAAGCAGGGAAGGGTCCCAAAAGCGTGGAAACAGGCCTTAATGGTCCTCATTCCCAAACATGGGAAAGTTCCAGGCACCCCCTCGTCGTGCAGACCTATATGCCTGCTGGACGAGATCGGCAAGCTATTCGAACGAATAGTGGCAGCGCGGCTCACCGAGCACCTATCAACACATGGTCCAGACATATCAGAGAACCAATATGGTTTCCGGAGGGGCCTGTCCACAATCGACGCAATATCTCACGTGAGATCGATATCGGAAGAAACGAGAGCAAAAGGGGGTGTACTACTAGCGGTGTCACTAGACATTGCAAACGCCTTCAACTCTCTCCCATGGAGTGCCATCGTAAAAGCCTTAACCTTACACGAGGTTCCGGCCTACCTGCAGGCGATCATCCGAGATTACCTGCAGGAAAGGAAAATCATGTATCCTGGGGCAGAGGGAGACATGGTCCACCGGGTGGTGAATAGGGGGGTTCCCCAGGGTTCCGTCCTGGGGCCCCTCCTCTGGAATCTTGGATACGATTGCACCCTCAGAGCGGGTCTACCTGCGGGCGTAGCAGTTGTCTGCTACGCAGACGACACGCTGGTTCTGGCGGGAGGAAGAACCTGGCTGCGCACGGTTCGTCTCGCCGAATTAGGAGTAGCCTGCGTGACCAGAGCCATCAAGTGCTTAGGCCTGAAAGTAAACGCAGGCAAGACGGAGGCTCTATGGTTCCATAACCTCCCACTGACGCGCAACCCACCTCAACTATGGCTGATCGTAGAAGACACCTTCGTAAAAATAGGGAAGAACATTAAATACCTGGGACTCATGCTGGACGGCCGATGGAGGTTTGAAAAGCACATGGAAGACCGCTCACTAAAAGTGGAAAAGGCTGCAAACCAACTCGGTGCCCTCCTTCCCAACGTCGGGGGCCCAGGTGCTAGGGTGCGACGCCTATATTCGGGAGTAATCCGTAGCATGATGCTATATGGAGCCCCTATATGGATGGCCGATCCCGAACTGGGGGGGAAAAGGAAACGGGTGCTCTTACAGAGGGTGCAGAGGCGTATGGCCATCAGAGCTATCCGAGGTTACAGCGACCTCGCCTTTGAGACTGCAACGGTGCTGGCAGGTATGTTGCCCTTTGATCTTCAAGCAGAAGCAGAAGCGGACGCATACCGGAGAATCACTCAGCTCCGCGAGGAAGAAGGATTTCCATCCTTTAAAAAACGAATGGAAGTCAGACAGGAGAGCCTACGCACGGCGATGCAAAAATGGAGGCGCCAGCTTGTTGAGGGAAGGGGTAATAAACAACGAGTGATCAGCGCAATTATTCCGCATTTTGAAGCCTGGATCAATCGATCACATGGAGTCCTGTCATATAGGATCACTCAGATGCTCACCGGCCACGGAGTGTTCGGCACATACCTCCACAGAATTGGAGCAGAGGAGGACGAGCGCTGCTTCTCGTGTGGGGCGGAGGTAGACTCCCCCCGCCACACCCTTGAGCGGTGCACTGGCTATGACACCCAGCGAGAGCGGCTCAAAAATGCCATAGAGAAAGAGGTGTCACTGACCTCAATACTCGAGGCGATGACTCAGGGACCGGACAAATGGTGCGCGATATCCTCTTTTTGCGAAGAAATTATTCGCGACAAGGAAGAACTCGAGAGGTTACGGGAAATCCAGGACCCAAGAAGGAGGGAGCGGCGGCGCCTGAGGGCCCCAAAACGTAGGAAAAAAAGGAACGGGAGACAGTAGTGCCAGCAACGACTACGTAGCTGCTTCCAGCCTCAGGAAACACGACGAATAACGCTCCACGATTCTCAGGAATGATTTGGAGCGGAGGCATGTGCTCCTCAGATGGGGGTCTGGGAACGAGCCAAAACAGGCCTCCTGAAGAGACGGAGCAGGTATGTTGGACACCTGCTATCGTTAAAAATAATACCTCAGTATGGGGACAAAGTCCCAAAAAATCTGCGAAGAGCCTGAAATAAGGCACCTGCAACGAGTGTACTGGTCGCGTTCTTAGGAGATCCCAGGGCACTCGCATGCACGAAGATAGTCCACCGCAGAGGGTTTTAGTGGGTAAAAATCCCACATAACCCTGTCCTCGCCCCCAAGAGGCTAGGGTATCTTACGAAGATTTCCCTCTGCGAAACAAAAAAAAAAAAAAAAAAAATGGGTTCCGTCCCCTTCGATGGTGTCCCGCCTTGTCGTGGCGGAGGGGCTTGCGTGGGGCAATGATCCTGAGAGCTATGCCGGCGGGGACGCGTTCCCTGGCAGGTACTACCATGCCGGATTGGTCTCAGGGGAGCCTCCAGACTAAGAGGACACCAAGCACACATACACACACTTTTCACATTTACACATACACATACACTTACACTCACACGATTCGGGATCTCGTTGCGGTGCCGTTCTCCCTGGCCGGGGGGATGGTCGGCCGTATTGCCGCGGTGGTACCACGGGAGGGTACAGGAGATAAACCGGGTTAGGCACTCCCGGGCCGCTCCCTAGTACAGGTGCCCGAACCCCGTCTAACCAACGGGGAGGCTGCACTATCAGGGGCGAATAATCTCGGGGCGGGTTGTAGTGCCGGTTGGTGACCGGATGGGACCCTGCAGCTCGCTCCGGGGGGCTCTCCCGAGGCCACCCGTGGATGCCGTAAAAAAGCTTAGCCGCCGCGGCGGTGCGGCCGGCCCCTCCTCGTTTCGGGGGTTCGGACTTTCTCGCGCGAGATCCCGTTTCAATACACTATCACACACACACATACAAACATACACATGCACGCACACACACATTTTGATGTTTGCTTGGGAGGTTTTTAAGTATGGACGGTAACAATAAAGAGAAAAGTTCCGAAAAGTGCCGCAAAGACGATGTGGAGATTCCCAGCTCCAAAGAGGTAGGAGAGGAGTGTGGTAGCGCGGCTACCCCCTCCGTTAGCGGCATGGGGCCGCCTGCGGCCCCATCCGCGGGAAAGAAGAAGTCGAGGCGCGTGGTCATCCGGCCCACGGAGGACAGCGCGGGCGAGTCCGATGATTCGGACTCGTCCGCCGCCTCTGTGGCGACGGTGACCGAGAGGGCCGTGTCGGGCTGTTCGGTGGTGTTGAGCCGCCTGCCCGACGCGGTCCTCTCCCAACGCGCCTCGGCGACGTCGGTCGCTTCCGCCGGCGGGGGGTCCGATGCCTCGATGGCTTCGGCCTCCTCCCGGCCTGGGAGCTCCCGGCGGAAGAGAGGGCCTCCATCCGCAGAGGAGGGCGCCGTGTCGGCACAGGCGAAGAAACGCCTGGTCGACGCGGCGCCCGAGGGGAGCGAGCCCGAGGCGGGGCAGCCTTCTGGCGGCTCGGGGTCCGGGCAACCGCCAGCCCCGGGTAGTCCTGCGACCAAGCGCAGGAGGGGCGCGGCTCAGGCTCTCAGGAGGGAGGCTGAGCTGGCGCGGAAGCTCCGGGTGAGCTCGACCGCGGATGTGGGTGCCCACATCATTGAGGCGATGGACGTGGTGCGTCACCTGGCGACCACCTCGACCCGCCTCAAGGGCACCTACAAACGTAGGTTCCGCCTGGCGGCTCAGGATGCGACCGTGGCGGCGACGGAGTTGGCAGCCAGGGCCAACTCCGACGGGGAAGGAGCCTTCCTTAGGGCCGAAAATCGGCGTCTGAGGGCCAGGGTTGCCGATCTCGAGGGGGAGATTCTCTCCCTCTCGAGGAAGGTGGACCTCCTGGGCCGCCAGGGGGCGGGACCCTCGGGCGCCGCGGCGACGGCGCCGTGCGCCCCCACCGATAGCCCCGTCGGCCTCGCTCTCGAAGAGAGAGCGATGGCGCGGATCGGGGCTCTCGTGGAGGCCAAGCTGACCCGCTTCAGGGAGGAGCTCTTCCCTGGGCGGGCGGTGAGGCCTCCATTGGGGGTGAAGGCGACGGCTCCGGAGGGTGGGTGTGAGCCCGTCCGGACCGCCGCTTCTTCCGCGGAGGCTCCGGCGGTGGACGGTACAGTCCGCCGCCGGAAGAGGAAGCGGAAGAAGAAGGGGAAGAAGAGTGGGGCAGCAGCCGAGGCTGTCCAGCCACCCGGGGGCTCTCCGAGCGCCGGTGGGTCCCCCAAGCCGCCCCAGCCCGCACCTCCCACGTAGGGAGAAACGTGGGCGACGGTGGTGGGGAGGAAGGCCAAGCGCGCGGCCGCGCAGAAGCCACCGCCAGCCCCACCAGCCGGAGCGGTCGCCAAGGCGACCAAGCTCATTCCTGGGCGCCCTCCGAAGACCGCGGCGGTAACGCTCACGGTCTCGGAGGGGTCCAGGCTGACGTATGCCGAGGCGATGTCCCGGGCACGCGAGCGCATCAAGCTCGCCGACCTGGGCATCGCCGAGGTAAGGCCGAAGCGCGCCGTCACCGGGGGTCTCATCCTCGAGATCCCCGGTGCCGACGGTGCCGCGAAGGCCGACAAGCTGGCGGCGGCGATGGCCGGGATATTTGATGGGACGGAGGCACGGGTTGCCCGTCCCACAAAGAAGGCCGAGCTGAGGGTGACCGGGCTCATTGAGTCGGTCACCGTCGGCGAGGTCGTCTCGGCCATCGCCAAGGACGGAGGCTGCAGGGAGGAGGACGTGACGGCTGGGGAAATCCGGTCGTCCGCCTCCTCCAAGCTTGGCTCCCTCTGGCTGCGGTGCCCTGTCACCGCGGCCAGGAAGGTGGCGCAGGCGGGCCGCGTAGTGGTGGGGTGGACCTCGGTGAAGGTGGAGGCACTGGCTGCACGGCCGCTGCAGTGCTACCGCTGCCTGGAGACGGGGCACGTGCGGCGGCAGTGCAAGTCCGGTGTCGACCGAGGCCGCCGCTGCTACGCGTGCGGCGAGGAGGGGCACAAGGCGGGCGCCTGCAAGGCCGAGAAGCCCCGGTGTCCGCTTTGCGGGGACCTCGGGCGCCCGGCCGACCACCGCCTTGGTGGCACGGCCTGCCGTGCCGCCGCACAAAGGGCCGCAAGGCCGACAGTGGCGGATAAGCCGGCGAAGCAACCGGCGGGGAAGGTGCCGCCTGCGAAGGCGCGGGGCGGCAGGGCTGGACGATCGGCCGTTAAGGCCGTGGCCAACGTGCCGGTCGTCCCGCCCTTAAAGGTAGCGGTGGTGGTGGCACCTTCGGCGAAGAAGCCCACGCCGGGTCCGGGCGCGGTTGCCCCAGCCAAGCCGGCGGCGGCGGCAGACGGGGCAACACAGGCGCAAGGAGAGGGTGGCTTGGAGGGGGCCATGGACATTGATTAACAATGTATCAGCGCCTCCTCCAAGCCAACCTGAACCACTCGCGCAGGGCGCAGGACCTCCTGGTGCAAACCTTGCGCGAGTGGAGAGTGGGCGTGGCAATCGCGGCGGAGCCGTACGTAGTCCCGCCCAATAACCCTAATTGGGTCGGGGACGCGTGCGGCTCTGTCGCGATTATTGTAAATAGGTGGCCCGACTCCCCCCTCTGCTCAGCCCTGGAGCAGGGGCGGGGATTCGTGGCCGTGCAGTGGGGGGACCTCGCGGTGGTGGGGTGTTACATCTCGCCCAACTGCGGCCTCGATGACTTCGAGGCGTACCTGGGTGCGGTCGGTGGGTGCATTTCCCGCACACGGCCGCGCCCGGTACTCGTCCTGGGGGACTTCAACGCTCACGCCCAAGCGTGGGGCAGCCCCCGGGACGACGCAAGGGGTGGGATGTTGCTCGACTGGGCGGCGCAGCACGACCTCCGGTTAGTGAACCGGGGGTCTGTTAGCACGTGCGTTCGGTGGCAGGGGGAATCGATCGTCGATTTGACTTTCGGCTCCCCGGCCGCCGTGCGCCGTGTGTCGGGGTGGCGGGTCGCGGAAGAGCGCGAAACGCTCTCGGACCACCTCTATCTGACGATGGAGGTGGCCGCCGCGCCCGCCGCTCCGGCACGCCGCTCAGCATCGTGCACCCCTGGGGGTGGAGGGCACACCCCATCACCGCGATGGGCGCTTAAGCGCCTCGACCGGGACGCCCTGATGGCGGCAGCGATCGCCGTGGCCTGGCCGGACGGGTCGGGGGACGAGGAGGAGTTTCCCGACCCTGACGCAGGGGCGGAGTGGTTCCGGGGTAGTATGACGTCGGTTTGCGACGTCGCGATGCCCCGGGCCAGGCCGCCGCGCGTCGGCGGGGTGTACTGGTGGTCCCAGGAGCTTGCGGCGCTACGCACTGAGTGCGTGCGCCGCCGACGCCAGTACACCCGCGCCCGGAGACGGCGGAATCAGGCTGCGGCGGGGGTGGTCCCGCTGTACGCGGCGTACCGCGAGTCCGTGGTAGCCCTACAGCGGGCCATCCGAGCTGCCAAGGCCCGTGCCTGGGACGAGCTCGTCGCCACCCTGGATGATGATCCGTGGGGGCGCCCGTACAAAATCGTCATGGGACGATTGCGTCCCTGGGCGCCCCCCACGACGGAGCTTCTGGACCCCCATGTCCTCGACCGGGTGGTGGACACTCTGTTCCCCGCTGGAGCAGAGGACCCCGCCCCCGGTCGGCCTCCCCCACACTTTGTGTGGGACGAGGCCACTATGGGGGTCAGTGGCGACGAGCTCCGCGCGGCGGTGACGCGTCTCGCGGCCCGCGCGAACAAAGCGCCGGGCCCGGACGGCATCCCGGGCAGGGCCTTGGCCATGGCCATGGGCGTCCTGGTCCCGCGCCTCGGGCAGCTTTTCAACAGCTGTCTGAGGCGCGGCAGGTTCCCCCGCTGCTGGAAGCGGGCGCGGATGGTCCTCATCCGGAAGGAAGGGCGGCCCGCGGACTCTCCCTCCGCGTACCGGCCCATATGCTTGCTGGACGAGGCGGGCAAGCTCTTCGAAAGAGTGATTGCCAACCGCCTCGTCCGGCACCTGTCGGCGACAGGGCCGGACCTCGACGACGGGCAGTTCGGCTTCCGTCAGGGACGATCGACGTTAGACGCGATTAAGCGTCTGAGATCCCTGACGGAGTCGGCTGCAACCCGGGGCAGGGTGTGCATCGCTATATCACTTGATATAGTGAATGCTTTCAACACCCTGCCCTGGTGGGTCATCAGGGAGGCGCTCGAGCACCATCGAGTGCCCCCTGAGTTACGGGCCGTCGTCGGGGACTACCTCGCCGGCAGGAGCATCACTTTCACGGGCCGGTCGCAGGAGTACGAGAGGGAGACGCACGCCGGGGTCCCGCAGGGGTCCGTTTTGGGCCCCCTGCTATGGGACCTCGGCTACGATTACGTCCTGCGGGCTGCACTCCCCGCTGACGCCACGATGATCTGCTATGCGGACGACACACTCGTGGTAGTCGGCGGGGAGGATGGGACGAGGACCATCCGCGTGGCAGAGATGGCGGTGGCCTGTGCCGTCGCCCGAATCCACCGACTGGGCCTTCGGGTGGCCCCGCAGAAGACCGAGGCGATCTGGTTTTACGATCGCCAACGGTCCGCGGGGCCGCCCGCCCAGCGGTGGATTGCGGTGGGAGAGACCCGCGTCCAGGTGAGAGATACAATGAAGTATCTGGGACTCACCCTGGACGGCCTCTGGCGCTTTAACGAGCACTTCGACCGGCTTATCCCCCGAGTTGAGAAGGCGGCGGGCGCTTTAGGACGCCTGCTGCCCAACATCGGGGGACCGTGGGAGGGTGTCCGACGCCTATACGCGGGAGTCGTCCGTTCCATGTTGCTCTACGGAGCACCAGTCTGGGCGGACGACCTGGCGGCCAGTCGGCGCAATTGTACCCTGTTATTCAGGGTGCAGCGTCGGATGGCCGTCAGGGTCGTGCGAGGGTATCGCACGATCTCCCTGGCGTCGGCCACCCTATTAGCGAGGTTTCCGCCCCTAGACATTCTGGCGATGGGAGACGCGAGGACCTATTCGGGTCTTCGCGTCCTCCGCGAAGGGGGCGGAATACCCACGGAACGGGCGGTCGAGGAGTTGAAGCGCCAGACCCGACGGTTCGTTGTCGAGATGTGGCGGGAGAGGCTGGAAGATCCAGCCAACGCCCGCCACAGAGCCGTCGGGGCGATTCTCCCGAGCCTCGAGGCTTGGGTGAGTCGCGGCAGAGGGCAACTCTCCTACCGCGCGACGCAGGTGCTTACCGGGCACGGCTGCTTCGGCGAGTACCTGCGTCGAATCGGGAAGGAGGCGACGGCACAGTGCCATCATTGCGACGGGGACCGGGACACGGCGCAACACACCCTCCAGTATTGCAGGGCCTGGAGGGAGCAGCGCCGTGTCCTGGTCCGGTATATCGGAAGGGACCTCTCGCTGCCGATGGTCATCCGACAGATCCTCGGCAGCGAGAGGTCGTGGAGAGCCTTCCTCGCCTTCTGCGAGGAAGTGCTCTCCCAGAAGGAGGAGGCGGAGCGGCGGCGGGAGCGAACGGACCCCTTCCGTTTGGCGAGGGCCCGTCCCCGCCGCCGCCCCGCACGGGGGGACGCCGTTCCCCCCGACTAACTTTGGCGGCCCGGACCCGCCGTTGCGGTGGTTTTCGCTGCCGGTGGGCCGGGCACGCGCCAAGGGGCCGTGAGGCGACAGAGTGGTGGCTCTGTCGCCTCCGCAAAGCGGCCCCGTGGCGGGGCGGGACGTGTAGTGGTCGCACGTCCCGCCCAGGAGGAGATTGTTAGTAGTGCGGGAGGCACGTTTCCCTCCTCCTTCGCCGCTGGCGAAGCAGTGCGGAGAGACGTGTCTCCCCGCGAGTAGTGGGGGACGCCTCCCTCTCTCGTGAAAGCGAGAGAGTGGATGGCCACTCCCCCACCGCGAGACGTGCCCCCCAATAGGGGGCGGGCGCGGGGCGGCACCGGTCGTGTTCTTACAGAGTTCCCGGTGTCGCCCCACTAAGCGCAGAGGATGGCCACCGTGGGGTTTTAGCCGGTAAGAGTCCGGCACTACCCCGCCGCCCCCACCAGGGCGGCGGGGTGTCCATGAGGATTTCCCCACGAAAAAAAAAAAAAAAAAAAAAAAAAGGTCTGGGTTCCGTGGCGCGGTGCTGAAGCGGACGGTTGACGCTCTTTTCCCCACGGGTGTAGATCTCCGCGCCGAGGCTCCTCCCGCTTCAGCACCTTGGCTCGCCGAACTGGCCATCACTGGGGGAGAATTAAAGAAGGCCATCGCGGAAATGAAAGCTCGATGCGGAGCTCCCGGGCCGGACGGCATTCCCGGTCGGATACTTGCCAGAGCAGCAGGCGCCTTGGGGAAGCGCCTGGCACTGCTCTTCAATGCATGCCTGCGCACTGGGAAGATTCCCACAGCTTGGAAACAGGCCCTGTTGGTCCTGATCCCGAAGCCTGGGAGGGTCCCTGGCACCCCCCCTTCATGCAGGCCCATTTGCCTCCTCGACGAGATGGGCAAACTCTTTGAGAGAGTAGTGGGGGCTCGCGTCACGGGCCACTTGTCAACAAACGGTCCTAACCTCTCCGAGCTTCAGTTCGGGTTCCGGAGAGACCTGTCAACCATGGACGCGATCTCCTCAGTGCGAAGAGTCTCTGTAGAGACAGCCGATCAAGGCGGAGTGGTGTTGGCGATTTCGCTAGATATCTCCAACGCCTTCAACTCCTTGCCATGGCCGGTAATCATGGACGCAATGACTACCCACGGGATGCCCGACTATCTCAAGTTGGTCATCCGTGATTACCTGAAAGATCGTCAGATCATGTATCCGAGCGCGGGCGGAAACATGATCCGTAGGAACGTCAACCGAGGGGTTCCACAGGGCTCGGTCCTGGGCCCACTACTATGGAATCTGGGGTACGATTCCACCCTTAGTACCCCACTTCCCGACAACGTGGCCATCGTCTGCTACGCGGACGACACTTTGATTCTGGCCGGTGAGAGGACATGGGATCGTGCTCTACGCCTAGGGGAACTGGGCGCCTCATGCGTCATAGGAGCAATTAGCCGTCTAGGCCTGAAGGTGAACGCTGCCAAAACCGAATCCATCTGGCTCCACCGGCTCTCCCTGACCCGCAAGCCCCCACAGCTCTGGCTGCGAGTAGACGGCACTGCGGTCAAAATCGGAGAGACCATGAGGTACCTCGGTCTCACGCTCGACGGCCGTTGGAGATTTGAACGCCATCTTGAACTCCGAGCGTCCACAGTGGAAAGGGCGTGCAGCATGCTGGGCGCAATCTTACCCAACGTGGGCGGGCCGGGCGCAAGGGTGCGACGTCTGTATACCGGGGTCATACGCAGTATGATCCTGTACGGCGCACCCATCTGGATGGCGGACCCCGATGTCGGCGGGAAAAAGAAAAGAAACCTCCTACGAAGAGTCCAGAGGAGGATGGCTCTCAGGACAATTCGTGCGTACAGCGACGTCTCTTTCGAGACGGCGACAGTCCTAGCAGGATCGATGCCTTTCGACCTCCAGGCGGAGGCAGAAGCGGATACATATCGCTCGATTTCTGAAATCCGCGAGGCCGAAGGCGAACTCCCCTCTTGGAAGACCCGCCAGGAACTCAGAGCAAAGAACCTCCGAGATTCCAGGGAAAAGTGGCGTCTCCAACTAATAGAAGGCAGCGGCGCCAGGAAAAGAATCATCAAGGCGATTCTCCCTCACTTTGACGCTTGGCTGGACAGAGAGCACGGAGTTCTCTCCTACAGGCTCTCACAAGTGCTCTCTGGCCACGGGGTGTTCGGCGATTATCTTCACAGGATCGGGGCCGAAGAAGATACACGCTGTTTTTCGTGTGGGGCGGGGCTGGACTCCGCTCGCCACACGCTGGAGCGGTGCCCTAACTACGCGCTGCAACGTGGCGCCTTGCGGGATACGATCGAACAAGACGTCACCTTGGCTTCGCTGGTGGGAGCCATGCTGGCCAGTCGCGAGAACTGGGTCGCGGTGTCCTCCTTTTGTGAAGAGGTCATTCGAGACAAAGAGGAGCTGGAGCGGGATAGAGAGCGCAATGACCCGCGGCGCAGGGAGCGAAGGCGCCGTCGACCGAAAGGGAAGCGTTGAGTACCCTCCTTAGTACAATCCCGGGAATGGCCTCGGAGCGTTCTCCGAAGCAGAAATTCTAATCCCTCCGGTGGGGGTCGGAGGAAATTTTGAATGTTTTTTTTTAGGCTTGGGAGGGTGTAGGGGTATGGCCCCCCTACACTCTTTTTTAAATCACACACGGAATGGGGAATTTACCCGCCACAAGGACGAGTCTCGAGCGCGAGACGCATGCGACGAATGCCGCGGTTGCGTTCCTCGGGAGATCCCGGGGCATTCGATTCTCGCATGAGGAAGGCCATCGCAGAGGGTTTTAGTGGGTGGAAATCCCACATAACCCTGTCCCTCCCCCCAGAAGGGCAGGGTATCTTTCAAAGATTTCCCTCTGCGTCAACAAAAAAAAAAAAAAAAAAAAAAAAAAAAAAAAAAAAATGGGTTCCGTGGCGCGGATGGTCCTCATCCGGAAGGAAGGGCGGCCCGCGGACTCTCCCTCCGCGTACCGGCCCATATGCTTGTTGGACGAGGCGGGCAAGCTCTTCGAAAGAGTGATTGCCAACCGCCTCGTCCGGCACCTGTCGGCGACAGGGCCGGACCTCGACGACGGGCAGTTCGGCTTCCGTCAGGGACGATCGACGTTGGACGCGATTAAGCGTCTTAGGTCCCTGACGGAGTCGGCTGCAACCCGGGGCAGGGTGTGCATCGCTATATCGCTCGATATAGTGAATGCTTTCAACACCCTGCCCTGGTGGGTCATCAGGGAGGCGCTCGAGCACCATCGAGTGCCCCCTGAGTTACGGGCCGTCGTCGGGGACTACCTCGCCGGCAGGAGCATCACCTTCACGGGCCGGTCGCAGGAGTACGAGAGGGAGACGTACGCCGGGGTCCCGCAGGGGTCCGTTTTGGGCCCCCTGCTGTGGGACCTCGGCTACGATTACGTCCTGCGGGCTGCACTCCCCGCTGACGCCACCATGATCTGCTATGCGGACGACACACTGGTGGTAGTCAGCGGGGAGGATGGGACGAGGACCATCCGCGTGGCAGAGATGGCGGTGGCCTGTGCCGTCGCCCGAATCCACCGACTGGGCCTTCGGGTGGCCCCGCAGAAGACCGAGGCGATCTGGTTTTACGATCGCCAACGGTCCGCGGGGCCGCCCGCCCAGCGGTGGATTGCGGTGGGAGAGACCCGCGTCCAGGTGAGGGATACGATGAAGTATCTGGGACTCACCCTGGACGGCCTCTGGCGCTTTAACGAGCACTTCGACCGGCTTATCCCCCGAGTTGAGAAGGCGGCGGGCGCTTTAGGACGCCTGCTGCCCAACATCGGGGGACCGTGGGAGGGGGTCCGACGCCTATACGCGGGAGTCGTCCGTTCCATGTTGCTCTACGGAGCACCAGTCTGGGCGGACGACCTGGCGGCCAGTCGGCGCAATTGTACCCTGTTATTCAGGGTGCAGCGTCGGATGGCCGTCAGGGTCGTGCGAGGTTATCGCACGATCTCCCTGGCGTCGGCCACCCTATTAGCGAGGTTTCCGCCCCTAGACATCCTGGCGATGGGGGACGCGAGGACCTATTCGGGTCTTCGCGTCCTCCGCGAAGGGGGCGGAATTCCCACGGA
Organism: Ectemnius continuus; assembly: GCA_910591665.1. Lineage (NCBI taxonomy): Eukaryota > Metazoa > Arthropoda > Insecta > Hymenoptera > Crabronidae > Ectemnius > Ectemnius continuus. The sequence goes on along the minus strand of CAJUYD010000013.1, from coordinate 280,846 downwards.
GCGGGCGGTCGAGGAGTTGAAGCGCCAGACCCGACGGTTCGTTGTCGAGATGTGGCGGGAGAGGCTGGAAGATCCAGCCAACGCCCGCCACAGAGCCGTCGGGGCGATTCTTCCGAGCCTCGAGGCTTGGGTGAGTCGCGGCAGAGGGCAACTCTCCTACCGCGCGACGCAGGTGCTTACCGGGCACGGCTGCTTCGGCGAGTACCTGCGTCGCATCGGGAAGGAGGCGACGGCACAGTGCCACCATTGTGACGGCGACCAGGACACGGCGCAACACACCCTCCAGTATTGCAGGGCCTGGAGGGAACAGCGCCGCGTCCTGGTCCGGTATATCGGAAGGGACCTCTCGCTGCCGACGGTCATCCGACAGATCCTCGGCAGCGAGAGGTCGTGGAGAGCCTTCCTCGCCTTCTGCGAGGAAGTGCTCTCCCTGAAGGAGGAGGCGGAGCGGCGGCGGGAGCGAACGGACCCCTTCCGTTTGGCGAGGGCCCGTCCCCGCCGCCGGCCCGCGCGGGGGGACGCCGTTCCCCCCGACTAAATTTGGCGGCCCGGACCCGCCGGCGGGGGGGTTTTCCACTGCCGGTGGGCCGGGCACGTGCCAAGGGGCCGCGAGGCGACAGAGTGGTGGCTCTGTCGCCTCCGCGAAGCGGCCCCGAGGCGGGGCGGGACGTGTAGTGGTCGCACGTCCCGCCCGGGAGGAGATTGCTAGTAGTGCGGGAGGCACGTTTCCCTCCTCCTTCGCCGCTGGCGAAGGAGTATGGCGAGACGTGTCTCCCCGCGAGTAGTGGGGGACGCCTCCCTCTCTCGTGAAAGCGAGAGAGTGGATGGTCACTCCCCCACCACGAGACGTGCCCCCCAATAGGGGGCGGGCGCGGGGCGGCACCGGTCGTGTTCTTCCAGAGTTCCCGGTGTCGCCCCAGTAAGCGCCGAGGATGGCCACCGTGGGGTTTTAGCCGGTAAGAGTCCGGCACTACCCCGTCGCCCCCACCAGGGCGGCGGGGTGTCCATGAGGATTTCCCCACGAAAAAAAAAAAAAAAAAAAAAAAAAAAGGTCTGGGTTCCGTGACCCGACGGTTCGTTGTCGAGATGTGGCGGGAGAGGCTGGAAGATCCAGCCAACGCCCGCCACAGAGCCGTCGGGGCGATTCTCCCGAGCCTCGAGGCTTGGGTGAGTCGCGGCAGAGGGCAACTCTCCTACCGCGCGACGCAGGTGCTTACCGGGCACGGCTGCTTCGGCGAGTACCTGCGTCGCATCGGGAAGGAGGCGACGGCACAGTGCCATCATTGCGACGGGGACCAGGACACGGCGCAACACACCCTCCAGTACTGCAGGGCCTGGAGGGAGCAGCGCCGCGTCCTGGTCCGGTATATCGGAAGGGACCTCTCGCTGCCGACGGTCATCCGACAGATCCTCGGCAGCGAGAGGTCGTGGAGAGCCTTCCTCGCCTTCTGCGAGGAAGTGCTCTCCCAGAAGGAGGAGGCGGAGCGGCTGCGGGAGCGAACGGACCCCTTCCGTTTGGGGAGGGCCCGTCCCCGCCGCCGGCCCGCGCGGGGGGACGCCGTTCCCCCCGACTAAATTTGACGGCCCGGACCCGCCGGCGGTGGGGTTTTTCACTGCCGGTGGGCCGGGCAAGTGCCAAGGGGCCGCGTAGCGACAGAGTGGTGGCTCTGTCGCCTCCGCACAGCGGCCCCGAGGCGGGGCGGGACGTGTAGTGGTCGCACGTCCCGCCCGGGAGGAGAAGGTTAGTAGTGCGGGAGGCACGTTTCCCTCCTCCTTCGCCGCTGGCGAAGGAGTGTGGCGAGACGTGTCTCCCCGCGAGTAGTGGGGGACGCCTCCCTCTCTCGTGAAAGCGAGAGAGTGGATGGTCACTCCCCCACCACGAGAGGTGCCCCCCAATAGGGGGCGGGCGCGGGGCGGCACCGGTCGTGTTCTTCGAGAGTTCCCGGTGTCGCCCCAGTCAGCGCCGAGGATGGCCACCGTGGGGTTTTAGCCGGTAAGAGTCCGGCACTACCCCGTCGCCCCCACCAGGGTGGCGGGGTGTCCATGAGGATTTCCCCACGAAAAAAAAAAAAAAAAAAAAAAAAAAAAAGGTCTGGGTTCCGTGCCCCTCGCGGGAACCGGGTAAGGGTCACAGGTTCGCCTGTGGCTCCCCCGGGCCCTGTGAGGGGATGGGGGTGCCAATACCCCGACACGGCGCGTCCCCGGGTTGCGGATAGGGGGATGCCCAACGGACACGTTCCGGTGGGTAGCGGTTCCCGAAAGGGACCGCCGCGGACAGCCATTGGCATTACACACACTTCACACATACACACACACTTACACACCCCTCACGCACCCTACCTCGCGGGGTAGTACATTGTGAGGGGTACACATCCACGCACATATCACACTGACATTCCCCTCTGGTCACCCTGCCTCGCGGGGCAGTACATCCCAGAGGGGCACACGCACGCACACACACACCGACCGGGGGCGGTTACCCCCGGGGATTTCTCCCGCCTCAAGGGGGATAGGGGAAGAAACCCCGAATTAAAATCAATGATGGACCGGACAACGAAAGAACTCCAGATTAGGGTGCAGAGGTGCGAGTCCTCAGTACCGGCGTGCGAGGGTGGGCAAGCGGGCCCGACCACGTCGTTATCCAGCAACCGTAGGGATGCATCGGTTGGCCACTTGGCCGATGCATCTTATGAAGCCACAAGAGTGCAAAACACAAAGACGGACGGACCCAAGGACCACTCCAGGTCCAAGGACAACGTCTCCGCTGACGACCCGGCTTGTCACATGGAATGCGATTTCGCGGTCCCGAAGAGGCGACTCGAGCGGAGGGATTCTCTGGCTTCCTCCTCCTCGGCTCGCACTACGACCACGACAGAGACGAAGAAGAAGAGGCCATGGGAGAAGCCTTCCTCGACGAACTGGGAGAAGTCCCAGGGGTCGCAGCAGAGGAGCAAAAGGCTCCCTGTCTCCGGTGACGAAAGTTACGACCCCCGCTCTGATTCGGGGTCGTCTGTACGATCGTCGGCCTCAGGGCAGCAGGCCTCAAAGAAGGCCAAACCGACGAGCGAGCCCGCCAAGAACGGGAACAGTTCTTCCTCTCCGACGAAGAAGAAGAAGAGGTTGATAAGGGCGGCGGTGCTGTCCTCGTCATCCTCGGAAGGCGATGCGGTGGACTCCGACCCGGTCTTTGACCCCAAGGTCGACCCGCCTCCAATCTCGCGGAAAAATAAGAAGCTTCCGAAGATGGAGGACCTGGTGGCCAAGGCGAGAGAGGCTCCAACCGCAAAACTTGGAGCGACCATCTTAAACCACCTTAAAACGGTGGAAAAGATCGCCGCCACCTCCGAGAATCTGAAGGGGACGTACAAGCGTTCCCTCAGGGTCACGGCCATGGAGATCCGGGCAAACTCCACCGAGATGGCGACCCGTACCACCGCCACCGGGGGGAGTGCTGCCCTAGAAATGGAGAACATCCAACTCCGGGCAAAGGTCTGGAATATGGAGAAGGAACTCGCGACCCTGAAGTCTGAGATTGAAGAGCTCAAATCCCGGGACAGGCAGCATCCCAGAAATCCCTCCAAGTCTCTGGCCAAGGTTCCCGGTAGCGACCGCTCTAAGCCAGCGCAGGAGGCAAGCAGCGAGCAAGATCTCCTGCAAAAGATGTCAGCACTGGTGATCTCCCAGCTGACATCGTTCAAAGCGGAGATTTACGAGGCACTGGGAACGGGTCTCAAAGCCACCACGACGACGCAGGCGGCCACCCCCACTCCCACTCTGCCTACGCTGGTAACCGGCCCCACAGTGAGGAAGTCCATCAGGAAGCCGCCAGGGGAGACATTGGAGGCACGAACCAATCGTATCCGAGAGGAAACGAGGCTCGCGGCATCACTAACCCAGGATCCCACGGATGAGCCTTCCTGGGCAAAGGTTGTCGGCAGGAAGCCCAAATCGAAGAAGGGCACCCAAGACAGGCCCACGTCCGTCGCTGGTGCCCCCTCCGCGACGTCCATACTCACGCGCGGCAAGGCCCAAGCGACCGGGGGTGGGACAAAGAAGCCCCACAAGCCGCAAAAGCCCTCTCATCAGAAGGGGAAAAAGTTGAAGGTGCCGAAGCACGCGGCGGTTACCTTGACGGTAGCTCCGGGGGCGAAGACCTCCTATGCGGAAGTTATGACTTCCGCCAAGGAGAAAATTGACCTGTCGGAATTGGGCATTTCGGAACTACGCACACGCCGTGCGATAAACGGGGGCCTAATTCTGGAGGTCCCCGGCACGGACGGCGCCGTCAAGGCCGAAAAACTCGTGGCCAGTCTTCGCATCGCCCTCGCTGAGGTGGAGGACGTGAGGGTCTCGCTGCCTACGAAAACCGCTGACATGCGAGTCAGTGGCCTCGATGACTCGGTGTCTCCACGTGAAGTGGCAGAGGCAGTTGCCACGGCAGGCGATTGCTCTGCACAGGAAGTCAGGACTGGAGAGATCCGACGCTCCCCGAGGGGCCTGGGGACCGTGTGGGTCCGTTGTCCCGTGGCAACGGCAAAGAAGGTTGGAGAGCTGGGGAGAGTGCGGGTCGGATGGACCTCAGCCAGGGTCCAAATCCTGGAGGCCCGACCTCTCCAGTGCTTCAAATGCTTGGAAAAAGGCCACGTCAGGCAGCTATGCCAATGCCCGACGGATCGCAGCTTACGCTGCTATAACTGCGGCGAGACGGGTCATCGGGCTAGCGGCTGTTCCGCCCCGCCCAAGTGCCCATTATGCGCGGATCTCGGTGTCACCAGCAACCACCGGCTGGGCACCAAAAAGTGCGCCCCACCAAGGTACGGCAAGGGAGGCCGTGACAAGCACGCTGCTCCAATCTGTACTCCCGAAGCACAGCAGGCAGCAGTTCGGAAAGAGACAAAGGTCCCGAAGAAGAGCGCGCCACCTTTGGCGCCCGCGGGCCCTCCGGACCAACCCAAAGAGACTGCCAGCCCGGAGGAGGCTATGGACCTCTCTCCGGAATGATGGGCTGCCGCGCCCCCGCAATAAAGATAATGCAGGCAAATATCAACCACTCGGCCAGGTCGCAGGATCTGCTCATGCAGACGATGGCCGAGTGGTCTATCGGGATCGCCTTGGTAGCAGAACCCTACCGCATCCCCGATAGCCCAAGCTGGCTGAGTGACCACGACAGGTCTGTGGCCATCGTGCATCAGCCCATGCCGGGCTCGTCCCAGGTCCTCCTGAGGGACAGAGGCGAGGGCTATGTAGTGGCAGATTGGGGCAACTTCTGCCTCGTAGGGATCTACGCCCCACCCAGCTGGACACTAGACCAGTTTGATGACCTGCTGGCCGAGGTCGGGAGCTGCGTAGCCGGGCTTGGAAGCCGCCCTCTGCTGTTAGCGGGTGACTTCAATGCCAAGGCCAGGACATGGGGGAATCCGCGGACTAGCGCGAAAGGAGACTCCCTGGAGAGATGGGCAGCTGCTCGGGATCTACGGATCCTGAACGTTGGTTCCACTCCCACCTGCGTGAGGAGGGGTGGTTGGTCCATTGTCGACTTAACATGGGCCAACGCTTCCGCGGAGCGTCGTATCACGGGCTGGAAGGTGATTGAGGAGTGCGAGACCCTTAGTGACCACAAATATATAACGATGGTCGTCATACCAGCTGGTTCTGCTGCCCCCGCAAATGTCCAGCCACCGTGCTTGCGGAGGACCCGAGGCTGGATGACTAAAAAGTTAGACGAAGATCTCTTCGACGCCGCCATCACCGCGGAGTCCTGGATCCCTACTCCGGAGGGTGAGACCTCAGACGTTGAGGGGGAGGCGAAATGGCTTAGGGAGGCCATTGCCAGGGCCTGCGACGCCTCGATGCCGAGGTCTCGTGGCACGAGGACCAAGAAAGCCGTGTACTGGTGGTCCCAGGACATCAAGGATCTGAGGGACTCGTGCACGAGGGAACGCAGGCGCTTCACGCGGGCTCGCCGGAGACGCATTCGGGATCCCGCCCTGGAGGACGCCCTCTACAGCACGTACCGAGACGCGGTAAAAACCCTACAGAGGGCCATCGTCACGGCCAAGATCCAGTGTCGCATCGACCTGGAACAGTGCCTCAATGGTGATCCATGGGGGCCAGGCTACCGCCTTGCTCTGGGCAAACTTCGGTCGAGAGGCCCGCCCTTGACAGAGTCGATGGCGCCCCCGGTGCTGAAGCGGACGGTTGACGCTCTTTTCCCCGCGGGTGTAGATCTCCGCGCCGAGGCTCCTCCCGCTCCAACACCTTGGCTCGCCGAACTGGCCATCACTGGGGGAGAATTAAAGAAGGCCATCGCGGAAATGAAAGCTCGATGCGGAGCTCCCGGGCCGGACGGCATTCCCGGTCGGATACTTGCCAGAGCAGCAGGCGCCTTGGGGAAGCGCCTGGCACTGCTCTTCAATGCATGCCTGCGCACTGGGAAGATTCCCACAGCTTGGAAACAGGCCCTGTTGGTCCTGATCCCAAAGCCTGGGAGGGTCCCTGGCACCCCCTCTTCATGCAGGCCCATTTGCCTCCTCGACGAGATGGGCAAACTCTTTGAGAGAGTAGTGGGGGCTCGCGTCACGGACCACTTGTCAACAAACGGTCCTAACCTCTCCGAGCTTCAGTTCGGGTTCCGAAGAGGCCTTTCAACCATGGACGCGATCTCCTTAGTGCGAAGAGTCTCTGTAGAGACAGCCGATCAAGGCGGAGTGGTGCTGGCGATTTCGCTAGACATCTCCAACGCCTTCAACTCCTTGCCATGGCCGGTAATCATGGACGCAATGACCACCCACGGGATGCCCGAATACCTCAAGTTGGTCACCCGTGATTACCTGAAAGATCGTCAGATCATGTATCCGAGCGCGGGCGGAAACATGATCCGTAGGAACGTCAACCGAGGGGTTCCACAGGGCTCGGTCTTGGGCCCACTACTATGGAATCTGGGGTACGATTCCACCCTTAGTACCCCACTTCCCGACAACGTGGCCATCGTCTGCTACGCGGACGACACTTTGATTCTCGCCGGTGAGAGGACATGGGATCGTGCTCTACGCCTAGGGGAACTGGGCGTCTCATGCGTCATAGGAGCGATTAGCCGTCTAGGCCTGAAGGTGAACGCTGCCAAAACCGAGTCCATCTGGCTCCACCGGCTCTCCCTGACCCGCAAGCCCCCACAGCTCTGGCTGCGAGTAGACGGCACTGCGGTCAAAATCGGAGAGACCATGAGGTACCTCGGTCTCACGCTCGACGGCCGTTGGAGATTTGAACGCCATCTTGAACTCCGAGCGTCCACAGTGGAAAGGGCGTGCAGCATGCTGGGCGCAATCTTACCCAACGTGGGCGGGCCGGGCGCAAGGGTGCGACGTCTGTATACCGGGGTCATACGCAGTATGATCCTGTACGGCGCACCCATCTGGATGGCGGACCCCGATGTCGGCGGGAAAAAGAAAAGAAACCTCCTACGAAGAGTCCAGAGGAGGATGGCTCTCAGGACAATTCGTGCGTACAGCGACGTCTCTTTCGAGACGGCGACAGTCCTAGCAGGATCGATGCCTTTCGACCTCCAGGCGGAGGCAGAAGCGGCTACATACCGCTCGATTTCTGAAATCCGCGAGGCCGAAGGCGAACTCCCCTCCTGGAAGACCCGCCAGG